>CM014731.1:11973410-12672462 GCA_004329165.1 Spatholobus suberectus | reverse complement strand
TTGGCTGATGCTTTAGCCACCTTATCATCAATGTTTGAATTAGATCAGGAGATAAGCATGCCCCTTATAAAAAGACAAAGCCATGATCAGCCAGCATATTGTCATCTATAGAAGAGTCAGATGGAGAGCCTTGGTATTTGGATATCAAGCACTATCTTAAAGATAAAGAATATCCACCAGGTGCTTCTGATAATGACAAAAGAACATTGAGAAGGCTTGCAATGAGTTTCTTCTTAAATGAGGATGTACTTTATAAGAGGAATCATGATATGGGGCTCCTCAGATGTGTTGATGCAAAAGAAGCAGAGCAGATACTTAAAGAAGTTCATGAAGGCTCTTTCGGAACTCATACCAATAGGCATGCTATGGCTAGGAAGATATAAGGGCTGGATACTACTGGCTGACTATGGAGAATGATTGTTACAGCTATGTGAGAAAGTGTCACAATGTCAACCTACGCTGACCATATTCACGCTCTGCCAGGACCTTTGAATGTTTTGACAACACCATGGCCGTTCTCGATGTGGGGGATAGATGTCATTGGAGTTATCGAACCAAAAGCATCTAATGGACACTGCTTTATATTGGTTGCATTGATATTTTACTAAATGGATTGAGACCGCTTCTTATGCTAGTATAACTAGGAATGTGGTGGTAAAATTCATAAAGAGAGAGTTGATTTGTCGGTATGGATTGCCAAGTAGAATCATCACCGATAACGCCACTAATTTAAACAATAAAATGATGAAGGAGTTATGTGAAGATTTCAAGATTCAACACCATAACTCTGCCCCTTATCGTCCAAAGATGAATGGAGCAGTTGAGGCAGCTAACAAGAACATTAAAAAGATTATTCAAAAGATGGTGGTCACATATAGAGACTGGCATGAAATGCTTCCCTTTGCATTGCATGGATACCGCACTTCTGTGCGCACATCAACTGGGCAACCCCGTTTTCATTAGTATATGGAATGGAGGCAGTACTCCCTGTTGAGGTAGAAATTCCCTCATTACGGTGTTAATGGAAACTGAATTGGAAGAAGCAGAATGGGTTCAGCTCGTCTTGATCAGTTAAATCTTATTGAAGGAAAAGGTTGGCTGCTATATGTCATGGTCAGTTTATCAGAGAAGGATGAAAAAGCTTACGAAAAAGGTTCGTCCTCGAGAATTTCAAGAAGGGGAGTTGGTATTGAAGAAAATCTTGCCAATCCAAAAAAGATCATCGAGGAAAATGGACTCCAAATTATGAGGGCCTTATGTAGTAAAAAAGCTTTCTCTGGCGGGGCTTTAATTCTTATCAAAATGGATGGAGAAGATTACCGCTGCCAGTTAATTCTGATTCAGTCAGGAAATATTATGCCTGAAATTTAGGGGCAGTTTATACTATTAGGAGTTGAATTCTTCACTTTCAATTTCCAGGATTCAGTAGGATCTGCTATTATTCTCTTTATCCTTTTATGAATTTACACTGGAATGTAAAATGTGTATTTTAATCGTGACATGGAATCTGCCAAGATGTTTGTATCAATCCTCCAATGCACGTCTTAGGGTCCGCAAATAATGAATAATAGTAAAAGGATAAATAAAATATTTGTAAATGAAATAAATTTGAAAAAAATGAAAAGGAAATTAGCTCCAAATTGATTATTTTCCTGAATAGGTGAGTTGGTAAATTCATGGAATCTCGGCCATTTCTTGGAAAAGGAATACGAAAGCAAAAAATAGAGTGATAATAAAGGCGAATTCAGATATTCTTGTGGTATAATCATTTAATTGAAAAAGACAAAGACATGAGAAATATAGATCAAGATCATTTCTTTTAAGGCATTCTTCCATCAAACTCACCTTGCTTCCTTTCTCTCATTTCCTACTTCCATAATAGATTTGAAAGGATTCCAAGTTCTCAACATAAAGGAAACGAACATTTTAAGAGTCTTTTTTACATATTGGGGCAAATTTTCACACTCTAAACAAATTTTGAGAGCTAAAAAAAAAAAAGCCAAATAAAGTCTATTAGGCTGAAAACCCGTAAGGGGCAGTCTAAACAAAAAGTTAGGACAAAGAAAAAATGAGAGATCAAATGCCTGATGTCTATTGAATTTTGTTTCAAATTAAATTTTGGAAATAAAGCAGTCAGGATTTGAAATGATGTATGGTCATGTTTCTTTATCCAAAATTATATATATATATATATATATATATATATATATATATGTATGTATAATAATCCTTTGCCACCCTTTTTGAGCTTAAAAATAAAAAATTTCTTTCAAATCATCCAAACAAGGATCATCCCTATACTAAGGGTCAATATAAAATTTGCATCAAGGCCATTAGTCTCAAGGTAATAAGGAAGAAGCAAAGACAAAAGGAAAAAGAAAATAATGAAAATAAAGAAAGAAAAAGTTAACAAATAATGTTGAAAGGTCATGACCAATAAAGTATGACACAAAAGAATATAAAAGGAAAGCAAAGAATGGAAAGAATGAGGCCATTGATGCGAAATTTAAAGGAAAGATCCTTGTTTCAATAACCTTCAAACACTTATTTGGGCCTTATTTATCCTTCATTTCATAACCTTTTAGCTCTAACCACATTACAAGCCTAATAAAGTCCATAACTGATTAAAGAATGGCTGCTCAGATTTCCTTGACTTTAATTTTAACACAAAAATAAAATCATACCTTTGATCATTAGTGTTTGTTCAAAAAAAAAAAAAAAAGAAAGAAAGAAAGAAAATAAAAGCTCTCAAGGTTATATATCTATAAATAGATTAATGCTAAAAGTCTCTTAAAATGGTGGCAGTTTGTTGTGATTATTTTTTTGCTTCATAATCCACATTGAGGCAATCCTCCTTGTCTTTTATAGTCTATGCTTCCCTTTCATATAATAAAGCATGAATAACCACCACATGTGTCACCTATACTCGTTCAAGCAGTAGTAGTAATCTTAATATTACATCACCAAAATCTAATTACACAATTCATTTTCTCCCTTTTTGTTCTCAGTCCCACCACAATATGGGGAAGGTCCTATGCTTCTTAAACCTGGACACTTGCTATACGTTTCACCAATTAATCAATTTTCTCAAACCTTTGACCATCTTGTACCTTAAAATGGGAGGAATGCATCAAAAGAAATGACATAAACTGATATAAATTTCTCAATTAAAGGATTTAAGCTACAAAGGATCCATTTGTCTATTATGAGGAAAGGTTAGAAAGCCAGATTAGCAGATAAAAATAAAACTAATGACATTAAGGGCAAAGAGAATTGAGTGATTAATCCAAACACGAAATGAGATTTCATGAATCTACTTCTAATGGCAAGGAAAGCAAATAATTTGGGGAATATTTTCTTTTCCACAAAAGAAAAAAAGGTTGTTTTAATTTCACGGGTGCTTGTACCCTCTCTCTTAAATTCCACGGGTGCTCGTGCCCTCAGTTTTTAAATTTCACGGGTGCTTGTACCCTCTTTACTTAAATTCCACGGGTGCTCATGCCCTCTGTTTTTTAAAATTTCATGGGTGCTCATACCATCTTTTCTTAAATTTTACGGGTGCTCATGCCCTTTGTTTTTAAACTCCATGGGTGCTTGTGCCCTTTGTTTTTAAACTCCACGGGTGCTCGTGCCCTCAGTTTTTAAATTTCACGGGTGCTCGTGCCCTCTGTTTTTTTTTAAAATTTCATGGGTGCTCGTACCCTCTTTTCTTATATTTCATGGGTGCCCGTGCCTTTGTTTTTAAAATCCACGGATGCTCGTGCCCTTTGTTTTTAAATTTCTCAGGTGCTTGTGCCCTCTGTTTTTCGATTTCTTGAGGCTCGTGCCTTTAGTTTTTTTTCAATTTCTTTGGGTGGTTTACTCTCTTTCTTTAAATCTCTAGAAAATTCATACCTTTTGTTGTTTTGAAACCCGAATAAAATTGGAGTTCATATCTTTACTTATTTTCTACTACGATAATATGAAAACATTCAGTTTTTCATATTATCTAGTAGAAACTAAGTAAAGAGGGGCAGCTGTGAACACCCAATTTTATCCGGGTAATTATAACTTAAGATAAATAAATAAATAGGGTAATAATAATAATAATAATAATTGGGTTAGCATATTTATCTTTTATTCTTGTTAGACTAGAAGTGCCCTAGTCCCTGTAACTTTTTTGTTGTTGTTAAATTAAAAGTTTTTAAGCCCATGACCATTCATATTCATTCATAATGATATTTTAAGAATTCATCATGATCATGGAAATAAATATAAAATAAAGAATAATAATAATAGGAACAGAAGAGTCAGGAAAGGAGACAGTTGCAAAACTAATATTGAATATGGGGTCATAAATGGAGAAAGGGAAGATGAAGAGGGGAGAAAACTGTTACAAAGTGGTATTAGATTTTGGGCTTATAAATAGGAAAAAAGGGGCTACACGAGGGGGAGGTGGAGACGAGCGGTTGCAAAATTGGGGGAGAGAAGAGTAAGATACGCTACTGAATTGAGAGAAAAGAGAAGGAAGGAGAAACAAAAAGGAGAAGAGAGTGGAAAACGGAGAAAAGCGAAGAGTTGAAGGAGAAAGAGCTACTGTCTCATTGTGGGGATAGAGGAGAGAAATTGGAGTGTTGTTACGCTCCCAAATTAGAGTGCGGAGACGGTTGCTTTAGTGAAGAAGAAAAAGCTTCGGAGGTGCTCTTTTTCTACCTTCATTCTAGCTTTTATGCAAACGATTACCTGAAATCCTACTTCTGTTTAATTGTTTCATAGCTTGAGGAACACTTTGTATCTGTTATTTGATTCTGGAATGATAATTAATCTTGAACCTGCATTTTGACTAAAATGGACTAATCCTGTAAATTGCATCCCTGTGCTCTGCTTCTATTCATTCAGGCAGAGCCAGGTTTACTCTCCTATTTGAAATCACACACTAATTGGATACTCACATCATATTCAATGCTGATTTGCATTCTCGTTTTCAGAAACGCAACGAAGAAGATCACACAAGCACAGAGAGATCTCAGTTCCTTACAAGCAAAGCACATTACGCATAGGTTCCGCATTCATATTCATATTCTAATCAACACAACCACAGTTGTTTTTAATCAATACCAACAAATCCCTGTCACAAAAAGATAATAGTAATAATAAATAAATTATGCACTCCTTCATCTTCGATGTAGTCGCCGCAAGCGATTCCATATCAGCGTTTTTTCTGCAATTCCCCCTAACTCCGCTTCACCATCAGTGCGACACGAATCAAGGGCACGAAGCTTTCCATTCTTTTCGCGCCTCCGTCATGACGCAAACATGCGTCGGCATCATCTCCCAAATCGCCTCTACCTTTCATTACCTCTACAATACAGATCCATTCGAGTCATCTTCGCGTGGATTCTTTCACCATTGCAGTATCATCGCGTCAGTGCGATATCAACACAACCTCAATACTGTAATCTCGGGAGTCTGAGAGAAATGTGCTCGTTTGATTTCGCCCTCACTCTGACAGTAATTTGTGAGCTGTTGCCATAGGAAGGGTCTGCATCGTTGATGTCGTTCTCACACCGAGGCCACGAGAATTAGAAGAATGTGAGCTTTCGTCTTCCTTCGCCATCACTTTGACGAGATTCGTGACTTAGTCAACGGCAATTTGGGGATTTTTGGAGATTTCTCTCCCTTTAGTCAGCGAAGGGGCATTCACGAAGGGGTTAAAGATTGATACTTAGTTTTTGGTTTATTGGGTTGAGATACGGTGATAGCTGGCCCATTTCGAAAACTAGATCTTTTCTTAAAAAAAATATTTTTTTTTTTGTGTGGAAGTAATAAATCAAATATATGTTAATGCTTTTTTTAGCTTTATTTCATTTTAGCTTACGAGATGATACACTTTGACATCTTATGCATCCTTTTATATGTTTTCATCTATTTCAATTATAGTTATAATTAATTTGAAAGGGTAAACGTCAACTTTTTTTATCAAATTAATTCTAAAGCTTTTTTAAAATAAAAAAAAAAAAGAGTTAAAGTTGGCATTTCTTTTTGGCCAATTAGTTTTTTTTCAATTCCTAAAATCAAAAATGAAACCTTTTAATATATATATATATATATATATATATATATATATATATAAATGAATAATAATAAACAATAAATAATCACAAGATTTAAATATGACCACTTTGGAAGTACTTCATGTTTGGTTATTCAGTAAATTTGACACACCTGAGTTGTACAACTTGGTGATGTCAAATTTAGTAACATAAAAATCAAAATAAAAAAAAATTCAATCAACCAACAAAACCATTTTTTAACAAAGAACTACGTGAGTCTGAATTCCTCATTGCACCGGAGGATACGTAGGAGCGGGAGCCTACTCCTGTCGATCTCAAAAACAATAAAAATAAAATAGTAATGATAATTATTTATTATTTATTTATTTTTAAAAAATATACAATAAAAATATAAAAAAAAATAGGATTAATAATTTTATAAGTAATTGGATAAGACAATTAATATTTTCACACGTTAAGTTAAAAGGGTAACCGTTTTTATAATGGACATCATAGGGTGCTAACACCTTCTCTATACGTAATTGACTCCCGAATCCAATCTTTGGTTCAAGACCATTTTTTAGGGTTTTTCCATGTTTTCCTTAATAAACTATGGTGGCGGCTCCTCTGATTTTTAATTTTTTTTCACCGTCCAGTCGTGACCCCCGGTTGCGACAAAGGGTAATCACTAAAACATGAGGTTATTTTTCTTTTGAAGCCGATTTTCTCTCATGAGAAGTTATAGGTGTTGCAGTATCAAGAGTTACTAATCATAGTAGTTTGAAGATACTAATATGTGACAACGATTAAAATGTTTGAAATACTACTTCAAATGTGGTTTATAAAGAAGTTTTTAAGAATTTAAGTTGATTATGCTATATTTTTATGTATTCTATTTTATTTTAGTAAATGAAACTTTTACATATCTACTTACTACCTACATTTCCATTTTTATTTTTGCAAGAAATTGAAATAATATATTTAGTTTTTTGCTATGATTATTATTAATATTATTCATTATTGTCTAATTTTTTTTTATCTAGACAATAATGAATAATATCAATAATAATCATACCAAAAAAAAAAACATAAATATATCTACATCAATTTTTTTTTATTGCAATACAATATTGTCTATATCATTTTGTGTTCACGTCTTTATTTAAACCATTGTGTTTTTCTTATACAACTTTTTAGTTTCAAAACTTTCTTCTCAAACTATATTGTATATTTTTTTGTTCTTTTTCTTCTCAAACTATATTGTATATTATTCTCTTTCTTTTATGGTAACATTTCTGCTTATTAAATTATTTTATGCATATATCTTTTATTAAAACTATTGTGCCTTTCTTATATAATTTTTAATTAGTTCTAAATCTTTTTTCTCAAAATATATTGTATATTTTTTTTATGTACAATAGTCGCACTGAGGTTAGAACCTATGACCTTATGCATACTATCCCAACCCCTTATCACTAGGCCGACCCTAGTAGGTTATATATTTTTGTTCTTTTTACTATCACATTTCTACTTAATAAATATAAATTTCAATTTAACCAACTGTTATAAAAGGACTTGTGCATCGCACAAGTAGAAATGTAACACCTTCATTTTTAGTTAATTAACTATTTTTCTATTTATTCTACATTTAATTTTGAAAAAATCGGGAAGGAATTTCAAAATTTTGATTCCATAGTTAAACTCAAAATATCAAAAGCTATATAATCATGATTTTTAATAATTTTTTTGAGTCGAAGCCTGAAGAAATTAGAACATGATGATTTTGTCCTTATTTCTCAACATTAAGGATTGACATGATAAAAAAATTTAATTGACATTAAAATGTCAATCTGAGCTTAAAATCATGTCATATGCATTAAAATATAATTTTGAAAATTTTTGAAATTTTTATGAAATGCTAGTGGAAAATGACCAAAATACCCCTTGGTGTCAAATGAGCCAAACTAGTAATGGTTAATATCTAGAAATGATGAAAATATGCTCTTAGTACATTTCTAGGTAAAATATATAATTTTAGAATTTCTATAAAATTTGAGCATTTATTGAATTAAAATGAATATTTAATATGAATTTTCTAAGCTTAAAATACAATATATTATATAATATATATATATATATATATATATATTTATAATTTGAAACAATTAATAAAAAATTAAAATTATTTTTGAAATTTATTTTTGAT
Organism: Spatholobus suberectus; assembly: GCA_004329165.1. Lineage (NCBI taxonomy): Eukaryota > Viridiplantae > Streptophyta > Magnoliopsida > Fabales > Fabaceae > Spatholobus > Spatholobus suberectus. The sequence continues at coordinate 12,664,224 of CM014731.1, read as the reverse complement.
GAAATAAATATATATATATATATATATATATATATATATATATATTTGTTCAGATTTAAATTTAATTAATTATTTGATCTTAAAAGTTATTTTACCTTAAGCTTAAGCCAACTTTATTGATATTGATTAATTAAAATACAGTTAAAATTTATACCGAAAAGCTTTAGGGCAGCTCACGCAACAAGTATTGAAGCTAGAAGGGGGTGCTTCACCACCTAAAGTAATATGTGTCCCTAATTAAGTTGAAAAAAATAAAAATTAGAATTTGTGTGTCATGCATGATTTCACTCCATGGACACCTAAGTTCACCCTTTCTCTATAAATAGCCATACCATGGTATAACATTCATCATCCGCTTTCCAAGCTGGATGACAGCACCTCCATAGCTACCACTCTCCATTTTTTTTTCTACACTAAAGTTCTACTAGTTTTCATCATATTAACTTCCATCCTAGGAGTTGTGCACCAACAATTCTCTCCTCTTCAACAACTATCCTAGAGGTAATGAGAGGAGTGGGGTTGGTTCTAAATTTCAATTACTTTGCATATTCGTAGGAGAGGTTTTCTTCTAAACCTTTCAATGTTTAAGTTTATTAAGTTTTATATTGTTATAATGTTTAGTATTAGATTTTAACTTTTACTAAATTGTTATGCTGCTAAATTTTAGATAATTAAAATTCACTTATTAAGTGGTTATGCTGCTAAAATTTAGATAACTATAGTATAATTATTAAATTGTTATACTGCTCCAATCCAAATAACTATAATAAAGTTGTTGAGTTGATGTACTGCTCAAATCTAGATAATTTTTTTTTATTGTTATACTGTTCACATTTAGATAATTGAATTGTTATATTGCCAAATTTTAATAATACTCAATAGTTTAGTAAAATAGTAGAAGAAATTAACTATTAGTTTTATAACATGAAACTATATGTATAGTTTTTTTTTATGAACTATTTATGAATTTATTTTTAGAAAACTATTATAACAATTTCATTTAAGATCTTATTATTCAAGTAAGATCTAGATATACTAATAGACCATATGTAAAATTTTCATAAATCTTAAACCTTATTAGTACTTCTAATTATGCTTTATAAGTGTATGTGAACACATTTTACTTAAAAATACTAAAATTCAAGAAAAATTTCTAAAAAATTATGATAAAATTTTAAATATTTTTCCTAAGCTTAAACAATATTTTATGAAAATTTTGACCATTCTATGATTTCTTTCTTAATTATCTGTCTTATTTTAATTTTATGTCTTTAGTTTTATGAATTACGGATTATGTGTTTTAATATGAATTATGAATTATGTGGATAATATGTGTAAATTTAATCCCTACAATATAAGGTAGAGATATAATAATCGTACTAGTGCTAAAATTAAATAAGACTAAAGAGAATCTTAGTTTAAGAATTTAGAAATTAATAGGTTAGTGAGTAATGTAAATCAAGGCACATGTAAGGGCATGACATCTGTTAGGAAAGCTATAGTTTAGTACACTGAAGAATAAAAGGCAGGGACCCAATTAAAGAGGTCTTGGGGGTAAACACGAGTGGTGAAGGTCCCAATGGCTAAGGTAGGGCTCGTGAACTAGGATATTTACATGACCAAGCTCGATTACCCCGACAATTGCTTAGCATTTCAAGATTAGTGTGAGAATATACCTCTGTAAATAGACATCTTGACTGTTATTTGTTCCTCATTGATGATGAGGATTGTACCATGTGATGATGTTGAAGAGATATATGTATTTCCAGTCACTTCTTAAGTTTTGTTGAGAACTATTACTCACTAATGGAGAGTATATATCCATAACAAGTCAGGGTAGTTTAATATAACTTAGAATAAACTCTAAGTTTACCTCTATTGTCAACTGTGTTTTATTTGTATTTTACAATAGAATTCCTACCATACATGTGAAAGTGATATTAGAACAAATCACCTCACTCCATTGTTTTTCTTCCATATATGTTCGATTATGATTATTAAAGATGACAAAAATGCCTAGTGATGTTGAGGATGATTCAGAAGACACCCTACGGACGAGGATCTGTAGACTTAGTATTTTCTTTCTTGTATAAAGGATAAGGTAGATTGATATTGTTTTGTATAGGACCTTTTTGATGTATATAGTGGACTAGGTATATCTTTTGATGTACTTTTATTTTGATTACCTAAATCATGATGTGTGTGTGTGTATATATATATATAGTTTTTTTATCTTTTACTTTCATTTTCAATTTTGTTAAATTTAGAAATTTTCTATTATAAAATCGAAAAAATTTTACTCACATTTTCATCAACCTGACTTAATAACTAAATTAATATGAATTATATTTAAAATTTAAAGAGTGTTACAAGAAACACTAATTAAATTAATTTTAGTGTATTGTACTCTCTTTGTTAGGGTATTTTGTTTGATAAATAAATTTTGAATGATTATGTGCTTTCAGTAATTGTCCTTTTGTGCTATTTGATGATGTTTTATGCTTGATATGTCTATTAAATAATTTTCTGCAAGCATAATTATTAATATTTTGTATAATTGTTAGCTCACCATTCATGAGAACAATCATAGAAAAATGTTGTAATCTATATGATTTATTTGTGTTTCATATTGAATTAATAATAATTATACCCTATCGCTATATTGTTACTAATATGATTGATACGATTTGTTTTAACTATGAAGATGAAAAGAATAGATTAAAAGAGATAAGTAGTTAAAAAACTCGTAAAAACACTATTGTTAAAAAAAAAAAAAAACTTCTAAAAATGCTCTCGTTAAAGAATAGCCCCTAAAAAGTAAAAACATTCTCATTCAATATAACTATTCATTTGATATAAAGAGAGAATATTAGTTATTTAAGCTTATGTGAGCGAATCAATTATGGGCTAGGTCCTCCCTTGGTGCCCAAATGAGGGGCTTTTGCTATTGTTTGGTAATTATAAAGTTGTTGTCCTATTAGAGAGTTATGTATGACATAACATTGTGTGAGAAACCATAAGCACTAAACAAAGAAGTGTTTTCCTTCATTTTGCTGCTTGTGATCCCTTCTAAGGTAACATGGATGGATGTCATCTCCTTTTCAAATATAAGTTCTTTAACATTTCATAATCGCTATTCGTGTGTTTTTCAGCATGTCATAACTTTGCCTCATCATATTATTAAAATCCATCAATTGGTACCAAAGTTTTAATTGATACATATTATTGCTGTTTTGTGCAATAATAACATTGAAATTTTAGATCCTATAAAAAATAGACTGATTTATAATTTTAGTTTCTTTGATGTTTAAATATCAAAACATACCTTTGATAAATTTTTGTCATATAGCAGTTATTTTATGGGAATCGCTATTTACAACCCTCCCTAATTGTTAAACATAACCCCATTTTCTTCTCTCTTTTTTTAATAAATTTACTCAAATACCCTTTCCTATTTTATTCCTCTTTCAAATAATCCCTCCGTATCCTTTTACTTCGTCCACAGAGCGGCCTTTTCCATGTGTGTTTCTTGCCTCCGGAAAGTTGTTCTTCCAGTCATTTCTCTTGGACATCTAATCATCCATTTCTTCCTCCGCCACGCCTTGATTCATCTTTCGAGCATTGCCGGTGAGTGCTACAGTGTGGTTGTTTGTGTTTCCAGTTCAATTCCTCTTATCGGCCTTCCACTTCCTTTTATTTCCTCTGGCTGGTAAATGATCATGCTCTCAAGCGGTCGTGGAGTGGTGTATCAAAAAGAACACACCAGCCAACTATAAGATAGGCAGTTCAATAACCGAGGACAAACACCTTGCTTTCTTTTTAAATGTGCTATTTGTTTTGAACCAATCAGGTTCAACTCAACATCGCGTTATAAGATAGGCAGTTCAATAACGGAGGACAAACACGCATCATTGCATTCACAAATACCAACACCGATTTAACATAGGACACTTGTCTTCTATTTGATGTTACAAACATCTGCTGTCAAGCAGGAAACACAAGACTCCCTTCAGTTTTGATACAAAGGCAACAACAACATAATATCAGCCAGAATTATAAACTAATGATAGAAAACAGATCAGTTATATAAATAGAATAGCTTATTAAAAACAGATTTGTCTAAAGTGAGATGCCTATATCGTAACTAAATCTTTACCAAGTAGATAATAGCTTTGTTCTGTTCTGATACTGTGTTTCACAATTGTTTTTTGTATGTTCTGAAAACACATAACATTTGTTTTATAATTCTTTTTGTTGTGTTATGATATTGTGCCATGACCTCAGTTATGACTAAAGAGAGAATTGAGATTTTAAAAGTAAATATTTGATCAATTTTAGTTGGTTTCTAGGATAAGAGTATAAGCGTCACATGCTTGTCCATGTGTACCAACCATGATAGGTAAGACAGCAGCTTCTAAAGTCTTTAGTTCTTTCCCCTTTTAATGTCTTGTTCATTTTTAATTTTTTTTCTAGGATAGGAGTTGGACATTTAACTCTGGTTTGTGATAAATGCTGATGTTTGAGGACCAGCTTTTAAAGTTTTACGTTTCTTAAATGATATTGGTTCTGTTTAGCACTGAATCATACTTTTCTCAATTTCCTTATGTTGTGTTTCAGTTTTTCTAGTAGTTTTTCATTCCTAAGATTGACTTACAGGTTTCTATGCTTTCAATTTTGTGACCTTTTGTAGTCACAGGTTCTAGTCTCAAAAACGAATTCTGTAGATTGGGTAAGGTGCGGTGATTATTCTTGTAATACATCTTAACCCATTATTATTATTTATATAAAAGCGGGGCTCTAGCATAAAAACTGCATGCATTAACAGAGAACACAAAGAAAGAAGACTGATAACCCAAAACTTGTTTCAGTGCCTAAACATTGCCTTATACCTGTCTGGATTGGTCCTAAACATTTCTTCTGTTATAACTCCATCACCTTTTCTTCGGCACAGAAAGCGGCAACTGTTCTGACATTTCCTCGCTTGCCACCGCGCATTCGCTACTTGACTTGCTTCCTCATATAGTTTCGGTGTATAGAGCACACAGTAAACATTGGTGAAATGGATATTAGTACTAATTAAACATATAATAAAATCCTTTCCTCACCGTATCATTCCCATCACTTCATTAGATTTACCCTTTGATCTAAGCATGGTAGGACCTGTGAAGGATCAATATTTTAAGTTGTTTCACGTATCCATATCCAATATCAATACTCTTGGATACTTCAGCGATACATATATGTGCTGTATCCAAGCCTTCAAAAAAAGTTATAAATATTTAATACAGCTATTATAGTTGTTCATTTAATTATAAAAAATATATTACGAGTACGTATTTCTTTCCATGAGTTAATTCCACGTTTTATCATAAGATGGGAACATGAAATATTCCCTTTTCTCAGTAAAGATCACAGAGCTATTATAGCACTCTATGTTCTGTATTGTTCTTACGGAATTCGTCTCTCGTTTTATGATATGATTTCTAATTAATCATTATTATTGTGCATTATCAAGTTCTAAGTATTTCTTATGCTAGACGCTTACCCAATCTTATAGAATATTTTGTTAAGTAAATTCTAATATTTTTTAATTGAATAATTACATTACCTACTCTTTTTCAATTCAAGAAACATTCTAAATTTCTAAAAACTAGAACTACATTACGATTTCATCCCAAAAATGCACACCCGACTGATCAAGCCGGACAGATCTAAATTTAATGTTTATGGTGGAAGCGGTAATTTATTTATTGATTGATACAATATACATAAACAGGGTAATTTATATACATACGTCTTGGCACGAGAAAAAAAATAGACATACGTCCGAATTACCTTAAAATCAAAACTGTATGTAGTTATCTAACAATTCATGCAAATACACTTAAACAGAGTCTAAACCAAACGCTGATAGCTAGCGTCAACTTCATTTTTAAGTTTCTCTATGAGGAGTTGACAATTCTAAATAATTCGAGTTCTTGCCTCATGAGCTGCTGCAACGAAATTTCACGTAAAGGAAAGAGTAATTGAGTTGGTTGAGTCAGAAAACATTGAGACACGTATTTCATTGTTGGGCGAGAACAAGGATTCGAATTCAAGCATGCAAATGCTATTATGGCAACACGAACTATGTCTAGTGAAACTGCCGTATTTGTCGCTGGGAGGCGCTGGTCCAATACTTCATATAATGTGATGCTATGAGTAGATGATGATTGGAGCGATGACAGTATTTCCTTAGGATGTTTCCCCACCAAAATTTCAAGTGCCAATTCTCTGAAGCTATAAACATCACATTTTTCATTCACAACTATTGTATAGGCAAGTTCTGCATTAATCAGAACAACACCAGCAGATTAAATGATCAAAAACTAATAATACTAGATAAAATCTACAACTAATATAAACTCTAGTCCAGCTGCATATCGAATCATGTAAACAAGAGAAAATAGGAAAAAAAAGGTTAGAAACCCCCCCCAAAAAAAAGGGAAGGCTAAGAATGATTTACCAGGAGCTATACATCCAATGGTTCCAGTAACTGTAGTTCAATTGGATGAATCAAGGCTGAGGAATCGGGCTGTGCCAAAGTCAGCAACACTAAGCTCCCACTCTGAGTTAAGCAAGACATTGCTGGCTGATATGTCTCTATGCACTATTGGAGGGGTACAGTCATGATGAAGATATGACAGAGCATGTGCAGTGTCTTTCACAATGTTAACCCTCTTTTCCAATCCAATTCCATTTGCTTCCACATCATCAAACAAGACAGAAAAAAAGCTTCCTTTCTCCATGTACTTATAGATCAAAAACATGATTCTTTTGTGCAAGCAAAATCCATAGAGCTACACAATATGTTGATGCTTTATTTCTGATAATGCTTTGATCTCATTTCTAAAACTCTCAGACAGTAATTTTTTTCAGGGACATCAATTCACCAGGAATGGAATCTTGACGGTTGTTGTTAGAGATGATTAGGCTCTCTAGATGGGTAAGATTTCCTAATGAAGAAGGTATCTCACCATTAAGAAAATTATAGGACATATTGAGATGAGTAAGTTTGGGGAGATTACCAATTGCTAGTGAAAGAGGTATCTCCCCATGAAAAGAATTGCGAGATAAATTGAGATGAGTGGGTTTGGGGAAATTACCAATTTCAGGTGGGATAGTCCCTTCTAGTCCATAGTCCGAGAATTGTAGTTATTCTAAATTCTTGAAAGCAGAGAGGTTTAGTGTTGCAAATTGAATCCCTGGTGACGTGTGGATATGTGATTCTAATTCTAGTTATGCTTCCAATCTCGTTGCAAATGTTAACTTATTGGCAAGCATACCAAATCGCACAAGTAGATAGTGATAAGTATGAGTATCATCTCCCAAGGGACTTGTGTAATACTAGATTTTTCATAATGAATGATAAGAAGAAAGGTATTCACAAAAACAAGTTATAAGTTCTTATTGGAATTCTTACGAATACTTGGAATGCAGAAAATGGATTTAAATAACGATAAAAGAAAATGTTGGGGTTTGACTACACTAAACCGTCCTCTCATACAACATAGGTCACCCATTGAGTTTATTACCATCAACCTATAAATTTATCCAAACCCTAATTTCTTAGTAGAATAAATCTAAGTCATTTGTTAAAACTAACATTCCCTTGATTAGTTTACCCAAACAACTTGCATTTAGAAAAGAGATTAAGAGATGACTAATAAACCATGTTTCATTCCTAGACACAAGGTTCATTAGGTGCTCACTTCAGTTTTGTGAGAAGAAAGCGTTTTCCAACAACATTCAAAATAGCAAAATCAAGTCATGGGAGATTAAGCTATAACAAGCATTAAGCATAAAAGTAAAGACACAAATGAATGAAACATAAACTTTAATAAATAACTTAAAATGTATACATGAGAGTAGGTGTAGTTACATCAAACCCCAACTAGGGTGAACCTAGCCACTCATTGAAGAGTGAACCAACCAAAATGATGAAGAAATGAAGAAGATAGCTTGAGGCACCAAGGATAACTTCCCAGCACTATTCCCCAGCCCTAGGATAAAGTTCAGGGCATAAAGTTGTGTCCTTTTGAGAGTTGGGTGCCTCTATGCGTTTTGTCGTGCCTTCATTAAGCGAGGTGGCACCTGCTCTCACCAAGCGAGAGCTTGGATCGTTGAGCAAACCCTTACCTCATGGTCTCTAGAGTGCTTTTCACTCAACGATCAGACTACTTGCTGAGCGATGATCTTGACTACTCTCTGGATTGAATCTTGTTGAGCGAGTACATTGCTTGCTCAGCGAGCCTAAGCATCAAGACTTCTTCAAGGAATTTGCCTCCTAAACTTGCTTCAAGCCTTCTTCACTTTCTGCAAAAAATCATCAAAATGGCTGTTAAATGTCCTACATATCTAAATTCTATTCCCAATTCCTAATTACTTACAATTGAGTGAAATTTAGGGTTAAATAAAGCATTAAGTCTAGTAAAAGGTGAGATAAGTGCACAAATAAGTGCCAATAAAATATGAAAGATTGGCACTTATCAACAAACTATATGTAAAGCACAGAATTAACACAATAAAGGGGTTGAATTGTGTTAAACCAAATTTTCGTAAAAACCTTTTTAAGAACGTTTTGTCTAAAGGGATAAACAAAAGATTTTTTAAATGATGTTCAAGAAAAGACAAATGAAGAAAGCAAAACAGAGAAATATAAAGAGTTTATACTAGTTTATCTCACTCTAGAGACTATGTCCAATTCTTGGCAACAACCAAGTCCAACTAACTTAAACAAGTTACAAGTATTCTTTTAACCAAGCCTCTTCAGGCTTAACCCAAGTAGTCTTTAACTTGCCTCTCCAAGCAAAAATCCAAGTATTCTTTGAATCAAAGCCTCTTCAGGCTTCTACCAATTTCTCAGAGAAATGGTTGATTGTGAGTTATCTCACTTTAGCTAACGTCTTATCAGATGAAATATACAATGAAGCACAGGAAGCGTTTACAAATAATGTATTTAGAGATTACAAATTTAGAGAGAATTTTTCAACAGTTTCACACATTATCAAAATCTATTAGCACTTGAGATTGAGGTCTCTTTTTAATTTATAGAGTTCTAGAAAAAGTGTCTGTTGTGAGAGCTCCAAGAGACATCCTTCGTTTGGCATTGTAAAAGAAGAAAAGAGTCGTTGGAGCATTAAATGCAGCATTTAATGCCTTTGACCAACCAGTCACTCTGATAAGATAAAGTAGTCTACTTATCTAACCTTTCTCGTACTCAATCTTGTAACAGTGGGCATATTTGCTTTCCGTACTGACAACTACACGCAAATCCCTTCTTTTATGCGTAAAGTAGACTTTTCTCGAGGATAAGTACATAGACTTTTCTTTTGAGGTGGTTTACGCTTTTTGAGAACTTCAGAGCATAGATAAGAAAGGGATCGTCTGAATGGAGTTAGTTATTAAATCTTTATAGAGAAAGAAAGACGAAATAAAATGCGTGGTTAGATGATAGCGAATGTGTGCAATATAAATGTGTAATTAGACGATTGTTTGAAAAGACTGTTTGTGATTGTTTGTTATTATCAAAATAAATGAGAGTCATAAATTCATCATTTGTCTTAACACTATACCGATCCATGGCCACAAATAGATATAGTATGCATCTATCTCTAATCGATTCCACCATCCACTATTGAATATAGCATTTGCTTTCGATGGAGATAGTGATGGTGCAGGAGTAGGCGATGGAGACAGTAATAGTGATGGTACAGGCATAGGTGCAGGCATGACTCCTAACTCTAATATAATCCCCATAATAACCAGACCATAAATAACAAGGTGGTCCCATAGAAATTGAAAACAAAAAGTTGCTTCCTCTACATACCAAAATATTTAAACTTTGGATTTAATTACCTTTTTAGTACCTATAGTTGCATAGATTTCCCCTTTTGGTCCCTATAGTAAGAAATAATTCGTTTTAGTCTCTATACATATACTTTCGATATTGGTTTGGTCTCGCCACCAAGTGTATCTTAACTTTGTGAAATAAAACCGTTATAAAATGAAAATTGGCAATGTAAAACCACCACAAATTAATATTTTCTAACGTTTTTTATTTAATTTGTAGTGATTTAAAATGGCAAGGACCAAAAGCAAAAATCTACATAACTATATGGACCAAAAAATAATTAAACCTAAACTCGGGTATGAGCTAACTAGTTAATTAATGGGTAGTATTTTAGAAAGAGAAAAAGTTTATTTTTAAGATTTAACAAAAACTGAACTTTTATTATGTTGTCTGACTAACATGGTAGTTGGCCACCATTTTATGCTCACACACCAGCTTGACCACCAGAACCATAAACATAGAATTCCACGCTTTATCCCATTGTTGGTGCCAACGCATTTGTCCCGGTATTGCTTTACTTGGAGTCAACTTTGAAGAATTGAATGCAAGCATTTCTCGGTTGCTGCATCTGCTTAGACTAACATGCTTCCATGATGGGAATGCTTAGAAATTGTTGTCATTGATCAAGTTTGTGAGGACAGCATTGTCATTTTGAGATTATCAACATCTAAATCCTTTTAAAATGATTATTATTTAGATGCCGGACACGAATTGTGTTGAATATTATTTAGACAATTTGAAATATATTTTTGCTTATACCTTTTGATTATTTTTTGAATTTGTATCAAGATAAATAATAATAATAATAATAATAATAATGAAATAAGTAATGATATTCTACTAATTTATTAAATATTAATTAAGATAAAATATATACTTAATTGCTTTTTGTGTCACCTAAATTTTATTATTTTGTAGATTTTTTCACTATGTTTTTTTCTTTTACATTTTGCCACTCTAGTTTTGAAATCTTCCAAATTTTTCCCAATCAACAACTGTTTATTAAATAAAAATTTACAAAATTGGGCAAAATTTACAAGATTTAAAAAATAAGATGGCAAAATGCGAGAGAAAAAAAATAAGGTAGCAAAATTCGCAAAATGATGAAACTTGTGTGTAAAATATATTTTTAGTCTATATTAGTATGACTTCATTTGGTTTTGATATTTTACAATTTTTTTTGTTAGTTTTGGTCTTAATAGTAAACTTTAATTTTTTTTAATCAATAGCCTTTATCATTATATAACGATAACAATTACACTTCAAAAAAAAAAAACTGATAACAATTACATGCATCTAACTATGCCATGTTATATTGAATTTTAGAATGGTCATTGATGTAACATAATTAAGGCTAAATTATTTTTTTGGTCCTTTATCTCTTTAGTAAAACGAGTTCTGGTCTTTTATCTTTTAAAACTTTTGTACTGGTCCCTTATCTTTTAAATTTCACTCAATGTTATCCTTCTGCATAAAACTAATGCCATTAATAATTTTAGAAAAATGGCAGATAAAAATCGCCACAAACCAATCCTTTGTTTCTTTTTTTTTCCTCTTCCTCTTTTCAATTATTATCTTGTTTCATATCTCTTTTCTTATCTAAATTAAAACGTGACATGTGATTAGAAAGTATCACTCTCTTGGTTTTTATAAATCCATGTTGAATGAATTTTTAGTTCAAAGTGACATATAATGGATCTATGATAATAGAATTAAAGTGATTACTTTTTTAACAAGATAATCACAAACCAAAACTCAAATTATAAAGGAATTAAAATGAAAAGTTAGTATATTAATAAAGAACAAAAATATATGTAAGCTTTAATAAGAAATGATGATATTTTATCGATAATAGACGATAGCTACGAAGCTAGAACATTTTTGGGAGGGAGCTAAATATAAAAATTAAATTTAATTATAATTTTAAAATTAATATATTAAATTTAACCAACGACTAAAAAATTTATTATAATAATTGACCACATATCACAAAAATCAAAATTGTATAAGTTAAACAAAAGTTACAAGATTAGTTGTAGTAGGAGAAAAGAGATTTAGTTTTCAAAATTTATAAAAACAATTCTAATGATTGGAAATCTTTATATATCATGTTTGAAGTTTTAAAAGTATAATTGACCCTCAAATTTTGGTAAAGCAAAATATAATTTTTAACCTGATAATAACAAGAATAATACATTCTCTACTTCAAATAATGAAATAATATTTTAACTTCTTCTTTATTAAGAAACATTTAGGGGAAAAAAATAGGGAGACCTGAAAAATTATTAGAAATGATAGTTGTATACTTTCTGGAAGGTGTATCCATCTTGAGTGGTAAGATGTAATGAGAAATGAAGAGAGAAATAAAATGAAAAAGAAAATGGAGAAGTTTTAAGAAATAAAATTGTATAAAATCATTATTAAAAAATTATATATACATATAGTGTGTACATTTTTTTCCCTTGTAAGGGGTGACCTTATATATAAATATTTGTGTGTAATTTTTTATGATAGATGATAATATAGGAATAAATTGAATAAAAAATGTGATATATCTTTATGAGATTTATTAAAATTATGTTAATCACTTAATGTAATATACCGTATCATTTTTAATGAAATTACGTGTCTATTTTTTATGCAATATATATTTACATTTGAGAAATGCTAACAACACACTCGTTGACACACTCTTTTGAACACGCCCTCTTTTATTTGTTGAAATTTCTTGAAAATTACAAAAATTTGTGGGTCTCTTGTTACATTTAATGACTATCTCTCATGATTTTGTAGTTTCCAATAAATTTCAACCAATAATAGAATGTGTCAAAGAGTGTGTTGCTAACACTCTTCATTTTCATTTAAATACATGTATTTAATGGGCCTTATCTACTATTTCATCTAGGGCCCAAAAAATCTCAAGATCAGCCCTCCTCGCTCCCTTTCTCTCTCGCGTATTATCGATGAATTGTTAGCTTGTGCTGTTATTGCATCTTTCGAAAATATATCGCTGAGGACAATATTGTCATAGGTTTACTGGTTAAGAATAGACACTTGCATAGAGGAATTTGGATACAATATATACATGAGGCTGTGAATTGTGACAAATATGCATCTTTTTTAGTTGTTGAATATATGTGTTTTTCTCTATTACAGGGATTTAGCAACCAATTTTAGTCACTAATTTATGTCTCTAACTCTGAAGTACAGCTTTTGGAATTATTGGATTCTTCATTTGGCGAGTTTGGCAGGATCATAATGCTTATGACTCCTACTTACTGATGTGAAATGATAGATATTTCAAACTATTAATGGGATTGTTTTAATAAGAAACTTGTTTGCCACATTGCAATGTATAAAATAAAATACAAATATGTCTTCCCGGTGGGCGAAATCGTCAAAAGAAACCAAGATAAATAAGGAAAGTTTTATCGATGCGTTTCACCGAAAATTTAAAATCCCATCTGAAGGAAAACCAAGCAGTAGATCTGGAGGATCTTGTAGACATTGCAATGACTCAATTTCAGAGAAAGAGGCTCTCAGTCTCCAGAATCAAGATCTCGTTCGCCTTCCAAAGTGGCTAGGTTTCTCCTCACCCAACTGCAGGGTTTTTCCAACCCATAAACTTGACCCAATTTGTTCTCTTCCATTCTTGATCAAAACGAAGCAATTTTTAAACATGTTGCTTTTCATGGGAAAGGCAATCTAAACCCCTCAATTAATTGCAAAAAACGTGTACTTGAAGCATGAAAAAGAAGATTAAAACAAACTGGATTTCGTAATCGCGATGTGAAAATGTTCGATTCTTACACACGCTTCAACAAAATCATTTGATTTTCCACTATATTGATCGAAACACATAGGGTAACAAAACCCCTCAATCAATTTGATACATCGATATTGAAGAAAGAGTTCTTTTGTTCGAATCAATGAACCCCTCAAGCGCACACTTTGCTCCTCTTTCTTTTTAATTTTTATAATCTTTAAATTTTTTAAATATTATAGTAGTGATTAAAAATTGCCACTATGTTAAAATAAATTATTTTAAAAGACTCTAATGACATTAATTTTAGGCTAACGAAAGGGTAACATTGAACCAAATTTAAAAGATAAAAGATCAAAATAAGACTTTTAAAAGATAAAGAATCAAAATGAATTTTATAAAAAGTAAAGGACTAAAAATATAATTTAGCATATAATTAAATACATGGCATGTCACTAGTAACAATTGATAGCAATCAATTAAAAAAAATCATATTTGCAAAAATTAAAACTAACCAAGTTTTTTTAAAAGGGTTAAAGACAAAATAAATTCATATGTATAGGAATTAAAAACATTTAAATCTGTTAATTGATTCTAACATATGAGGTACCAATATCTTTATTCTAACATAAAATTTATTATCATAGATGAGTGTGCCTCCATTCATGCAAATATAAAGGATATATATATGTGTGTGACATAGGTAAATGTCATGTGACAACACTTTAAATTGAGATTATTTTTTTGATGAAATGAAAATAATTTTTTATTTTTAATTCATAAAAATGTATAATTAAATTAATTTATTTTTTATTTTAATTCTTTGCTAAATTCGGAAAAAATAATTTATGGTTTTTCGATCATAGGACGTTTCTAAATTTATGTAAACCTTAAATTAAATAAAATGTTTAAGAAAACATATCAAAATATTTTGGATTCATTTTTAAGGATTGAACTTGAAACTCGAAATTCTTTTGAAACCATTGGAACCTTATATTTTATGCGTGATTTCCGAAATTGTCATGGGGCTATTATTTAGTTTCAAATATTAATCATAAAAGTGTTAATCCTTTTCAATTTCATCAATTAATTTAAGAGAAATTTTTCGAATCACTTTCTAACCCATTACAAGTTGTTCCTTCACTTTGATCTAATTTCAAGCCAAAAACTAAATGTTCTTTGAAATTGATTTGCGCGTTTAATTAGAATCTTAAATTGTTCACAACGATGATAAAATTGGACAAAAATTTCAAGTAATTGCAGAGAATTTCCCAAAACCCAAATTTCAAACCCAGGTTTTGAGTTGTTCTTGTTTCAATTTGATTTGCTTTGCAATTTTTTGTTGTTTCCTAAAATTGATTGAGCGCTTTGACTTGGAATATCATTTTGTTAAAATCACACTGTGATGTGATGTGTTTGGTGAGAATTCCAAGCAAGACCAATTATGTATTCATTCTCGTGTCAGGTTGACTTGAGAGTGTTTTGTGTCATTTAATGTCATACTCTCGGGCCTGTTTGGGGTGGTTTTTGGTTGTGAGTTTTGAAATTTTCAAAAATTACAACTAGTTTTTAGTTTTTAAAAATTAGTTTTAGTTTTTTTTTCTAATTTTTGGTTTCAAAATAAATTCACTTTTGAAATTTCTTATTCTGTTAAAATTAGTTTAAGAATATGTTTGTGTAGTGACGACAGTGGTAGTGGTGACGACAACAATGATGGTGGTGGCAGTGGTAAAGCCGACAGTAACGATTATGGCGGTGTCGACGGCAGTGGTTGTGGCGGTACCGGCAGTGATTGTGGCGGTGCCAATGGTGATGGTAGTGGCAAAGTCAGTGGTGGTGGTGACATTGCCTGTGGTGGTGGCAACAACATTAATGGTCATGATCGTGGTTGTGGTGGTGGCGGTGACGATGTTAGTGGTGATGAAGCTTGTGGTGGTGGAGGTGATGTTAGTGGTCGTGGTAGTTATGGCAGCAGTGATGGGTGGTAGTTGTGGCAGTGGTGATGGTGGCGGCGATGCCAGTAGTCTTGGTAGTTGTGGCAGCGATGATGGTAGTGGTGGTGTCAGTGGTGGTGGTGGTGGTGGTAGCAGTGGTGGTGGTGGTGACGGTGGCTGCAGAAATGGTGGCAGCAGTAGTGGTGGCGGTGATAGTGGTGGTGACAATGGTGGTGGTTGTGGTGGTGGTAGTGGCAAGAAAGGTTATTGTCAAATATAATGATGTGTATTTATTTTTAAAAACCAAATTTACAAATCCTTTTTTCTTGGTTTTGAAAATGAATGTAAAAGTGTTTTGAAATTGAGTTAAAAACCATTTCAGCTCCATTTTAGCCAAATGCGTTTTGTTTCAAAAATTGCATTTGAAAACTAAAAACTAAAAACTCGCAACCATCCCAAACGGGGCCTCAACTTTTGGGTTTGAGAATTTGTATGCGTGATTTTAATGTTATTAAATGAATTTTATTGTATTGTACTATATCTATTATGGTATTTTGTTTTATAAATTAATTTTGAATGATTTTGTAATTTAAATAATTGTCCTTTTGTGCTTATTTTTTATGTTTTGTGCTTGATATGTACATTAAATAATTTTTTACAAGCATAATTATAATTGTTGATATTTTGTATAATTTACATAATTGATATGTATTATACGAATTTTTTTAATTTACATGATTTATTTATGGTTAATATCGAAATAATATAATAATGATTATACAAATTAGGTAACAGAAATTGATCTAATTACTTCCATTTAGGTTATATTTAGATCCAGAGATTCCTGCCACCCTTTTCCCATTATGTCTGAATGAAATTTAGTTATTTTCTCATTTTTCCACTTAGTTTTAGAAATTACTTTTTAGAATGGTGATTATAAAAAATATTTTACCAGTATTGCTTTTCACATGAATTAATTCCACATTTTATCATATGATGGGAACATGAAATATTACCTTCTCAGTAAAGATCACGTAGAGTTATTATAGCACTGTACGTTCTGTACTGTTCTTATGGAATTCGTCTCTCGTTATATGATATGATTTCTATGTAATCATTGTTAGTGTGCATTATCCAGTTCTAAGTATTTCTTATGCTAGACACTTGCCCAGTCTTATAGAATATTTTGTTAAGTAAATTCTAATATTTTTTAATTGAATAATTAGATTACCTACTCTTTTTTAATTCAAGGAACATTCTAAATTTCTAAAAACTAGAACTGAAAACATTACAATTCATCCCAAAAATGCACACCGGACTGATCTAAATTCAATGTTTATGGTGGACACGGTAATTTATTTATTTATTGATTGATACAATATGGACACGGTAATTTAGATACATACGTCTTAGCACCAGAAAAAAAATATACATGGGTCTGAATTACCTTAAAATCAAAACTTTATGTAGGTATCTAACAATTCGTGCAAATACACTTAAAGAGAGTCTAAACCAAACGCTGATGGCTAGCGTCAACTTCATTTTGATGTTTCTCTATGAGGAGTTAACAATTCTAAATAATTCGAGTTCTTGTCTCATTAGCTGCTGCAACGAAATTTCACGTAAGGAATGTGTAATGGAGTTGGCTGAGTCAGAAAACATTGAGACACGTGTTTCATTGTTGGGCGAGAACAAGGATTGGGATTCAAGCATGCAAATGCTATTATGGCAACACGAACTATGTCTAGTGAAACTGTCATATTTGGCGCTGGGAGGCGCTGGTCCAATACTTCATATAATGTGATGCTATGAGTAGATGCTGATTGGAGTGATGACAGTATTTCCTTAGGATGTTTTCCCATCAAAATTTCAAGTGCCACTACTCCGAAGCTATAAACGTCACATTTTTCATTCACAGCCATTGCATAGGCAAGTTCTGCGTTGATCAGATCAACACCAGCAGATTAAATGATCAAAAATTAATAATATTACACAAGATCTACAACTCATATAAACTCTAGTCCAGCTGCATATTGAATCATGTAAACAAGAGGAAATAGGACAAAGAAGGATAGGAACCAAAAAAAAAAGAAAAGGGAGGCTAAGAATGATTTACCAGGAGCAATATATCCAATGGTTCCAGCAACTATAGTTCGATTGGATGAATCAAGGCTGAGGAATCGGGCTGTGCCAAAGTCAGCAACACTAGGCTCCCACTCTGAGTTAAGCAAGACATTGCTGGCTGATATGTCTCTATGCACTATTGGAGGGGTGCAGTCATGATGAAGATATGACAGAGCATGTGCAATGCCTTTCACAATGTTAACCCTCTTTTTCCAATTCAATTCCATTGCTTCCACATCATCAAACAAGACAGAAAACAAACTTCCTTTCTCCATGTAGTGATATATCAAAAACATGATTCTTTTGTGCAAACAGAATCCATAGAGCTTCACAATATGTCGATGCTTTATTTCTGATAATACTTTGACCTCATTTCTGAAACTGTCATCGAGAGCGGGCACCTCTGCTTCAAAGCCATGGAGTTTTTTCAAGGCAACAATCTTGCCACTTGGTAATTGTGCCCTATAAACACTCCCATACGCACCTGTTCCAATACAATATTTCATGTCAAAGTCTTCGGTTGCTGCAATGATGTCTTCATAGGCTATGTTTCCATCATAGTTCCATATACAGAACAAGTCCCCATTCTTAGTGGCTGCCGTTGTCTTTGCGTGTTTGTTCTAATTACAATGCGAATATGCCTCAAAAACACAACTAGTAAGAAGGCCACGATTAGAAAAATGAGGATAGGAAGAACTATCAGCAGATTGTGCATTACTTTGTTGTCACTGGCTGGACAAGGCTGGAATTGGTATTCGGTTTGGATATACCAATCGTCGCTGCATACACCCCTGTTCCCTTCTAGTGCATATGGAGGGAAACTATCTGGAATAGGACCCTTCAAATTATTGAACGAAAGGTCCACATAATTGACAAACAGTAGAGACAGAGGAACCATTCCGGTAAGATTATTGTAGCTTAGATCCAGAACTTTTAAAGATGGAAAATATCCAAATTCTGGTGGTCTTTCACCACTAATGAGGTTGTGGCTGAGGTCAACAGTGGTTAGCTGTTCATGGCTTCCAACTGACAATGGTTTTAGCGAACCAACGAGTAGATTGTTGGAAATGTCAAGATTGTGTAATTTTGTGAGATTTGAAAGTGAAATGGGCAAGGTCCCGTTGATTCTGTTGTAAGATAAATCTAATACAGTAAGATTTTTCAGGAACAAAAACAATTCACTAGGAATGGAGCCTTGAATGTTGTTATGAGAGATGATTAGGCTCTCTAAATGGATAAGATTTCCCAGAAAAGAAGGTATCTCACCGGAAAGAGAATTGTAGGATAAATCGAGATAAGTGAGTTGGGAGAGATTACCAATTTCAGGTGGGATAGCCCCTTCTAGTCCAGACATCGGGACCTCTAGGCTTTCTAAATTCTTTAAAGCAGAGAGGTTTAGTGTTGCAAATTGAATCCCTTTCATATATCTGATTGTAATTCCAGTTATGCTTCCAGCTTTGTTGCAATGTATACCATACCACGAACAGATATCATGTGAATCTGAGTGCGATCCATTCCACCATCCACTATTTATTATAGCATTTGCTTCCAATTGAAGCTCCGATGGTGCAGGCACGGCTCCTACCTCCAATACAATCCCCATAATAACCATACCATAAATAACAAGAAAGGTGGCCCCATAGAAATTGGAAACAAAAAGCTGCATCCTCTGCAGACCAAATTATTTAAACCCGGCTGTGAGCTAACTAGTTAATGGGTAGTATTTTAGAGAGATAAAAAGTTTGTTTCTGAGATTTAACAGAAATTGAACTTTTATTATCTCGTGTGACTAACATGCTAGTTGGTCACTCTTTTGAGGCTTTGCCCCATTGACAGTGCCTACGCATTTGTCACGGTATTGCTTGACTTAGAATCAACTGTGAAGAATTGAATGCAAGCATTTCTGCGTGGGTGCGTCTGCCTAGACTAACACGTTCCATGATGGAATGCTTAGAAATTGTTGTCACTGGTCAAGTCTGTGAGGACAGCATTGCCATTTTGAGATTATCTTTATGAACAACCGGACAGCATCTCTTAAACACGATTATTAACATCTAAATCTTTTTAAAACAATTACTATTTAAATGCCGGACACGAATTGTGTTGACTATTATTTAGACAATTTAAAATATATTTTTGCTTATACCTTTTAATTATTTTTTAAATTTATATCAAGATAAATAAATTATAATAATAAATAATAATGATGAAATATGTAATGATATTCTACTAATTTATTTAATATTAATTAAGATAAAATATACTTTTAGTCTATATTAGTATGACTTCATTTGGTTTTCATATTTTACAACTTTTTTTTTGTTAATTCTGGTCTTAGTAAACTTTAATTTTTTTTATAAATAGTCTTTATCATTATACAACTAACGATAATAATTACATTTCAAAAAAAAACAAAACGATAACGATTGCATGCATCTAACTATGTCATTATATATGTTATTTTAGAATAGTTATTAATGTGATATAATTAAATACATGACATGTCACTAGTAACAATTACCCACTAGGATTGGCCTAGTGGTAGGAAGTTAGAGTAACATGTATAAGGTCATAGATTCTAATTTCAGTGTAACCATTATACATTAAAAAATGTCACTAGTAACAATTGATAGCAATTATTTTCTTAAAAAAAATCATATTTGCAAAAATTAAAACTAACCAAAAGTTTTTTAAAAGGGTTAAAGACAAAATAAATTCATATTTATAAGAATTAAAAATATTTAAATCTATTAATTAATATTAACATATGAAATACCAACATCTTTATTCTAATTTAAAATTTATTATCATAGATGACTGTGCTCCATTCATGCAAATATAAAGGATAAATTATGTGTGTATGTGTGCTTGTGTGTGCAAATATAAAGGATAAATTGTGTGTGTGTATCTTTTGCCACGTAGATAATATTATGTGACAATAACACTTTAGTTCGAAGATTATTTTTCTGTTGAAATAAAAATAATTTTTATTTTTAATTCAATAAAATGTATAATTAAATTAATTTGTTTTAATTTTAATTCTTAGCCAAAATTAGAAAATAATTTATGATTTTTCAATCATAGTATATTGGTAAATTTATGTGAACCTTATATTAAATAAAATGTTTAAGAAAAAATCTCAAAATATTTTGGATTCATTTTTTTAAGGATTGAACTTGAAACTCAAAGCCCTTTCGAAACCCTTGGATCCTTATATGTTATGTGTGATTTCAGAAATTGACATGGGGTTATTGTTTTTTTTTTTTTTTGTTACATGAGATAAGAAAAGGAAAACAAAGTACAGGAAAAAAAAAAGGGTTAATTATGTTTTTGGTCCCTCATTTTTTGTCAATTTTCATTTTTAGTCCCTCAAAAATATTTTGACCGGTCATAGTCCCTCATAAATTTTTCGTTCATGTTTTTAGTCCCTGCCGTTAACTTGAACCATTAAGTGATGACGTAGCTCCACATGAGCTGCCACGTGGCTTGGACTACTAGGCTGACGTGACAACCACGTGGCAATTTAAAAAAAAAATTGATAAAAAATGTAAATTATAAAAATGGTCCCTCATTTTATCACGATTTACGTTTTTAGTCCCCCCAAAAAAAGTTTGACCGGTTTTAGTCCCTCAAAATTTTGTCATTCATGTTTTTAGTCCTTCCCGTTAACTTACACAGTTAAACTTTAATAATTAATCAATTATTATTTTCACATATTATTATTTTACACATTATTTCACAACAAAAATGCAAAAAAAGAAAAAAAAGATTACTTGTAAAGGATAATCAAAGAGGTTAGATTGCTAGTCTTTTCATAAGAGATTACAAATACCTTGAATTATCGAAGCATACTAATGAACAGGTAAGAGAAGTGTTGTGATAAGCTTTTAAGCTATAATTAATTAATAAATTATTGGTTATAATAAATTTTGAGGAAAAAACTTGTATGAGTGTAAATAATAGTTAATTGATTAATTATTAAAGTTTAACTGTGTAAGTTAATGGGAGGGACTAAAAACATGAATAAAAAACTTTGAGGGACTAAAACTGGTTAAACTTTTTTTTGGAGGACTAAAAATGTAAATCGTGATGAAATGAGGACTATTTTCATAATTTACATTTTCTATCAATTTTAAAAAAAAATGCCACGTGGCAAACCACTACTATAGCATATGCATGCTAGAGAGGCCCCACACTTGCAGGAGGAACCTATAACGTCACCAACTAGTCCAAGGATGAAGCTCCCATGTTAGTCAAAGCATCCGCACATTGATTTCCCTTACGAAGAGTATAATGCAAAGTAACATGGGGCTATTGTTTAGTTTCAAGTATTAATCGTAAAAGTTTTAATCCTTTTCAATTTCATCAATTATTTCAAGAGATTTTTTTTTTTGAATCATTTTCTAACCCATTTCAAGTTGTTCCTTCACTTTAATCTAATTTTGATCTGAAAACTCAATGTGTTTGGAAATTGATTTGGGCGTTTGATTAGAATCTTAAATATTGTTCACAACCATAATAAAATTGCACAAAAAATTTAAGTAATTGTAGAGAATTTTCCAAAACCCCAATTTCAAACTCGATTTTCGAGATGTTCCCGCTTCAATCTGATTTGCTTTGCAATTTTTAATTGATTCAGTTGAGCTCATCCTTAACTTGACAAAGTAGACTTAAATTGTGATGGTTTTGTTACTGATGCAAGTCTTAAGGCTGCGTGTGGAGGGTTGCTTAGAGATGAGTATAATAATTTCATCTTTGGCTATGTTGTCAATCTTGGTTTATGTTGTAATGACCCAGTATTACTACATGACACTAACTAACATAATCATGGAAACAATTCAATTTTAATAAAATTGTTTAGCTTTCTTATGAAAATACAAGTGAAATTTTCAAGTTTCGTGAATGAATAACATACGTTAGATAATTGCAAAAAAAGTAAAGTCTAAGACAGAATAAAGTATTGAATAGTACCAAACATGCATATAAAGTAGTAGAATAATGTAACATGCCTTATAGCGCTACAACCCATAATCAAATAATATCAAATGTATTTCAAAAGGTAGAATTACGTGACTAGGAAATCAACAATCCAATAGTGGAAAATACATCAAAAAGTTATGGGAATGGGAACAGGAAACTATACAAAACACACACTCCTTAGTTGGTCATCCTAGAAAACCCTTTACATCTACTATTAAGAGGCCCCAAATGGTACCTCCTCCTCCTCCGAGCAAGGAATATGAATTGTAGAAAAACGGTCATATGGTCCTCTATGAACTCCACTGTGCACATATGAGGTCTTAGATAGATCTTGCAAAGTGTAATGAGACTCTTGGCTTATATCTACAATGGGAATCCACAACTCTAAAGTTGCATTCATAAAAAACGAAAGGATAGGGGCCCAACAAGAACATATGTAAGTCTAAGGTCTCCTATATATCTAACCATTTGGAAAAGCGAACCACAAACAATTGGCCTTCTATACCTTTTTTTTTTTGGCTTTCATTTTCATTTTATTTTTTAAAATAAAATTGATGTGTTTCTATGGTATTTGACCCCCCCCCCCCCCTCTTGGAGGGGGGTAGAGAGAGAAATTTAAATCTCAAATGGATGTTTAAAAATGGCTAAGTCCGAAAAGATTCCAAGGTGTGTGTAAGAAAAGAAAGTTTCCATGTTAATGTAAGTTCTTTTTCATGGTTTAAAGAATTATTTTTCTTGTCTTGCATGGTTTGACCTGTGAAGACTAAGGGCATTTTGGTAATCCATGGTGTTTTAACTCTACCTTAACTTTGGCTTTGTTCCAAATTTATATCTCATAATATGTGTAATCGACATCAAATAAATAATATTATTTTATTCGAAAATGTCAAATTTGCACGTGAGCTTCTCACTAACCTAGTTATGATTAATCATCACTAATCACACTTTGTTGGTACATAAAACGAGGTCACTCACTTATAAAAGCAAGTGCTAGCTCACTTTATCTATTAGGAATGTAGTCCAAGTATTAGCTGAACCAACAACTCGAACTTGAACTCCAAGGAACAAATAATTCATAGAATTACACTTTAAAACTATTTTTATTATTTTCACTTGATTTATGATACAAACAAGTTATTAGCAAACACAACCAGAAATTGGGGTGTTATGTAGAATGCAAACACCAACACATATTAAATATGATTTACCCCCTTCATCTATAATCTCATCTCCCCATATCTTTTTAGTCTCTTACAACTAATCTTGCTATTCACCTTATAAACCATATCCTCTCACCAATCCTCAAACACACACTACTATAAGGAGGACTTTTTACATCGATTGTATGTCCGTTATAAATTCAAAGGATATAGATCGAATGTGACAACTTTTTACATTGGATATTGAATCAATGTGGAAAACATTTTCACATTGGTTATATTTATAACTTTCTACATCGATTATTATCATAACTGATGTAAAACTATGCTACAAGCATAACAAATACCTTTGTATTTGTCTTTTCCTCTCCTTCGATACTAATCTCCTGGTTTCTTTATAGTTGTTTCCTCTTTCATATATCACATATACATATACATGCGAACACAAGATTGCCCACTATAGAGGCATACAATCACTAATTGTGCATAAGAAGATAATAAAGCAATAATAAAACAAATAATGCTAAAATCGATGGTTCATGAATTACTAACCACATCAAGAAGATTCTGTTCAATTACGAAATTCAATGTCCTAGATAATTAAGTGAACAAGTTATGAGGAAGAGTGGTACCTTGTGGTGCTTGGCTAATAGCTTTCCATTGGTGCCAAAGATAATTATGAGGAAGAGTGGTTCTAGCATATATCACAATTATTGACAACGATGTTTGCAAAAGACAATAAAAAATGAATTTAAAAAAAAGATAGAAAAAATCAAAAAAATAGCGTTCAAGAAGGGAAATACCCTAAGCCTAAAAAGAAATGACGTTCCACTTGGGCTTCTTGTTGAGAGTAGAAGGAGCAGGGATTGGAGGGGAAGATGGCAATGGAGAGTAGGAAGAGGTGACTTTCGATGGAGGTGAGCACAATGAAGAGCTCGTCCTTTGCCTTCGCACACAGCACCAACTGGAGGAGCACCTCGGTAGGGCCAAACTTACTGAGGAGGACAAGTATGTCGTGATCAGTGAGGATTCTGATGTCATCGTGGAGCGCATCCAACAATAACAAGAACACGAAGCAAATGCGAGGGAGACAAGCGTCTAGGAGATCTTGTGTACAACGAAGCTAGATTTGCCGATGCCAGTGAAGAAGATAGTGTAGGCAGCGTGGAGGAACGCGTGCATGAAGGCGAGGGCTTAAGAGTGGTCGAACAAGAAGACGTTGCTGTGACTTGAATAGCGTCGTGAAGGATCTACATATTTGGTGGATTTGCCAAACACTTTTTAAAATGCCTTTTACATCGATTCAAAATATAACTAATGTAAAACGCATTTTTTTACACCAATTATATTTTGAACTGATGTAAAAATCCTTTTTTACATCGGTTAAACAAAAATTGATTTAAAAAAGGTTTTCTAATTACAAAACTGCCACCACATTTTTTTACATTAGTTATTAAACAACCGATCAAGAATCTTGTTATAAAATCCTATTTTTGCACTAGTGACAAATACCTATTTGAGCTTCTATATAATCATCCACAAACCCTCTTAGATCTCAAGTGTTTGGTTGCCTTGCCTATGCCTTTACACACACTCACAACATAACTAAACTTGACTCTAAAGCAAGGAAATACATTTTTCTTGGCTTCAAGCTGAACACAATGTGTTATCTATTATATGATGTTCTAAACAAATAAATTTTTATCTCTGCCCATGTTTCATGAGAATGTTTTCCCATTTTCCTCACCATATCCTTCTTCCAATCCCTTTACCCAACTGTTGCTTATTTCAAATTTAGTCTAATACACATTTCTCAAGTTTGATACACTTATTCATGAGTTTCCTTCTTTTTTATCTCCTTTACCACTCATCTAACTTAGACCCTTCCCACAAATACTTTTGCTCAAATCGTTCTCCATATGTCTACATGAAATAAAATGCCACCATCCTATTTGGAGGATTTTCATTGTAACAATGTATGACTTTAGCATCTTCACATCATGCCTTAGTTGCAATCTTTCCTTTGCACTTATACTTTCTTATATATCCCTCTCCCCTTTTCACCTTAAGTTTACCATGGCCATTTACACACATACAAAGGTAATACTTTTGAAAGTACTACTCAATATGAGGCTAGGATTCAAGCCATGCAAGTAGAGCTTGTTGCCTTCAAACAAAACACGGGTTGTAATTGATCTACCACTTGGAAGGACCCCAATTGGATGCAAGTGAGTTTCTAAAATCAAATATAAAATAGATGGAAACAAAAAAAAAGATATAATAAGGAAACAAAAATGATACAAGGCATGACTTGTCCCTAAGGGCTTGTTGATTACTTTGATACATTTTCACCAGTGGATAAGGTCACTACCATTTGTCTTATATTAGTTATTGTTTTCCTTAAAAATTGGCATTTACATCAATTAAATGTACATAACGCCTTACTTCATGGCACCTTGGATGAAGAAATATACATGAAGCTTCCTAGGGAGTTACTTAGCCAATAATTAAGTACGCAAGCTTGTGAAATCTCTCTATGGACTCAAGCAGGCTAGTAGGCAATGGTTCTCTTAACTCTCCACATTTCTGGTTTCTCATGGTTATAGGAACTCTACATCAAATCATTCTTAATTTTTGAAACATAATGACATATATGTCAATATGTTGTTAGTTTACGTTAATGACCTTATTCTAGCTAGCAATGATATTTTAGAAATTACTATCATTAAGCAATCTCTTGACACCACCATTAGAATCAAAGAATTTGGCATCCTTAAATACTTTCTTGGCCTCGAGGTTACGCGATCTAAAGGTGGATTTCTCTTTGCCAATGCAAATATGCCCTGAATATTTTATCTAACATTGGTCACTTGGCTACTAAACAATCTATTACTCTCTCATGACAACATCAAGCCAACTTCATAAAGAGGGTGATTTTCCTTATTTGGATATTGTTGGCTATCAAAGGCTCATAGGTAGATTGCTTTATTTGGCCAATAGAATGCCTAATATAAGCTTTGCAGTCCAACAACTCTATCAATTCATGAGTGTCGCAACCAGGGCTACTCCAAGACGGTGAAAAATGAATGGTAAATACAAAGGAGTTGCCACGAAGGTTTATTAGGGAAAAACCTTGGAAAAACCCTTTTAAAAAATGGCATTGGAAACCAAATTTGAATTCAAGAGTCGATTACACGTAGGGAATGTGTTAGCACCCTACGATGTCTGTTATAAAGACGATTACCTCTAATTAAATATACAAAATTGATAACTTCAAAAATTATTTATTTACCCCTTAAAAGAAAACATGAAAATGTGTTTTTATTTTAGGTTAGGTCTTCACAATAATCAAACAAGAAACAGATCCAAAACGATTATCACTAACAACCTAGAGTTTCCGTAATAACCAAACAAGAAAGAGATCTGAAATGGTAGTCAATAATAACTCATTTTATTATTTGTGAAAATATTTTATTTAGACAATGTTTTCGTAATAATCAAACAGGAAATAGATCCAAAATAATTATCACTAACAACCTTAGGTTTTCATGTTAAATATAGAATTAGTTGGGATTAGTTATGACAGTTACAAATTAGTCATGACAATTATAGTTATAATTAGTTTTCATTCTCTTGTATAAATTTCCTTTTGTTTGTATTTGAATATGTTTTTTGGCTTCATTTTGATATTTAATGAGAACACCATTTCCCTCTCTCTTAATTCTGATCTCGTATCATTTAAGATGGTATCAGAGTCTATCCTAACGATTGTTGTTAGGCCTATTGGGCCACCCACTATCGAGCCGTTATTGAACCATCTGCAAATGTTCAGTCCTGCAAACTTTACGCTCGAGATGTCCAGTCCTCGGCGTGAGGGGGTGTGTTGGAGATCCCACATCAACTAGTGATATGGCTAAACAAGTGTATATAAGCAAGGGCAACCCTCACCTTATAAGTCAGTTTTTTAAGGTTGAGTTAGGCCCATACCCACATTATAAGATGGTATCAGCGCAAACACCAACATCTTCTGAATGTAGCGCGGTCCTTACTGATGTAATCACAAGTTCCCTTATCCTTTTGGGGTGACTGTGTTGCTACTGCAGCATTTCTTATAAACAGGACTCCTTCTCAAAATTTACAATAGCAGTCTCCATATGAATTGCTGTATCAAAAATTGCCTTTGTATGATGCCTTTAGAGTATTTGGTTGTCTTTATTATGTAGCAACACACTCTACCCATAGAACCAAGTTATACCCAAGAGCCTCTCCATATGTCTTTATAGGATATCCACTAGGTTATAAAGGATACAAACTATACGACCTCATCACCAGAAAATTCATCATCTCTAGAGACGTTATTTTTCATGAAGACACATTTCCTTTTGCCTCAATACCTTAGACCAACATTAATCCTGACCCGTTCTCTAATATAGTCATTCCTTTACCTTTACCTAATCCAACCACATGAGACCAAAATCAAACTACATATAATAAAAACCAAACTGACATTCCTGACCCTACACTTATACCTAATCACCTTCGCCAATCCTCAAAACCACATAGAGCCCCCTCTTACTTACAAGACTTCCTATGCCATGTTACCTATCCCATACAACAACACCTTACATATGACCACTTGTCCAAACCATACAAAGATTACATCATATATGAGCCTCAGTTTTTTCATTAAGCAGTAAAATATCCTGAGTGGAGAAAGGCTATGGCAGAAGAATTGGCTGCATTGGAAGCCAATAATACTTGGTCTCTTCAAACCTTTCCTCTGGGTAAAAAGATTATCGGATGCAGGTAGGTATATAAAGTAAAATATAAGATTGATGGGACTCTAGATCGCTACAAGGTCAAGCTAGTGGCCAAAGGATATACCCAACAAGCTGGCATTGACTTCTGGACACTTTTTCACCTGTTGCCAAGTTAACAACAATCCATGTTCTCTCGTCAATTGCAGCATAGAAGCACTGGCACATGGTCCAGTTAGATATAAACAACGCTTTTCTCAATGGAGAGCTTATTGAAGAAGTCTACATGCAGCCATCTTTGGGTTATCCACTTAAGGGGGAGAACAAAAATTTGGTGTGCAAGCTATCCAAGTCACTTTATGGACTTAGACACGTGTTACGACAATGGTTTCATAAATTTTCTTCTACCATTGTCACACATGGGTTTCAGCAATCTTCAACAAACTCTTCTTTATTCACCAAGGAACGAGTTCCTCTCTTATCATCCTTCTTATTAGTGTGGATGATATCATATTGGCTAGTTCAGACAACACTCTCATTCAGGAGCCCCAACTGTTATTACAATCCCATTTTAAGCTCAAAATACTTGGGAATCTCAAGTACTTTCTTGGTCTTAAGATAGCTCACTCTACGAAAGGCATTTACCTCAGTCAAAGTACACCATCCAATTACTCACTAATACTGGCTTCTTATCTGCCAAGCCCCTTCCATTACCAATGGATCCAAATACTATTCTCAATGACTCAAATGGTGAAACACTGGAGGACCCTTCAATGTATCGGAGGTTAATAGGTCGACTCATGTATCTCATTGTCTTAAGACCGGATATCACCTTTGCTGTAATAGGCTTAGTCAATTTATGACTAAACCACGCATACCACATCTCCATGTTGTACACTACGTACTCCAATATCTAAAGTCTTCACCTGGACAATGAATTTTATTTCCTGCTATTTCTTCTCTGCGGCTCTCAGCATATGTTAATGCTGACTGGGGAAGCTGTCTCACTACACGTAGGTCTACTACGGGATTTTGCATCTTCCTAGGTGCATCCCTAATTGCATGGAAATCAAAGAAACAAGCCACCGTGGCCAGATCATCTGCTGAAGTCAAATACAGAGCTTTGGCCATTATTACCTCTGAATTGCTTTGGTTGAAACAGCTACTAAGAGCATTTGAAATTGTGCCCTTTGGTGCTATGGTTTTTTCAGATAGCAAATCAGCCATTCAATTAGCTTCTAATCCAACATGTCATGAGCGCTCAAAACATGTGGATATAGATTGCCACTTTATCAGAGAATATGTTACATCAAAGTTCCTTACTTGATTCATGTTCCATCCAAACATCAACTAGTTGATCCCTTAACTAAAGCCTTACCTCGGCCTCAGTTTCAACAACTCATATCCAAGTTGGGCATCCATGATATCTTTCATCCAACTTGAGGGAGTGTGTTAAATATAGAATTAGTTGGGATTAGTTATGACAGACAATTATAGTTACAATTAGTTTTCATTTTCTTGTATAAATTTCCTTTTGTCTGTATCTGAATATGTTTTTTTACTTCATTTTGATATTCAATGAGAACGTCATTTCTCTATCTCTCAATTCTAATCTTGTATCAGTTAATATTTCATGATAGCCAAATAGGAAGTAGATCCGAAATGACTATTATTAATAATCTATTATTATTATTATTATTATTTCAAAATAAGTTCAATTTTAATTTGGAAATTCAATTCTCAATTAAATTTTATATTGGCTAATAAAATAAGAGAAGCGCTAATTTTATTTTTATTACTTTTTTGTAAGAGAAATATTTTTTTTGGAATCAATGTCATTGTGAATAAAATAAAAAAATATAACAAAATAAGGAAAAGTGCTAATTTTATTCTTGCGTCGATTTATTTTTTAAGAATTGATTTTATTGTAAAGTTTAAAAAGACAATAAAAAAATGGAATAAGATACACACACACACACACATATATATATATACATATATGTATATGTATACACATATGCATATATATCTACACACACACACACACACACACACACATATATATATATATATGTGTGTGTGTGTGTGTGTGTGTGTGTATATAATTGAATCTAAAATAAATAAATAAATACACACACGTATACATATATGTCTATATGTGTGTGTGTGTGTGTGTGTGTGTGTGTATAATTGCATCTAAAATAAATAAATAAATAAATAAATAAATATATATATATATATATATGTATATATATATATGTATGTATATATATATATATGTATATATGTATATGTATGTATATATGTATATATGATATATGTATATAGTATTATATATATGTATATGTATATTTTTTTTTAAATTCAATTGTGTGTGTGTGTTTATTTTAGTTTATTTAAAATATATAGATACAGAGAATTTAAAATAGTTACAATAAATATATATTTTTCGTTGATAAATATATAAATAGAGAAGTTTATATGAAATTAGTTCTCTGTAGTTTTAAAAAATATATATAATCTCTGTAAGTAATTAAAGATTTTAAAAACGGTATTATAAGTTTATTTTAGTTTTAATTTAAAATATGTTGAAAACAGATTCGCAAAAAAATTTAACATATTTAAGAAAATTAAAATTTAATTAAAAAGATTTATAAAAACAGATAGTTAATAAATTTTTAAATCTTCTAAAACAGAATTATAAATAAACTTAATCAAAACAAATTTACAAAATAGTTTCAATTTAAAATCTGTTAAAAATAGATTTATAAATTAAATATTTTAAAAAATGTTTATAAATTTAATCTTTTTAGATAAAATAAATTAATTCTGTTAGAAATAGGTGTATAAAATTAAATCTGTTTGGTTTTATAAAATTATATATGTCAAAAACAGACTTATAAAATCTGTTTAGTTTTATAAAAATAGGTTATATAAAAAATATAATTATATAATATTTTCGGTGATATGAAGCAAAATTTATGAAAATAAATGATAGTTAGATAATTAAAAATATTAAGAAAAGGTTATAAATTATTGGTTATATATCTAAATTTTTGGATATATATATATATATACACACACACACACACGCTTATACTTTATAAATTTTAGTAATATATTAAAAATAAAATTAGTTAAGACTACTTGCTGAAATTAATAAATATTATGTGGATTAAGAAAATAGTTATTAGTATATAACGTATAGTGATGGCGTTAAGTTAAGCCATGTTTTGTATTGGTAATAGTGCTTAACAAATCTACATAGTCAAAAATCTGCCGAATTTTTCGAAGAGACAGCTT
The DNA here is from genome assembly GCA_004329165.1 of Spatholobus suberectus. Taxonomy (NCBI): domain Eukaryota; kingdom Viridiplantae; phylum Streptophyta; class Magnoliopsida; order Fabales; family Fabaceae; genus Spatholobus; species Spatholobus suberectus. The sequence continues at coordinate 12,632,311 of CM014731.1, read as the reverse complement.
AGAACATATATTGTCTAAAATATGGTATGACATCATATGCATGTTATCAAAGTTTTGGCTGAGACTCGTCTCATTTAAAAAGGTAGAAACAGTAAAAAGTATTGTCTATTAACCATGCATATTATGGGAACCATACAATGAGGTATGTGATCTATGAGTCATGCGTAAGTCTTGAGTCTGAGAAACATGATGATGGAGAGAAAAACATGTAGTGACTGCATGATTTTTTATTCAGATGGGAATGACAGTTTAGTATCCTATAGAATGAAAGACGGGAACCATTGTTAAAGTCTAAAAGGTATGGTATTGAGTTATAAACATCCTAATGGCTAGGGTAGTGCCCTTTAGACCAAGATAATCACATAATTAATTTGATAATCCTAACACCTGCTCAGCATCACTAGGATTGGTAAAGAGTATACCTGCAGGATTTGGCCAATGGTTCGTTTTCTTGAGAATATGATGATCATGATGATGATCGTACAAGGCAAAGGATACGTACTCCCAATCATTTCCTAGGACCAGACATTGGTTGATGACAATAATGTTCATCTGTTGAGATATGGATCCATATGAGTATTGAGTTCTAAGAGTTGCATAAAACTTAGGTCAAAATCTTAAGAACCCCTGCATTCAATATTCTATATTTAGTTAATTTTATGTGTGATTATTGTAAGTAATCCTATGAACCTTATGTGAAAATGATTTAAGAATTAAATCACCTCACTACTTTCATCTTTTTATTTGTATATTTTTGTGGTACGACATTGTTATTGACAATTAGCAGAGATGGAAGATGTTGACAGCAAAGACACTGAGACTAGGAAGGACACAGAGAATGATATTTCAGACAGACAATCATTGCTACCTATGTAGTTAACTTTGTAGTGATGATTAGGTTGGGTTTATAGATCATAGGTAGTACTACTGCTTTGACTTAGGTCTTTTTATTTCGATAGAAGGGTAGTTAGGATCTTTTGAATATGTATCTATATTTTTTGTTAACAGTCGTAGTACTTTTACTCTAGATTATTGTAATTATACTAATAACAATTATGTATGTTTGCTTTTGAGGTATAATTAATGTATGATGTCATTTATGTTTATTTGATTATGAGTCATTTTTATTTTCAGCAATCAAGTAAAAAATCTAATAAATAAATAAAATAGTTTTAAATAAAATAAGTTAAATTATAACAAGTTAAATTAACATTGGAAAAAAGTATTAATGTGATTAGGTGTCACATATGACATTTGTGGTGATGCACTTAGTTTATTTATATGACGTATGCTTTGTTTTTTGCATGAGATGAATCTGATGTTATTTATATTTATTCAAATGTCGTTTTGTTCCCATAATTACATTAAAAGAGATTTGATTTAATATAGAATTAAATAACGCATCAACTTTTTTTTTTAGATATAAGAAAATATTTTATTTCAAGTTTTGAATTATTCACAAATTTATCTAAGTAAAATAAATTAAATCTAGTCCTTATAAAAAAAATTTACTTTCATTTTAATTAAATAATAAAAATGAATTTAAAATAAGATAAGTTTAATTAATATAAATTAAATAAACATTGGAATAAAGATTAATGTGATATGGGTGTCACAAAAAGAATGGTGATAAAGTGTATGGAAAGATGCCAATTCTACTTGAGAGTTAGCAAGCCAACTCAAAGTCAATATTGGCAAGTTCTAACTTTCATTAATGACATGTCATAGAACTACCAAAAACACACAAGCCAAGACAAAGTGGCTTGCTAAAAATTCACATCATTGTTGAAACATACTCTTCACATGAAGACACAAGGGCTAATTGCAGTTGCCCTAGAAAAATGGGGTATGAAGTTGATAATGGGTCAAGCCTACAAGGCCAAAATAAAGACACTTGAAAAGATAAATGGTGCTACGAGTGATCAATACTTTCACTTGAGAAGATATGTTGAGGAATTGAGGAGGAGTAATTTGAATAATAAATAATTTGATAAACATAATTTGCTGCTCGAACCTACTATCACCAACTCATTCCAAGTTTTGATTTGGTTGAAGCACACTAACTAACCGAGTTACATAGGCTTGTACAAAACCAGACAATAAATCATTTATTATGCTTTGATATATAAACAAGTGTTATGAAAGGATATTACATAAACAGATTATAAACGTGGTATTTCATTAATAACTCAATTCATATTAGGCAAAATAATTACAATAGCCCTTGACTTCAAATACATCAACATACATGACTACTTTCTAATCTTAAAATCAAAACCACTACATCAAAATACAACAAGGTTATACCCATTACATCAAACACCCCTACCAATGACTACAAGTAACATCAAAATTACTATCACCCAAGAAAAAAGAAGGCAAATCCCTAAAAATTTCTCACTCTTTTTCATCTCATGCAAATTTGTCTTCAATTCATTTTCCCTGAGCTTTAGTTCATTCGCCTTTCTCAACAATGCTATGACATTCTCACAAAAATTCAGTAGAGGATCATGTCACTCAAAGAATTGTAACCTTTCTCCCTGTTACTTGTGAACATAAAGGAAGAAAGAACATTTTGAAATTTTAAATTAATGTTACATATGAAGCTTACACACCTCAATGGAAATCTACCTTGAATAGTTCATAGCCATTAAACCTCCTCCTTGCATTTTCTTCTATCCAAGAGGTCACCAATGGAATCTCCATGTTATAGTGACACACCACACGACGTCTTCGCCCTCGAGAGTCAAAGGTGAATGATGTTGCACTCGTTTCAATCCCACCCCTCATCCACTGATCTTGCATCCCCACAATGTGTATCACCAACAATGCTCTACAAAAGGTTAGGGGAAGCTATGTGTTTGTGTTAGGCTTACAAAGTTGAAATTTAGAGAAAACAGGTTTGGGGAAGAAACTACACGACAATCCCTTCGATTTTTATGCCTTTTCTTCATTTTTTTAATCTTAATTAAAATACATTACCTACTCAACAATGACATATTAAAAATAGCCAAACATTAATTGCCACGTCAAGAAAGGACACGTCATACTCAACTTTAAAATACAAATAGTTAACACATGAGATTAAACAACAAGACTAAAATTGCATATTTTTAAAAATAAAGAAGCTAAATGTCACTAATTAAAAATAAGGGGATTAAAATTACGGATTAAAAAAAATAAGAAGTCCAAAAGGATAATTTAACCTATTAAAAATATAGTAGAGAAACTCTTGCAAATTTCTTTGTTGGAGATGCCCTAAAACCATACTTGTTAAATTTGTGCTGAAAAAATTACTCGTAAATTTGGAGTACCACTCTCCTTCATAATCTTGTCTATTATGCATGACGTATTTTAATATGGTAATTTTTTCAAACTTATAGTATATCGGTAATTTCAAAGATAAATATACTATACAACTTAAAATGCTCTTTTTGGTACATAAAATAACACAGTTCATCTCATTATTCTTAAATCAATTTTATTATGTTCATATAAATTTGGATTTGCGGTGATTCTTTTACAAAACAGCATATATATTCGCTAGACATGACATATCTAAAATTATTAATTAATATGCATATTATAAAATTTAGTGATAAATTTCTTGCTGCATATGTAAAAGGTTAATTTACTGTAAACTAGCTAGTCTATCATTACTCGAATTTTAAATATTACTATTGATTAACACGAGCCTTGTGTGATTATTTTAAAAGATCTTAATCAGATTTCGTTTTACAATCTATTAAATACATAAAATTCAAACCAAAAAAAAATAGATACATAGGAAGTGGATAAATCCTACTCAGTGGCCACTTTGTTTTTATTTATCATGTTTAGCAAGTAAAGAAGAGCAAGAGAGAGAGAAAGGATATTAATATTGTTTATTATTTCTCCAACATTGGTGGAATTTTAATAGCCTCAGAAGTTGGAAAAGAAGGAGGGACGGACAATTTATTGAGTGGAGTAACAAAATGACGTTGCACCGTAGTCTTAGCTCAAATATTAATTCGTTAATAGAATTACTATGAAATAAACGCCCGTTTGACAAGTTTCTCAAAATCTTCATGAAACTAGATCATCACCAAACAACGTTACTGATCGATTAAATTAAGAAATATCTCCTATTATCCTTTACTTTTTTTTTTTTTTTATGTACCTGAATAATTAGATTGGTCGAAATAGAGAGGCATATCCATCCATCTCATCCAAAATTTCCAACTCAAAGTCAAAGCATGCATCGACTTAGAAAGTGGAAACACATTGTTCTGCTTCCAGTTGCGTCTCCATGCGACCAACCCATCTCATTTAAGCTCGCAACGTTGCCACAATTTTTAGCGCTAGAACTTAAGACCTTCAATAAAAGAGCATCCAAAGTTGGAAGCTCTAGGCTCATGCAATAATCATCCTATATAACATTGGAAAGGGTAATACAAGAGTGGTATCCCAGGTAAAGCTCTCTATATATCCCATATCCAAAACAAACCCTTTCAACCAAGCCAATCCTATATCCACATTCTTCGAAGGTTCATTTCAATGGCACCCTCGTCAAGTTTTGATCCTATGGTACTAATTCTAGGTTTAGTTTTAGTACTTGGTGTTATAGTCCCTAGAAGTGAAGCCAGGCCAAGAGCATTCTTTGTATTTGGAGATTCTCTTGTTGAAAATGGAAACAACAACTATTTGCAAACCATTGCCCGTGCTAATGCCCCTCCTTATGGAATTGACTACCCAACTCATAGACCAACAGGATGCTTCTCTAATGGCTTCAACATTCCTGATTTTATCAGTTAAGTTTCCATCCATATATATATAAAAAAAATGTATTGTAAGTCCAAATATATACTTAATTATCCTTATCGTCATTTTAGAATCTTCAACAGTAGAATTGATGTGTCGATAACGAGGAGGGTTAATGTTTCAGGTCACCAACTTGGTGCTGAGTCTACAGTGCCGTACTTGAGCCCAGATTTAACAAGAGAGAATCTCTTGGTGCCAATTTTGTTTCAGCTGGAGTCGGAATCCTTAATGATACAGGAGATCAGTTTGGAAGTACTTGATAATTAATGACCAGCATTTCCAGCTGCTTTCTTTTGTTACATTTTCAAAGTACAAATGGTATTAACACACACTTTCTTTTTAATATACTATTTCCTACTAGTTGAAATTTTATGGATTTTATTAGTTTAGGAATGAAACCTAGTTACCAAAATGGTAAATTAATGAGACCTGCATATATTTCCACATCTGGATAAAAAAGAATTTATTGAAAATAGTGGTATAGAAAGTGCTGTTAATATTTCACACAATGCATATATAAAACCTTAAGCAGTTTTACCATAATGAAATGTAGGCTTTTCTGGGTTTTTTTTTTTTCAGAGGGTCATTACATTCGAATAATTAGTTGTTAATGTGATTAATATTGTTAGTAAAACCATCTTGTATTTATATTTAAATTTTAATTAAGCAAAACTCGTGACAAAATATCAGCAATTAATTGCTAAAAATATCAATATTCATCTTGTGTTGGCTCTTAGAGACATACAATAAAAAGTAAAATAAGAGAAATTGTATTTGTACGACATTTTTACACAATTCTTTTAACAAATATCTTTCATTCCAATTTCCCTTCGTGTAAGGATTTGTAGTGAGTGTTATCCATTGAAGCAGCAAGCAGGTTTAGGGCCTGTTTGCAAAACCGTTCAACCTCCGTTGAACGTGGATCCAACAAAATTTTCTAGTCACGTTTAATTTATTGGAAAATGGGAAATGGATGCTCAAACGGAAAAACAAACATACACTTAATCTTCAAATGCATGCTTGTTGCTTGTGTAGAGGGATGAATACTAGAGAGAGAGAAAAAACACTTTATATAATTCAGTTAGTATGTATGGTGAATTCCTCTATAGAGTTATAGAGTAAATATACAGTTTTATCTTATCTTCAAATATGGTAGTTTGTGTTGATTTAGTCCCTAGAAAAATATAAATTAATTATCAAACTAGTCAACTTTATGACATTCTCTGAAATTTGTCAACTTTATTAATTAATTATAGTTCCTAAATTGGTTAATTTTATCAAGGGAGGATTAAGTTGTTATAAATTGATAAAGTGTAGATTAAATTGTATATATACAAATTTTCAGAGACCAGATCAAGTTGCTATTTTTGGAGACGACATATGTTTACTTTTTGTATATACCAAGGGTATGTCTTAGCTTACAGTTGGGAGATTAATAATTTTGTCTTTTCCAACACAATCACCTACTTACAAAACCCAATTATTTATCAATTATATTGGAATTCGTTAATAATTTTGTAATTAACTTGACAATTAATGATAACTAGTTTTCTTTTCGGCATAATGGTAATAGCTAGGTCTGTACTTACGCAAATTATCTAAAACTCTTCTCTTTCGAAATCTACATTATAAAGTTATACTATTAGTGATTTGCGGATAGGTAAAACTAATCATTATAAAGTTGCGCTATTAGTGATTCGTGGATAAAAGCATGAGGAGCTAAACCACGGAATTTATAGGCACTAAGACGGGTTCTGCTACTTCCACCTTCTTCTTTTTTTTATCTCCAATTTTCACAAAAGAAAGTGTAAAATATCTATTTTACTCTTTCTCTTCCTCTTCTTTTCATTTCTATTTTATCAACAGAAACGCATATCCGTTTTGTATCAAAATTTGATACACAACGGAATTGTGTATCAAAGTTTAATACAAAAAGGAAACGCATTTTCGTTGTATTAATTTTTTGAAAAAATTAATTGAGATATAAATTATAATATAATTTATTATTTTCAATATTAATTGAATCCATTATGATATAAATTACACCTATTAATTGAAATTAAATGCAAATTTTCTTTTTTAATAATAATCAAATTAATTATGATATAATTTTAAAAAATATACGATATAGGTTATCATTTTTAATAATAATTGAATTAATTATGATGTAAATTATCCTTTTTAATAGTAATTTAATTAATTATGATGCAAATTATAGTTTTTAATAGTATAATAAATTGCATCGTAATTAATTCAATTACTATTAAAAAAGGTAATTTACATCATAATTAATTCGATTCTTATTAAAAATGATAACTTGTACCATATATTTTTTAAATTGTATGATAATTAATTTGATTACTATTAAAAAATTGCATTATAATTATTTCGATTACTATTAAAAATGGTAACTTTACCTCATTTCATTATTGAAATCCATCAATTTGTATCAAAACTTAGATTGATGCATATTATTGTTATATTGTGCTATAATAAAATTGAGGTTTAGATGTATTTTTTGTTTTGTTCCTTATAAAATTGTTTTTTAAATGGTTCCTGTAATTTTTTTATTTTGGTTCTTGTTATTTTGTTTTAGTCCTTGTAAAATATTTATTATTATTTTTTCCTTTAATATGCAAATAATTTGTTTTTAATTATTCCCTACCATTTTCTTTTCAAAGAAACTAATTCAAAATGAATAAACAATTATAGAGACTAAAACAAATATATATATATATATTACAAGGACTAAAACAAAAATAACAAGGGCCAAAATATAAAAAACAAATTTACAAGGAACATTTTAAAAAAAATAATTTTATAAGAACTAAAACCGAAAAATAAAAGTACATGAAAAACACATTTAAACCTAAAATTGAAATTTTAGGTCCTATAAAAAGTAAACTGATTTATAATTTTATTTTCTTTGATTTTTAAATATCAAAGCATACCTTAGATAGCAATTTTTGTCATATAGCAGTTATTTTATGGGAATAGCAGTTATTTCATGTTAAACATGAAAAAACACGGGTCTCCCTTCAGTTTTGATACAAAGGCAGCAACAGCTTCCAGAACATCAGCCAAAACTATAAACTAATCACGGAAAAACAGACCAGTTATATAAGCAGAATAGCTTATTAAGAACAGATTTGTGTAAAGTGACATGCCTACATCGTAACTAAATCTCTGCCAAGAGATAATAGCTTTGTTTTGCTCTGATATTGTGTTTTATATTCGTTTTCTGTACGTTCTGAAGATACCTAACATTTGTTTTATAATTTATTTATTTATTTTCTGTTATGATATTGTGTCATGACCTCAGTTATGACTAAAGAGAGAATTGAGATTATAAAAGTAAAGATTTGATCAATTTTAGTTGGTTTCTAGGATAAGAGTATAAGCGTCACATGCTTGTCCATGTGTACCAACCATAATAACTAAAATAGCAGCTTTTAAAAGTCTTCAGTTCTTTCCCCTTTTACTGTCTTGTTCATATTATTTTATCTAGGATAGAAGTTGGACATTTAACTCTGGTTTGTGATAAAAACTGAGGTTTGAGGACTAGTTTTTAAAGTATTGAGCTTCTTAAATGATATTGGTTCAGTTTAGCATTGAATCATACTTTTCTCGAGTTTCTTATGTTGTGTGTCAGTTTTTCTAGTCGTTTCTTCATTCCTAAGATTGACTTTCAGGTTTCTATGCTTTCAATGGTAAGGTTGTTATTTGGTGACCTTTTGTAGTCACAGGTTATAGTCTCAAAACGAATTCTGTAGATTGGACAAGGTTGTGTACATTTGACTCTCCGTACCTTATAGTAATGAAAGCCTTGTGCATCATCAGGTCATCCTTTCTGAGGACAAATTATTAGATAATCCTGAACTACTATAATTTCCATTAATCTTCACTCGACATATAATCAAGTATTATTAATTTTTTTTCATAAATTGTAAAAGTTAAATATATGTTATACAAGTATAGATTGGAATCATACTTGGTAGTTCTAAACTACCTAATAACTTCTCCTTTCTTAAAGGCTTTGGAGTGCGGTGATTATTCTTGTAATGCATCTTAACCCATTGTTATTATTTATATAGAAGCCGACTCCTTCATAAAAACTGCATGCATTTACAGAGAAAACAAAGAAAGAAGAGTGATAACCCAAAACTTGTTTCAGTGCCCAAACCTTGCCTTATACCTATCTGGATTGGTCCTAAACATTTCTTCTAGTATAACTCCATCACCTTTTTTTCTACACAGAAAGTGGCAACTGTTCCGATATTCCCTAGCTACCGCACATTCGCTACTTGACTTGCTTCCTCATATAGTTTCTGTGCAACATATAAAGCACACAGTAAACATTGGTCAAATGGATATTAGTATTAGTTAAACTTAGCGATAAAATCCTTTCCTCACTGTATCATCCCCGTGGAATACTTCATCGATACGTATGTGAAGAATTCAAGCCTTTAAAAATTACAACTATTATAAATTGTTCATTTAATTATAAAAAAGAGAAAACAGAGTCATCCAATCACAAACAACCATTCATTGTAAATTTGTTGACTTTTATAATAAATACTTAAAAGTCATATTAATGTTAATTTTTGGTTGATTGACAATATAAAACTTTTTACACTACCGGTACATAACCATTAAACTCTATAAAAAATACATTACTACTACGAATTTCTTTTCATATGAATTAATTCCACATTTTATCATATGATGGGAACTTGAAATATTCCCTTTTCTCAGTAAAGACCACATATAGTTATTGTAGCACTCCTCTGTTCTGTGTTTTTCTAATGGAATTCATCTCCCGCTATATGATATGATTTCTAATTAAACATTATTATTGTGCATTATCCAGTTCTAAGTATTTCTTATGTTAGATGCTTACCCAGTCTTATAGAATATTTTGTTAAGTAAATTCTAATATTTTTTAATTGAACAATTACATTACCTACTCTTTTTCGATTCAATAAAAATTCCAATTTTCTAAAAACTAGAACTAGAAAACATTACGATTTCATCCCAAAAATGCACACCCGATAGATCTATCTGGACTGATCCACATTTAATTTTTATGGTGGAGGCGGTAATTTATTTATTGATTGATTGATAGAATATACATAAACAGGGTAATTTATATACATACGTCTTGGCACGAGAAAAAAAATAGACATACGTCCGAATTACCTTAAAATCAAAACTGTATGTAGTTATCTAACAATTCATGCAAATACACTTAAACAGAGTCTAAACCAAACGCTGATAGCTAGCGTCAACTTCATTTTTAAGTTTCTCTATGAGGAGTTGACAATTCTAAATAATTCGAGTTCTTGCCTCATGAGCTGCTGCAACGAAATTTCACGTAAAGAAAAGAGTAATTGAGTTGGTTGAGTCAGAAAACATTGAGACACGTGTTTCATTGTTGGCCGAGAGCAAGGATTGGGATTCAAGCATGCAAATGCTGTTATGGCAACACGAACAATGTCTAGTGATACAGCCATATTTGGCGCTGGGAGCCGCTGGTCCAATATTTCATATAATGTGATGCTCCGAGCAGATGATGATTGAAGCGATGACAGTATTTCCTTAGGATGTTTTCCCACCAAAATTTCAAGTGCCACTACTCCGAAGCTATAAACATCACATTTTTCATTCACAGTCATTGTATAGGCAAGTTCTACATTGATCAGATCAACACCAGTAGATAAAATGATCAAAAATTAACAATATTAGACAAATCTATAATTCATAAAAACTCTAGTCTAGCTGCATATCGAATCATGTAAACAAGAGCAAATAGGAAAAAAAGGATAGGAACCAAAAAAAAAAAAAGGAACGCTAAGAATGATTTACCAGGAGCTATATATCCAATGGTTCCAGCAACTATAGTTCGATTGGATGAATCGAGGCTGAGGAATCGGGCTGTGCCAAAGTCAGCAACACTAGGCTCCCACTCTGAGTTAAGCAAGACATTGGTAGCTGATATGTCTCTATGCACTATTGGAGGGTTGCAGTCATGATGAAGATATGACACAGCAAGTGCAATGCCTTTCACAATGTTAACCCTCTTTTTCCAATTCAATTCCAATGCTTCCACATCATCAAACAAGACAGAAAACAAACTTCCTTTCTCCATGTAGTGATATATCAAAAACATGATTCTTTTGTGCAAACAGAATCCATAGAGCTTCACAATATGTCGATGCTTTATTTCTGATAATACTTTGACCTCATTTCTGAAACTGTCATCGAGAGCGGGCACCTCTGCTTCAAAGCAATGGAGTTTTTTCAAGGCAACAGTCTTGCCAGTTGGTAATTGTGCCCTATAAACACTCCCATACGCACCTGTTCCAATACAATATTTCATGTCAAAGTCTTCGGTTGCTGCAATGATGTCTTCATAGGCTATGTTTCCATCATAGTTCCATATACAGAACAAGTCCCCATTCTTAGTGGCTGCCGTTGTCTTTGCATGTTTGTTCTTAATTACAATGCGAATATGCCTCAGATACACAAGTAGTAAGAAGGCCATGATTAGAAAAATGAGGATAGGAAGAACTATGACCAGCTTAATGTGCCTTACTTTGTTGCCGCGGGCAGAACAAGGCTGGAATTGGTATTCGGTTCGGTAATACCGATAGTCTCTACATACATCCTTGTTCCCTTGAAGCGCATATGGAGGGAAACCATATGGAATGGGACCCCTCAAATTATTGTAGGAAAGGTCCACATAATAGGAGACATCTTGCAGAGACAGAGGAACTGTTCCGGTGAGATTATTGTAGCTTAGATCCAGAACTTTTAAAGATGATGGAAAATATCCAACCTCTGGTGGTATTTCACCACTAATGAGGTTGTGACAAGGGTTTTAGGGAACCAACGAGCAGATTGTTGGAAATGTCAAGACTTTGTAATTCTGTGAGATTTGACAGTGAAATGGGCAAGGTCCCACTGATTTTGTTGTGAGATAGATCTAAGATAGTAAGATTTTTCAGGGACATCAATTCACCAAGAATGGGGCCTTGAATGTTGTTGTTAGATAGTTCTAAGACAGTGAGACGTTTCAGGGACACCAATTCACTAGGAATGGAACCTTGAAGGTTGTTGTTAGAGATGTTTAGGCTCTCTAAATGGGTAAGAATTCCCAGTGAAGGAGGTATCTCACCGTGAAGAGAATTGCCGGATAAATCGAGATGAGTGAGTTTGGAGAGATTACCAATTTCAGGTGGCATAGTCCCTTCTAGTCCAGAGTCCGAGACCTCTAGCCCATTCTAAATTCTTGAAAGCAGAGAGGTTTAGTGTTGCAAATTGAATCCCTTTTGTATATGTGATTCTAATTCCATTTATGCTTCCATCCTCGTTGCAAAGTAAACCATTCCACGAACAGATACCATCTGAATCTGACTGCTGCGATCGGTTCCACCATCCACTACTGATTATAGCATTTGCTTCCGATGGTGCAGGTGCAGGCAATGGAGACAGCGATGGTGCAGGCGTAGGGGCAGATGCAGGCACGGCATCTAACTCTAATACAATCCCCATAATAACCATACCATAAATATAAAGAAAGGTGGTCCCATAGAAATTGGGAACAAAAAGCTGCATCTTCTGCAGAGCAAAACTCTTATTATCAGCCAACTAGTCAATGGATAGTATTTTAGAGAGAGAATAAGTTTGTTTATGAGATTTAACAGAAACTGAACTTTTATTATGTTGTGTGACTAACATGCTAGTTTGTCCACGCATTTGTCACGGTATTGCTTGACTTAGAGTCGACTTTTAAGATTTGAATGCAAGGATTTCTCTGATACTTAACACGTTTCCACGTCGGCTTAGTTTGAAATATACAACGCGTTTACGATGGTAGTTGTGTACATGCAATCACTAGAATTTTTATTTATTTATTTTTTTCTAACCTCGGATATTGGTATGTTTATATGAGAGAAAAAAATAGAAAGAAAAAAAATTACGGATAATGATGTTGTTTTATACATTAAAAAAAGTTTTATATTGCTTAGAAATCTAGAATAAGGGTAATTTATTAGCACTTTTTTTTAGCTCACTGAAATACCTTTTAAGGATAAATTGTGAAGATTTATATAAGAGTCAAAACAGGCAATATATCAGATGTAGTGATAACTAATGTTTTGAGACACTAAAAAAGTCTCACATTATTTTTTGCTTAGGAATCAAGATCAAGAGTAGTTTATAAACACTATTCTCCCTAATACACTTACACACTAAGATGTCTTTTAAGGACAAAATTGTATAGATATAAATGAGAGCCAAAAAGATAATATACCTCAAATGTGTCAAGCCTAACAATGCAACAAATTTGAGGGTAGAATAGATATATAATAATTTTTAAGTATTATTATAATTGACCATGTTATAAATTATTTTAAATAGATGTATAATAAATTTTTAATTTTTAAAATAAATAGTAAAATTACACTTAAATAATTTATAATAATACTTATATTTATATCTTAAGATTATATAGTCTTATAATAAAAATAGTAAAAAATAATATATTATAACAAAATTTATTTCCTAATAATTTAAATTAATAATAAATAATTTATTAAAGAAATGTGAAAAAAAATTGAGACCCTAAATAATGGAGAGCCTAAGACAAATATCTCATTGGCCTAGTAGTTTAAACAACCCTGGACTTATCGATGAGAGAATTGAAGAAAACATATGATTGTGCAATTTTGTGTTTGAGAGAAAAGTTGTTTCTCTCCTTCCCCATTTCATCCATATATGGGAGGAATTTTAGTGTGGGATTCACATAAACTCTTCATTTCTTCTCACTGAAATAAATATTGGTCTTTTTTAAATTCTTTTCACAATCTTTCTTTTTTATTTTTCATGATACTAAACACAACGATAAGGTCTGTTGATTGAAGAAAAAAATTAATTAAAATTTGTTTTTAAAAGTCAATTATTCTCTCTTTTTTCCTTTTTTTTTGTCAACTAAACAAAAAAAAATCTATTCTACCTTCAAATATCTTGCATTTTTAGGCTTAACACATTTGAGGTACTATCTTTTTGGCTTTCATGTAAGTCTTTACAATTTTGTTCTTAAAAGACGTCTTAGTGTGTTCAAGGCTGGCATTTTACCTAGTTTAGAAGGGTGGAAAAGGCTCAAAAAATTAAAATAGCTTACATAATTAATTGTGCAATAATTTTTTACGTTATTTTTATAAATTAATTGAAATTACTCCCATTTCATGTCTCATTTTATCTAAATTAAAATGTGACATGTGATTAAAAAGTATACTTTCTTGGTTGTCAATTCTTTTCTAATGTGTTATATTTATAAATTCATGTTAAATAATTTTTTAGCTCACTATGACATTTCAATGTGTAATGGACTTATGATAATAGACTTGAAATGTTTGCTTTTTTAACAAGATAAGAAACACAAACCAAAACTCAAATTATAAAGAAATTAAAACTAAAAGTTAGTACATTAATAAAGAACAAAAATATATGTAAGTTTTAATATGAAATGATGATACTTTATTAGTGATAGATGATAGGGGCAGAGCTAGAACATTTTTTTTAGGCATCAAATATAAAATTAAATTAAATTATAATTTTAAAATTAATATATTAAATTTAACCAACAACTAAAATATTCATAATAATTGACCATATATCACAAAAACTAAAATTATATACATTAGATAAAAGATACAACACTATAACACTATAGTAAGAAAAAAAAGATTCAGTTTTTAAAAATTCATGGTAACAATTCTAATGATAGGATTCTTTATTATATTTAAATATGTGTATTTTTTTTTCCTTTCAGGAAATGAACTTATGTATAAATATTTGTGCGTGTGTAATTTTTAGGAACGTAAATTGAATAATAGACAATATTACAGAAGTAAATTGAACAAAAAATATGATATATCTTTTTTAAATTTGTTAAAACTATATTATTGGTTTAATGTAAAAAAAATGTATTATTTTTAATAAAATTACGTATCTAATTTTTATGCAATAATATATTTTTATATTTTTTAGTACTTGTATATGAAAGAGTCTTATCTATTATTTCACCCTGAGCTCATAAAATATTAGGATCGACCCTAAGTGTGTCAAGGGAGAATGGTGTTCATAAACTACTCTTAATCTTGATTCCTAAGCAAAAATTAATGTGAGACTTTTTAAGTGTCCCAAAACATTAGTTATCACAGCATCTGATGTATTGGCTGTTTTGACTTCACAATTTTATCCGTAGAAAGTGCTTCAATGAGCTAAAAAAAAAAGTGTGTATAAATTACCCTTAATCTCAGTTTTTAAGCAATATAAAACTTTTTTTGATGTACTAAAACAATAATCATTATCCATAATTTTTTTTCCTATTTTCTTTCTCTCATCTAAACATACCAATCTCCAACTTTAGAAATAAATAAAAATTCTAGTGATTGCATGTACACAACTTCCATCGTAAATGTGTTGCATATTTCAAACTAAGCCTTCAACTTTGTTTATTTTAAAAGTTAAAAAGTTAATTTTTGTATTTTTGTAATTAAAAATATGTTTTAATATAATTATGTGATTTAAATTAATTTTATTATAAGACTATATAATCTTAAGATATACATATAAGTATTATTATAAATTATTTAAGTATAATTTTATTATTTATTTTAAAAATTAAAAAAATTATTATACATCTATTTAAAATAATTTATAACATGGTCAATTATAATAGTACTAAAATATTATTATACATTTATTCTACCATCAAGTTTGTTACATTGTTAGGCTTAACGCATTTGAGGTATATTATCTTTTTTGGCTCTCATGTATATCTTTACAATTTTGTCCTTAAAAGACGTCTTAGTGTGTATTAGGGAGAATAGTGTTTATGAACTACTCTTGATCTTGATTTCTAAGCAAAAAATAATGTGAGACTTTTTTTAGTGTCCCAAAACAATAGTTATCACTGCATATGATATATTGTCTATTTTGACTCTTATATAGACCTTCACAATTTATCCTTAAAAGGTACTTCAATGAGCTAAAAAAAAGTATTAATAAATTACCCTTATTCTCGATTTCTAAGCAATATAAAACTTTTTTAATGTATAAAACAACATCATTATCCATAATTTTTTTTCTTCCTATTTTCTTTCTCTCATCTAACCATACCAATCTCCAAGTTTAGAAATAAATAAATAAATAAAAATTCTAGTGATTGCATGTACACAACTACCATCGTAAACGTGTTGTATATTTCAAACTAAGCCTTTAGCTCTATTTATTTTAAAAGTTAAAAAGTTAATTTTTGTATTTTTGTAATTAAAAATATGTTTTAACGCAATTATGTGATTTACATTAATTTTTTTTAACAGTATGAAAGAAGAGTTAAATTAATTTAAATAAAAAGTTCAGTTGTATTTAATAATTTAAATAATTAAACCCATTAAAATTAATTTTATTAAAATATAAATCAAAGAGACACCGATAATTAGAAAATGATCTTCGCTGTAACTTTTAACAATGGACCTCCAACATAAAAATGTCGACAATGAGAAAGCTAGATATGTACCAAGTCAGTCCTTAAAAAAAACTGCGAATTAACTTTGAGAACCGGTAAAAAGCTAAACGAATCAGATCCATTCATTTTTAAATACATTTATCGAACGGTTGCTAAAACTAACACACGGTGGGAGACAGTCCAAGCTTTCCCACCTTAGAATCCTTCCAATAGTCGCTACATGCACCCTTGTCCTATTAGTGTGAACCCCCGTAAACGTGGAAAGCCACTTTTTTGTGGCATGAGAAGTCAAAAAAAATGGGCTACAGTGCATTCATGGTAAAAAAATTATTTTCTTCACATAACATGGGTGACGATTGGACAAAGGAGGAGTTTTTATTCCTATGAGTAGCGCTCCCCTTCCATCATTCTTTGCATCCTATCCTAGAGAGAAAAATAAAAGTATTATATGTTTCTCTTATTTTATAGAAAGAAGTATATTTTCTTATTATAAGAGAGAGTGTGTGTAATTGTTCTTTCCTTATATTTAGATAGAGATTGTAATTTTCTTTCATTTAGTAAAATTATTTCTCTGGTTTTGTCTGTGGTTTTTCCTTTATCAGTTGAAGATTTTTTACGTTAAAATATTGTGTGTCAATTCCTATATTTCACATCCCTTATTTTAACTGCGTGATATTATTCTATCACTCTGGCACCCAACAGTGGTATTAGAGCCAATAGGTTGCTCATACTATTTCGTTGGGACACGCTAATACGGTGATAGATTCATAAGAAAATTCTTAGTATGCTTTGCGGTTGTAGCTTAGTCTAATCTTTCACATCAAAAAAGAATTTTTTCTTGCTACTCGTAATATTGTGTGGTAGTGTGGAAGTGCATGTCTAGGAAAGACTTGGTATTTAAGTATGTCCATTGGTGACCCACCTCTCTTTCTTGAGAACTTACCTAGTGTACACTGATTCATGGACTACAATCACGATTCCAATATACGATACTATTCACGATGGAAATTGTGCAAGCCAGTTCAACTAAAAAATTATTTGGTATAAAACCATGGTAGCAAAATACAAGATAAAGAAGTTCAAGAAAAGTAATTTCTCCTTGTGAAAATTGAAGATAAGGGCAATCTTGAGGAAAGACAAATTGTCTAGATGCGATTGAAGGTAGATCCACAAATATCACTAATGAAAAGTGAAAAGAGATGGATGACAACGTTGTTGCCAATTTGCACTTAGCAATGGCAAATTCAATTTTGCCCAATGTTGCAAAAAAGAAAACTGCGAAGGAGATTTAGGATGCTCTCACCAAATTGTATAAGGTCAAATTACTTCACACCAGGATATTCTTAAAGAGGAAACTTTACACTCTTCGAATGAGTAAGTCAACGTTGGTGATCACATCAACAATCTAAATACACTATTTGCTCAGCATACAGTGTTAGATTTCAACATAGCAGAAAATGAACGTGCAGAGCTTCTACTTTAGAGTTTACTAGATTCGTATGATCAATTCATCATCAACATAATAATTAATAATGTTATCGATCGTCTATCCTTTGATGATGTTGCCGAAGCTATTTTTGAAGAAGAATCTAGGTGAAAGAATAAGGAAGATAGGTTGGAGAATTCTAAGAAGCATAGGCTTTAATGATGACAAGAGGCAGATCAACGGAACGTGGCTCCAGTGGGAGTCAAAATCATGATAAATCAAAATCTTGAAGAAGGAAAAATCTCAAATGCTACAATAAAATAGCACTTGAAGAAAGATTGTCGACACAACAAGAAAAATGGAGGAAAGAACTCTGAAACATCAACCTCTCAAGGTTGTGTTGCAAGTACCTCAAATGATAAAGAAGTCTTGTATAGCGAAGCAGTAATCAATTATAAAGGTGAAAAACAATACATGATGTTTGGATAGTGGATTCAAGTGCAACTTGACACATGACTCCACACCGAGATTGGTTTTGCATTACAAGCCTATCTTGGAAGGATTCGTGTTCATGGGAAATGATTATGCCTTAGAAATTGTTAGAGTGGGTACTGTCAAATTGAAAATGTATGATGGTACTATTTGCACAATTCAAAGGGTACAACATGTGAAAGGCTTGAAGAAGAACTTATTGTCCATTAGGCAATTAGATGACCTCAAGTGCAAGATCCATGCTAAAGGTAAGATCTTAAAAGTAGTGAAAGGCAATCTTGTAGTGATGAAAGCAGAGAAGATCATAGCTAATCTATACATGCTTTAGGGAGATACGTTGCAAGAAGTAGATGCATCATTTGTAGCAGCAAGCCAAGAAGAAGCAACGATGATGTGGCATCGCAAACTCGGTCATATGTCAGAGTGAGGCCTGAAAGTCCTTGTGAAACGTAATTCCCTACCAGGGCTCAAAATAGTGATTTTACCTTTTTGTGAGCACTATAAGATAAGCAAGCAGCATAGATTAAAGTTTGCTAGAGTAACTACTAGAAGCAAACACATACTCGACTTAATCCATTCTACTATCTGGGAATCACCAGAAATATTCATGCGAGGAGCAAAGTATTTTGTATCATTTATTGATGATTACTCTCAGAGAATGTGGGTGTACCCAATCAAAAAGAAGTCAAATGTGTTTCCAGTATTCAAGGAATTCATAGCATAAGTGGAACTTGAAATTGGCAAAAGAATTAAGTGCTTAAGGACAGACAATAAAGAAGAATATGTAGATGGTGATTTTTTGGTATTTTGCAAACAAGAATGTATTTTAAGACAATTCTCAATACCATATACATCTCAACAAAATGGTGTGGCAGAGCAGATGAATAGAACTCTCCTAAATAAAACAAGAGCTATGCTGAGAACAGCAAGAATGGACAAATCTTTCTGGGCAGAAGCAGTTAAAATTTCCTGTTACGTGATAAATCGTTCACCATCGATAACAATTGGTTTAAAGACACCGATGGAGATATGAAAAGTCAAACTAGCTGATTGTTCTTCCTTACATGTGTTTGGATGTATTGTGTACGTGATATACAACTCTCAAAAAAGAATAAACTGGATCCAAAATCCAAGGAGTGTATGTTCTTGGGTTCGCCTGTGGGATTCCACTGCCTACAAGGTTGTTGTTAGTAGAGATGTAGTCATGCAAAAAATGAATTGCAAAATGAGGAGAAAAATGACAACATCTCCCCAGAGACTACTTCAGTGCAAATAGAGGGGAAGTCTAAAGAATATGATTCTTCTAAAGCAGAACCAGGGCACGGAGAACAAGAACCAGATGAGGTCAATGATGGAGGAGATGTTCCACGAACATGTCAAATAAAGAAACTATCTTGGAACTTAGACTATGTTATGGCAAGCCATAATGCATACTGTCTTCTAACTGAAGAAAGAGAACCATTAACCTTTCAAGAGGTTGCGAGGAGTTCATATGTTTCTCAATGGATGGCAGCAATGCATGAAGAAAGGGAAGCCTTACATAGAAATAAAACATAAGAACTTGTTAAACTTCCAAATGGTCGAAAATCCATCGAAAACAAATGGGTATACAAGATCAAACGAGATGGCAATGATGAAGTGGAGCGATATCGTGTAAGATTGATGGTCAAAGGATATGCTCAAAAAGAAGGTGTTGATTTTAATTAGATATTCTCACCAGTTGTCAAACTGACCATAATCAAAGTTGTTCTAGCTATGTGTGTTACATTTGATTTACATCTTGAGCAACTAGATGTAAAGATTGCTTTTCTCCATGGAGAACTTAAAGAGGAAATATATATGCTCCAATCAGAAGGCTTTAAAGAACAAGAAAAAGGAAACTTGGTTTATAGGTTGACCAAATCTCTATATGGTCTAAAGCAGGCGCCAAGATGTTGGTACAAGAGATTTGATTCCTTTATTATTAGCCTTGGTTATAACAAACTAAGTTTAGACCATTATACGTACTACAATGAGCTTGATGATAATTATTTCATCATTTGTCGTTGTGTGTGGATGACATTTTGGTGGTAGGCCCCAACAAAGATCAAATCCAAGAACTAAAGGCACGATTGGCTAGGGAGTTTAATATGAAGGACTTAAACCAACATGATTTTAAGGATGCATATTCACCGAGACAGAAAAGATAGGAAGATTTGGCTTTCTCAAAAGAATTAGTTACAAAAGGTCTTACGATACTTCAACATGCAAAACTATGAGCCAATTTCAACCCTGCTTCTTGTTAGTTATAAATTATTCTCAAGTATGAGTCCTAGCAATGAAGCAAAAAGGATGGAAATGTCTCAAGTACCGTATACATCAGCAGTGGGAAGCCTTATGTATGCTATGAGTTGTACAAGACCAGACATTGCATAAGCAGTGGGAGTGGTTAGCACATTTATGGCAAATCTTGGTAAAGAGCATTGGAATTGTTGTTAAGAGGATCCTTAGATACATTAAAGGAACCTCGGGTGCTACATTACGTTTTGGAGGATCAAAATTTATTGTCAGAGGCTATGTCGATTCGGATTTTGCAGGTAATCTTGATAAAAGAAAATTTACTACTAGCTATGTGTTTACACTTGCAAGAGGAGTGGTAAGCTGATTATCCAAATTACATACCATTATAGCTTTATTTACTACGGAAGCTGAATGTCGTAATCAAGGTTGTGGCAGGACAGTGAAAAGTAATGTTTAGAAACAGGGAGTTGCTACGAAAGTTTATTAGGGAAAACATTGGAAAAAAAAAACCCTTCAAAATAAAACAAAGGTCTTTGAAACCAAATTTAAAGTTCAGGAGTCAATTACGTGTAGAGAATGTGCTAGCACCCTACAATATTTGTTCTATTTTATAACTTTTAAAATATTATCTCACCCTAAGATAAATATAGTGAAAAGGAAGATTTCATTTATTACAAAAATTAATTTTTTTATTTTATAGTTTTTGAAATCGACAAGAGTGGTCCCTTGCTCCTACGTATCTTTCGATGCAATGGACAATCAAACTTACATAGTTCTTTTGGTAGAAAATATTTGTATGTTGACATTTTTTATTTTTATTTTTATTTTTAAAATTTATAAACCATCACGACTTATATATAAAATTGACTAAGGTGTACACCCAAATCTATTACTTTAATTTTGATTCAATATTTATTTTCATAACAAATTAATTTTAATTTAACATTTTTTTTATTTTTATTCATTATTTTTAGAGTTGAGTTTTAAGATATTAAGTTGTACAGCTTACGCCTTAAAATTTCAAGAATAAGAAAATATCACATCCAATTAATCTTTCTTCTATTTGAGGTTTTGTTATTATAGTAATTATTAATTAAATTATAAATTTAGTTTTGATAATTATGGAACCTTTTTATTTAAGATTGTGTTATTATTACCATTACTATTATTAATTTTCATTCTTATTTCCTTATGCTTTTAATTTAGAGAAAAGCTTTAAGATAACAAATTGTCACAACTTACATCTTTAAACCCTAGAATTACGAGGATGTCACATTCAATTAGTTCTTTCTCAATTAGATTTTATTATTTATTATGAAATTTATTTTTTGATTATATTTATAGTTATCAGAAAGGAGTCCTAAGACTACCAAGTTGTCATAACTTGTGTCTTAAAAACTCTAGAATTAAAAGAATGTTACATCCAAACAATTCCTTTTCTATTAAATATTTTGTAGTACTATTTCTTTTTTGATAAATATCCGACGTCAATTATTTTGTTATACCTATACACTTACGGTCATTTTAATAAAACATTTAAGGATAATATATGGTTACTATTACGTTCTAGTAAAAAAAACCTTTTTATAATAAACTAATCTTGTAAGACCATTCTTAAAAAAACATTTTGAATCTCGTTATTTTATTATCAATATCCAAGTGGATGAAAATCACGTTAAAGTTTCATATGTTACATGTATGGATGTACCAAAAAGGTCTCATATAAATACATCTTAGAGTTTAATTGTCATGCACTGACAGTGTCAAATAGTTTTACACTGTCATCCAATCACAAACTATCATTTATTGTAAGTTTGTTGATTTTGATAATAAATAGTTTAAAAGTCATATTCATGTTGATTTCTGATTGGATGATAATGTAAAATTTTTTACACCAATAATACATGACCATTAAACTCTACATCTTAAATAAATTAACGGTTCACATACGTAAAATAAATAAAAGAATCAATTTAATGTAGAATAAACTCATCCTATTAATAAGCTGCATGTTTGGATACATGCTAGAAGAGCTTCTGAGAGCTTATCTATCAGCATAAGTTCTTTATTACTTAGAGGAGGTGTTTGGATGCATAACCTTTATTAGCTTTTGACTTTTTTAGAAGTTCTTAGAAGTGCTTTTAGAGAAATTAAATTTCAAAAACTTTTGTCACTTATAGAGTTTAACGAGAAACTAAGTATGAATCATCCAAACAGCAAATTAACTTATCTAAAAGGAGCTGTCTACAATAGAACTTTTAAATAAGCTCTTCTCCTACAAGCTTTTCCAGATAAGCTTATCCAAACAGGTCCTAAATTGGCTCGATCCTCACGCGAATAGGAACTATGAAAAAGGAAAAGAAATAAAAATAAATAAATTGCCGGAGCAAACCCAATTTCCGAAAAGCCGAAGCAAGCCCATGTCCAGCCCAACAAAATATATGAATAAAATAAAACTGATAAATCAGATAAAAGAACAAAAAAAAAAGCGGGAAGAAGGTTCGTTGAAGTTTCCGCACTCATTAACAAATTGAAACAAAGGGGTTTTTATGCCTCGTTCACCACAGAGAGAAGCAAGGCAATGAGAGAGAAGAGAATCGTCTTTGTACTGCACTCGTGACGGCCGCGAAGGAAGATGCATTACACACACTGGGGAAGAGTACTTTTGCGGCATGACGATGCGGCAGTGAGGGCTTTCTCGCAGTGAAGTTTGCGGAGATGAGGCAGCGGCGACGCGACGGTGGTCTACGTCGTGTCAGAGCTTGCCGCACGTGGCGGTGGTTGGGGTTCGTACGGCGGTTGCAGTGCTTCACAATGTAGGGGCGCTGGTGCGATGTGGCGTGACACCGTGGTTGCGCGCAGGGCGTTAGCATCGATACTCATGTACGTCGCGACCGAGTCAAGTTTGGTGAGCATTCGTGTTTGTCGGATTTTCTTTGTTTGCTGCACGAGTTTCTTCGCTTTTATAATTATTGAAATTACCAATTGGCTTTGTTGATTATTGGGATTTGAATGTGGGGATGATTTGGCCTGATGGATTCTTTTTCTTTGTTTTTGATATTACAGGAGGATGCGCGCAGATTCAAGATGCTTGATTTTCTTATTTGTTCCTCTTACTAATACCCTTTTGTTAATTAATTTTTCTTTCACATGTTTTTATCCTTTTATTTGAAACTTGTGCTTGTTATTGCAGCATCTTAACAGGCTAGAAGACAAAAAATCATACATTTTGATGGATTGACTATGATTACCTATGTGTGCTTGTAGAACAGGACATCAAAGCGAATAAATACGACCCGTATGATTAACAAAGCAAAAAACAAAGTTAGAAGCTGAAGGTTCACCAACCTCTCTCCTATTTTGCCTGCGGGTTGTTGCTGTTTGGGATTGAAGGAGCAGCAGGTGGTGCTTGAACGCGTTAGTGTTGGCCTTTGACTAAAGGATTTTTTTTTCTTTCAGATGCAGTCCATTTTTAATGTTTGTGATTCTCAGACTTATCACCTAACTCCTTTTTGTTCTCTGTTGGGCCTAGCGGTGTCCAAAAAATCGAACTGAGGTAAACTATCTGAAATTGAGCCGAACTAAAGTATAAAAACTAAATTGTTTTTATAAAAAACTAAATTGAATTGTTTTTCTAACAAATCGAACTGAACTGTTTGAGAACTAAACTATTTAAGAATCGAACTGAACTAAATTGAATTATAAAAAACTGAACCATTTTTATAAAGAAGTAAAAATTTCAATGTAAAAAAAATAGTGCAGATAGTTTAGTTTGATTCAAATAGTTCAGTTCAGTTCAAATTTAAGAAAATAGTTTGCCAAATAGTTCAGTTCGGCTCGCTTGAACTATATTTCAATTCAATTTGGTTCAACTAATTGTTTTTTTAATTCAGTTTAGTTTTCACACAATTCAGTTCAGTTCACCTATTTTGAACATTTCTAATTGGGCCAATTTACAGGCATGAGGAAGCTTTGGTTGGAATTCACGTGATGGGAAGAAATCCTTTCTATCTCTTTTTTTTTTTGGCCAGACCCTTATTCATTAGAGTAAAAATTGCTTTTTTTTCCAAGGTCAAAGTTCAAATTACATAGGCACAAGCTTGACTTTTCACTCTTATATTTGTTTTAATCAAGTCTTAATTTTCATTTTTTATTCAATTGCCAAACTCAGCTTCTCTTTATAGCAAACTCTTAATTGATTTTGTTTTGATTTGAGAAGCTGATGAGAAGCCGAGGGATGATGAAGTTGTTCCTTTCTATATTCTGCCAAATTTGTTTTATTCTTTTGATGCATCTCTGGATAATCCTGACAATATGGCCAACAGATGGGAGTGTTGCTACAAGCTAGCTGATAGCTATTACCTTGGAGGCACCAAAATGCACCAAGGTTAAAGCCACTGTTGTACGATCTGCTGAATTCAGAGTTCCCTAAAACAGAAGATGCTGACCCCTTTTTTTTATTTTATGTCTTTTATATTTTTTTGTGTATATTCTTTATGAACTTTGTTTGGACTGACAACAATTGGGTTTTTATGACCCATTCGTATTTTCCATTTCATTGCTTCTTTTTCTTTCTCTTTTTTTTTTTTAGAGCGGTCCAATTTAATCTGAAGAGGAAAGGAGACCAAACTTGGGCCTATGTTAGCCCAAGTTAAATAACAACAGAAAAAGGACAAAAAAAAAGAGAAAATAAAACTAAAAAAACGTATAAATAAGAACTAAATAAATAAATAAAGAGTGGACAAAAATAGTTGTTCACATTGAATATATGGCAGTTACTCAAGCACGCAAGGAGGTTATTTAGATTCAAAGGTTGATGAAAAAACTTGGACACAAACAGCAGAAGACTATTGTGTATTATAACTAGGAGTGTTTATAAACCGATTCAATCCAATTAAAAGTGAAAAAATTGATCCAAAAAATCAAAAATTGAATAAACCGAAAACCAAAAAAATTGAAAGTTTTTATTAGATTGAATTGGATTTAGATTGATTTGAAAACCAATTCAATCTAATCTAAACTGAACTTATAAATGTATATATATTTTCATTTGTAATTTTTTAATATCACTCATGTTTATGTTTTTATTTCTTGTATATTTATAAAATTATCACATAAATTATATTTGTTTATAAAAAATATTTATTTAAAGATTATTTTTAGTAATTATTTGAATAAAGATATATAAACATAACTATCAAGTTTTGTAAATTTATTTTTAATAATATATATTTGAAGAGTTATACTAGTATTAGTTATATAATGACTCATTAATAAAATAGTTGATATTTTAAATCATTTTTTAATATATTTATTATGTATCATATTATTTATTTAATACTTTTTTTAAAAAATAATAGTAAGATTAAAACCAAAAATCAATTCAATCCAAACCATTTTAAATTGGATCGGATCGAATTGGATTTAAATTTTAAATCAAATCGATTGGATGATGAATTAAGAAAACTGAAGTGATTGGATCAGATGGTTTTTCTCTTCAAAACCGATTCAATCCAATTCGTGAACACCCCTAATTAGTGACAATCAGAGTGCCTTGCACATTGCAAGGAATCCGGCCTTTCATTCCAGGACAAAGCACATAGGTGTTCAATACCACTTTGTTCAAAAAGTAGTAGAGAAAGAAAGTATGGATATATAGAAGATTAATACCAAAGACAACCTAGCAGATGTTATGACAAAGCTGGTCAACTACTAACAAGTTTAGATTATGTCGATCCTCTTGTGCCCTATCAAAAACGTAAACAACAAAGAATTAGCAAGATGGAGAGATATTTGAAAGCTCACGAAAGTAGTTTTAAGTAGGAGATTGTGAACTCTCGTAAACATGTAAAGCCACTTTTTTGTGACATGAAAAGTCAAAAAAAGGGGCTTTGGCCACAAAAAAGTGGCTTCAGTGCATTCATGGTAAAAAATTTATTTTCTTCACCTAATGTAGGTGACGGTTGGATAAAGGAGGAGTTTTACTGTTATAAATAGCACTCCTCTTCTATCATTCATTAAATCTCATCCTAGAGAGAAAAATACAAGTGTTGTGTGTTTTTCTTATTTTATAGAGAAAAGTATATTCTTCTATTATAAGAGAGAGTATGTATAATTGTTCTCTCCTTATACTTAAAGAGATGTTAATTTTCTTCACTTAGTGAAATTATTTCTCTAATTTTGTCCATAGTTTTTTCCTTATTAGTTGAGGGTTTTTTACGTTAAAATATTGTGTGTCATTTTTTATATTTCTCATTTATTATTTTAACTGTATGATATTATTTTATCACTCTGACACCCAGCAATTAGCGCATCCAGACTAACACCATTCGGAATGGGACCCCTCCAAATAATTATAGGAAATGTTCACAAAGTAGACATATTGCAGAGACAGAGAAACCATTCCGGTAAGATTGTTGTAGCTTAGATCCAGAACTTTTAAAGATGGAAAATTTCCAAGCTCCGGTGGTATTTCACTACTAATGAAGTTGTGCCTAAGGTTAACAGTGGTTAGCTGTGCATGGCTTCCAACTGACAATGGTTTTAAGGAAACAACGAGTAGATTGTTGGAAATGTCAAGATTTCGTAACTTTGTGAGATTTGAAAATGAAATGGGCAAGGTCCCACTAATTCTGTTGTAAGATAGACCTAATCAGACCTAATAAAGTAAGATTTTTCAAGAGCAACAATTCACGGGGCATGGAGCCTTGAATGTTGTTGTGAGATGATGATTAGGCCATCTAATTGGAAAAGATTTCCCGATGACGAAGGTATCTCACCATCAAGAGAATTGAAGGACAAATTGAGATACGTGAGTTTCTGACTGAGGTCGATAGTGGTTGGCTGTGCATGGCTTCTGACTGACCAGGACTTTAGAGAACCAATGAGTAGATTATGAGAAAGGTCAAGCCATTCTAATTCTGTACGATTTATAAAGGAAATGGGCAAGGTCCCACTGATTCTGTTGTAAGATAGATCTAAGACATCAATTCACAAAGAATGGGGCCTTGAATGTTGTTGTTAGATAGTTCTAAGACAGTGAGACTTTTCAGGGACACCAATTCACTAGGAATGGAACCTTGAAGGTTGTTGTTAGAGATGTTTAGGCTCTCTAAATGGGTAAGAATTCCCAGTGAAGGAGGTATCTCACCGTGAAGAGAATTGCCGGATAAATCGAGATGAGTGAGTTTGGAGAGATTGCCAATTTCAGGTGGCATAGTCCCTTCTAGTCCAGAGTCCGAGACCTCTAGCCATTCTAAATTCTTGAAAGCAGAGAGGTTTAGTGTTGCAAATTGAATCCCTGGTGACTTGTATGGATATGTGATTCCAGTTATGCTTCCAGCCTCGTTGCAAACTATACCAATCCATGGCCACGAACAGATATAATCTGCATCTATCTCCGATCGATTCCACCATCCACTATTGAGTATAGCATTTGCTTCCAGTGGTGCAGGTGCAGGCACGGCATCTAACTCTAATACAATCCCCATAATAACCATACCATAAATATAAAGAAAGGTGGTCCCATAGAAATTGGGAACAAAAAGCTGCATCTTCTGCAGAGCAAAACTCTTATTATGGCCAACTAGTTAATGGATAGTATTTTAGAGAGAGAATAAGTTTGTTTATGAGATTTAACAGAAACTGAACTTTTATTATGTTGTGTGACTAACATGCTAGTTTGTCCACGCATTTGTCACGGTATTGCTTGACTTAGAGTCGACTTTTAAGATTTGAATGCAAGTATTTCTCTGATACTGCGACTGCTTGGACTAACACGTTTCCACGATGCATGGGAATGCTTAGAAATTGTTGTCACTGATAAAGACTGTGAGGACAGCATTGCCATTTTCAGATTATCTTTGTGAACAACTGGAGGAGCCACCACCGCAAGTTTCTGAACAACCGGCGGACAGCATCTCTTAAACACGATTATCAACATCACAATCCTTTTAAAATGGTTATCATCAACTGTCAGAATTGTTTCATTTGATCCCAATATCTAGCTCAGGTCAATTAGCGGATATTAGCACCCATAAAATGTTAGTTGAAACTGTCAATTGAAAATAGTTTATTCAGTTGTACTTAATATTTCTGTAAATAGCCTTGTATTGAACTTAATTTATCAATAATAATTCTCTTTTTGCCACATATAATTAATATGAACAAAATAATCGATTCAAATTGATTCTTCAACACCTTATTTCACTAATTTCACAGATACAATTGGTTCTACATTAATTCTAAGATCAATTATCTTTAAGAATTAAATAAACTGGACACTCCATTAGTTCATTAATTTGTTGAACTAACCAATCCAATCCACTATCTTTTATCTATGTTTTTTTTCTTGAAGATACAAATTAGTTCCATTGTATATTACCTCATGTAGGAACAATTTAATTAAACTTTTAGGTGGCCTTTTTTTTTCAACTTGTATAGTATAATTTACTTTAAAATTACTTACATAGCAAGTTCAAAAACAAATTACTAGCTATACGTTCGATAAGTTGACGTGTTGACAATTTATTGTGACTAAAATTGGCTGTATTTTTATTATATTTGTTAGTATTTGATTTAAAATTAACTCATTTTCCCTTAATTAATGCAGAATTGATGAACATAATTATTGCCACAAAGACAGATAAAAGAAATCAATTTTTAAGAGAATTATGCAAAAATGAAAACTTTGATGCAAAAGGTGTTTTCTAGCCATTAAAGGTACAACGTGCTTAAAATTTAGAAGCTTGTTTGACACTATTTTTAATAATTGTTTTTCTTATTTTAAATAAGTTGTTTGATGAAGATCTTTTTTGTATTAAAAATAGGTTTCAAAATTCTGTTTTTGAAATCTTAAAAATATAAATATGTTTAAGACGTTTTTAAAATTTAAAACAATTTTTTTAAGGTTGATGAAGTGGGGTAATTATGTTGAGAAGATGAAAAAATAGTCTTTTTTTAATTTTTAACCAAACAATTTTTTCAGTTTTCTTTTTATAAAACTAATTTCTAGAATTGTTTTAAAAAAATTTGAAAATAAAAACACCAAAATAAAGTCTTAAAATTTAAATATTGGCATGCACGATCATGTTAAATTGAGCACGGTCATGCTAAATTTAGCATGATCATGCAAATTAACACTATTTGTGCTTAGCATGTCATAAACATTTGACATGGTCTTGAAACCTATTTGAATGACCGTGCAAGCACCCAACATGATTGTGCAACTTAATTAAATAGCTTACTTATATTACTTGTCTAATGAGGCCGAGCTTATAAATACCCAATTTCAAGGTTCTGGAAAAAGAAGTCTTTTATCTTTTGATTTTCTAAAACACTCTCCCATAGAGTCACGGTAGCCTCTCTCAAGAGTCATCAAGGAGGTTAGAAGCAAAAGAGGTGGGGTTTTATGCCCCTTAATATGTAGTAAAAGAGTAAGATATCAAGAAATAATCAACACAATTTGGTTAGAGTTTTTTTAGTGCCAATAGATCTAGAGTCTTTTAATACAGCGTTCAAGTTAGTTGAAATAATTGGATGAATCAATTAATCAAAGTCCCACCCTGAAAAAGAAATTCAGCCAATAAAAAACAAGTAAATAGTTTAAGCATTGACAATTAAAATATTTTTACATTATCATTCAATCACAAATTGTTATATGTATAGTAATTTAGTTGAATTTTATAATAATTATCTTAAAAGTCATACCAAAGACAATTTTTAATTAATTAATAATATAAAAAATTTTATATTAACAATACATAATTTAAACACTTAAAAAAATCACAACAAGCTTAACACATCAAAAACTTTTTTTTAAAATAGTTAAGATGTTGTGACAACAAATAATCAATAACCCCTTTAATTAGAGTGAGTCTTGAGGAAATTTAGACTGTTTCACTGGGCTATGTTGGTTTTCCTCTCCTAAATTCTAATATGCTCCAATGATAGGAGAAAATATATTTATAACAGAAACAATCAATTTTACCCAAAAAAATAAATTAAATCAATTAGAAGTATTAGTTCCAAAATAAAAACCGTAGCAATGTAACACCCACAAAAAATAGTAGAAATATCTACATGATCCAATTCCTGTGTTCAGCTTCCAACTTATTGCATAAAATATCGTCCCAGCCTGTGTTGCACCCAACGTTGGAAATCAACTTAAAGATAGTGTCTTTGGAATTGCGTTTGCAACTCATATACACTTATTTTCACGTTAAATATCAGAAAGATGCGAAAACTACAGAGAGTAGCTTCAAGGTTAACACAGAAAATCAAGTTTCAAACTGTTACCAGACACACACTAAGACACTCAAGTTACGTTTGTTTACACGCACGTTTGATCACTCATGCACTCATTCTAAGGCACCGTTTTACGAGAAAAATATTTGCTTATAGCCTATCAAACAAAAAAACAAATCTGTTATAAGTCACGTATGATATACTTATTTATCTTCATTACATTTATATTATGGATTTTTTTGTTCAATATAAAAAATTCAATTTATCATTTGTATATGAATTACTATTTAAATAAAAAAATATTAATTTTATATATAGAGTTCGATTTGCATTCATGCTTCATGTCTGCAGTCTATGATTTCATGACTGTTATTAAACCATACTTGTTAAATTTGTGTTAAAAAAAAAATACTCGTAATTAAATCTGGAGTGCGACTCTCCTTCATAATCTTGTCTATTATGCATGACTTATTTTAATATGGTAATTTTTTAAAACTTATAGTATGTCAGCAATTTCAAAAATAAATATACTATACAAATTAAAATGCTCTTTTTGGTACATAAAATAACATACTGTTCATCTCATTCTTAAATCAATTTTAAGGATTATGTTCTATAAATTTGGATTTGCGGTGAATCTTACACATATATAACAGCATATATATTCGCCAGACATGACATATCTAAAATTTCTTGCTACATATGTAAAAGGTTAATTTACTGTAAACTAGCTAGTCTATATTATCATTACTTGAATTTTAAATATTACTATTGAATAACACTAGCCTTGCGCGATTATTTTAAAAGATCTTAATCAGATTTCGTTTTACAATCTATTGGAAATATAAAATTTAAAACCAAAAAAATAGATACATAGGAGGTGGATAAATTCTAATCAGTGGCCAGTTTGTTTTTATTTTATCATGTTTAGCAAGTAAAGAAGAGACAGAGAGAGAGAGAGATGTTATTAATATTGTTTATTATTTATCCAACATTGGTAGAATTTTAATAGCCTCAGAAGTGGGAAAAGGAGGAGGGACGGATAATTTATTGAGTGGGGAACAAAATGACGTTGCACCGTAGTCTTAGCTCCAATATTAATTCGTTATTAGAATTACTATGAAATAAATGCTCGTTTGACAAGTTTTTCAAAATCTTCATGAAACTAGATCATCACCAAACAACGTTACTGATCGATTAAATTAAGAAATATCTCATATTATCTTTTAATATATTTTTTTTTTATGTACCCGAATAATTAGATTGGTTGATATAGAGAGGCATATCCATCCATCTCATCCAAACGTTCTAACTCAAAGTCAATGCATACATCGACTTAGAAAGTGGAAACACATTGTTCTGCTTCCAGTTGCGTCTCCGATCGACCAACCCATCTCATTTAAGCTCGTAACGTTGCCACAATTTTTAGCGCTAGAACTTAAAACCTTCAATAAAAGAGCACCCAAAATTGGAAGCCCTAGGCTCATGCAATAATCATCCTATATAACATCGGAAAGGGTTGGTATCCCAGGTAAAGCTCTCTCTATATCCCATATCCAAAACAAATCCTTTCAACGAAGACAATCCTATATCCACATTCTTCGAAGGTTCATTTCAATGGCACCCTCGTCAAGTTTTGATCCTATGGTACTAATTCTAGGTTTAGTTTTAGTACTTGGTGTTATTGTCCCTAGAAGTGAAGCCAGGCCAAGAGCATTCTTTGTATTTGGAGATTCTCTTGTTGATAATGGAAACAACAACTATTTGCAAACCATTGCCCGTGCTAATGCCCCTCCTTATGGAATTGACTACCCAACTCATAGACCAACAGGACGCTTCTCTAACGGCTTCAACATTCCTGATTTTATCAGTTAAGTTTCCATCCACACATATTAAAAAAAAATTGTATTGTAAGTCCAAATATATATTTAATTATCCTAGCTTTATTATCGTCATTTTAGCATCTTCAATATTAGAAATAATGTGTTAATGTTTCAGGTCACCAACTTGGTGCTGAGTCTACAGCGCCGTACTTGAGCCCAGATTTAACAAGAGAGAATCTCCTAGTTGGTGCCAATTTTGCTTCAGCTGGAGTCGGAATCCTTAACGATACAGGAGATCAGTTTGTAAGTACTTAATAATTAATGACCAGCAATTCCAGCTGTTTCTTTTTTTTTTTTTTTTTGGTTACACGTACAAAGTACAAATAGTATTAACACACTATTTTTAATATACTATTTCCTACTAGTTGAAATTTTTATGGACTTTACTAGTTTAGGAATGAAACCTGGTTACCAAAATGGTAAATTAATGAAACCTGCATATATATCCACATTTCGATAAAAAAGAATTTATTGAAAAGAATGTTATAGGAAGTGTTGTTAACACATAATGCATAAATAAAACCTTAAGCATGTTTTACCATAATTAAACGTAGGTTTTTCTGGTTTTTTTTTTTTTAGAGTGTCATTACGTTCGAATAATTAGTTGTTAATATGATTAATATTGTTAGTAAAACCATTTTGTATTTATATTTAAACTTTAATTAAGCAAAACTCGTGACAAAATATCAGCTACTAATTGCTAAAAATATCAATATTCATCTTGTGTTGGCTCTTAGAGACATACAATAAAAAATAAACAAAGAGAAATTGCATTTGTACAACATTTTTACACAACAAAGAGAGAGGCAGAATGGAAGAAAAGAGAAGAAAATGTGAAATACAATGATTAATTCATGTGGTGGAGGAAGATAAAGAAAAAAGTAGTATTATAAAAAAATATTATATAAACAACATAACTCTTTTAACAACTATCTTTCGTTCCAATTTCCCTTCATGGCGGCAAGCGGGTTTAGCCTTCAAATGCATGCTTGTTGCTTGTGTAGAGGGTTGAATACAAGAACCAAAAAAAAAAAAAACTTTATATAATTCAAGTTAGTATGTATGGTGAGTTCCTCTATAAAGTTGTAGAGTAAATATACAGTTTTATCTTATCTTCAAATATGGTAGTTTTGTGTTGATTTGGTCCCTAAAAAAGTATAATTTAATTATCAAATTTGTCAACTTTATGACAATCTCTGAAATTTGTCAACTTTATTAATTATAGTTCCTAAATTTGGATAATTTTATCAAGGAAGGATTAAGTTGTCATAAATTTGATAAAATGTGGATTAAATTTTATATATGCAAATTTTCAAGACCAGATCAAGTTGCTATTTTTGGAGACGACATATGTTTACTTTTTGTATACAGCAAGGGTATGTCTTAGCTCATAGTTGGGAGATTAATAATTTTGTCTTTTCGAACAAAATCCTTTTCATCACGTACTTACAAAACCCAATTATTTATCAATTTTATTGAACTTTATTAATAATTTTGTAATTAACTTGACGATTAATGATAACTATTTTTCTTTTTGGCACAATGGTAATAGCTAGGTTTGTGCTTATGCAAATTATCTAAAACTCTTCACTTTCAAAATCTAGATTATAAATAGATTATTAAGTTTTTTTTTTTTTGGTGGGCAATTATAAAGTTATACTATTAGTGATTTGCGGATAAATAAAACTAATCATTATAAAGTTGTACTATTAGTGATTCGTGGATAAATCAAACTAAGCATAAATTGTACTAACGGACCGAAAAACATGGAGGAGCTAAACCCCGGAATTTATAGGCGCTAACTGCTAAGACATACCACTGGATCTTCTAAGACAGGGGCATGGATTCTGGATCATACTTAATGGGCCTGGACCTTTGTTAATGGTCAATTATTAGTGTACTCCATCCCACAAGGTAAGTTGAAAACCATACCAAAAAAATAAAAATAGAAAATGTAAAAAACATGCCATTACTGAAATATAAAATGGAAAGAAGAGAAAAACACGTTCTAAAATAAGGAGCAAAGAAAAGAATTATATTATTCTTCCACTTACTTTCTATAGCACCTTTTTATAATTTTTTTATCTTTTTTCATGACATTACTTATTTTTTTTTCTATTTATCTCTCTTCTCTTTCTATCTTTCTCTTAATTATAAAAAACGTCATACAAAAGTTTCAAAATTATCATGCAAACATTTGTAGTTGGCTATATATGCTTATAAATGCAACTTTTGCAGATGAACATAATTAAAATGCATAGACAATTAGAGTATTTTAAAGAATACCAACAACGAGTGAGTGCTCTAA
This sequence comes from Spatholobus suberectus, assembly GCA_004329165.1. Taxonomy (NCBI): domain Eukaryota; kingdom Viridiplantae; phylum Streptophyta; class Magnoliopsida; order Fabales; family Fabaceae; genus Spatholobus; species Spatholobus suberectus. The sequence continues at coordinate 12,597,341 of CM014731.1, read as the reverse complement.
TTGGTGTCTCCCGAACTAAAAGACTCGTGAATCAAGCGTTGATCCTCATCACCGTCGGTGGCAATGACTTTGTAAACAACTACTTCCTAGTGGATTCTACTGCAAGGTCTCGTCAATATCCACTCCCAGACTATGTCAAGTTTCTCATCTCTCGCTACCGAAAGCTCTTGCAGGTATATGAAATTGATAAACTTTTTAATAAGTATTTATAATTAAAAAAATAAGAAGATAAAATAAATTAAAGCTTTGTTTGGATAAGATTCTTTATAAGCACTTTTAGGAAAAAAAATAAGAAGTAAAAAAATGAAAGAAGCTTTTTTCTATAAGCTAAAATTAGCTTATAAATCAGTTAAATCAGCTTTTTGGACCTAAAAGTTGATTTTAACTTATCCATAAATTAATTTTATTTTATGGGAGAAGATTTTTTTATTTTTCTTCTTATTTTTTTCTGCTAAAAGTGCTTATAAATAAGCTTATCTAAATAGGACCTAAGTCTCTCTCATAAATTAAAATTAACTTATGTATAAATTAAAATTACCTTTTGAAGAAGCTAAATAGGAGAGTTTTTGAATTAGCCTATGTATATAGTTAATTTTACCTTATAGAAGAAATTTAATTTATTTATCTTCTTCTTTTTTTTTCTTAGGACATCTCCAACAGAAGTGCTTATCTTCCTTTTGTCCATTAGGAACCGATGCTTATAAGAAATACACTGTTGGAGCTCTATTTTATTAAGCATCAAGTGCTTCTACAAGCATCGGTGCTAAATTTTTATGTGGGTCCATCAGTGTATTTTTTATCAAATAATAATAATAATAGTTTATATTAATTAATGTTGGTGAAAGGTAAGAATATGTGATTCTTTGTAAGACTTATTTAGTAAAAGTGTTTAAGTTGTTGGGTTGAAAAGAAGAGTTGTTTAATTATGAAAAATAAAAATGAATGATGTTAATGATGAGACTTATCTACGATGTATAAAAAAATAAAAAAAATGAGATATACTAACACGGAAATGACCTTATGGTTATTTTTAAGTATATCCAAATAGGATCTATATCGTATAAGACACAAAAAGCACATCCAAAACAATTTTTTTTTTTCTGACCTTTATTTCAATTGTAATAATAATAATGCAATGCAGAGGCTATATGATCTGGGAGCTCGGCGAGTTCTTGTGACAGGGACAGGGCCATTGGGGTGTGCCCCTGCAGAATTGGCCATGCGCGGCAAGAATGGACGATGTTCTGCTGAGCTACAACGTGCTGCATCATTGTACAACCCTCAATTAGAGCAAATGATACTTGAACTCAACAGGAAAATTGGCAGCGACATTTTCATTGCTGCAAATACAGCACAAATGCACAATGACTTCATCAGGAATCCCAATGCTTATGGTACTACACTGCCCATCTTTTATTTTAAGTAACTAGTTTCTCACAATCGCAACACCAAGTAGAGAAATTCGTAGGTGAATAATATTTTTTTTATTCATGAAATAATACTTAATTTACATCATTTCTGTCTTACACTCCTTATAAAGTGTTAAAAAAAAAAGGAATGTTTTTAATAGGTGTAAAAAATGTGTAATAAATATTGGTAAAAAAAACACCAACACTATACTTGTGTTTTGTGTATATTGTTTCTCACCAAAAGAAAGTTTATAATTTGAGTCTATAATTTTAAAAAATTGTTTAAAACTTGAAAGAACAATTATGAAAATATCTTAACTTTGAATTATAATTTTAAATTAAACTATGAAATAAAATAGAAATAAATTATGCAACACTGTTTCATGTTATAAAAGACATACTTCAATGTGACGAAATATTAGTTACAAATAATTAATATTTAAGTGTTTAACATTAATAATGTTTACGAACACAAATAATTTTGTTTTAGAGTTCATTTCTATATTAATATGAGTTTAATAATCATGCACTGTCAGTGTAAAAGATTTACGTTATCAACCAATCAGAAATTACCATTGATATGACTTTTAAAGTATTTATTATAAAAGTTAACAAACTTACAATAAATTGTAATTTGTGATTGGACGACAGTGTAAAACTACTTTATACTGTCAGTGCATGACCTATTTTCTCTATTAATATTAAATATTTGTGACAAATTATTGTAGACACAAATGATTCGAATATCTAGTGACATAACTACTTTGTCATTAATAATAGAAATTAAATGACTATTTTGTAATTGCTATTATGAGTTTAATGATTATGCACGGTGAGTGTAAAGCTGTTTTACATTAACAATCAATTAAATCTCTCTATTTTGCTATATCATATCATATTATTTTAATTAAATTAAAAAAAAACTAAAAAAGATACTGTTACGTACTTTTTAATTTAACATAATTTTTTAATGATTAACATGATGTGACCAAATAATTAAATTTTATTTAATGTCAATATAAAAAGGTTTTACACTGACAGTGTATATCATATTTTCTTGTATATTAAAATGTATTAATATAGATATTTGTGATAAATTATTATATACAAGGATATTTCAAATTTTAAGTGACAAATAATGTGTCATTAGTAATAGAAAAATAAATTACTATTTTTGTATGAGAAAATAGGTTATGCATTGACCATCTAAAGTAGTTTACACTGTTATCCAATTACAAACCAACATTATGGTATGTTATTTAACTTTTACAATAAATATCTTGAAAGTCATACTAACGATAATTTTTGATTGACTGATTGTGTAAAAGTTTTTACACTAATAATGCGTAGTCATTAAACACTTTTTGTATTCACAGCCAATATGATGTAAATATTTTTGACAAAAAGAAAAATTGAATGCAGTTCTCAATAAGTATTTATATATAAAAAAAAAAATCAAAAAAAGTAAAATAAATCACATTTCAAGTTATGTAGTTTAACCTTATTTATCTAACTTATTCATAGTACCTATAAACTTAATAGGGATTCAATATTCTAGCCATAAAAAAGTCTTAATTGACCAAGTTTTATAATTAAAAAAATCTATAAATTAGAAGTTAATGCAAATTGTGTCAAAGTCAACTTTTTTTTTATCAAGATTACCTTTTAGATGTTTAATGAATTATACATTAGTGATGATCTTATAAGAATTATAATTAGTAATAAATTATTTCTGACACATATATTTTCATCAATATTAATGAATTAATTATAGTGACAATTACAATTGGGTCGTTATTATGAATAATATTAGTAAGAAAATAAAAAAATAATCCCAAATAATGAATTAGAAACAAATTTTATGTTTCTCATTGAATTTTGATTAATATGCATGATATATTTCTTATATAGTATCTTCCACCATATCATTCATGTGATATAAACTTAGTTTACCAAAACTAATTTGCCATCATTTGCGATGAAAGAAATATTTCTAATAGCAGTATGGATGCTAGAAAGAGAATTTTCTTCCTTTTGGTCTTTATCAAGAAAAAAATAAATCCAAACACTTTATGTTGTCCAATTGAGTAGGATTTACTACATCGAAAGTGGCTTGCTGTGGGCAAGGACCGTACAATGGTATGGGGCTATGCTTGCCAGTCTCCAACCTATGCTCCAACCGAAACTTGCATGCATTTTGGGATCCATTCCATCCATCTGAAAAGGCAAACAAACTTGTTGTGGAACAAATTATGTCAGGTTCTACAAGGTATATGAAGCCAATGAACCTTAGCACTATTCTGGTCTTGGATGCTCAAGCACATTCGTGAAGATTAACAAACCTAATAAACAGTGTGTTGTCACTAACTTGGCCCTCAATGCTAGTGCATGATAGCTCTTACTGTAATTGGGTTTGTTGTTTGAATGGAATCAATTGTGTAATTTTCATAATGTAGAAATAATTGGAACTTGAAATTTCAAGTTATTAATTATTTTGACTTTCAAAGATAGAAACTTATCTATGTCAACAATTACAATGGAGGTTGTAAAATTGGAAATGATAATTTATACTAGGACAAGCAACATTGTAGTTAATCGAAAAAAAATTACTCTCCCCTCCTCAAATGTATAACAAGGTATATATTTCCACTTGAATGTCTTTTATATTAAAGTAAATTACATTAACACCTCTTAAGTTTTTTTTAGATTGCACTCGATTCTCCTCTTTTTTTTATCCCTACACTAACTCCTTTAATTGTGTGAAAAACATTTTACTAACACTCCTTATATATGATACTAACCTCTCTTAATTGTTTGAAAAACATTGTGTATCCCTATAAGGAAGGTTGTTGTAAATGTTAAAAAAAAGGGTTTATGTGCAATCTAAAAAAACCTCAAGGAGTATCGGTGTAATTTACTCTATATATTATACACTCTTAAATTTATTTTGTTTTTATCCAAAGTTGTTAAGTAGCTTGAGTTTTGTTACGGTCTGGCCATAACTCATGATCTTCTCGCCCCATGGAACTACTGGTGGGATATTACCCACGGGAGAGTTTTTGCCCATCCCAGGAATCGAGCCCGCGTCAGCCTTAAGTTCGATGGGGGGCAATTCCTTGTACCACTAAGCTGATCAGCTTAGTGGTACAAGGAATCACCCCCTGTTGAACTTAAGGCTGACGCAGGCTCGATTCCTAGGGAAGGGCAAAAACTCCCCCGTGGGTAATATCCCACCAGTGGTTCACGGGGCGAGAAGATCATAAGTTACAGTCAAGCCGTAACAAGTTTCATGATATGGCTAAGGCTTAAAGCGAAAAAATAGCCCAAATTTAACCATAAGCACCTTCATAAAAAGCATGTTTAACTATAAATAAAAGCAACGCGAGCCTCAGAAAATTCAAGCACCATTAAGCAATAAATTATTCATCAACATAACAAAGCTAACGCATACAACAAAGCTTTGACAGTTCGCCAAAATGTGACAATTGTGGTCATCAAAACAATTTCATAATATGTGTGAACACTCAATTTTATCCAGGTAATTAGAAAAAAAATATATAGAAGAAAATATAAAATAATAATACAAGTAGTAATAATAATAAGCAATAAAAATAGTAGGTAACTAAATTTCTGATCGGTTATTATTGATCTAGGCCCATAAATGGAATTTTTTTTTCATCTTGGGCCCTACAAACTGAAGGGCCCATTTAACTAAAAAAAGAGAAAACAAATAGTAATGAGAAAAGCTAAGTTGGAAACGTGCGGAGGAAGAAAGAATAAAAATGAGCTTGCGGAGGAAGTTTTTGAGAATGGCTATATATAGCCTTTTGAGACTCATAACTAGGTGGGTGTTTTTTTAATTTTCTTCACTCACAGAAGCACAAACTTGCTGAAGCTCTCTTCGTTAGGAATCACAGAGGTATAGCTTCTACCTGTCCTCTTCAATTGATACGTAATTCCTTCTTCTTCTTTTTTCTGCATCATGCAATGAAGCTTCTGATTACTCCATTCTGTAACAACTTCGTTAAATACATAGCTCTGATTGCTGATTAGGTGTCCTTTTTTTACATTCCATTATTACTTGATTCTCATCTTAATGATGTTACTTCGATTTCACTTACATTTCAAGTATTAATATGATTCATGCACTAACATCGTATCACAAATTCATCAACGCCGTATTATAAATTTCGACTCTTCTTTTCTTGTAAATGAACATCAATCAAGCGAAACGTAGGCACAGCATGCATAGGTCATCTTTGAATCAAATGTAATCGCCGCATTTCAACTAAACCTTCGCTATCAGAAGGGTGATACGAAAATGGAATAAAGTAATAAATAAAATCACACTGCCATGACGCAACGGTGCATCGATGTTCTCCGCTATACTTCGATTCCTCTTCATCTCTAGGAGTGTAGCGAATCAAAGTCAGCGGTGCCTCCTTCCCCTTCGTGATGCCTTTGATGTCAATATTCACAGTATTCTTTCGCCTTTCGCTTCTCCTACTATTCGAATCTGTACCATGAGCTTCGAACGAGTTTTCCCCCACCATCTCAATGCGTTGGCACAATTCCAACAACATTCTCGTCTTCGTTGCAGTTTGGAGCTAGAGGAGGTGAAATCGGTGCAACCAGCGGCGGAACAGATGCGTGAGGAAGAAGAAGGTTCTTGTGCCTCTTTTCCTCTTTTCTTTCCGTTGGGCCTGGCCCATATATTTTTGTAAGCATTTAGACCTCCTTTTCGTTTCCGTTCTCGTGATTTGGAGCAAGTAAATCTGAAGTCCTTTTCAATGACAGTAATAATAATAAAGTAATAATAAGACCTTGAAATACTTACGTGTAAATAAACTCTGTTTCCATCCTTATTATATTTTCGTTTTATTCTCCTTTTCTTTAAGATTTATAGGATAATAAATTCCTAAGGTAATTCAGTAGATAAAACCTAGCTAATCCTTTTAATTTTCATCTTACCTTTTTGTGAAATTAATTGAAAAGCTTTTTTAGATGTTTTTAAATAAAAATAATCATAAAATTTAAATAATAATCACTTTGGAAGTACTTCCTGTTTGGTCATTCATTAAATTTGGCACATCTGAGTTATACAACTTAGTGATGTTAGATTTAGCAACATATAAAATAAAAATAATCAACCAACAAAAATGATTTTATACAAAGAACTACGTCTTGATTCCTCATTGTACCTGAGGATACGTAAGAGTAGGGGCCCACTCCTGTCGATCTCAAAAAATAAAAATTAATTTCTTTTCAAAAATAAAATATTTTCTTCTAAAAATAAAATTCTTAAATAAAATAAAGACATTTTCTTTTTATGGGTAAAATAATGCTTTAGAAGTTATTCATTTTGCACATTTAATTAGGATAACCGTCTTTATGACAAACGTTGTAGGGTGCTAACACCTTCTTTGTGCATAACTAACTCCTTAACTCATATTTGGTTTCACAAACCACATTCTTTTAAAGGATTTTTTCCAAGGTTTTCTTAATAAACTTTGGTGACAGCTCTTCTAATTTTAAATCTTTTTCACCGTCCGGTTGTAGCCCCGGTTGTGACAATGTGAATAAACTTGATCCTTTAAGGTGCATGAAAATTATGGAAATATGGAAAAATAATCTTCAAACTCATACTTAGAATGAATCCGACGAAATACTTTGGAAATACTGGGGGAGGGACAGGAAGATCTCAGGGTGAAGAAAATATAATGATCAAATGGAATGTCAATATTATGCTTTGCAAGGTGATGGTAATCTTCCTAATATTTATTAATAAGACAAGGCATGGATTGTAGTGCTCCACCTAGCCTCTAGGAATAATAGTTGGTTTGTTTTGGTTACGTCGTGGGACTTGAGAAATATTTTCCTATTCTTTCAAAATTTCAATAACTTGTATATCATATTAGAGTCTTCACCAACTCATTAGGGTCGGCCTAGTAATTAAGGGTTGAAATAGTATACACAAAATCTTAAGTTCTAACCTTGTTGTCATTATTGTACACCAAAAAAAATATCAAAGACTTCACCAATCATGACCTCATTTTAATACAACAAAAATGTCTTCTTAGAATTAATATCTAGAATGTTAGTAGGTTATTATGGATTTCATATTTGATATCTAAATGCTTGTGGTTGGTAGCATTTTTTTTTTTATGATATTTTTTTGTGACAAGAAGGGGCTCAAAACCCCAACAACACAGAAAGACTAATAAAAAACACAGCTTTATTTAGACGCATTGGTCAACAGTGAGTTTTATTTCGATGCATTGGTCAACAATGGTATATCTGCAATAGGAGGGGAAATTCAAATAAATTAAGGCCACGTTCAATAGTTAGTCAATGTTTAACAAATGAGTCAAGAATTGTTGATCTCTTTGAAGACATGTGACCAATTTGTAGTTACGTGTGCTTGCTGAGCCAACGAGATAATAGAATTCACCAATTGAGCTCAAAGATGATGCAGAGAACAACCTTGGACGATAAGGATAACTGCGGCTAGAGAGTCGGATTCTACCCAACAAATAGTACACATTAAGTAGATTACTTAAAGGTGGAAATGCATATGAAAGGAAGTTTTCCAACTTTATTCTCACTTTTTCCTCAAAGATTAAAATGCTTTCAAGTTTCAACTTGGATATCTAGAGTAAGCAATTACAAAAACTAGTTAGCTAATAAATTTTAAACAAGATTAATAATAAAAAATATATTTCATGAACTTAATTTTAGAAAATGTTTACCAAAACAACATTTTGATATAATTTTAGTCCTAACTCCTTTAAGCTTAAGAATGATAATGAGAAAGTTTAAACATGCTAATAATACTCAATAATATCTTAATCAATATGTAAATAGAATGGTCATAATATATCGAAACATATCTTAAACGAAATACATAAAAATCAATTCAAGAATTAGTAATCAAAATTACAAAGAAATAAATTAATACACTTAGAATGGATCACAAAAATATTGGTCATTTGATAATTATAGTATTTTTCTCTCTTCTCTCCTCCACTGCCATCGTCATCGCCATCACCACTATCATTGCTGCTGTTGTTACCATCACTGTCCTCATCCCACCGTCAGTGGTGCCATCACCACCATCGTTGTCACTACCACCATTGCCCTTACCGCCATTACCATCCACCACTACCACTATCGTTGTCACTATTACTATTGTCATCGTATTAAGATAATTAATATGATTTATAATAAAATAATTCATATTAAAAAGGGTATTACAGTAAATTTTACACTATTTTGTTTATGTTATTCAAGATCCACCAAACAATACATATGATAAAATGTTATCCTATAATTTAAGCATTTGTCTTGTATTGCTCTTTTTGTGTTGTACCTTAGTATGTATCAAATGCATGCACCCTAAATAAATATTGACAATAAGGTTACATGACTACAAATGTCCAATTTATCTAAAATTTGATATACAGTATTGTTGAGTTAATATCAAAATATTCAACAATTAGATTTAAGGGTGTTCAAAACTGAACCAAACCATTGTAAACCACTAAACTAATCCAAAAAAAAATCGAGAACCAATCAAACCAAAAATCAAAAAAATCGAAAATCAAAACAACCGCATACTTTTTGGCATTTGCTTCGGTTTTTTGTTCTTCTTATGAAAATCAAATCAAACCAACAACCAAACTTTTCTCCAAAAAAACAAACGCAATATTGATTTTACTTAATGGATTTTTAGCATTATGCAGTATTATTTAAATTTTTAATAGTTATAAAGGTGATTTATAATGTACTTTCTATAAGAGATTTGTAATATGTGATTTTTGATGCAATGTTAGTAATAAGTTATAATGTTTTCTTTGTTTTGTAATCAAAGTGCATGTTTTATTTTTATATGTTACAAAAAAGGTGCATAAATATACTTAAAGAATAGTGTTAAATATCAAGTGATGCACAATTTTCTTTATGTTACAAAAAGGGTGTGTCAATATTATTAAAGAATTAATAATGCTACATAAAATATTGAATAAATTTCATACAAAATAATTAAATAAGAAAATTTGTTTTGTAAAACAATATAGTATAATTAATAATCATGTAAATTTAGTTATCAAATTTTACATTGTGTTAATAAATTAAAAAATTAAAAAACTACCAAACCGGAAAAGATTGGTTTGGTTTGGTTTAGTTTGAATTTGATGCTATGTTCAAACCAAAACAAACCAAACTGCATGTTAATTTTATGTTTGATTCGGATGATTTTTCTTCTAAAAACTGAACCAACACACTCACACACACAAAAAAGATTGGTTTGGTTTGTTTTGGATTTGATGCTACTTTCGAACCAAACCAAACCAAACCACATGTTAATTTTATGCTTAGTTCGGATGATTTTTCTTCTAAAAACTGAACTAACACATACACACAGTTTTTAGTCTCTAAATATATAAATGTTTGATTTTAGTCCTAAAACAATTGGTTCCTTATGGAAGTGTGTCGAGTATGGTCCTTGTTTATTACAATAAATCATTTTTTTATCTCTCATAAAAATAGAAATAACACAATATATTTCTATAAATAAGTGACCAAAAGGAGACGAATTTTTTAAAAACTAAAACTGAACCTTACCATATTTACCATAACTAAAAACACATTTAACTCCTAATTAATTTCATTTTATTACAAACTTATTTTTAAGTGAAAAATCTTAAAATATAAATTAATTCACATCAAAATTAATTTCAACTAAAATTAATCTTACAAAATTAAAATCACTCAAAATCAAGTTTATGTTACTCAAATATAATATAGATTAAAACTATCATTCTTATTGTATATCCAGCGTTGATTTTTGTCATTTAGTTTGCTATACATGTAGGTCGCGGTTTACTTGACTAGCTAGGATCGTTAGCTAGATATGTCACTGTTAATCCAATTCATGTTGAAAAATAAATGAAAAAGTCTAATTTATTGATTTTGAATGATTCCATATTTCACAGTTAAAAGGAGCATTGTTGAATCATACAATCTTCCATGTTCGTAATTGAAAAGGGCAGTGTTGAATCATTCAATCTCATGTCAAATTTTCATTTAACCGATAGCTTGGAAAAATATACGCTTTTTTCCTTCTTCTTCTTTTTTTTTCGGAGGTGGCATTTCAAAACTATCAGTACTAATGAGGTTAAAGCTTAATTTATAACGACTTTATAGCATGTTTGATAATTTTTTAGAAAAATAATTACTCTTTTTCATAAACTCTTTCGGGAGGATGTTTATTATTATGCATGTTTGGAGCAGTGTACGCCTAAAGTGGTGTGTGCCAAAAGTGAGAGAGAGGAGGATGACAGAAGCAGCACCTAAACGACATTAAACCTAATAGAAAATTAAGGAAACATATTTAATTGACAGATCTCTCTTACACGCACGGACGTAGGTGTTAAATACACATTACCCGTACGTGATTGGAATAACCCATTGACTGAAGTCTTTTTTAACGCTTCATTTGGTACGGCAAAAAGAATGTCGAAGAACGAAAAAAAGCAATGAAGTTACTGTAATTTCTTTATTTGATATCGAAAAAATGCAATGAAATTTTTAAAAAGGATGTGAGACCTACCGATAAAAGTTTTTTGTCAATTAAGCAAAAAAATGAGACAAAATTACTGTGCGTTACGTCTCTTTTTCGTATAAATAGCCTGTGTAAATCGATTTACACAAACAATAAAATCGATTTTGCATCTTTCCCTGCTTTCATTAATCAGCAAATCGGTTTTCATCCCCTCCCCACTTTTCTTATTAAATACTGTTCCCTCCACCCAAGCCCCCCCTAAATCAATTAATACACCCCCTCCTCCTAAATCGATTTTCGCCCCTTCCTCCAGGCCTCACTCCTCTTTTATATATAATAATAATAATAAATAAATAAATAAATATAATATTAATAATAAAAATAAATATTAATAATAATAATAATAGTTAAAATAAAAATAATATCAAAAAATTACTTTCTCTTTATTTCTTTTTATTTTTCTTTAATTAAACAATATTAACTTTCACTCTATTTTTTACTTTTTTTTTCTCTTCTCTTCTTTTTCCTCTATTTCTTTTTTATTTTACCAAACACACCCTTACATTATAAACTGTGAGGGACATAGTCACAAATTTATCCCTAAGTTTAGAACGACTTTTCTAATTTTTTATTTTCTGGTACATATATGTCCTTATTGGCCGCCATTCGGCAGCACAAACCCAGAGCTGGTCGCCAATCTTTTTATACACACGTCATATATACGTGACTACGCTGACATAAATCTAATAGGGTCGTTTTATGAATCGCATACTTTTCTACGATAGTAGTACAAGAACGCCGAAATTTTTCTCACTAATTATTGACTTAGCCATCATATAACGCCAAAAAGTTAACATCTTGTCTTTGAATTTTCAATTTTCATTGACCTAGTAACGATGCCTCGGAACGAAGAAAAAAAATTCTATTTCCATTAATTGTGATTTGTGAGAAATCAACTAATAGAACGAATTGCGATTTAGCCCCACTCAAAACTTTGGCTTAAATATTACTCGGGTTCTTTTATGATATAATAGGTTTATCTTTAATTAATTGTAAATACAGTAAAATTCTTTAATACAATAAGTAATAACAAGTCAAGATACAGTATCTTGAAGTGATGTAGCTTTTGTTGTCACATTTATAATCCAATAAACTACCAATTTAGTTTTCCGACTATTATTCTCTCTCTTAAATAATTTCTAAAGAAATGAAACTATATAACTAATATCCCAAGCATATATTGAATATTCTTCAATTTAATCTCTAAGTTGATATATTTTACTAATGTTCAGAAACCAATTTGAAGGTTTTTTAATATTTAGGAGATTACTAAGCATGATTTCTAATCCTTGAAAATTCACTTATATAATTTTGTTTACTTTAGGGATCATTTAGAAGAGAAGGTAATACTTTAAAAATGAAATTGATGGTTTATTCTTTTTAACACCAAGAATCTAACGGACAAGCAGCGTGTATCTCGCTTGCTTCGCATAATTGTATGAAAACACTATAGAAGTAGCTTTCAATTGAACCCTTCAACTTGACTTGGTCAGAACCATTTCTCCATGTACCCCACCAAAATAAATGGCAACTATGCAGGCATATCTATGTATTCGTTTCTTGGGAATGGGGTGTGTAAAAGAAGGCAAAGAAAGAGATAAAAACATAAAAGAGGTTGAGGAAGTCTTGTCGCAGAGGGATGACATTGCTAGATTCAGTGTTGTTGCATGATGCAAAAGCATGTAGCCAATGTCATCCTCATGTGACACGATGCCCTACAACCACTTGCTCATATAGTCTCTTGCTAATACAGTTTTTTTCATAAGAAAGATTACATATGTAGGATCGGAGAAGCTGAACTGTTTCAAAGGCTAAGACGACGGCTACAAGGATGGTTTATATATACTTATGGATGGTTATTCATCGAAGTATAGTGGATCGCTAGCGGTAAGAATCGAACTTTCAGTCTTTCAAACGAAGTTATATTTCGATAAGACCTTGCCTTTGTTTCTAATACGGTTATACTATATAAAAATACGACATAGATTTTTTGCTTTTCTTTACTTTCTAGAAAGTTAGACATTATTATTTGCGAGAAAGAATCATAGGCCACTTTATAAAACATTGCTTTTCTTTTATTTATATGTAATTTTTTATATGTAAGATATAAAAACTTTATCAAACTTATGAAAAGAATAAATACTTTATCAAAATTGACTCAATTTTATAATCTTATTTGATAAATTTTCTACTGCATATATGTTATGTTTTTTGTGGGAAAAATTTACAATACAATAATAATATAAATAAATCTTGATAATTTAACTGCGTATTACAAAATATACTTATTTATTTCAAGTAGTAATTTTATGGCTCAAATCTTTTAACTTGTGAGGTAGTAACTTTTTTATATATTTATGTATTAAAGTGTGGCTTACAGACATTTTTTAGTTGTGTTGATATCAATCTAATCAAAATTAATCTTTCAAATTAAGCAAATCTGCTCTAATATATAAAACTTGTGTTTAGGCATTTATAAAATTTTGAAGTTTAATTTACTATTTTTTATCTAACTCTACATATAAAACTATCTTAGGGTCATATTAAATGATTGTTAGAATTTTGAATTCATAAGTAATTATTGTCCATTATATAAAATTTAAAAATAATAAAAGATTAAAAAGTCCCTTAGTTAATAGTAATTTATGTATTTGGTCACCTCAACTAAAGTCATCTAGCTCTGTCACTAATCATAAATTACTCTATATTTGTATATCTCATCAATATTTATTTGTATTTCAAGTTAAAATTATTAACCCTTTTCTATTGTAATCTTGAGACAACAAAAACATAAAAAAAATATATTATATTAAAAAATATAACAAATTTATTTTAATTATTTTTTTCTGAAATAATTTTTTAAAAATTGAAACAGTAAAAACAATGGTTTAGTAGAAAAAACATCAGAATTTGAGCAAGAATTATTATTATCATACATCTCACTCTCTTACAATTCACTTTTACCTCATTTTTCTTCCTATCTTTTTCTACATTTCTCATTATATCACATATCATTTTTATTATTTTCTTTCTCTGCCTTTTTCTTTTCTTTTCTTTGTCTCTTTCCTTCCTCCACCCTAATCCAACCCAAAATAAGGCCGACTATCATTTTTATTTGACCAATACTTGAAATAAACATCGGCTGAACTTCAAAAACCCCTACAATTCTAACAGAACCACCCCTATAGTTATTGCTTCCAACCGTACAAGTTGAGCTCATTTCAATTTTTTGCAGCTGCTTAATAGTGTGTTCCGTGGTGCGGTGAAAGACAATTATTTTTTCACATCGAAGGTACTGCAACTCTTTGCAGCTTCAAGATTTTTGCAGTAAAAAATATTTTTGTGGTATCACCACGAAATCAAACATACATTAAATAAAAAAGAGTGCTGATATATATAAACATTTTTATATGTCAAATACTTTATTAATGTCTATTATTTCTTTTTATTTTTCTTTTTCTATTACATCATATTATTTATCATACTTATACTTTTTTTTTTCTCTTTAGGTATCTTTAACCTTTAGGTGTTTATGAATTATTTTTCAATAAGAAACTGTTCCTAAAATTCGATTGCCACATCATACTACCTCGATTATTACATTGTTTTGGTACAGCCGTACCATTGTGCAAAGGAAAAATATGAACGTGCTAATGCGAAAGTGAATGAGGTAAAATTAATTCCCATTATCATAACAGAATGGTTTATATACAAACAGTCAAAACAGAAAAATAAGTGTCTTAGCTGTCACAGTAAGTATCCTAGTTGTCATAACAGACTTTCCTAATTATTTCATTCTTTATTACTGTGAATATACAATGAAGAGTAATATTAGACAATGTAAATGAAGTAAAAATTAATTCTCACTATCATTCAGTAAAGGAATGGTTTATATACAAGCAGTCAAAACAGAAAAATAAGTGTCCTAGCTGTCATAACAGACTTTCCAAATTATTTCATTTTTTACTATTGTGAATATACAATGAAGAGTAATATTAGGCAATCCTAGCATTGGCTAATACATGCACCCAATTTTAGATATATTTGGAGTGGAAAAAGATAGAAGTAGAGAAGAAAAAAAAGAGTGTTAAATGTAATAAAAAAAAGGAAGAAAGAGATAGAAATAAAATTTGGTAGAAATGAAATTGAAGAAAAAGTGAATGTATATTAATAATTACTCAATTGTAAAAATCACTTAGTTATTCGTGGTGGAGTTGCTGTAATGTAAGGCAAAAATGACTTCCCAACTAAGATTTATTGTTTTCCAAAAGTATGCAGTTGGGAAAACACGAACTATTTTATTAAAAAAAGAGTTTGGTGACTTTACAGTTATATTTAAATTTAATGAAAAAAAAAAACTGTAAAACTGTAACTGAAGTTCCAAAAAACCGACTATAAACTGTTAAGAGAAGTCCCCTCCCTCCCCTATTGAACGTGTACCAAGATCTCTGGATTTCTTACTATAAAGATTTTGAAGTGGGACTTTCTGAATTCTCATTAGAGACCACTTATTGATACATTTTCTACATCAATTTTTTTCCTTAACTATATTATATAAACCTTTTTGATTTCATATTTTTCTCTCTCTCTTTTTCTTTCTCCCTCTGTTGTATAACTTTCAAATCAAAATTTTTATACCAATACAATTTCTCTTTTCAAACGATCAACATCAACCTCGTTCCACAATTAAACGAGACCAGTAAAGCTCAACACCAGCTTACTCATTCTCAGTTGAATGTAACACCTAGAACCTTCAATACCGGTTGCTCATTGCTCGAGGCAAGTGAAAAAGGAGAGAAATGACGCCCACACAGACATAACATCTCACATTGTTTTACATTATTTTTAACGTCTGATTTCAGCTCTCACTTTCTACATACCTACACTACCTCACACCAAAGTGAGGTAACGTGCGCCGAACATTATTTAGAAGTTAGAGAGTCAATTGTTTCATTCATGTCACAATTTTGCAGAATGTGATTCAGCTCTGCTGTCAATATCATGCCACCAGAATTGCCTCAATTCTTCTCAACATAAAAAATCATGTCTGTGCTTTACCCTCTCAATATTTACATTTCCTACCGAAAAAACACATTAATTCACTGATCAAGTGGCAGGCAACATAATCTCTAGTAGACCGCAGTTGTTGGCAGTTGGTTCTTCTCATACACACTGGTTTGGTCGAAAATTTTCATCAGACAACAATGAATTGATCAAAGTTTCTAGCCTTTTTGAACCAGGGCCAGGCCTGAGGACAGTAGTATTACCAACTACAGAACAAGGATCACTGCCATTCTCCCTGCTTCCTATGCACCAGCCACCAGGAACAACCATCCCAGGACCTCTAGATAATAGCTCTGCATCGATTTTTTTCAATACTGGATCATCTCCGTGGAACTTCCTCGCGAAGGGCGCGTTGCTGTCAACCATCCTTTTCATGTCATCGAGAGAAAGGTAGTGGGGATGTTGCTTGGGAGGATTGTCCCAAGAAATGAAGTGAAGATCACTATTAACAGTTGTGTTCTTGAACTCTTGAGCATTACAAATGACGGTGTGGAAGTACCCTTCAGGGGAAGATATGAAATTTGTGTAGTACATGAGAACAGTCCGAGGTAAGTTGTCCCATCCCCATATACAGTAATCAATGAAAGATCTTGATAGTACCATCCAAGCCGAACCTAACAAGAGAGAAAAGATTTAGGCAATCATATATGAATAGGTTCTCGGGCACATAACCTGAACTTTAATATAATTCCAAATTTTGAGGATGGTGTCAAGGTTATACGATGCAATTATTTCCAAGCAAAAGATCTATTAAACATATTGCAATGAAAAAAGAGTAAATAATCAAGCAGCATGCAATCAACGAGCCAAGTTCTTAACTAGAGAGGCTAAGTGATAGTCAATTGTGTGGAAGTGGGTCTGCAGTTCCTTGTGCTCCTAGGAGACTCACTGAAGCCTTGAAGGACGTTGTATATTAATTTGGCAGTGTTGTTAGACAGATTCTAATCGTTGTATTGGTTTTTCTGTCTTTTATTATGCGTTTGGTATTGTTAGTTTTTCTGTCCTTTATGAACAAACTCTCTCTAATTGTTAGTTTGATTGAGAATTTTCTCATGAAAAATCCAAATACGTACGATAAAAAAGAATCTCAAAGCACCAAACTTGGATCAGTAGCAAAACCTTCCAGTCAAAATTGGATCATGAGCAAAACCTTACTGTCAAAATTGATCAGTTAGGTGCACCCGGCACGCTGGGACCTGATCCCAACTAGGACCATGAGTGGGTTGTCATCATTGAAGTGAAACACAAAAATGTTGATCTTGGTTCAATAATTTAAGCTATACAAAATTGTCAAAATATAACTAATACTGCAGGATAATAATCCCTCGCTTTGTTTTCCTCTTTCAGTCATAATCGATATGATCTTTACCAAAATAATTGATTTGGGCAGATTAGGTGGTATATTACTATAATTGCAGGTGAGCAAGATGCCATATCCACATAGGATTTCCTGCATCATACCCCATTTCACTGCCTGGAAAACATTGTATTGCAAAATTAACTAAAATCCTATGTAAGCCTTTAAGTGCACTAAAAGCATAAGTTGTTAGGTGAAGGCACTTTGTATGATTTTATATTTCTATCACAGCCCCCCATGAAATAGCCCTTTGGGGTTGAAAGGTGGACAATACACTGGTCCACCTACCAACATTGAACTCCACCGACCAACATTGAACTCTAGACCTCTCGGTCACAGAGGCTCTAATATCATATCAAAAGATCAACTGTCCCAAAAGCTTAAACTGTTAGGTGAAGGCACATAAATGGTTTAATATTTCTATTACTTTAAAAATAAAATCATTTTCCTTAATGAAGATGAAAATTTTGATGCCAGCAAAACTCACAGCTTGCAGATACTGTTGTCATGTGTGTGCAATACATCATATTGGACAATCATATGTGACTTCAATATTTTCAAAGATCCAAAACCAGATCAAAACACATTCTATGCAAAGCGTAGCTGATTCATTGTTTTCCTTTCTTTGTAGAAAAAATCACCCATCAGGCAATCTCACTTTTCAAACTATCCTTTAAAAGTTTTGCCCCAAGAGACCAGATAAACTAAATTTTCCTAACAATTCATACATTATCCTACGATCTCTTATCCGATAAAGGAAGTACATCCAATTGCACGGTAATCACCTAAGCAGCAACTGAAACTTTCTTCCCTACACATACTAAAAGAAATACGTTAATAATATCTTTAGCTTCAAAAATTTAATTAATCACAATGCGTCCCGTGCAAGCTAGAACCTATAACTCATCAAATTCGAATAGCAATCCACATAAAACCCAAAGAGAACAAAAAATAAATAACAAAACAGTGAGCACCTGTGAAAAGTTTGAAGGCCGTTGGCCTACTTCTCCTTTGCGTAATCCAAAACACGTCTTGTTTCTTAGTCATATACAACCCTGGATCAATAATTATAGGCCTCGCCCGTTGATGACTACACATAATCATAACACACGGCATAAAAATAAAACTCATTCAAATAATCTCACTAAAGAAAAACAAATTATTATTAAAATAATAGGCTTAATTGCATTTTTAGTCTCCTAGGCATGTGATTGTGCAATTTTTGTCTCCTAGAATTCAATTGCGCCCACTAATCTCTCAAGTTTTCTCTCATTTACAAGTAGGTCCCTCTGTCTCATTCCATCCAATTGAGATAAAACCAAGAGAGATAGACCTGATTGTAAATGAGAGAAAACTTGAAGGACCTTATTGATGCAATTAAAACTTAAAAAACCAAAATCACACATACTTGCTAGTACTAAAAAGGACAAAACTTAAATATAGTACTTTATATACCGTTGATATTGTTCTCCAATTAGAATTAGAAATTCACATCGGTAATTTGTATAATAAAAACATGTATTAAAGATTTCTTAGATTACCGAAGTGAATCTCTAAGTCTAATTGGAGAACAACACCAAAGTACTGTATATAAGTTTGTCCTACTAAAAAATGCAATTAAGTCTTAAAAATAAAAATAAAAAAAGGGGACAAGGCTGTTAGTGAGTTCAGTTCACTCACTCTTTCCACCCAATGTCACTCGTATGATCAATGAAATTAAGATGGCGTGGCAAATGCGAAAACGCGTGCAGCAGATCTACCCAATCAAAATTAACCCACTCAGTTAAAAAAGCCAAAAAAAAAACATTAGCGTACCAAAAATAGAACACAGTTAATGAAAAGGTAGTGCCCACCGTCTTGGGTAACGAGGGGGTAATCGGAGGCGCTGAGGTTGATGAACCAATCCCAGTCGTCGAACTCGGTGAGCGCAATGGCGGCGGCGTGGAGCGTGTTGGCGACCATGGTGGGGCCGCGGTAGGTGACGAGGTTGGCCTTGTTGACGACCCTGACGTTGCGGAACCTCCGGAAGGTGACGTGGCGGTCGACGTGGCGGCTGAGGAGGCGGCGCTCCTCGGGGGAGGACTCGAGGTCGAGGTGGAGGACGTAGCGGTTGCGGGGGTGGTAGAGGGCGTCGAGGGTGCGGAGGAGCGCGGCGGCGTCGCCGGCGGAGCCGGAGATGAGGTAGGCGAGGCGGGGCGGGAGCGGGGAGGACGGAGGGATGGGGAGGGGGCGGAGCTTGGACTCGACGAAGGGGAACGGGGGAGGGGCGGCGGAGAGGGGGAACGGAAGGATGCGTGCGGCGTCCGGGGAGGTTAGCGTGGCCGCGAAGAGGAGGAGGGAGAAGAGAGAGAGGAGGGAGGCGATGGTGATTGCGGGGAAAATACACTTGCGTTGTTGTTGTTGTTGTTGTTCGGAGGAGTGGTGGTGCTGCTGCTGCTGGGCGTAGAAGTGTTTTAGTTTCTTCATTGCAACTGAGTCTCTCTCTCTCTCTCTCTCTCTCACCCACCCACGCACGCGCTCTTTCTTTGCTGCTTGCTTCGAAGGAAGAGTGAAGAGGGAGAAAAAGATCGTTGGGTGAGTGAGAAGAGTGGGTCAGTCACTTTGAGGCGATGATTATGGATGAGGAGTGGGTTTACTTGCACATGCTTATTGATGTAAAATGAATCAATGTGTATTTATGAAGGGAAAGGGCATGATATTCAGTATTCAGTACAGTGACTACTAACTACAGTCTACTTTTTTGATTTTTATGTATATCCCTCCATCGAATCTTGTTCGAGGTACCGGACGCTACTAAATATGATTACCTTTTTAGTAGGGATTTCAACATTTTGTTTACCGTATTTTGTGGGACGAGAAATGTTAATAATTAAATACAATTTTTATTATTAATTAAAATTTAAGAAATGCTAATAATACGTTCTTTTGCATATTCTTTTGACCATACTTTTTTTATTAGTTAAAATTTATTAAAAACATTACCTGAGTTTCACTCATGATTTTATAATTTTTAATAATTTTTAACTAATAATAAATAGTACGTTATTAACACTTCTCTTTATAGAATTAACTCCTACTATATTTTGTTTAATACTAGTTTAATTTATACTTCATCTAGACTCAATTATAAGCAACAAAAAAAAAAGTTTAATAGACTCAAATATAAGCAAATTTTAACTACTTTTATCCTATTTAATGATACTATCCCAAAAATACCCTTTAATTAATTGAAATTCTATTTTCAATTAATCTTTTTTATTCCTTATATCAAGTTTCAATGAAGGGTACTTTAGAAGAAAAAAGTTTATTTTTTACATGTGATTAGTAAAATTAAATAATATTAACTAATTTTCTTAATTAGCGCAAAAAGTTAGTTAATTTTGTTTATATTTGATTCTGGCGAGAGTAAGAGTTTAATAGTCAATCACATATCATTCTTTGTTTGATTTTTAAGGTGTTTCTTTTTATTCTTTTTTATAAGAATCAATCTAAAATAACTCATGCATTAATTATTTTTACAAAAATATCTTTAATTATGAGTCATTTCTCTTAGTTCAATAAATAATAGGTGAAATACATGAATGTTATAGACTCTTTGAAGTTTGAAATCTAACTTTGTCTCTTCACATACATAGTTAATAAAAATTAAAGCAATAAGCATATTACTAACAAGAGAGATTAAAAGAATTAAAGTCAAAAAAAATATTTAAAAAATAAGAATATGTCTCATTAATATTAGGAGTAATTTTAAAAAATATATATATAAATTTAGGATAATTTAATGCTACCAATTAAATTAACTAATTTTTTAATCTTTACAAATTAGTTAAATGAATCTTACAAAAAAAAATTCGAATGAGTAATTATTATAAAAGTTAACAAGCTTAACATAAATAACTTGTGGTATGAATTATTTATTCAATTTATAAAATGTTTTTCTTTTTCACAACCATCCGAATTCAGGCATTTAACTAATTTAGATTGAAAAGGATAAAATTATTAATGGAAGGTAAAAGGTTTTTTTAAGTTTTTAAATTTTAAACTTGAGACATTTAATTAAGTTAAAATAGTTTCTATCAACTAATTTACATAATCGATAATCCCCACGAATGAAATACGGTTTTGTTAAAATGAGGCGCTCATGTACTCCGGTCATGCCTCAGATAGAATTAAAGGATAATAATATCTTGTGATGTTTATCTATTTCTATATAAGAAAACAGATCTGACAATATAAAGTAGTTTTACATTTTTATCCAATCATAAATTATCATTTATTATAAGTTTATTATTAACTTTTATAATAAATACTTTAAAAGTCATATTAATAGTGATTTCTAATTAATTGATAGTGTAAAACTTTTTACATTGACAGTACATGACCATTAAACTTTTTTTGTATTTAGGAAACATTGTATCAAAAAAAAAAACTAAACTACTTTTCTTGTAATTTCCCAAATAAATAGTGAAATAGAATGTAATTTCATTATTTTCTTTGGGAGTTAATATAAAACATTTTTTTGGTAGTAGAGATCACTTATAAGGAAGGCAAAGCTCTTCTTTTAAATATTTAATATAGTTATATATATCTAGAATTTAAACTCAAGATCACAGATATAATATTTCCGTGTCAATTGATTCACACACTCAGTAATAGAGTTAATATAAAACTAATTAGTAATTACTTACTTTTCACATATAAGTGAATTTTTCTCTGTTTCACTTTAATTTGAACAAAATTAAAATTTAATAGTTGAGAAAAACATGAAAAAGTTGCTTTCGATCTTTTCTATTACTGAACTTCCAAATAAAGAAAATTATTCTCCTTTCTCTCATTTATTTTTTTTCTTATTATATTATCTGTTATCCAAACACTAAAGATGGTACAAATTTATTCACTCATTTTTATGATAGTTTTTCTTTCTTTCTTTTTCATCTACAGAGAGAAACAAAATCACAATACAACTATAACGTACACAATCCACAGATCCTTTGCTATTTGGGTGTGGTTTCAACTCCCATTTGGTTGGTGATCAATTAATTGGTTGGTGATCAAACTTGTAAGGAGGGTTACGACTAGATGCAGCTAACGATTTATGTATGCAAAGCCAAATTGCTGGTTGTGAAACGGGTAGTTATATTTTTTTTATCGTTATTTTCCTATATAGTGTGGTAGTTTTGTTATTATTATTAATTATTTTTTGGATTAATTATTATTATTTAGTAATTATACTTCAAAAATTGACTTTTTTGAAAATCATGGCACATAAATCACTTGTTTTGGAAAAGGGCTTGGGTTTTAACTCTTTCATTATAATATAATACCACTTAAGAAAATTAGAGAACGACTTTTATTTTAAAAAAGGAAATGTATATCTTACACATGAATTTAATTTACAGTTGTCTAATAATAAATTGTTATGTATGATAAGATTATTAACTTTTGTAATAATTAATTTAAAAGACATATTTTAGAAAATCTTTTTACTATATGACAACGTAAAAAATTTTACTATGACAATATATCAAAACTAAATTCTTTATATATTTTCTTTTACATCACATTTGCAATCTTTCTGGTTCTTTTTTTAACGTTGAGAAATCAATATGCTTAAAAATGACGTTTTAATACCACACTTTCTAAATATTGGAAACATTCACGAAATTAGCTTAGGAAATTAACTTCTCAATGTTATTTCACAAAAAACAAAGTTAGGAAATTAGTATTGTGAAACTGGTTTTTTAATTTTTAGTTTTCCCTCTTTCATTACACAAGTGGAACAAATTGTTATTTCAAATGTTTAGCAAAAGATAATAGTAGATGCTACTGAAAGGTAGAATATCTAGTCAGATTATTCGAGGTATTGAGTGTATATATAGTAATTTTGTCAGATTATTATAGTTTTAAAATATTATAATAAAATTTTAATGCTATAACACCAACACCAATATGTTATTTATATTTTTTTTAAATAGATTGCCTGTTAAGCTTAAAGGACTTTTTAAATTATCTAAAACCTTTTTTTTAAATAATTAAGATGGTGGAAAAGCTTTCACCTAACTTATTTAACAACTAGATAGGTTGAATATGTTTTTGATCCCTAAACTATTTTCAATTTTTACCTTTAGTCCTTAAACAAAATATTGACCGGTCTTAATCCCTATACTTTTATTCCATTAACAATTTTGGTCCTTGTTGTCAACTATCACCGTTAAGTGATGATGTGGCATTCACATGGACAGCTACATGAGTTATCACATCATCAACTAGTCTGATGTGATAACCACGTGTAATTTTTTTTGGTAAACTATATTTTTAGTCCCTAATCTTTTCACAAAATTCACTTTTAGTCCCTCAACAATATTTTGACTAGTCTTAGTCCCTCAACAATTTTTTTACCAGTCTTAGTGCCTTAACTATTATTCGTCATCGTTTTTAGTCCTCCTTCCACAACCCTTAATACACAAATCAGCAACCCACTGAACCATGATCCAAAATACATAATCTACAACCCATATTAAGCAAAATCAACAAAAATAAGCAAAATCATAAAGCACTGAATCCATGAAACAAAACCCTAAGCACCAAAACCAAAGAACCCCCAATCTTCAAAACCTTCCAATTCCCAACCCACTTCTCAAACAAACATTAAACCCTTCCATTTCAATCTCGCTCTAGCGAGCCCCTTTACTCAATAGGTAACACTGTGCACAAAGGGCGGACATGAGATGGCAATAGTGGCAAGAGAGCAAGACAATGATGATGGGTTCCCGATGTCGCGGTAAAATTTAAATGGGTTGTTGATTTGTGTATTGTGGATTGTTGATTTTGCTTACTATATTTCGTTATATTTTTTTTTAATTTTCAAACCCCTTTTTAGTAGTTTTACACTGCTAAAAAATTTGTAGCGCCTTAGATTGCTAGAAAACATCTTGAACCAACAACATTTTACCATGTGATTGCTATATCAAAATAGTAGTCCACATGGCAAGTTGCATGGCTACCAATGCAGTTGCCACATCATCACTTAAGGTGATACTTGATGGGAGGGACTAAAAACAATGACAAAACAATAGTTGAAAGACTAAGACTGGTCAAAAAATTGCTGATGGACTAAAAGTGAATTTTGTGAAAAGTTGAAGGACTAAAATTGGTCAAAAAATTATTGAGGGACTAAAAATAAATATCATAAAAAATATTAGGAACTAAAAATATAGTTTAGCAAAAAAATTTACACGTGATCACCAAGTCAGACTAATTGATGATGTGGCAACTCACGTGGCTACTGACATAGCTGCCACATCATCACTTAATAGTGATACTTGATGGCAAGGATTAAAAATGTTAACGGAAGAAAAGTACAGAAACTAAGACCAATTAATTTTTTGTTTAGAGACTAAAAATAAAAATTGAAAAAAGTTTAAGGACCAAAATCATATTCAACTCTAATTAGACCTAACTCAACTTTAATTTGATATGGGTTAGGTTATAATCTCTTAACAAGCTATCTAATCTATTTTCATTTCTATTCTTGAGTCATTTCTTCGTTTTGCTAGCAATAAATTATTCAATACCAAATATATGTTGAATGTTTTAACAAGCTCCTAAATTAGTCTGTGGAAGTTTTTTGTTCATACAATGTTTATTTAGTAGGTTGGCTTGAATGATCTACAAGCCAAATCGAGATGGAATTCTTGTTAATTTAAATGGCTATAAAAAATTTTAAACCAAAATGTTTTATTTTTTATATAGGAAAATTGGTTAGTTTATTGAACTATAAAGCAAACTTGTGTAATTCATTAATCTACTAGATCCATAAGTTTCTTAAGGGTCCATTTGATTTGTTAAAAAACATGATACTGGACAACACAAATAAATTGTTAAATGTTTGATTGAAGAAAAGATCATGGAACAGGAAAAATCAAGAAAAGATAGATAGGATAAAAACTCAACTTTGTTACTCAATAAACTATGGGACAACTTTTCATCCCAAGTACGAAATACTTAAAGGAAAAATATACATCCTTATTTCTCATTTAATAGCTATATTTTATTTCTCTTATCTCTCCCTCACTACGGTCGTTGTTACCACCACCAATGCCACCATTATTACTGCCACCATTACCACCACCACACCACTGACCATTGTCATTGGTGCCACAACCATCACCACTATCGTCGCCGCTATTGCCACTGCCATCACCACCAACATCATCACCGCCACCACCCCCATGCTGCCACCAACACCACCACTACCACACACCATTATCGCTACCACCACCATCGTCATCGTGGTTGTCACCACGCCACCATCGTCGTATTAAAATAATTAATATAAATTGTATTAAGATCATTAATATTAAGAAGGGTAATGCAATAAATTTTATATTCTTTTGATCTTGTTGTCTATTGTCTACCAAATAATGCATAGGATAAAAAAATTGTTCTGTAACTTAAGTATTTGTCCTATACTATTCTCCTTTTATTGTACCAAATACACACTAAGTGTGTATCAAACACACCCTGAGTGTGTGAGTTTGGATTAAGTGTGACATGTGGCTAATGCTTTCCATCGATTAGATTTCCTTTTTAATGATGAATTTGTAATTGAGTTTTGGCAAGCTAAATTGGATTTTTTGGACTTCTCATGATAATTAAAGCCTTGAAATGTTATTGGACTTCTTTTGAGTTGTTTAACTAATAATTTACTATAGGCCACTGCTATTCCCGCCCTAGTTGTCACGCTTTTCACCCCTTTCTTTAAAAAAAAAGTGAAAAGACTTAATTACCCCTGACCTCTTCCCCCCCCCCCCCCCCCTTTAATCATCCATCTTTTCTCTTTCATTCCCTCTTTCTCTCTCACCATAGCGGCACCCTCGCCGAAGCATCATGCTATTGGAGCTTTACCATCTTCCCTTCACTTGCTACACTTTTGCCAGAACTTCACCTCCTTCCCCTTCACATTCAGATGAGTTTTTTCTTCTTCTTTTATTAACTTTTGGATTCAACGGAATTGCGATTTCGCTGTGTATCTAACTCGTTTCTAAAACAGAATCCTGATTCTGTTATGTATTATGTAATTTTTAAGTTATTTTTTGTCTTTTAATTATTTATTTGAATTAGTTTTAACTAATATTTTATTATAATATTTATGTAATGGTTAATTTTTATTATTATGATATTGTAATTATGTAAATTACAAATTAATAATTATGATTATATTTTATTATTAATTGTTATTTAAGTGTTAAATTTTTGTTATTGTTTCAGACTCACCATGCCACGCATAAGGTTTGGCTCCTTTTGTCCAAGAGGAGGCCCTCTACTGGATGATGAGCCTGGCACATCTAGGCATCCACGGCCGACTGCATCTACACATCGAGCTAGAGAGGTTGCAGGTGTAGTAGCAACCGCAACAAGAAGGGGTACATGCTGATGTACCCGAGCCAGAGGCTAAACTACCTAAGCCAGAGGCTAAACTACCTAAGCTAGAGGCACCTCAAGTTGCTCTAGCGAAATGCATTGTTGAACCCCCATTTGGAGGAGGTCCTACAGACTTGTCTCTGCTTAGGTCTTATAGGGACCATGTCGTTGGACATAGATTGCTCAAACATCCCCGTCCTAAGCTCTAGTTGATCAACCACAGGGATAAGGTCTTGCTGATGCCCACACACCCATAGGTTGCGGCCATCGTGGAGAGTTTAAGGCTTGCCCCTCTTAGATAGGCACTGTATACTGCTGCAAACAAAGGCATGAGATGTACCTTTGTTGAGTGGTGGCATAAGGACACTAACTCCTTCCACCTACCAGTAGGGGAGATGATCATCACCCTAGATGATGTGTCATCTCTCCTGCACTTGTCTATTACAGGCAAGGCCTGCCAGTACTTTTATGTTACTCGTGAAGATGACTTAAGGTTACTGATAAGCAAGCTCAACATTACGTACCATGACGCATAGACTACAACCGAGAAAAGAGCTCACGTGACTTTATAATGGCTGAAGGATACATATGAGGCATGTGTCATAGCTGGGGAGATCACATTTGTTACCAAAGCTTATTTGTTACATCTTGTCGGTTACATGATATTCGCCGACAAGAGCTCAACGCATGTGCATGTTTGCTACCTAGACCTCATCATGAGCTTTAGTCCTACAACGAGTACTCCTAGGGTTCCACTACGTTGGCGTGCCTCTATGACTAGCTCAACATTGTCAACCTTCGATCTACGGCGCAGTTTGGAGGATACATGAGGTTGCTAATGGTACAATTTTGTATTTTCTCTAGATATTTATTTGTGTTTATTTTGTTTATGTAATTTAATTTATTAATTATTTTACAAGCATGGATCTACAAGCACTTCCGACTAT
This sequence comes from Spatholobus suberectus, assembly GCA_004329165.1. Lineage (NCBI taxonomy): Eukaryota > Viridiplantae > Streptophyta > Magnoliopsida > Fabales > Fabaceae > Spatholobus > Spatholobus suberectus. Next base: position 12,569,519 of record CM014731.1, on the reverse strand, counting down.
CACTGTTCACGAGCCAGCCATCAATTATTCTGAGCAGTTTTCTCGTCTCTATAGGTGGAAGGTCATGAAGGGTACAGGTTTTGCATTAGGGATCAGGAGGCACTGGACCAATTGCAATTGGATGACCTCATTTAGGTGCTATATGATGCACATAGAGTTGTTCGCCCATTGTAGGCGATCTCCTTTTATTCGGGCTTCATCAAGTGTGGTACCCATATGCACGGCCCTGTACCAATAGAGTGTTTAGGCAGTTTGGCTATGTCCAAGGGATCCCTTGCCCATTGTAACACCCTTAACTATCAACAATTTTGTAACTCAAATTTGAGCTCTAATAGCTCGGTAGTAGAAATTAAGGTAGATTTTTTTTTTTAAATCCTTTAAAACCCAAATTGTAGCATAATATAAAATATGAAATCTTTTTCTATGTAAAACGAAATAAGAGTTTTACTACCAAACCATTAATAAAATACTATGATAACAAATACCAATAAAAATGAAATACAATTTAAAACTCTACAAAAATGCAGCTATATATTCTTGACATGAAAAGAGTTTACATTATATTCTAATGACATTATGGCACAGTCTACTACACAACTGGATACTCCTTCAGATTAGAGTATTACCATTCTAATCCCAGGAGAATACCAGTTTTGACACCACACCAGATTATTTCTGTAACACCTGTTTAATTTTAAATATAATTCATATTAATTTAGTTATTAAGTTTAAGTAAATAAAAATGCGTGTAAAATTTTTCTAGTTTTAAAAGAAATTCCAAACTTAACAGATTTGGAAATGGTAATAAAATATGAAAGATATATACATATATTTCATAAAACTGTACATCATGGTTTGAGTAATACATAACAGTCAGAAAACAAAAGTACATCGAAATACATATACTACCTAACCCACTATATATATAAAAAAAGATCCTATACAGAGCAGTATTTATCTACCCTATCCCTTATACAAAAGAAAATACTATAGGTCTTCAGGTCTTCCCCCGTTGAGATGTTCTCTATCTCGTACTCAGCATCACAGAGCATTAATGTCGTCTTCAATAATCACGACCAATCATACACAAAAGAAAATAATGGAGTGAGATGTTTTGTTCTAAAATCACTTTTACATGTGCGGTAGAAAATCTACCATAAAACAAAGATAAAACACAACTGACAACAAAAGAGATCCTAAGGTTCATTCTAAGTTGTATCCGACTACCCTTGACTAGGTATGGATCCATACTTCCCATTAGTGGATAATAGTTCTCAACAGAACCTGGGAAGTGACTGGGAGTACATATACCCCTCTCAACACCATCACATGGTACAATCCTCGTCATCATTGAGGAACAAAATAACAATTTAGGATATCCATTTATAGAGGTATACTCTCAAACCAATCCTGGAATGCTGAGCAGTTGTCAGGGTTATCGAGTTTGGTCAGGCGAATATCCCGGCTCAAGGGCGCTACCCTGGCCATTGGGACTTTCACCACTCGATGCCTACCCCCAAGACCTCCGCAAGTGGGTCCCTGCCTTTCATTCCTCAGCGTACCAAACTGTGGCTTCCCTAGCAGGGTGTCATGCCACTGCATGTCACTTGCTTTACATTACTCACTAATTTATCACTTCCTAATTTCTCAAACAGAGGTTTCCCTGGTCTCATTTAATTTGAGCACCAGTATAATCAACATTTCTGCCTTATTTTGCAGAAATTGCACTATACCAAAAGAATAACGATATAACAATTATAGTATAATTACTAAAATTTTGGCAGAATAACAACTAAATAAATACATTTTGATTTTCTAAATTTGAGCAGAGTAACAGCTTAGTAAATGTATTTTTATTTTCTAAAATTGAACAGAGTAACAGCTTAGCAAGTAAAATTTAATAATTTAAATTTGAGCAGAGTAACAATTTAATAATCATGATTTAATAATTTAAATTTGGGCAGAGTAACAACTTAGTAAAAATTAAAGTTTAACTTTAAACAATAATAACAATACTAAAATTAAAGCCTAAACGGGTTTAGGGGAAAACCCTTCCTACCAACATGCAAAGTGAAAGTAATTTAGAACCAACCCCACTCCCCCCATTACCTCTAAGATAGTTGATGAAGAGGATGGAATTGTTGGTGCAAAGCTTCTAGGAGGAGAAATTCTACTAGTTGCAAACTAGCAAAATTTTAACATAAAAACTAGACAAAAAAATATTTTAGAGAGAGAAAACTTTAGAAAGAGAAGCTCTCTAGCTTGGGAGAGGAAAGGATGAGTGAAAATCTGAAAACTTTGAGGCCTATTTATAGAAGAAGGAGGGGGGTTAGGTGTCCAAATAATTACATCATCCATTATGTCACAATTATGTCATAAATCCAATTTTTATTTATTTTTAATCCAATTTAGGGACACATATCTCAAATAGGTGGTGAATCACCTATTTTAGGGTTGGGGACGTGCTCCACCAGCTGTCCCAAGCCTCCATGTGTCAAATTTTATCTGTAGGTGAATTAACCGGTACCGACAAAAACGCCTAAACTTGAAAAATTAGCTTTTAATATCAAAATAATGTATTTTAATGCAAAACTGGATAAATACATTAATTTTCATCAAAAATAAATTTCTAATAATAATTTTTAATTTTTATTAATTTATTTCAAATTATATGTATTTATTGTGTATTTTTAAGCTAGAAAATTCATAGAAAATCCATTTTAATTCAGTAAATATCAAATTTTTTATCAAAATTTTAAAATTAAATATTTTACCCATAATTAAACTAAAATCACCATTTCACCCTTTTTGAATGTCAAACCAGTACTGGCTGGCTTATTAGACACGTAGGGGCATTTTGGTCATTTTACACAGAAATTCTAGAAAATTCCCAAAAATTTCCAAAATTATATTTTTATATATATGACATAATTCCAAGCTCAAATTGACATTTTAATGTCAATTGAATCTTTTCCACATGTCAGTTCTTAGTGTTGAGAAATAAGGACAAAATTGTCATTTTCTAATTTCTCCGGGCTCCGGCTCGGAAAAATTATTAAAAATCAAGATTAAATAGCTCTTGAAATTTTGAGTAAAATGGTCGGAGTCAGAATTTCAAAATTCCTTTCCGATTTTTCATAATTGTATTGCTAAATATTATAAAAAAACAGTGGAAGTATTGAAATAGGATTATTATATTTTTCACTACTTTTCTCTCAAAATAAAGTTTTTATAATGAGAGACACTTAATATGAAAATTTCAAAATATTTTGAGGTCAAAAAGTCTCCGGTTGGTTCCCACAGTCAACCAGGGGTATTTTTGTCATTTTACAAAAATTATCTCAATAAACTCTAGAAAAACTTCTAAAATTATTATTAATTGTTCTAAATACATTGATGACTTAAAAACAATTTTTAAACATACAGAATAATTTAATATATAAAAGTAGGGATGTTACAATTTCGACATCTGGTATTATAGAATCAAATCATGAACTCGTCGTTCTATAAGAACAGGTCTTTTACATCTTCAACTACGCTTTCGCCACGCCATTTTGATACCATCTTAGTTGGGGGTTGTAAGCCTTATGATCCATGTAATGCCTCAAGCCAGTGTGACTCTTTTGTCAATACCACGCATTCCTAAGCCATGTACCTGTTCACGTACAAACCAAAAGGCAATACACCCCCTATTTCTGTTCCAAACATCCGCAGATGAAGGAAGGGACGGATTAATCAAGGGCAAGAACCAAACAATTTGAAACCAAGAAATCAAATAAACCTAGAGACCCACCCAAACCATAGTTCATATCACAGAATTAGTATGACAGATATTAACAGAGCCATAGCATACAATAAATTATAAAACCATGTATTAAACATTACAACATTTAGTAAAGAGCACATTCACAATTCATAATAAATTATCACAACATATGTAAATATCATAGTCATTACGCACACATAATGCATCCCATTCCCATGCTACACACAAACAAAGATTTGATGTATGACCTATCGACTTTCTTTTCAATCCATCAATTATTTTTATCAAGTTACTCAATAAATCCAAATGGTAGCACTACAAGTCCGTCTGTACTGCTACCATCCACAATTGATGCGTCCCATACCACACCAATTCGGGGTTTTATTGAAACACTCGTTAATGCAATGCATGTGGGCCCATAATCTACTAAGTGTTCATCAATATCCATGGGAAGTGATTGGGAGTACATATATCTCTCTCACACCAAGGTACAATCCTCATCATCATTGAGGGAACGAGCAATCTTTCAGCTCAGGACATTCATAGTCCAAATAGAGGTATACTCTCACACCAATCTTGGAATGCTGAGCAGTTGTCGGGGTTATCAAGCTTGGTCAGGTGAATATCCCGGCTCAAAGGCACTACCCTAGCCATTGGCACCTTCACCGCTCGATACCTTACCCCCAAGACCTCCGCAAGTGGGTCCCTGCCTTTCATTTCTCAGTGTACCAAACTGTGGCTTCCCTATCCAAAACATATGCCATCAGTGCATGGTTTACAACATCAATACATATGCATATGATGTATGAACATCCATAAGAATAATATATTCAATTATAAACATTCATAGATAGCATTCATATCGCACATTTCGTCGATTCAATTGCACTTTCACTTTCAATGCTACTTTCGACAAATCAATCATTCAATTAACTCAGTTCACCATAATATATCACATTATTCATCTTTCCTTCGCTTTTCATAACCAAAGTCATTATCATTCGCTATTCAATCCAAATAAGTTCTCACATATGCTATCATTATAAAACATTAATTATAATTTTAGCTAACTCAATAGCAAACCACAATTTCATGTCTAACACTTTAAGGTTCAAGCAACTACATTATGTCCACTGACTCAAGAGTCCTAATCATGCATTCCATTTAATTGGTTAAAAATTATGTAATTCATCTTAAGCTCACAACCAATTACATCATAAGCATTTTTCTTGTTTCCTACCATATTGTGATACCTTGTTTTTGTTGATTGTTTTGGCATAGCAAATGAATTTTTTTTTTCAACCATCTTTTGTAGTTTTGACCTTCAATATGTCTGGTTTCTAAATATAATTTTTTCTAATTTTTATAAAATCATTTAGGAGTCCAATTGATCACTTTTTTCGTGGCTGGTTGTTGTCAGAATTTAACAAAACAATAGTCAATCAAAAATTTTCCAAATATTCATCACATGGAATTAGATTACGAAATTTTACAAGGATATTTTAGACATACAAAGGCATCTCTCTACCAAAAATCATGCAAAAATTCCAACTAAAAGGAAGTTATACACGAAAAATAGAGATTGTTCTACTGCAGTAAAAATTTAGCAACTTGTAATTTAATCTTTAAGCATTGTAATCAAGCAATTGACATATATTTCAAGCAATTCCATCATTAAGAACATCATAGAAGGCCCAACTAAGCTCTATGTGGCCAATCATGCAAGCACATCACAATTAGAATTCTCAAGAGTCATACAAATGAAATTGACAACACACAATTTAATAAAACCACCATCTAAGCCATTATCATTCTTGAAATCAAATTATTCTAGTTTCTACCCCCTTACCCATAGTGACCCGCGACTGTCCACAAGAGGGGAGGAGAGGGCTTTGCTCATTCATGTTGCTAATCAAGCTCTTAATTGCACAATCAAGACAAAATAAGCTTCAATTAGTGTTCTATAACAAAAGCCCCTTGAGAATTTGAAGAAATTTCAAGAGGAGACAAAGAGGGATTGATGGATAATGATGGGTGATGAGAGGTGACGAATTTATGAAGGAGAAAAGGGAAGAAGAAGAACTCTTATTCACCTTAGCTTGGCCACAAATGAATTAGGAGACTTGGATCTTGAGAAAACTCTTGAAAAATGGAGGAATTTGGAGAAGTAGAGAAGGTTTGGAGAAGAAGAAGAAAAGGAACGAGAATTGTAGAGGGAAGAGGAGTGTTCGACAAGTTATAGACTAAGGAAGGAGAAAAATATGAGTCTTGGACCACTAGGTGTCAACATGTGTCACTAAAATGTCCGGTGTTCGTTTTAATTTCGATTCAACAGGCTTACACGAAATTGTGATTAATGAAATTAGACTTAATTTAGTCTTTCTCGTCACACATATTAGGCTTTTCTACAAACAAAGCTAAAAACAATTAGTTTGTTTTGTAAGTGATTTTATGAGCTATTTATGAACTTATTTTTAGAAAATTGTTATAGAGATCTCAGTTTGAGTTCTCCTAGTTTAGGTAGGGTCTAGACACACTAAGGAACTTGATAAAAATTTTCGTAATTTTTAAAGCTCATTTAGTGTTTCTAATGGTGCTCTATAAGTGTCTGTGAACACTTTTTACTCATATATGCTAAATTATAAAAATTCTCGAAAATTTTCTAAAAATTCATGATAAATTTCTAATCATTTTTCTAAGCTTAAAAATTATTTTTCTTAAATTTTTTGACTATTCTACGATTTATCTCTTAATTATCTTTCTTTATTCTAATTTATTAATTGCAATAAATCTAATTTTATTTATAAAATTACCAAAAATTATTTTTATTTCTTAGATACTTTTCTAATATTATTCTAAGGCTATAATATATTTTTCTCAACTTTAGAAATGTCTCTACTAATTATTTAGACATTTCTATATAATTCCAATTATTACCTTTATTATTATTAAGTCTAGATATTATTTATTCATTGAAGCCAAATCAAAGCTTTCAAAATTTATAAATCTCTATCTAGATTTTTTATTAATATCACCAGACAATTAAACAAACAAAAAATATTAGATAATTATTTAAGTAATATTTTGAGGATGTTACACCCCCAGCCTATTGAATATTCGTCACATACCAGGCAATTTGATGTCTAAGAGAATTGGCAAGCACATGTGGTGGATAGAGGACTACATGTGCCACATAGGCCTCCATGGATGGATATCTGGAGTAGTTCCATCGTGTTTCCCATCCACACCTCATTCTGCCACAAGAGGGAGATATTCCACGAGGCCTTCCACCAGTTCCTATGTCATAGGTTGGCCAGTGCGAAGGTAACTAGGCCAAGTCTTTGTCTAGCGACTCTCACTCATGCGAGGTAATTATCTATATCTTTCTGATGTATTTTTTCGATGACAATGAAACCTTCATTAATAATTGTTTGCATTCTTTTTTTGTTGGCAGTGTTTGAGAGGCTTGCTCATAACCTGGATCGTATGGTACACTTGAGGGAGGCACCTGATGGCACCATCTTTGATACCCTTCTACGGGAGCCATTGACGATTGCACAAGTAGCCATGACATTCGGATACACCTATTAAAGGAGGAGGCGAAGGAGGACGTTCACCTCTGATGATTATTTTTTATTTATGTTTTTTACCTTTCGATATTTAGTGTTTGATTTCGTATGTATGAATCCTATTGTGTATATTTTGGATTTTATAGACATTTTAGATTTTATATATGTTAGATTTTATATATATTTTCGTATGTAACAATTATAGACGTTGTTACAATTAAAGCACACGGTACAAATAAAAACAAACAAACGCAATGTAAATAATATTATTTGATAAAATAAAAGCACTCCAATATAAATGCGATACAAATAAAAAAACAATAAACAAAGTGCATCATCATGTTTCACTCAAACTAATAGTTGTCTAGTTACTGGAGTTAGTTGTCACCTTTGTTTCATGCAACCATGCAATGATCTATTTAATGAATCGTAGTTGACGTATATGGGTTAGGATAGAGCTGTCAAATGGGCCAGACCGGCCTAGCCCGATGGGCCAAGTATCAAAAGTTGGTCGGGCCAGGCCAGCCTGAATTCTTGATGGGCTATGTTTTTTCTAGCCCGGCCTAGCCCAACGAGCCCATCAAGCCGGGCCAAAATGGCCCATGACTATTTTTTCCTTAGTTTTTAGTATATTTTACAAAGGAAAAAAATATATAGTACTAGGCCAAATAGGGCCGATTTTCTTCTGGTTGACTTTTTTGGGGCCCGGCGGGCCAATTGAGCTGAGCCATTTTGGCCCGGTTTTTATTAGGCCAAACTTTTACTGGCCCAGCCTGGCCTGTCAGGCCATCGAGCCGACCTGTTGGGCCGGACCAATTTTGCCAGCTCTAGGCTAGGATCTCTTCAAGATATCTACCTACATAACGTATAACTTAATTAACATAAGTCTAGAAAATTGGGCAAAGATGGACAACATCTTTGTCACATCCTTGTCATGTTTAATCTTCAAGGACCCGTGTTGAACACAGTCATTCCCTAAAGATATAGGTTGGTGATAATGAATATCGAGTAATTTTTTGATACCTCCGATCTCATCATGAATTTTTTTCCTCAGAGTAGTAACCGTCATGTTCTCACTTATCCTAAGAAATTTAGAACCATGAGGACATTGAAACAACCCTTCAAATGTTGTTGTCATATGACCATCGTAATGCAAAATAGTAAGGAATTTGTTCATCTTCTAAGGAAAAGAAAAAATATGGAATGAAAATGGCTAAAAACTTAGACAGATAGAAAATTGTGAATATGAAAAAGGCAATGTGGTGCTTCAAAGCACATCTCTCTTATACTAATGCAAATACTGTTTATGCATCAATGAATCATTAAGCGCTTTGTCCTGCACGTAAGAAAAAGAAATGGTCGAGATTGCACTGACTAAATCAAGGGTTCAGATCACACCAATTCAAATGTGTGTCCTATTCACACATTATTGAATCATTAAGCGCTTTGTCCTGCATCTAAGAAAAAGAAATGGTCAAGATTGCACCAACTAAATCAAGGGTCTAGATCGCACCGAGTCAAATGTGTGTCCTGTTCACACATTAGTGAATCATTAAAAGCTTTGTCCTATGGGTTAGAAAAAGAAACGGTCCAGATTGCACCAACTAAATCAAGGGTCCAGGTCACAATGATTCAAACGCATGCCCTATTCATGCATTAGTAAATCATTAAAAGCTTTGTTTTGTGTTCAGAAAATGAAACAATCCAGGTTGTAAACAGTAAATCAAGGGTCCAGATCACCCTAATTCAAACGCATGTCCTGCTCACACATTAGTGAATCATTAAAAGCTGTGCATAAAAAAAAATTGAATGTTAAAAATATAAACAATTAATTTCAAAATACACAATGAAAACTCGCTTCCATTGTGTATGTATCCTAAATACACAACAGAAGGAGGTGTGCCCTCCATACACAACGAAAATACGTTTTCATCAAGAAATACTTTTTAAAAAAAAAATTAACAAACAAAGCTTGGAGTGAAAAGAGCAAAAACTAGGATGAGAATAGCAAGGTCCTTTATTGTAACTCTTGGTCTTCAAATGCTATTGGACATCTTTGAGCCGATGTGGCTAGTATGGTCTGTGCACATAGCTTTAAAGGCTTGAAATGTTATTGGACGTTTGAGTTGTATGCCTACTAATTTACTGTAACTTTTGCTTGTGTTGTCTTCAAAATCAAATACTATCAATCCTTATATATTTATGTGCGTACTCGTACACACACATATAATGATAGGATATACTTAGATGTAAATCTTGAACAATTACTTTATTTAAATAATTTTTAAAATATAAATCATAAATCTAACAATTGAATTATGTATTATCATCGTTTAATGCCTATATATGTTAAATTTTAAATAAGTTATTCATTTATAAGTATATAATTTTATGGATCAATATTTATTTACATTTTGAAAAATATATTATACATTAAAATAAAATTAATTGATGAAGTATCAAATAATTTTTACATTATATGAATTTTTGTGGATTTTTTTTGCTACAAAATTTTGTAGATTTGATTTACTTAATAAAAACTCTTAAACAAATGATTGATTTAATAAAATTCAATGTCTACAAAAAATTATTAAAGCATCCCGTTTGAATGAAGAATGAGACTGAATTTCATACCATTGCTTTAATCTATAATAAAAATTTGTTGAGCATAAATGAAAAAGCAAAGTGTAAGAGAATTATTTTTATAATTATTTAAGGTAGTCCATGTGTGATAAAATGAAAGAGAACATAAACATCCTCCATTTTCATTTTACGTCCTAGAAGATTATGTTGAATTCTCATTCTCTTCTCATGATACACTCCAGTTGACTCTCCACCAGCAACCACTAACTAATGACTCCCCCACACCAACCTGATTTTTTATCATTTTACTCTAGAGTAAAATCAACAAATTTGATGCATGATTGTTTTACATGAGCGTTGAATTATTTGATTCAACGCATATTTGGCTCTTCTTGCAACATGTATAGCACTATTTTTCTTGAATTATTTTGGATGTTCAAAGAATAGGTTAGGATGGGCTGAGTTTATCTTTGTCTTTAATTACTCAATTCGAATTTTTAATAGATTCATTTATATGAATCTGAAACTAACTTGATTAAGGCCTCCAATAATATATGAGAGAGAACCTCAATTAACTTAATTTTTTAACATATATAATATATCAATTTTAATATTATATCTACATCTAACTTAATCAAGACCTTCGATAATATATGAGAGAGGACCTTAGTTAACTTTATTTTTTAACATATATAATATATTAAATTTAATATTATATGTAGTAATATGATAACAATAAAGAAATATAAAACTAAAATAAAAGTATATCATACATTATATATTTTAAGTTATTATTTATTAAGTTAAGAAGTCTAATTATTAATTTATAATTATTAACATCATCAATACATACATACATACATATACATACATACATATATATATAAAATTAGGGAAGACTACCGATGACCACCTTCACATGTGGTCTATGGTAGACTACTTTTATTTACCTTTGGATTTATCTAATCCTTACGATTATACGGTGCACCCTCTACACTGGATCCTTTCCTCGTGTGTCCTTCTCCCTCCTCCAGTACTACCTCCTCCTCCACACCTTCTCCCTCCACAACCTCACCTTCCTCCCCTTTAGTGCCGAAGAATTTAAATATCATGTCATTAATTCCTTTTTTCTCGTCATTCTAGATGCCTTTTTTTTAATCTTTACACGACCTTCGAAGAAGACTAGCCAATATCACCGTCAAGAATGATGATGCCACTCTCGCCATTGCCGGCAACATCTTACAAAGGCGCTAGAAAGTTCTTTTGGTTCTTTTTTTGGTACTCTATTGTGTGTAACCCTAATGGTAATTGCTACTTTATAATTTCCTTGACTCCAATTATTAATTGCGCTATTAGAACAGGTTGTGTTGTCGTATTTGAAATCTAAGTTGCACTCAATCTATAACAGAGAAAGGGAAGTGAGGCTTCAAGCCATTCTATGGGGAGATGAAAACGAAGGATACGATAATGGTTGAGGATGTTTTGAACATGATTGTTGATGGAGATGTGGCAAGTGGTGGTGACGATGAAGGAGTGGTGAAGGAGGAGGTTGGGGAGGGAGGTGAGGTTGTGGAGGGAGAAGGCATGGGAAAGGAGGTGGCAATGTTTCAAAACTTGAACCGGTCATCGACTTGGTCAGGGTACTAGGTCACTGGGTCAATGGTCGAACCAGAGGGTCACTAATTGAACTGCATGACCCGGTCTCTATTAAAAATTTTGAAAATATTCATGACATGTAAATTTCATACCTATAAAATTTATTAAATTAAATTTTAATGGTAATGTGTAACCCAGAAATAAATAAACTATCAACAATTATATTTAAGATGAGGGTGAAAGGACTAGAGTTTACGCATTAAGGTCAAACAAACAAGAACAAGTGAATGAAGATTATGCATTCATCTTAACAAAAGAGACATTTATGTCATACGCATACCTACATTTACGATTTTGGTGATTATTATCATTAGTAAATAAATATTTTTAAATATGTAAATTATATTATAAGTCGGTGTTTTTATTTTTTCAATAGTTATAGTTCAAATGACGTCGTTTTACGTTTTAAAAAAAATTAACTTTTATTGAACCTATCTAGATCAACCGACCGGTTCGACTGGTTAACCAACCGAGTCAAACCGGGTCGATAGCACGTTTGATCTAATCACTAGCTCGGACCGGTTACACCACCAGTTTCCTGTCCAACTGGTCCGACCGGCCGGCCCGAGCCGGTTTTTAAAACATTGGGAGGTGGTACCAAAGGAGGGAGAAGGACCCATGGGGGGAGGATTTGGTGTGGAGGGTGTACCGTGTAACCGTGAGGATTAGATAAATCTAACGGTAAATAAAAGTGGCATGGTCCACCGTAGACTACATGTGAAGGCGGTCCACGGTAACCTTCACCTATAAAATTATTAAAAAATTACAAATTTTAAAAAAAAATTATAGGACATTGGTCTAAGTTGGTGCCACTAAAAGTACAACATAAAATTGTCTTCCAAATATACCAAATTTAATTTTTAAATCCCAAACTCATCAAAATTTGCTTCATGGTGTGGTGAGTTAGTGGGATAATCAAAGACACGAATTAAACTGCTTTTTCATAACCACTCATTTAGTTTATACTCTAATTTTATGCATACGTTTTTATCATTCACACCTAACATGCAAAACAAACATTCTCTGACTTATCTTAACGTTCCCTCTTTCTTCTCTCCATATATCCTATCTGAAATTTGTTTTTTCAGTACCAAACTCCCATAGGGTACACACAAATTCAACTTCCTATTTCCAAATAACTATTTGTATTTTAATTCACACCACTTTTTGCAAATCATTTCTGGGATCCCCATCTTGTTTCAGACTGGAATGGAATTCTTCCAAAAGGCCAAAGTGGTGCGCCTGAGGAGCCACCATGACAAATACTTGTTGGCAGATGATGACAAAGAAGGTGTTTACCAAGATCGTAATGGGACCTACAAAAATGCTAAATGGACCGTGGAGGTTGTAGAGGGTTCCAACTTAATAAGATTAAAGAGTTGTTATGAAAAATACTTAACAGCCTCCAATATGCCATTTATATTTGGTGCCACAGGGAAGAAAGTGTCGCAAACCCTTCCCACAAGATTAAATTCATCTTTGGGATGGGAACCCATAAGAGAAGGTACGCAAGTGAAGCTTAGGACCCGTTATGGCCAATATCTACGTGCTAATGGAGGCCTACCACCGTGGAGGAACTCCATCACCCATGACATCCCACATCGAACAACAACAACAAATTGGATTCTATGGGACGTGGACCTTGTAGAGCTTCGACAAAATCCTCCCCAACCAATAGAAAACCCCACACCTATTACCACACCCAATCCTTCAATGGATTCTCCTTCTCCTAAATATTCAAATTATGTCTCCTTTAATTTAGATCTCAAGTCTCCTGAAGTACCAATTGAGGTTAGATAAAAATTGATTTGATCATCTAATTCATATATAATTTTAATGATAAATTTTACTAAAAATTATAACAGTATTGCATGCATGGAGACAAATTCTTGAGTACAATAATGGAGAGGTCCTTCTTTGTGGTACATAGGACACTTATAGGTTTCGTTGGTACCTCGCTGATAAGAGGTTGTGATTGTATTATACTTATTTAGATTCTCAAGAATTTCTTAAGGATTAAATTTGGTTTCTTTTTATATTGGAATTGATGTCATATACCCTGTTAACAATTAGCAATAGCCTTTTTAGTAAATACTTACAAATGATTTTATATTTGATAATAAGAACATGATTACTTTTATTACATTAGAATGGAATGGTTTAATTGATAAGACATTAAAAAAAAACTTTACGTGCACAAGTATAAATAGTGAATTAATTTTTTTAGCTTGAAATTAGAATTAAATTATTATATATTATTAACAGAGACGATATAGTTATAAATTATTATATACAGAAACCTATATGTTTGTTTGAGTGGCGTGTTCATGTCTAGTAAGTGTTCATTTATATAAAGTTTGTAGAATTTTTAATCTAATATGTACATACCATTTTTGGTGTCTATTAAATTATGCTTCTTCACATATTTATAGTCTCTGCAATTATATTATTGCTTTTCTTTGTTGTCCAAAATATTTAGGTTAGTATTTTTTATCTAAATTAGTCTTCTTCTTATTAGATTTTACATTCATATACTCATTAAAATTATAAATTTGTATCTTAAAACTTTTTACAGTATTTTTTTTTCTCATATTTCTTTTGAATTTTCTCCAAATTATTTTTTTACCATTTAGAACTCTTCCAATGAGAGATTGGTTTTTAGAATAGATACGAGATTCATAAAATAAAAGCAATTTTGTAAAGGTGGGATGTGAGAATCATTTACTCTCTTTTTTTAACAAAATAGAAGAATATTTGGCAAATAGCTTTTTCTGTACGCAACATATGTACAACTTGCCAAGAAAATGCAACAAAAATAACCAAATAATGTTATGGATTGTAGTGATTCTATTCTTTTTCTTTTTTATACATGATTCTATTCTTTCTTCATTCAAGTAAAATATGCATATGGTAATTCAGAGCTAAGGGGCGTAGATCAAATTGCCATATCTATCTTAAATTAGGTTCCTTTCTTATGCAGAATGGAGATTCAGAGGAGAATGGGTCACCAGTGATAGATGGAAGGATTATATTTTATAATGTGGGTGATGAAAAAGGGGATGTTCCTAATGCAAGTGAAGAAAAATTCTTTACATTCAAAGGAAATAGTGTGGAGGATTTGAAGGAGAAGTTAAAGGAAGAGACAAGACAAGATGATATTCTTGTGTGTTGCCGCAACCCATTGACTGCGAAACTTTATCCTCTTCGTATACAGTTACCTCCTAACAATACTGACATGCACGTTGTTGTGGTTACTCCCTCCCATAATGGTGAGCATTTTTCTACCTGTTTTGTTTGTGTACTCCCGCTTTTGCAATTGCAAGTTTAGTATTCTTTCTTACAAACCAGGGATGCTTCTCTGGTTTTGACATGATGGTTTACAAATCTTTTGGAGAAAAAACTTTATGCTTCTCTGATTTTGACACAAATGTTATTTTCTTGAAGAACAAAGCACATATTTTATGCAAACTTTATATTGCATTTTGCAAGTGATTTTCACGAACTATGAAAAAAAAATGATTTTCACTATGTGTTTATTTTTAATCCGTCATTTAATTATTTAACCATGCATCTTTATTCTTAATTTGTTATATCATCTTTTGGCTTTCAGCATAAACAATTAATGAAGAAGATGCTGACAATCACAAGTTCATTGGTGGACATGCATCATGAAAAGAGATTTTTATCAAAGGGTTTCGTCTCAAATGTGATAATCCACTACAACCTCAAAACCATTGTTTTCATTCCAGGAAGAAAAAAAGCGAAAAAGAAGAACCTTAGAAAGAGGAAAAGAAAAATGACGTGGATTTTTGGTTAAACACCAACAATAATTAATGTCAATCTCCAAACTTAGTATTCCTTTTTCGTATTTACAACTTTGGAATTCAATATTCCCATTCTGAAATTATGTAATTTTCTTCCTCACGCATATCAAATTGTTGTGACATTAAATGTCTTGCTATGTCTTCCATCTAACGAAAGTGTAAATGATTTTTTTTTCTTTGGTTAATGTACAGGAAATATTTTCAACTATATATTATCTTATTGGAACCTATTGTCCTGTGAATTTTTACATATTGTTGATCTTCACTTTGATTTACCGTAAAAAGAATTGATTTAAAACGAATCGCGGTCTCGGTTTACCAAAATTTAAACATATCCTTATTCATTCACTTTAGAGGCAAATTCATTTTCTTTAGAAAAAAACTTTTTTATTTAATAATTCCCTCAATTGTTGAATTTTTAAGAATAGAAAATGTTTTAAAAAAATTATGCGATGGAATATGTTCAAAGCTTTTTGCTGTTTTTTCTGATAGTAGATAAAGCTTTTTAAGCTTTTATTGGACATCTCCACTTATGTATTTGCATAAGAGGAGTGTTAGTAATATATTCTCTAACACATTTCTTCTAACATACTCTCTATTATTAATTAAGCAAGTTTAATCCATATTTATTTCAGATTAGAGTTCATTTATTTATTCTTTTAAAAAATAATTTAAAAATGTATAAAAAGTGTTTTATTTTATTAAATATTTTACCCAAAGTAGCTAGAAACTATTTTTTGTTTGACTACGATTATAAAAGTACTTTTGTTTTAAAAGATAGTTATAATTTCATTTTAAAAAAAAATAGTTAAAGTGGCATCTCAAAATGATTAGAAATCTTATTGCTTTATAATTTGGGTTGATTTCAAAAAATAAAACAAACACATTAACATTTTTTTATGAATAAAAACAATTAAAAGTAAGAATATTTATAATATATATTTTTTATATTAGAATAACTCATATTAGTTCATTTAAAATAACAATTAAAAAATAAAAATTAAGAGATAATTATCATGTATATTTATTAATTTATATGTATCATATTAATACGTATTTGAATTATATTATTTTAAAATATATTTTATAGATTAATCTTTTTAAATAATATCAAAAACCATAAACTTTATGTGTTTTTACGTATTAAATTTTATAATAATTGCCTTTTTGTTTAATGATAAGTTTTATAAATATAAAAAGTCATATATTAAATTAATAAACATATAATAAAAATATTATATTTAATTAATATAATATTTAGTTATATTATTTAAATTGGTTATAAATTACATTTAATAAATATAGTTATTTAATATATTATTATGCCACTAATTATACTTACATAGACCTTGTACACATTAGCACTCTTCTTCTAACACACTAGGGCCAACCTAGTGAGGGGGAGGGTTAAGTAATATATACACGATTTTTGGTTTTAAATTTATTGTTGCTATTATACACACACACACACACAAAAATAGCACTCCTCTTCTAGTGCTTCTTTCCCTTTTTGGTATACTTCTTCTAAAGCCTTAGCTAGCCTCATAATGAGTTTTTTTTTTTTAATCAATATCACGTACTAAACTTAAGGGTTTTTATATTTACATTCTCCTAATTAATAAATATACTTCGTTTATTTTTTTATATTTTCATTACTAAAATACCTTTTTATATAAAAGTAATATAAATTTTATGTTTACACCCTATTTTTATTATTCTTTACATTTTATATGTGTATTTCTATCTTCACTATTTTTCAAACCTTATTTTTACATTTCATCTTCATCATTTTTTATATCCTATTTTTGCACCCTCATCCTCATTATTATTTAAACCCTTTTTCATCAAACTCAATACATGTGTTTTCCATCAAAGTGATACTTTGTAAGAATGATAAGATGTTTATATTTGTCCTCTTGAATAAGGAAAACCCAAGAAGTCAGAGAAGAAATACCAAAAGGAAAAGGGAAAAAATGGAACTCCGGTGAGAAAAACCAAGGAATTGAATGGGAAACACAAGAAAGAAGAATCAACGCAGAGTGACCGAAGAGAGAGGGTGACCAAAGAAAAGAAGTTGGCAGAAGAAGAAAGAGGTGAGTGGAAAAGAACGTTTCTGAAAAGAAAAGTTCCTTAATGAGACAAAAGAATTATTTGAAAAAAGAGAATAAATTAAAAAATATATTCAGAGAAATTTATTGAAAAAAAAGAGGAAAAGAATAATGTATTTATTAATAAGGGAGGTGTAAGTATCATTTGCCAAACTTGAGGGTCATATTTGGTACTGACATTGAGGACCCTGCTATTCCCTCTTTCTCTCTCTCTCTCTTTTCACCCCAAAATTTTCAAAAAAAATTAAAAAGACAACTTTACCCCTACCCTTTCCCCTTTCCCCTTCCCCCACTTTTTTTAAAAACTTCCCACCCCCTCCCCTCACTTCCCTTTCCTCTCGCCCTCTCGTTTCCCTCTCGCTCTCGCATTCTCATCTCCCTCTTGCTTCCTCAATCTTGCTCTTCGGAGGTGAACCGCAAAAGCTTATTGCCATCGCTAGAGGTGAATTACATTATTTTTTTAAGCTTTAGATTTAACGGAATTGTGATTCTGTTGTGTATTGATACACAACAGAATCGCGATTTCATTGTACATCCAAGTTGTATTTTGTTTTGTATCCGAGGAAGATACAAAATGAAATCGCAATTCTGTAATGCATCTGGTAATGATACACAACGAAATCACTATTATGTTATGTATTATGCAATTTTTAATTTTTTTTGTTATATTTATTGTTTATTTGAAAAGAATAATTTAAATTATTTGTTTTTAATTATTTTTTTATTTTAAATTATTTATGTAATTCATGTAATTTTTTTTTTAAATTAGTTTTTAATTATTAATTTTAACTACTATTTTTTTAGTATATTTCTATAATTTATTATCTAATTGTTAAATTATTATTATTGTTTCAAATTCATTATGGCATGCACGAGGTTCGATGCCTATCGTCTTGGATAAGGCCTTCTGTCAAATGATGTGCTAGGCACATCTAAGCACCCATTGCTGACTACATTTACAAGACAAGCTAGACAGACTGCATGCGTAACTTCTAGGCAGCATCAGCAAGAGATACATGCTAATGTACCTAAGTCAAAAGTTGAGGTACTAGAGGCAAAGGTAGAGGTGCCTTAAGTTGAACTGGCTGGATGCATTATTGGACCTCTATTTGGAAGAAGTCATATAGATTTGTCCCTACTTAGGTCTTATAAAGATCATGTTGCAAGACATATATGGTTCGAAGAGCCCCGCCCTGAGCCGAGGCTAGGGATGTCAACGGGGCGGGGCGAGTACGGGTAGTAGTTACCCGCTACCCGCCCTGCTTGATAAAATTTATACCCGTACCCGCCCCATTACCCGCGCGGGTATCCGTTAAGCGGATACCCGCGGATATTAAAAATATCCGCGGGTATCTGTGGATATCCGCAGGTATTTTTAAAAAATAAAAAATAAAAAAAATAACAAATTTATTTTATGTGTTGTGGACAATTATAAAGTGTTGCAAATATCACTTTGAATTTATAAATTTAAATTTATAAATTAAAGAGTTATAATTTAAAATAATCACTTTAAACATAAATTTTAATTATTCTAACAATTTTTCTAAAAAGAATATAGTTTAAATGCCCACAAATTTATGTTCCTTTTCTCTTGTAATATAATTGTATAAGATTTCTCTCGTAATGAACAATCTTTTTGAAAATTTTGAATAAATTTATGTAATTTTATCTATATTAATATGTTAAGGTATTTAAGTAAATATATAATTGCGGGTAGCGGGTATCCGCGGGTACGGGTACCATAATATCTGTACCTGCCCCGTTAATAAACGGGTAGCGGGTATACCCGTTTAGAATATCCGTGAGTACCCATTTTCTACCTGTGGCGGATTTTACCCGCGGATATCCGCGGGCACGGGTATTTTTGACATCCCTAGCCGAGGCTAATCAAGCACGGAGGTAAGGTGTTGATGATAACCACTCGCCCGCAACTCACAAAATTTGTACGGAGTTCAGGGCTCGCCCCTCTTATAGAGACATTGTAACACCCTCACTTTTTCTTCATTAATTATTTTTCTATTTATTCTATATTTAATTTTGAAAAATCAAAAAGGAATCTAAAAATTATGATCCCCACGGTTAAACTCATAATATCAAAAAATATCTAATTGTAATTTTTAATAATTTTTTCGAGTCAGAGCCTGGAGAAATTAGAAAATAACAATTTTGTCCTTGTTTTTCAACATTAAGGGTTAACATGAGAAAAAGATTCAATTGATATTAAACTGTCAATTTGAGCTTAAAATCACGTCATATACCTTAAAATATAATTTTGAAAATTTTTTGAAAATTTTCTGAAAATTTTCTGAAATTTCTATGTAAAATGACCAAAATACCCCTAAGTGTTAAATAAACTAAACTTGTAATAATTTGACATACAGAAATGGTGAAAATAATATTTTTAGTACATTTTTTAAATAAAATATGTAATTTTAGAATTTTCATAAAAAATTAAGCATTTATTGCATTAAAATGGATTTAATATGAATTTTCTAAGTTTAAAAATACAATATATATATATATATATAATTCAAAAAATAATAAAAAATTAAAATTTATTTTGGATAAAAAATAATACATTTGTTCATATTTATATTTAAATTAATTATTTTGATATTAAAAATTAATTTAATCAAGTTTAGGCAATTTTATCGATACTAGCTAATTTAATTATAGACAAAATTTACATTGAGAAGCCTTGCGACAGCTGGTGCAACACGTATGCAACCTAGAAAGGGGTGATTAATCACCTAATAGGATATGTGTCCCTAATTTTCAATTAAAAATAAATTAAAATTTGAAATTTGACATAATGGCTTATGTTATTTTAAGGACACATATGCACCTTCCATTCCCTATAAATAGCAACCTCCATGGACAATTTTTCAGCACCTCCTCTTCCTCTCCCAAGTTGGACAAAGCCTCCATAGCTACCTTCCTCCATAAATTTCTTTTCTTACACCAAAATTCTACTAGTTTCCATTAAGTTTTCATTCTAGGAGTTGTACACCAACAATTCTCTCCTCTTCAACAACTACCTTAGAGGTAATGGGGGAAGTGGGGTGGGTTCTAAATTTCAATTACTTTGCATGTTGATAGGAAATGTTTTTCCCTAAACCTTTTAATGTTTAAGTTTATTAAGTTTTATAAATGTTATAATGTTTAGTATTAGATTTAAACTTTGACTAAGTTGTTATGCTACTCAATTTTAGACAATTAAAAAAACTTATTAAGTAGTTATGCTGCTCAAATTTAGACAACTATAGTATAATTATTAAGTTGTTATATTGCTCAAATTCAAACAACTACGGTAGAATTATTAAGTTGTTATACTACTTAAAATTAGATAAAATATTTTTGGCTATTATAATAGATAATTAAATTGTCATATTGTCAAATTTTAGTAATACTCACTTAGTTAGTAAAAATAGTAAAAGAAATAAACTATAAATCTCATAATATGAAACTAGGCAGAAAAATTATTTTATGAGCTATTTATGAATTTATTTTTAGAAAATTAGTGTAGAAATTTTAGTTTAAGTTTTTATTGTTTAGGTAAGGTTTAGATACACTAATAAACTATTTGTAAAAATTTCATAAAATTTAAAGCTTATTTGGTCCTTATAATTATGCTCTATAAGTGTTTGAGGACACATTTTTTTAAAAATACTGAATTTTAAAAATTTTAAAAAAAATCTTAAAATTCATGATGAAATTCTAATTATTTTTCTAAACTTAAAGAAAAATTATGAAAATTTTTGATCATTATATGAATTATTTTTTAATTATTAGTCTTTATTTTTATTGAATTATTGATTATGTGTTTTAATATGAATTATAAATTATGTACATGATATGTATGGATCAAATCTCTGTAATATAAGGCAAAGATATTAATAGAAATTATACTGGTGCTCAAATTTTTGAGACCAGAGTGAACCTTTAGAAATTTATAAATTAGTGAGTAATGTAAAGCAAGGGACATGCAGTGGCATGACACCCTGTTAGGGAAGCTACAGTTTGGTACGTTGAGAAACGAAAGACAAGGACCCATTTAAGAAAGTCTTGGGGGCAGCCATCGAGTGGTGAAGGTCTCAAATGGCTAGGGTAGTACCCTCGAGCCGGAATATTCGTCTGACCAAGCTTGATAACCCCGACAACTGCTCAGCATTCTAGGATTAGTGTGAGGGTATACTTTTGTAAATGGACATCCTAACTTATATTTGTTCTTCATTGATGATAAAGACTATACCATGTGATGATGTTGATGAGGTATATGTACTCTCAGTCACTTCCCAAATTTTGTTGAGAACTATTACTCACTAATAAAAAGTATGGGTCCATACCAAGTCAAGGGTAGTATAGTATAACTTAGAATAAACCCTAGGTTCCCTTCGTTAATTATGTTTTAATTCCTACCATGCAAGTGAAAGTGATTTTAGATCAAATTACCTCACTCCATTATTTTTTTTCCTTATATGATTGATCGCAATTATTGAATATGACAGTAATGCCTAATGATGCTAAGGACGAGTCAGAAGATACTCCTTCATATTTGACCTAGTTTATAATACTTTCTTTGAAGGATGGGGTAGATAAATACTACTCTGTATAGGATCTTTTTTATGTATATATTGGGCTAGGTAGTACATGTTTTTTGATGTACTTTTGTTTTTTTGAATATTATGTATTACTTAAATCATGATGTACATATATATATATATATATATATATGTGTGTGTGTGTGTGTGTGTGTGTGTGTGTGTGTGTGTGTGTGTGTGTGTGTGTAACTAGTTTTTATCATTTCACTTCTATTTCCAAATTCTGTTAAATTTAAAATTTTTCTATTATAAAATCAAAAAAAAATACTCAGATTTTCATCAACTTGACTTAATAATTAAATTAATATAAATTATATTTAAAATTAAAGGAGTGTTACAAGCATGATATACTACTACCAACAAGGGCATTGTATGTGCTTTTGTTGAGCGGTGGCATAAGAACACTAGTTCCTTCCATCTGCCAATAAGAAAGATGACCATCACCCTAAATGATGTGTCATATCTATTACATATGCCTATTGCAGGCAAAGTCTGCGAGCACACCTATTATACTCGTGATGACGTCATTGGGTTACTAATGAGTGAGCTCTGTGTTACTCATGCTGACACACACGCTTGCAACGTTGCAATGGCTGAGGGACACATACGGCACATGCATTGCAGCTAGGGAGACCACATTCACTACGAGAGCATATTTGCTACATCTTGTCGACTGCACAATATTCGCCAACAAGAGCTCGACGCATGTGTAAGTCTTCTATCTAGACTTCTTCCATGAGCTTAAGTCCGGCCCCAGGTACTCTTAGGGTTCCACTCCATTGGCGTACCTTTATGACTAGCTCAGTATTGCCAACCTTCGATCTACAACATAGTTTGGAGGATACATAAGCCTGTTGATAGTACAATTTTGTGTTTTTTGTTCATATTTGTATAGTGTTAGTTTTGCTTATGTTATTTAATTTATTAATTGCCTATTACAGATGTTGATGTATGAGCATTTCCCTACTGTCATGGATCAAGAGTCAACCATCAACAATTCAAAGCAGCTTCCCCGTCTCTGTTGGTGGAAGGCCATTAGGGGTACGGCTCTTGCATTGGGAACTAGGCAAGCGTTGGACCAGGTATAGTTGGACAACATTGTGTGGATGCTATATGACACATACAGGGTCGTCTAGGCTTTGCAAGCGATCTCATTCTACTCAAGCTTCATCAGGTGTGGTACCCATATGCTTGCCCATCTATTGAAAAGGGTGTTTAGGCAATTTAGGTATATCTAGCAGATCCCTCGCCCCTCACTTGTTGATTATCTGTCATTTACTAGCCAGTTTGATGACTAAGAGGACTGGGAGGCACAAATGGTGGACAAAGGAGTGGTTGTGCCGCATGACGCTCCATGGACCTGCATCAATGAGTACTTGGAGTGGTTCCACTGCGTTTCCTATTTATATATGTTTCCTCCGGTAGAGGGAGATCCTTCACAAGTTCTTGTGCTGTAGCCTAAGCTTGATCAGCCTATGATAGAGTCTTCGTCTAGCAACCCTTATTCATGCAAGGTAAGTATCCATATCTTTAAAATGTGTTTTTTCAATGACAATGAGACCTTTTTCAGTAAAAGTTTGCATCTTTTTTTGTAAGCACAATGAGACAAGGTTGCTCGCAATATGGAGTGCATGCTACACCTAAGGGTGGTACCTAAAGGCACTAAAGCTAATAGCATGCTGTGGGAGACATTGGCCATTGCACAAGCAGGCATGACATCCAGGTACACCTATCAGAGGAAGAGTTGGAGGAGGACGACCACCTCTGATAATTGACTTTTTATTTTTGTTTTTTATTATTAGATCTTTTTTTTAGTACTTTATATCATATGTACAGATCTTATTGCACATATTTTTGGATTTTAAATATATTTTAGATTTTATATATGTTACACTTATTGCATTGTTGGTATCACTATTATGTTGTTACAATTATAGCATGTGATATAAATAAAAAAAACAAACATAGTAAATAATATTATTCGATAAAATAAAAGCACTTCTACATAGATTCAATACAAATACAAATAATAGTAAACAAAGTGCATCATCATGGTTCACTCAAACTAACAGTTTCTTAGTCGCTGGAGCTAGTTGAAGCCTCCGTTTCATGCAAGCACGTGATGATCTCTTTGGCGGTTCATGGTCAACACAGACAAACTAGGATCTTTTTAGGAGATCTGCCTAACGTAGAGTATAACTCAATCAACGTAGGAAATTGGGCAAAGATGGACAACATCCTTGCCACATCCTTGTAGTGTCTAATGTCCATAGACTCGTAATGAAAACAATCATTTCCTGAAATATATAGGTTGACAGTAATGAATATCAAGTATTTTTTTGCTACTTTCGATCGCATTGTGAATTTTTTTTCCTTTAGAGCAACAACTGTCATGTCCTCAATGACTCTAAGAAAAGCAGGACCATGAGGACATTGAAACAAGACGCCTTTAGATGTTGTTGTCATGTGACCATCTTAATACACCACAACAAGGAATCTATCCATCTTCTAAGAAGAAGAAACAATATGAAATGAACAAGGCTGTGAAGAAAGGCAATATTAAGTGCTTCAGGGCACACATCTTTTTTATACTGGTGCAAATACTGTTCACATGTTAGAGAATCATTAAAAGTTTTGTTCTGTGCATCAAAAAAAGAACACAGTCGAAATTGCACCAACTAAATCAAGGGTCCAGATCGCACCGATTCAAATGTGTGCCAAGTTCACATGTCAGAAAATTATTCAAGGCAATGCCATGTGCCTTAGAAAAAGAAACAATCCAGATTGCACTGACAAAATCAAGGGTTTATATTACACAGATTCAAATGCATGTCATGTTCACGAGTCAGAGAATCATTAAAAGTGATGTCTTGTGTGTTAGAAAAAAAAAACGATCAAGATTGTTCACAATAAATCAAGGTCTGAAGCACACCAATTCAAATGTGTGTCATGCTCACACGTCGGCAAACCATTAAAAGTTATACCTAAAAAAAAATGAATTTAATAAATATAAACAATTAATTTTCAAATACACAACATAATGTATTTGGGATACATACATAACGAAAATATGTTTTCATTATGTATATATGTTAAATATGTTTACATTGTGTATTGTATTGAATGGAAACACGTTTTTATTGTGTAAAGGGGTGGACCCTCTATACATAACGTAAATATGTTTCTGTTATGTGCAATACAGAATAGAAACGTATTTCCATTATGTATGAAGAGCACACCCCTCTAATATAACAGAAACATGTTTCCTTCGTGTATAATACAAAGCAAAAACATACGTTTGTCAAAAAATACTTTTGGAAAGAAAAATTGCAAACAAAAATTGAGGTGCAAAAAGCAAAAGCTGGGCTAAGAATAGCAGTTCCGTGACATTGAGCCCCAATAATTTGGCCCATTACACATCAGTTCAACGTCTAGAAAGGTTCCGATATCAACCCAAAAAATGAAAAGAAAAAGCTCCAATAATAAGAATCCTTGTAAGGACTATGTATCGGAAAATAGCATTTAGCACCCAGGATTCACGATATAAATTGTTACGCCCACTCACTCCCAAAAAAGGTATCAATCTTAAAAAAAAAAAAAAAAAAAGAATCTTGATATTAGTCCATCAATAAGGGACTAATCCTTAGAAAGCATAATTCTAATCCCTATTGCATACCACCGTCTCCCTCCAAGTGAAGTTATAACGTGGAATCTACCTTTAATGTTGTCAATCTATGATCTGATAATCTTGAGTCAGCCGTCAAAGTCCTTTTTGTATAGTAAGTTGCCAACTTTGAATTATATCAACTAAAATTTGAACGAGAACAGAAGTCTTTCTTCATTTTTAAGGTCAATCTAATCATATGGCATAAAATAAAAATGTATGTGGGAACATATTAAAATATGCAACCACACACACAAAAAAAAAGAATAAAATTTGTTGGCAAAAAAATTAATGCGATATATACAAATTATAAAATAAAATAAAATTAATTATGTGTTAAGTTTCTTTCAAAATAAAAGTAAATATAGATGGAGCATTAGCAACTCCCACTAACGATTATGACATCCACTTATATAAAAAGAAGTTTTTTATTATAAAGCTAGATCCATAATGATGTTTACACATGGTAACATATTGGCCTAATTATACTTTTTGCCCCCAAAGTTTCACAATCTCACAAATTTTGTCTCTAAATAATTTTTTTTACAAATTTTACCCCCTAATTTGCAAAATATTGTAAATGTTGCTCCACATACAAAATTATGGCAGATTAAAAAAGGGCTACAAATTGTCTTAATTGTGCCGATTTAAAGGAAAAATTGTCATAAAATTATCTTAATTGTGACTTTTTTTACGTGGAGACAAAATTTGTTATATTTTGTAAATTGAGGAACAAATTTGCGAAAAAAATTATTTGGAAACAAAATTCATGAGATTGTGAAACTTTGGAGGCAAAGCAATTAAACCTAACATATTTGTTGTTGAGTTCTACTTATATACATATTTATCATTTAAAATAGTAAAATACATTATATTGTATAATTATTGAATCTTAAGTTTAATTACACGTTTAATCTCTTTACCATAACTAATGTGTTATTTTAGTCCCCTAGTAATTTCTTGAGAGAATTATTCCTTCCATTTTTAATTGTTAATTGTTATAATTAAGTTTTGACATCGTTTATCTTCTACTTATTTTTTATTTTCATTTTTTATTCAAAATCTTTACACACAAAATTATTTTAATATTATTTACCTCTAAACCTGCCAACCAAAATATTAAACTTATCCAAAATAAAAAATATAATCTTCTTCCTTTTAAATTTTAATACCACATCGTACTAAATACTTTAAATATTATCATTGTTTTTACTAAATTTATGATTTCTAAACTTTTAAAATTACTTTACGTCACAAATTCATTATAGATTTCTACTTATTTGAATAGAAAATAAACTTTGAAGATTTTTAAGTAGAAAAATATTGAGAAGATCACAATTATTTACTGTTAAAAATAAAGGAATTTGATTTACTAAAAAAATTAAAAGATTAAAATCACGTACAATCTTATATATTATTAAAACAAAATACAACAACAACCCATTTAACTTTTACGGATGTCAAATAACTCTTAATATTTTCATTTTCATCCAATCCTCCTCCTTTCGTTTACAATGCCCTTTTCTCTTGAATAATAAATTTTGAATCTAAATAATTTTCACCATATATATTTTTATTGGCCCATAAAATGAGTGAGTTTTGATTTTAGTCTTTATATATATATATATATATATATATATATATATATAATTTTATTTTTTCATCCATCCAAAAGTTGAAATCATTGTTTTTGGACCCTACTATTATGTGACTCTTGTTAACTGTTCATGTGTTTAATGGAAGGTCAAATGACACCTACTAGTATTCGTGGTATCATGTCAGCATGTGATATCCTTAAATTTTTTTCTAAATTTCTAAAATAAATGTTATTTATCTACCTTAAAATTTTAGAGGATAAAAATTTTAGAGGGATAAAAAACAAAAAAAAAAATTATAGGGACCAAAAATAGTAATTTCAAATTTTAGAGGGATAAAAAACAAAAAAAAACTTACAAAGACCAAAATTAAAACTCACTTATTTTATATGGATTAAAAACATATTTAAGTCTATTTTATCCTTATATAGAGTATTATTGTTGTTATTGTTTGTTACTCTTTTCCTACCTCTCCTAGACGTGTGTTAAGGTTGGGGGAGGGGGGAAGTTGTAACATCCCAATGTTGTTTCATTAATCTATATAATCTACATTTCTATATTATGGGGTGTTTTTAAGAGTTTACATATAATTTATATTTGAATTTATAATACATATAAGAAGTTCTGATTCTTAAACTTAGTTTAATACGTATTTTGATAAAATTTATTAAAAGAAGTTCCTTAATTTATTAGCTTTTGTCCTTGTGAATAACCAATTTTATCTGAGTGTATTTTTAAAAAATACAAATAAAAAAAATCAAAAGAGATAATATGAAAAAAGAGATAAACATAAGATTTTTGAAAATTTGAAAGAACAGAAGAATAATCGAAGAAGATAAAAGATAAGGCAATTACAGAGAATAACGGTCACTGAGCTAAAACATGAGATCATGGGATAGTAGGTGAAGACTAGTTAGGTTTGCCTATTTAACATTCACGTATTCACTTTATGTGGGAGGGGGGATGTTCCAAGCACAAAAAGAATATACTTGACAAAGCCTTGCTTTTAAGAAAGATTTTTTAATTTTTTTGACCGGTCTAATATTTTTGGACTGGAGTTCCTTTGCTCTCTCTAGACACAACACTGATAGAGGATTGCTCTCTCACTCTACGTGACTCCACCATACATACCACAAAGCAATTAGACAAGGCAAATAAGAAAGCCATATCCAGAAGTTCTTTTCATTGTTCATCACTCTTTTTTTTTCGTTTTATATGTCAACAATGTAATGCATCTCATTATTTCAAATTCAAGAATTTCAAGTCACTGTAAACTTTTTGTTTAGTTCATTCCTATTCTTTGCCCTTTTCTTTTCATTTTATTTATTTTGTTTTTAATGTTTCATAAATGATAAATGATAGAGATGCATGTGATAGTATGACATTAGGTGATTTATATACAAAGGTTGCAATTTTTGTCTCTTGTGCTTGTTATTATTATTATTATTTCCTTTTTATATTGATTAACTCTGTATTTGATCTAAAAAAAAAGACTTTGTATCTAGTTATTTAGGCTTTATTTGCAACTTTTTTTTTCTTCATTATTCATATATTGGTGATTGATGTGGAACTATCTATATTTATTTGTCTCAACCTTTAATTGATTGTAGTTTTATGTGTATATGTATTTTTTTTTTTAAAAAGGAAAAATATTGATTTTGATATATGCACGATTCATGGTATTAATTGAGTAGTGTATGCTACCTTTGATATCATTTGAATCATCAAGGTTTACGAATAGCTATTTGTTATCATAAACCTTGTTGCAATCCTAGATTAAAATGAAATTTTCAATAAAATGTTTTTTTAGAAAAAATAAAAAATAAATTTTATCCAAATATGCAACGACTAGTAATGTTAATTGAATAGCATGTACTATCTTTGACATTATTTGGATCGTAAGGATATGATTATTAGCCATTTGCTAGCTTGGACCCTTGTGCATGATAATTTTTTTTTAAAATACAAAGATATTCTTTTCAATAATATATTTTTTTTTCAAAAAATGTCCTTTTGAATATTAAACTTTTCCTTTTTTTTTGAAAATCTTTTCAGGTTCTCTTTACCAAAAAGATAAGAAGATAAAAATCCTTTAAAAATATATATCTTTCAAATTTTAATTTAAAATTCTTTTTTCTTTAAAATAAAAGTAAAATTAAATTTCTTTCTTATCTTTAAAAATACATAAAATGTAAAAATTAAAAAATCATAAAGATATGTTTTTCTTGTTTTCTTATTGGAATAAAATAAATATTTATAAAGTCACTTAGTTTTGTGCAATTAATTAGAGGCACTGTTTTTAACGAGCATTGTAGGGTGTTAATACCTTCCTTACTTTTCCAATATTTTTTCCTTAAATAAAATTTTGGTGGCGATTCCATAAAAATTATTTTTGTGTCGTCTTCGTCGTAGCCTCGATTGCGACAATCCTCAAAGTTTCACAATTTTGTAAATTTTACCCTCAAATAATTTTTTTGTGAATTTTGCTCCTTAATTTATAAAATATCACAAAATTTACCTTCACGTAGAAAATTATGGCGATTTTTCCTTTAAATTGCAGCAAAATTGTCTTAATTGTAACTGTTTTTTTTTTTACATGAAGATAAATTTCGCAAAAAAATATTATTTGGAAGTAAAATTCATGAGATTATGCAATTTTAAGGACAAAAAGTAAAATTAAGCTTAATTTATTTTATGATCAAATTATAACATAAACTTATACATAATGAAAAATTATTAAATAAATACTTATTAGCTTAAATATGATTTTTATTCCTGTAATTTGGCACTTTTTTTATTTTTCTTCCCTACAATTTTTTTTTTCAAAATCATTCATATAAGTTCAAAACTTTTCATTTTTAGTCCCTACTATCCAACTTTGTTACAAAAACGTTAAATTACTAACATCAGCATGTGCCACATTAGCAAATGACGTCATGATGGTGTCATCATATGTCACGTTAGCGCATTGACACGTCATTACTGCCACATCAGCAATAGTGTCACGTCATCGTCATTGTAGAGGGACTAAAAAGTGAAGAAAAAATATTTACAGGACTAAAAATGAAAAAAAAAAGTTATAAGGACGAAAATTGAAAAAAAATACATGGACTAAAAAAAAAGGACATATTAGCAGACACAAAAAAAATTAAGCATTAAATGTAACTTATAAATTTAATTTAAAATTAATATAAAATAAAAAATATTTTAATAATCATGCATTTTTTCAACTTTTCTATATTTTTCTCTTTGTTCAACATTATAAGGTCACTCACACATTGCATAAACATCGTAGACTCTCTCATTCATCATACACACCATTTCTCCCTCTCTAACACACACATGCCTCACAAACAAAAAAATACACATGACCTATGGCCTACGTATACCTCTATAACACACACTCTCTCACACATTCACCTTTTCTACACCCTCACTCATTTCTTTAAGGGCTATAGCCTGGCCTATGTAAGGCTTGTCCTGGTCTGACCTATTTATTGACAAGGCTAGATTTAGGGTTTTTAAGTAAAAATTCCTAGTATTTATTTACTTAAAATTAATATCACTTAACTATAGTTTTTTGTTGGCCCAAACACCCTACATATTAAACAAGACTTTAAGACTTTTACTAGAACCCATCGCTCAGGTCATTGATCAATAGAGCATGAAAGGTGTGAGGGGAATAACAATTGTGAGTGTGACGTAAAGAAAGAGAGAATGTTATGCGAAAACAAGCCAGGCCAAGCTTTGTTAAGCATAAGCTTGACCTTGGTTAAAAATATAAAGTATGGCATTTTTACTTAAAAAGACTTTTTAAAAGCCTAAATTTGGTCTTTTTAATAAACAGGTCAAGCCTGCCCTAGTCTTGTGTAGGCTAGATTGTAGGCCTTTGATAGT
This sequence comes from Spatholobus suberectus, assembly GCA_004329165.1. Taxonomy (NCBI): domain Eukaryota; kingdom Viridiplantae; phylum Streptophyta; class Magnoliopsida; order Fabales; family Fabaceae; genus Spatholobus; species Spatholobus suberectus. The sequence goes on along the minus strand of CM014731.1, from coordinate 12,538,256 downwards.
CCACCTGGTTTATTTAAGGCTTAATTTTTTTCTTGCCTGTAAATATGTCCTTTTTTTTTTCTTTTAGTCATTGTAATTTTTTTACATTTTTTGTTCTTGTAATTATTTTTATTTTTAGTTTGTATAAATATTTTTTCTATAATTTAGTCAATGATGACATGTCATATGATGACATCACCATGACATCATTTTTTTGATGTGGTTTAACGTTTTTGTAATTGAATTAGATAGTAGGGACTAAAAATGAATAATTTTAAACTCATAGGGATGATTTAAAAAAACAATTACAAAGACAAAAAATGAAAAAACACTAAATTACAGGTACAGAAATCATATTTAAGTGATCCTTATTTAAAATATTTACCCAAGTACTCTATGTACATATTAGAAGCAATATCACTGTAGCGATTTGATACAGCGCTCCTTCCATTTTCATAAGTTATTTTAAGTTATTTTTATTATCTTTTTACACAATATAATTATATTACATCATTACGTAATTATAACGTTATATAATAATATAAAATTACAACCAATTCACTGTAGTTGTTTGGTTGTCCTATCAAATTTGCAATTCATTTCCAATGTTATCAATTACGAATTTAATATTTGATTAAAAATAAATTACATGTCGTATTAATTTTAATATTTTTGATTAATCATTTTTCCTATATTATATCTTAATATAATTGTTATTTTCATTTTATTATTCTGATATTCTTTTTCATAAGGTGAATATAATGTTTAAGATTTATAAATAGTGTCATTAACATCAAGATAAATATTTAGAGCACTAAACAAAAAATTTAATCTTTTTTTCTAAATAAGTAATAAGTATTTTATTAATATATAATAATTTAAATAACATTAACCTATTATTATAATTAATAAACTTTAAATATTAAATATCATAAGAATGAACAAAAAAATGAAAACCTGTACATTGCATGAGATACAAAATCTAGTGGAGTACAAACCCAAATCAATACTGTAATTACTCAAAAATAAAAGATGAGTTAGTCTAATTAAAATTAGTCAGATATGGTGTATTCAAGAGCTTTATTGCGAAATGATTGGTGAGGGTAGGGTTTACTGCTGGAACCACTATTATTAGTGGATTCCCACTTGGTAGTTGAAAAGCGAACCCTACTCATTGTGGGTTTGATATTTCTTTGTAGCATGCTGATCTTTTTTTATGTTTACCTACGGGGACCAAATTTATTTATCATATCATGTACTTATCGCTTCTTTTTTTTCAGATAAGATTTGAGTAGACAATATTTATTAATATGAAGAAAGTTTTTTAGACAATGGAATTAATTAATTTAACTGATTTTTTTATGCCAACTATATAATTAATTTTGGTTTTTTTTTGTAGCGCATATCGCAAAAGAGTATTTCAGTCAATTACTGGAGCTTTTAATCTTCTTTAAGAATCTGTTGGCATTCATAGATAAGTTGCTCCTTTTCAATAAGGTTTTTTTCATACACACTGAACTTAATATCTTGCGGACCAAACCACTTATTGGTAATTAATTTGGGTTTGAATACAAGATAGGGTGACAAGGAGTAATTTCATCATAAATCATCCTTAAAAAGGTGTTGACTTTATAATGGGGAGGGTTTCTCACCCAAAGCTTATTGCTACTATCTTAATAATTAATTTATAAAAACAAACTTGTTAACGACAAATTATTAATTATATAAACAATATACTATCTTACATAAATTTATTTAACCTAGCTTGATTTAGATTTTTTAAAAAGTTTCCTTCTTTATTTTAATATTTTAATTTTATTACTAATTTTATAAGTAAAATTGGTGAGAAGAAGGATATGTCACCTCTTTAGTTGGCTCAACTTATTTTATTTTCAAGGATTTTCATTAGATGGTTTTTATTTTATTATTATTTTTAGATGATGAATGGGTGGTTTAGATAAGGCAGGGGTTTTTGTGGTTTGGATAAATGGAAGGGATGAAATCAACAATAGAATCATGAAACCAAGTCAATGCACACGACATATAGTTATCAAGTGGATAAAAAATCCAAACACCATGTATTTCATCACTTCTCTTAAAACAAAGCAACGGAACTTAATTCTACGACCAATTTAAATGACCGATAATAAGATTTTAAATTGGATTTTTTTTTCAAAAATTATCTGAAAGTGGTGATTTAACCATGTATTCCATTGCTTATCAACAATTTTATTTTCTTTGCGGGACGTAATTTTTTCTCAGGAAGAAACAAACAACTTGTTTATATTTTACTTCCCCCTCGTTAATAATAAGCTGATAAAATAGTTGCTTGACTTTTGACCAATTTGCAACATTTTTCATGAGGTTATAATGACGAGGTCGAATGACATTGTGGTAGGTGGATCAAAGGCTTCGAGCAATTTGGCTGCATGTTCTTGCCTTCAGGGATGCAAGAAACCCATTAAAAATTAACATGGCAGCTGATCAATAAATAAATAAAATAAACGTGGCAAGTAGATTTATACTTTGGTTCTAGCATGCGAAGAATATTTCATTGCAACGGGAGGATAGGATCAGATCAACATACTCTCAGAACAACCCCACAGGTAGGCCACACTTGGCCACTTTTGTTCGTCTTGACCATCCTTTGGTCTGTTTTTAATTACTTTGATTATTACTCGTCATTATTGGTAAACATTGCTCCTTCCTTAAAAAAATTACTTCACCTTTTTTTTTCCCTTGTCGGTTAAGTTAATTATGTAAATATTCAAAAAGTTGTTTACTTATAAAAAGTATAAAGTAAATTAAACTTGCTGGGTTGAACAAAGCTTTTATATTCTTCTTATTATAAGACAAATTATTACGAATTTTTATAATTTTATTACTCTAAAATAGAGGGTGCATTTTAGAAGTAAAAAAATTAGTTATAATTACTATTAATAAATTAAATGTTAAAATTATGATAAAATATATACATATATGTATAGTACATTAGCAAATATTTCATGCATTGTAATGGTATTATTAATTTATGTGAATTTTAGAATTTAAATTAAAAGATAAATCTTTAACATTATAATAACAATGTATAACTAATTCAAATAAATACATAATAAAATAAAAATAATTTATTTTGATTTAAGAAGAAAAAAATTAAAAATAAAATAATTGCATAGTACGAATAGTGATATAAGAGAAAAAAAAAAAGAAAAATCTGATATAAAATTTTAAAAAGTAATTAAAACTAGTATTTAAGAGGAAAGAAAGAAATTTTGACGTGAAAGAAAAATTTTAAAATATTTATATTTTAAGAATCTTTAAAAATATATCAAAATAAGTGCTAAATATTCGTTGTATTTTTTTTGTTTGTACATTTTCATATGATAATTTTATTATGATTGGCTATTTATTTTAATTATTTTATAAGTTTGTTTGATTAAAATAGATATATTTAAAAATATTTTTATTTCATTAATTTATAACACGTTGCAGATGTGACTTAAAATAATATTTGAGTTTATAACTTATTTTTTTTATCCTTAATATGTTGCAATAACATGTTTATTATTTGCACTACTTGAAACTTTTGCACTATGTATACTATGTATTTTAGTTTTTAATGAAATATCTGTTTTTTTTTAAATAATAAGAGTTTAAAATTAACTAAAAAATAAAGTTATAATTATTCAGAAATATTTTATCTAAAAAAATAAAAATCTTATAAACTTGTCTTTTTATATCATTTAACATTTATTAATTAATTCAATAACTAATTACTAATTTACTGAATATTTTAATTTAATAAATTAACTTATATTTTCAGCTAATAAATTTAAATTTAAATTATATTTTTCCTTTTTTAAACTTTAATTAACTTATCAACTATTTTTATAAGCAGATCTTATATATAGTTTTTTACTATCATCGAGAAAGTTGATCAATTAGCACAAGATTGTTTCAACTTGATTTTGAGTTCGAATTCTATATATATATATATATATATATATATAATTGTGTTAAATATTTAGAGAATTTTTTTTTTTGTCCATAATAGTCGTATCCCTAGTCAAACAGGAGTGCCTTTACTTATAATTTATACCCAAAAAAAATATCTAGTTTTTTTATTATAGCGCAAAAGTGCCTTTACATATAATTAAGCTATTACGCACCGAGCGTCTCATCCCAGCCGAAGCTATAAGCTGAAGTCAAATAATAAAGGCTCACAACCTAAATGGAAAAACAACCTTCTTTATTTGACTTTGTACAACACAAATATATGTTGAGAAAATGAATAAACTTTCTATGCGTAAACGCAGTCAAAAAGGAAAAAAGTGCTTTAAAAATCAACCATTGACTAAAATCTTAGCAAATCGCGTAGGCAACGACAAGACAAAGCGCCAGCAGCGAGGCTTCAAAGTCGGACAAAGTTACACAATGTTTGGTAAAGAAAAAAAAAGTAAAAATAGAATGAATAAAAATAAAAATAAAAAATAAATAAATAAAAATAAATGAAAATATAATAAAAATAGAAGTATTTGGTTTAAGAGAAATAAATCAGAAATAAAAAATAGAGAAATATAAAAATAAATAAATAATTATTTTAATTGACTATTGTAGGTCAATAATCAACTATTATAGGTCAATAATCGACTATTGTACCTAACGAAATCGAGGTATTTCATTGTAGTTTTTGATAATCAACTTAATCGATAATGATTTTTTTATGATGGTTTTAAACCACCACAAAATATTAAAAATCACCACAAAACGTCAATTAGTCCACAAAATAAACAATCACAAAATGTTAAAACCACAATCACTCAAGTTTAGAATAAAATTAAATTTGAACCAATCATATTTAATTGGGTTGGTTTGGATTAATTTTTGATTTTTTTTTTGTCATTTTGAATTGAACCAATTTGATTAAGATCATATTAATTTGGTTCTGGTCATCGTGATGTGATTAAAAAAAGTTAAATTATTATATGTTTTCAAGTTTTAATTTTTGATTATTGTTTATTTTATATAAATTTTTAATGTTATATTAATGCAAGACAAAAAATTTCTTCTTTATGACTAAATATTTATTTTATTTAATATTTAATTTTGTCTAAACTTATCACTTTATATATCTCTCATTAATTTACTTATTCAAAATATGACAAAAAATTACATAATAAATATGACCAAATTAAGACACTTGGTAATACTAGATAAAATCATAAAAAGATCAAAATGAATGAAGAAGAAAAATAGAAAAAAAATTTAAATACAAAATTCTAAAATGTATTATTCTAAAGTTAAAAAATAATTGATTGAATCATCAAAATAGTTTGGTTGAAAAAAGAAAAATATGAGAATCGAACCAATTATAATAATTAGTTTGGTTCGAATTTGAATTGAAAAGAACCAATTAATTGAATCAACTTAATTAGTTTGGTTTGGATCATTGAGTTCATCATGTCAATCCAATCTGATGAACACATCTATTCTTTAATTTTTAACTCACTTTTGGCGGTGGGTCTTATTATGTCACACTAGATTTAAAAACTTCAACAATTTTTTACTTTAATAGTGAAATCACTTAAGAACTTAAAATCAGTGTCCCATATTAATCCATATCCTTATACTTTGTGTTAAAAAAATTAATAATATTTTAATGATAAGAGCCAGTTTTTATATAAGAACCATTCTTACACCATGACTTCCAACTCAACATCCTCCAATTGTGAACCTAGATAAAAGTCTGTTCTTATGCTTAAGAATGAGGTAAGTACTACCGTTGGAGATACTCTAAAGAAAATCAAATATATAAATAAAATATAAAAGAAAGGTAGTTTAAAAAGGTTGAAAGACAAATTTTTTAGCTACTTGAGGAGTTAGCATTTGAAATGCACATCTAACAGAAAGAAATTTGGTAGTATTGGGGTGTTTTCTCGTTTTACAACTTTTTTTCACCAAAAATTTAAAAAAGAGAAGGGAAAAAAATATTAAAAACATCTAATTGAGAGAGTGGATCTCACTTTTCAAATCGTGTCTTTTAATTTATAATAGTTTTTGGTTATTATGTCATTGGTGCGAAGTATCCACCAACTTTGTCAATGACTAATCTTTGCCCAAAAATCTAGTTGGCTAACTTTTGGTGGGGTTTTCCCCTCAACTACCTTTTTTTATCCACAACACTTGAATCTTAGACCTTACTTAAGATATTTGAGTCCAATTTTACTCAGATCAACGTAATTTTTGTATTCTAATTTATAATATAAGAACAGATAATCATTACAAGTTATAAAATAATAATAAAATACTTGATACCGCAAATGAAAACCATAGAATAGCGAATGTCTTAATTTTAAAATTTACAGTAATCGATTTCCAACAATTATACCTCATCAAACTAATCGCAGGAAAGAATAAACACGAAAGAATAAATTAATCACCTTGCAACACTTTAACATTAATATTAGTAATATATTATTATAACATAGACAAGGTTATAATTAAATATCATAATTATTCAGCCTATTAAATTAAATCTTCAAAATTCTGTCAAGAATATATTATATAATATAATTATATATGCAATTAAGTAACTAACGAGCACGCTCACTTAATTTTTCGTTTCTAAAATCTCACTTAACAAAATGCAAGATGATTTGTTTACCAAAACCTCAATAAAATAATACAAGCAGGGTTCTAACGCTCTTTACAGCAAGCTAGGTGAATCTAAGATGACAAAATGAAAACAAACAAAAGATGAAAACACCTAAACATGGGTCAATGATCGTTGTTGCATGTGGGGGACCTCAAGTCATGTAACACTAGGTGCCCAACATTTCAGATTCCACTTGTCCAATAATTATTCTAATAACCAATCTTTTAGGCCTCCAAGGTTACCCGAAAGCCGATCAAACCCATAAAATATTATCGCGGTGTCACGTTGAGATAGTGACACAGAAAGCAGCAACACAGCAACCAAAAGTTAGGTTCCACTTGGATTCTTCGCACTGAGAGAATAGAAATCAGAAATCCCATTTCCTAGTCCAACTTGTTAACCCTTTTCCCATCTCTCTCGTCTTTCAGGAAAAAAGTTTACCACCGCACTTTTCACTGCATATTCCGGAATCCCCCCAAACAATCTCCACATCAAGCCACGCATGCACCAAATTTCATTTTATATATCTAAAAAATTACTATATCTTTTACCATATTCTAATGACTAAGACTTACTTTTATACCATTAAATTATAAAAATATTAAATAACATAACTATTATTTATAAAATTTAAATATATACTCTTCTGGTGTAAATTAACAGAATAACTTTCTCAATATTTTCCCTTTCTATTTTTATTAGTTATATAATCAGAATCTTTTATTATTTTTATCAAAAAAAAATCTTTTATTATTAATTATATCAAACTACTTTCTTTTTATCATTATATTTAAATTAAATTTTAATAGTTTTTCTTAAAAAATATATTGATAGTTAAAAATAATTTTATATTACAATTTAAATTATTTATTATAAATTTAAATATAATTTATATATTTAAATATATGTTTGTTTATTATAAATTTTAATTATATAAAAAAAATATTTATTTTGAATTGTATAACATGTAAATACATATCACTACATGAAAACTCAATTAAACAATGAGAAAATTAGCTATGTACTGACAGTATAAAATAGTTTTATATTGTCATTCAATTACAAATAACTGTTTGTGATAAATTTGTTGACTTATATAATAATTACCTTAAAAACTCATACTAACGGTGATTTCTAATTAGTTGATAATGTAAAACTTTTTACACTAATAATACATAATTATTAGAGTCTTGAAAAATATTAATAAATTTAATTTTTATGCATTATCGGCATAATAAAAACTTATTTTATTAAATTTGTAATAAAAAGTTTATTGAAAGAAATAGAAAATGATTTTTCTTGGAGAAATTAAGTGAAACCAAATAAAAACTTTAAAGTGGCTGTTAGCCAACTACTCTCGTCTATCTTTTCCCTGCTTTGCCCTGTGAGCTCGTGAGTCGTGTGCTACTGTGCTTGCCTGACTCGCTTTTCCACAGCTCTCTCTCCACTATAAATACAAATCCAAGTCGGCGGCAACAGCTTCTGTCATTTTTCTTCTCTTGTTTCCGTCGCTTGCTTCGCTTCGTTTCCGCATTCTCTAGATTTTTCTGCTCGGCATTTCTCTCTCGCAGCGCTTGGAGCTTCGTCTCAGGAGTTCCGTGCTCGTGAGTTCTCGTTGTGTTCGCGAAGTGTTGTGGATCGCTGCGAGTTTCGTCTTCGGAGTGTTTTCTTTTTTGTGTTGGCGATGGCGGAGGAGGAGGACGAGGAGGGAGTTTTTGCGGTGACGAAGATAACGATTGGAGTCTGTGTTATGGAAAAGAAGGTGAAATGTGGCTACGAGGTTCTTTCTCTTCTTTTATTTTTTCACGCTGGATCCTGTCTTTTTTCTTCGCGTGCTGGTTCTGCTTTCTTCGTGAAAACAGAGAGACTCGCAACGAGTTGTCGTGAACGTTTTGATTCAGTGGCTCTGTTTTGGATTGCAGGTTTTCTCGGCGCCTATGGAGCAGATTCTTCAGAGGTTGCAGGCGTTTGGTGAATTTGAGGTAGGTGAATGTTCACTATTTTCTTTTTCGACGTTCTGTTATCGCGTCATTGATTTGGATTTGACTTGTTCATGAATCTACTGATGATAGCACTGTTCGTTTTGTTTCTTTTGTAATACTAATACATCATTATGATATTATGTACTCGATGCTTATTTTTTTTTCTGTCTTATTGAATTTTTATATTTTTCCTATTATATTTTTGTTGTGTAGTAGGCTAGTAGCAGAGATGGTCGTCATGGTTGTTTTGTACTTTTTGCATTTTTCTCATCTATACGTTGTATTCTATGCAGGTTATACATTTCGGGGACAAGGTCATCCTTGAAGAACCAATTGAGAGGTATAATTACTTGATATTAGTTGGAACTTGTTTGGACTCTACATTTTGAAGAACTATATATTGGTCTATTTATTGTGTATTTTGAAAGCTATATCTGTTTGATCAAGTACCTGCTTGGTGTTTTATAATAGCTTTTGTTTTTAGTTCTTTCATTGACCAGTGGATTGAAATGGTGTACTATTCTCAAGCTCTATCAATAGACAGAAATTTGGTTATTATCATGTTTCAGGACATTTTACATGCACCCTGGCATGAATGAAGTCTTGGTTGCTTTAAGCATAAGAATTATCTAAATGTCATGTAAGCAGAAGTTAAAATTCCAAATTGAAGGATTTTTTTCCTGGCTTTTATCAAGTCATTGGTAGTGGCCATTTTTAGCTGATCGGAAAGAGCCTTAACAGGTTTTTTGGATGGACAGAAAATAAGAGAATGGTAATGATGCTGAGAATCATTCCTTTCCTTCATTCTGCATGTTTACCTTATGTAAGTAGAGATTGGCATATGTATATTTGGCAGCATGCTGGAAGGGAAAGGAAAGGAAATGAAAAGGGATTACAGAAATTACCATTTAATGTAATTTTTCATTAAATTCATTTATATCTGTTGGTGGATAAATTTGAAAGTTCATATAAATTCTCTGGATACTTCTCTTTCATTTTTACTGTCTGCACATTTTTGGAGGGAATGAAGATTAAGAGAACAATGCATTCCTAGGGAACACGTTATTCCCTCACCATACTTTTCTTCTTCTATTATAATGCATCCAAACAAGGGATCAAATAGTTTTTTCCCCCCATTATTTTCCAATATGTTGGATGAATAATATTTTGCATGTGGGACATGTAAGTTATGGCTGAAATATTTCTTGCTGTCAACTTTTCAGACACTTAGAGTTGCACTGTTGGCATACTAAATTTAAATATTACGTTATTTCAGCTGGCCAGTGTGCAATTGTTTGATTTCTTTTCATTCCTCTGGATATCCCCTCAAAAAGGCTGAAGCATATGCTGCTTTAAGAAAGTAAGCTTGTTTGTTTACCAACTATATTTGATTTGTATGTCATTTAAGTTTTTATTAATCTTCAAAATCATAGTAGTCTATTCTTATCAAAATGTTGGATGATGCTACTGTAAGATGTTCTGGAAATATTATTGGGGCCATGGTCAGTTACACCTAGGATGGGAAAATGCTGATGTAATATGAGAATAATTGTATGCTAGCTTCTTGACATTCACGTTCTAAAAGAAACCAATCTAACAAATTTGGTATGAATATTACTTGGTATGTAAAAGGAGTTTGGTACAACAAACCATGCAGATGAAAAGGTTCATACACTGTAGTTTGTTGATTTGTTCATCTTGGAGCAGTTTCTTATGATATGCTTTAACGGTTTTGGCAGAAATAAGGAGGCTATTATTTTATAAATTATAACAGCGTATAGTTTATGCTATTCTCTGCTGTATTTGGTTGCAGAGGATGTCCATTTTTTCAGTGGTGCCTCTTTGGTTGCACATTTGTTATGAGATAGGATTCGTTTTTTGGCTTCTTGTTCGTGCTTTGGTCTTGCATAAAGCAAGGTCCTATACTTATGTGCAGTGTGCTGAACTTCTTTGCTGTATTTTATTTTTTGGCCCTCTGTTCCTTTCCATTTTCCCCTACCCCTCTCTCTAGTGTGGTTTTTTATGAGAAGTGTGAATGTTAGGCCTCCTGCAATTCGTGGAGTGCATGATAGGAGGAATAGGGAGGCTAGTAGGGACTAAAGACTTAAGGTGTTGAGATAAGCACAATGTAAGGGACAGACTGGAAATTTAGGCTGTAACAACCTCTCCTATGTGGCAAGGTTTGTGGAAAGAAAAGGAGTTATGGTTAGGAGCAAGCCATTAAGGAGAGTGGAGGGAGAAGGGCATCAGGTGATTGATTTATATCTTGTAATTTCAGTTGTTAGTTCAATGCATAACCTTCCCTGGAGTGAGCAATGTGTGTTTTGAGATTAGGGATTTTGTGTGGAGTGGCTAGTCCTTATAATTTTCATTTATCATAGTGGATTTTCTCTCCATTTTGTTTGTGGACATAGGCCTACAATGTTGATTGAAATTCTGTATATATTTCTCTTTTCCTTGTTCTCTGTTCATGTCTGGTTATAACATTACTCTATATTTTTACCGCTAGACAATGGTGTGTACATGCACAGGAATAATTTCTTCACATCTTTTTTTTTTTTTTAACTTTGTTCCTTTGTCATTTTTTTTATTTTAGTTTTCTTTCAGTTATTGGATGAGAATGTTTATTGATCTAACACCTGTGCACTGTGATCCAGACCCTTTCTAGTAAATGAACTGGAGCCGCAGCACCTTCTTCATGATCGAAGAAAAGTATACGAGGTAGAAAAGAGGGGGGGGGGGGGGGGGTTCTATTTCTTTCTTTCTTTTGGCTATGCTCTAACTGCTTTATTTTCAGATTTTATGACATTTCGCACTGTTTATGTTGCTATCTCAGATTTCCACTTAAGAAATAAGTCTATTGAAGCTTTCATTTTGTTGAAGCCTTGAATGCATTGTAATATACTATCTGGCTGCAAGCTATAACTCTGGCATTTGGTCCTCATATTAAGCATGACTTAATGCATAATTGATTTTTTTTTTATTTTTTTTCCTGGAACCATATACTAGGACATGGTTTGCTCCTTTCTACATTTGTTTTATGTAACTTAATTCTTCTTAAAATTGATGTAAGGAAACAGATGTTAGAGATACAAAGCCTATCTTGGATCTGACCTAACAGCTTAAGATGGTTGTTTGTTAAAATGATATTAGAGCCTTTATGATAAGTGCAAGCTATGTTTGGATTGGATTGATGGAAAGAGATGGGAGAATGGAGTAGAATGGAACATAATGGAATAAAACCTCCATTCCATTATTTGGACATGTTATGATGGAACAGAACAAAATTCCCATTCCATCCCATTCCTTCCAAATTGGGGGTAAATAAACGAAGCTAAACAATGGAATGGGTTCCAGTTCCACTAATTTCCATTATATTCCATCGTCATTTTACCAATCCAAACAATGGAACATAATACCATTATATTTCATTCCCCCCCATTCCGTTCTCTTCCATCAATCCAAACATAGGAATCTAATCCTTGCAACATTTGAATTTCAGCACAAGGTACAGTGGGCTTGTGCATTGTGCCATTAGGAGATTGGTCATTGACAATAGACAAGACCTATTCTTGACATTTTTTTATGGCCTGACTAGCTGTTCATCAGAAATCTGATTGTGTTATTTTTAGTGTAAAGCCAAACTCAGCCAAGAAATTCTAGTTGGAGTTGGAGTTAATTTCAAGTGTTGTTTTTGTTTTGTTTTATTTTTTTGGGGGGGAGGGGGCATACATTTGCTCCCCAGTAATTTAGACATATTGAAAATCTTATATGTGTATGTATGATTGGTGTGTTAATGTTTGGCCTATTACAGCCAAATGCTTTTTGCTATTTCTTTTCTGACATATAATGGTTTTAATAATGTTCCATTTTGGGGGTTCAAGTGTCTTGAAAAGTTTGGAATCCCTGTTCCAAGATATGCCCTTGTAAATAGGGAAGCGCCATACCAACAGCTGGATTACTTCACTGAGGAAGAAGATTTTGTTGAGGTTCATGGTATGCGTTTCTGGAAGCCATTTGTGGAGAAGCCTATTGATGGTGAGCCTATTTCTTGTATTTAAGACTGAAACTACTTTGCAATTCCTTGTTTCTTTCATGTCATGGTTGAAGGCAATGTGTTGTGTGATCTAATAGTCTGCCTAGGAATCCAACTGATTTATGCAATGGACATTGCATTGGGTTGCTTTAGCATGAGCATGACATATGAATCTTTAGAAAGCTGTTAGCATTATATGTCTGAGGTATAGCTCTAAATACTACACTGGCAATTACCTACTAAGAAACTTCAGAAATTTGTGGGTATTGCAGAGTTAAGTTATCTAACATTTCCTTTTGTGCCACATATTAAATGATAGAAGTTATACCCTCAAAGATGCTCTTATCATGCAATTGTTATTTGATTATATGCAGAATTGCATAATTACTATTGGTCTGTTTGTAAAAAGTAATAAAGCTTTTGAGTTCTGATGACAACCTTTATTTTTGTTTTTTGTTTACTTGATATATAACTAATTGGAAATATATTTTCTTGGATGTGGTATGACCCTTATTTTATTTTGTGAAGGTGATAATCATAGTATAATGATATACTATCCCAGTTCAGCTGGTGGAGGCATGAAGGAATTATTTAGGAAGGTAAGCTTTAGGCTGACATGTCACTATCCCTAATTAAGAGGGTGTATTGTAGTACTGTTAACATTAAATGATCTTAGAGCTCATGTTAAGTCAAAAAAGACAGCAGTTACATGATCATTTAAGCTATCTTAGAGTGCATGGCTGTTTTGGTTTTTTACCTGCCTAAGTAGCAAATGAATGGTAAATAAAAAAAAGTTAAATGAACAGTTTTTTTTAGCTCTGGTGCTTGTAATAAGCATCAGGCTATTCTAATTTAAGTGGTTTGGTTAAGTTGGTTGTAATATTCATGTACCTTCTTTGGTAATTGTATTGCACTAAAATCTAATAGGAAGCTTATATGCTTTAGTTACAACTAAAACCCTTTCTAGGACTTATCCTAACAACTTGTGTGATGTTTGGTACGCAGAAATGGTGATCCCATTCCATGCTAACTCTATGGAAAGAGGGATTCTTTGTTTGTTAACCAAAAAAAAAAGGGAATGATGCTTTTGTTCTATGCTTCATACCACAAATCTAGGAATAGTGCATGGAATCCATTCCTCCTACAGTTGTGGGATTGGGATTCTATGCAGTTTCTTTGGGAATTGGGGTAAGATAAGCTGTTTGACTTCTACTTGTGTAAAGCAATTGATCTTTTTACAGGGGTGTCTTTTACAGATATATGTTGAGAGATTGGATAACTTTGTTTCATGATTTTTTAAAGGAGGATGTCCTTGCCTTCTAATTCATTTTAATAATTTTCTCTCTGTCTTAGTTTCTTTATCAAAAAAATGAAGCATATCCTAAACCCACAGGGATTCATGCTCATCCATGGAATGTGATTTAATTTTCCTTTTCCCACCGTACCCTGATTAGTTTTAAAAAATGTAGTTATTATCCTTGTTACATTTAGTTTGCTTTAACCCCATGAGCAATAGAGGATGCCACTGCTAAAATATTTATAAAGACAACATGATTAGAGTTTAATGCATATATCGTACATCCAGAGCAAATGACAATTTACATTTTCATTTATCACAAATAAAACATTTGTTCTGTCTTTAGTGACTATTTTTTGTAATCAAGTTATAAAAAAGAAATAAACTGGATGGAACGATGCTCTCAATATTCAATAATATATATTCACGTGCCATATGAAGTTGTTGTTGTTGTTGTTATTATTATTATACAGGAGGCATTTACATCATTTAGATCAACTGCAATTCCATTCCACATTGATCATTATATCAAACAATGCTAGCAAGCTATTGGCTGGGAATGACCATTATATTCAAACTCATTCCATTTCATTTGTATTCCTTCTGTGAAATCAGTTTTCCATGTCCCAAAAGCAGCATTGAGCTTCTGGGATAGTTGATGTTATCATTTCTGTTTTTTCTGAGTCTTATGACTAAATATAATTAAGCAACTTGGTCTGTTTTGGGTATTTTATGATCTTAGGTTGGCAACAGGTCTAGTGAGTTCCATCCAGAGGTGAGAAGAGTGAGGCGTGAAGGCTCCTATATTTATGAGGAGTTCATGCCAACTGGAGGAACAGATGTTAAGGTTTGGCAGTGAGGTTTATGTTGCTTTGTGTTTGTTTTATTGTTTCTTTATTCTTTTAATTATATATTTGGGATGCTTCCAACATATGTGATGTTTCTACATAGTTTTTCACAATAGAAATGCTTTTCAACATTTCGACATATGATTGTAGGTATATACAGTTGGCCCTGAATATGCTCATGCTGAGGCAAGGAAGTCTCCTGTGGTGGATGGTGTTGTGATGAGAAATCCTGATGGGAAGGAAGTAAGTAGCCTATCAAACATTTTAGTCCCTTCTCCCTTCTCCCATATATCAGTTTCAGTTCTTATAGTCTGCCTTTTGTCCTTGCCACATTTTATCCTTGTATTTAACATTACTTATGCATAATTTTCCTAATAATTAGTGTCTATTTTTGTTACTAAAAAAAAGGATTCCTTGTTGTAATAGAGTATTCTTTATTGTTAGTCAGCAGAAAATATCGTTTTGTTTTCTAAGATGTTGATAACATCAATTAATTTCCTTTTTCTAATCACTAATGTGAATGTGTGTGTGTACACTGTAAGGTAAACTGCTATAGCAAACAAGTATTAAACTTCAAATGCTACGCTCATGTCAAAACTACTATTGTCAAACACAAAGTTAAAAGTAACTAAAGTATATATTGATCAATTCTACCAAGCACTCTAGTCACTCCTCATAAAGTTTGAATGGAATTCATTATATTTTCAATTGTTTATTGTAAGAATTAGATATTGCAGATTTTATTATTAGAGGAAATAGGGATTTGATTTATTTTGTTTTAAAAATAAGATCTTCATTATTATTTGTTTCCTTTTATTATTCCTTGAATCAAGGAATAGACTTTAATGTAATATTTCTATATAAGCAGTACGTTTACTGTTGAATAAAGTAAGAAAGTCTGCCCTTTCACTTTCTTCATGGTATCAAGAGCCCTAGATTTACTGATCTAGGGATTCTCTCCCTCTTCCTTATGGTAGGCAAGCCCAAACCCATTGAAAACTGCTCTGATCAGCACGGTCAGTAGTGACACCACAGCGATCGGCGGCAGTACCAATGACTCAACCACCACAACAACTGGAGGCTGCAGCACTGGGAGGAATTTCCCCTATTTTGTTGAACAGCCAAGAGGGTTTCTCCAACTCACTTAAAGTTGATGTTTAGTGTCTCGACGGAAAAAAATACACAGAATGGTCCTGAATTGTAAGACTAATTCTGGAAGGCAAAGGAAAATTTGGGTTCCTTACGGGTGATGTGCTTAAACCTACCGAAGAGGATCCAAATTTCAGGTCATGGAAATCTAAGAACTTCGTGATCATTGCTTGGTTAATCAATTCTATGGAACTAGCAATTGGAAAGCCTATTATGTTCTTGCCCACAGCAAAAGAAGTTTGGGAAGCCGTGAAAGACACGTACTTTGATCTTCACGATTCTTCGCAAATTTGTGACTTGAAATCGAGATTATGGTGTGCTAAACAGGGTGACAGGGACGTGACTACATACTATAACGAATTGATGACTTTAGGGCAAGAATTAGACCTCTGCTATGAGGACCATTGGAGGTATACTGAGGACAGTGTTTAGTTTATTAAAAGGCAAGAAAATGATTGCATATTTATGTTCCTAGCCAGGCTCAACAAAAAACTTAATGAAGTAAGGGACAAAATTCTAGGGAAGACACCTTTGCCAACAATTCATGAAGCCTTTTCAAAAGTAAGGAGAGAGGAAGCATGACAAAGGGTCGTGCTAAACAAGTTAGCCCCTGATTTAGAAGTGGAAGGCTTTGCTCTTGCTGCTAAGAATCATAATGAAGAGGGGAAGAAAGATGGTAAAAAATTTGATAGGCTATGGTGCGATCATTGCAAATGCCCATGGCATACACGTGAAACTTGTTGGAAGATTCCTGGGAAGCCTCTAAACTGGAAAAAGAAAGGAGGAAGTGAGGGTTGTGCACTTCAAGCTAGTACTTCTAACCAAGAGAAGCGGTCTCCCTCAAGTTCGCTTCCATTCACTAAGGAACAGTTAAACCAACTGTACAAATACCTTCTTGCTCCATAGCTCAGAAAGGTAACTTCTTAACAACTGCCCTTCTTAGTGTCAATTCTCATCGTACTTGGATTGTTGATTCAGGTGCTTCCGATCACATGACGGGAGAGTCTAGTTTCTTCTCTTATAGTCCTTGTGCAGGTAACCAGAAAATTAAGATTGTAGATGGCTTTTTTTCAGCCATTTTAGGAAAAGGTTTATTGTTCTATCCCCAACATTAACACTCCAAGATGTCCTGCTTGTTCCTAACTTGTCTTGTAATCTATTGTTTGTTAGTGAATTAGTTCTAGACAAAAATTGCTAAGCTAATTTCTTTCGTTCTCATCGTGTGTTTAAGGATTTGAACTCGGGGAGGACGATTGGCAGTGCTAAAGAGAGCGAAGGATTCTACCTCTTTGAAGATGGACTTGGATCAAGACAACAATCACAATCAATAAGTTCTTGTTTTGAATTTATTTCTGTTTCAAATAATAATTAGGATGTCAGTTATGGCATTTTCAGTTAGGCCACCCAAGTTTTAGATATTTAAAACATTTATTTCCTAAGTTGTTTGGTAATAAAGACCCTTCTTTGTTTTATTGTGAAATTTGCGAATTTGCAAAACATCATTGTACTTCTTTTCCTGTGCAGCCATATAAACCATCAAAACCATTTTTTGTTATTCACAATCATGTTTGGGGTCCCAATAAAATAAGGACACTTTCCAACAAAAAATGGTTCATCACTTTTATAGATGATCATACTAGACTTTGTTGGGTGTACTTATTAAAGGAAAAATCTGAGGCTAAACAAGTTGTCAATTTTTTTTTTAAAATGGTGTAGATTCAATTTCAAACAAATATACAAGTCTTTAGAAGTGATAATGGGAAGGAATATTTTAACAAGATCCTATGAAATTTTTTTCTTAAAAATGGGATTCTCCATCACAGTTCTTGTGCAAATACACCCCAACAAAATGGGATTGAGAGAAAAAATAAACACTGTCTAGAGGTGGCAAGGGCTTTACTCTTCTCCACTAATGTTCCTAAATACTTATGGGGTGAGGCTGTTTTGACTGCGGCATATTTAATTAACCGTATGCCATCCAAAGTTTTACAATTTCAAACTCCTTTTCATACTTAAGAGTATTTTCCTATGGCATGTATTTCAACTGATTTACCATTAAAAATATTTGGTTGTATTGCTTTTGTTCATGAACATAAGCATCTTGGAAAACATGACCCACGTGCTATAAAATGTGTTTTTGTTGGTTACTCTCCAACTCAAAAAGGATATAAGTGTTTTGATCCAAAATCAAAAAGATTTTTTGTAACTAGGGATGCACTTTCTTTGAGAACCAACCTTCTTTTTAATGACATTCATCTTCATGGGGGGAGTTCCAAGGAAGATTATTTTGAAAATATAATTATCTCCAATGAAGTGCTTATTTCACAAGATTTTGAAACTTGCACTACTACACCTAAACTAAATGGCCAGGATACATTATCTGAACCTACTCTCATAATGAGTGAGGTTCTCACTGAATCTAGGGCTATATCTTCAAAGCAAAATTGTACCAAACAATCCTTGGAAACTGGAAATAAGGAAGAACCAACCTTAATGCCACAACATGATGATTCTTGTAAGGAAACAGGAAATAGGTTCAATGATTGTGACCAAATTTGCAAGAGAAAGGTTTATCAAAGGAAGAAAAATAAGGAAGTTGAAGAAGAACAAACTCTCCCGCACAGCCATGAGTCTGAATCGAGGGAGAATTTAATTAGTGAACTTGATATAGGTAAACCTTCTTCTTCTTCTAAATCTGATAATCAAGATGAGTCTTGTGAAATGAATATGCCCATAGCTCTTCAGAAAGGTGTTAGATCTTGTACTAAGCATCCTTTGTCTAAATTTGTGTCATACTCAAATTTGTCTTCTTCCTTTGGTGCATTTACCTCTTAATTGTCTAGTGTAAAAATTCCAAAAAATGTACAGGAAGCTTTAAAGGTTCCAAAGTGGAAGGAAACTGTTCTTGAGGAGATGAGAGCTCTTGAGAAGAACCATACTTGGAGTATTATGCCTTTACCTGCTGGAAAAAATACTGTGGGCTGTAAGTGGGTTTTCATTGTGAAGTATAACTCTAATGGTTCAGTGGAAAGATACAAGACACAGGTTGGTGGCTAAGGGATTCACTCAGACCTACGGTATAGACTATTTAGAGACATTTGCCCTAGTCGCAAAGCTGAACACCATTAGAATTCTCGTATCTCTTGTTGCCAACTTAGATTGGCCTTTGCATCAATTAGATGTAAAAAATGCCTTCCTCAACGGTGACTTGGAGGAAGAGGTATACATGCATAGTCCTCTAGGCTTCAAAGAGAAATTTGGGTCAAAGGTATGTAGAGTTGAAAAGTCTTTCTTTGGACTCAAACAGTCTCCAAGGGCATGGTTTGAAAAGTTCACTCAATCAGTAAAAAGACAAGGATACTCTCAAGGGCAAGCATATCATATCTTATTTACAAAATTTTCCTCTGAAGGGAAAGTTGCTACACTAATAGTCTATTTTGACGACATCATCGTCATTGGAGATGATGAAGTAGAATTGGAGAGGTTAAAAAAGAACTTGGCATCAGAATTTGAGATTAAGGACTTGGGATCTCTGAGATACTTTCTCGGCATGGAGATTGCTCGCTCAAAAAAGGGAATTGTTGTTTCCCAACGGAAGTACATTTTGGACCTCTTGGAGGAAACGAAAATGAGTGATTGCAGACCAGTAGATACTCCCATGGATCCCAATGTGAAACTTTGGGAAAAAGGAAGTGTTCCCGTTGATATTGGAACATACCAAAGGTTAATTGGCAAACTAATTTACCTGTCTCATACCCGGCCTGACATTATTTTTTCAGTGAGTGTTGTAAGTTAGTTTATGCACTCTCCTTATGAAGAACACTTTGAGGCAGTTTATCGAATTTTGAGATACTTAAAGAGCAATCTTGGAAAAGGTCTGTTTTTAAAAAAAACCAGTGAAAGGAATGTTGTTGTTTTTACTGATGCAGATTGGGTTTAGGGTTTAAGGGTTTGTTACAAATAGAAAATCCACTTTAGGATACTACACCTATGTGTGGGGAAACCTGGTAACTTGGAGAAGCAAGAAACAAGGAGTTGTTGCTAGAAGTAGTGCAGAAGCTAAATTTAGAGCAATGGCCCAAGGAATTTGTGAAGGACTGTGGATTTGTAGAGTCCTAGAAGAACTCAAGATGACAGTAGAACTCCCATTGAAATTGTATTGTGACAACAAGGTTGCAATAAGCATAGCTCACAATCCCATCCAGCTTGATAGAATGAAACACATTGAGATTGATTGCCACTTTATAAGGGAAAAATTGGATGCTGGAATTATCTACTTGCCATTTGTGCCTTCCAATCAACAAACAACTGACATCTTGACCAAGAGCCTAACAAGACTCATTTTTGAACTTTTGATAAGCAAGTTGGGCATGATAAATATCTATGCACCAACTTGGGGGGGGGGTAGGATTAAGATATTGCAAATTTTATTATTAGAGGAAATAGGGATTTGATTTATTTTGTTTTAAAAATAAGATTTCCATTATTATTTGTTTTTATTTGTTTCCTTTTATTATTCCTTGAATCAAGGAATAGACTTTAGTGTAATTTTTTTATATAAGCAGTACGTTTTCTGCTGAATAAAATAAGAAAGTCTTCCCTTTTACTTTCTTTCTTTCTTTATTTTTTAAACTATAAAAGAAAGAGACTATGGGAGGTGGTTCATGGAATGTTTTTCTATTCTTAGAAAATATTATATCATTGTCATATTTGAATCAAGCTTTGGAAATTTGCAATAATTTATCATATTCCTAGGAATGCAATAAATCCTATGTTTTGGTGAATTAGGATCCTTTCCAGGAAAAATTCCCTCCGACTAAAATCCTGCAAAATCTGGACCCCTAATTGGTTTTTGTACAACAAAAAAAGGAGGAGAGAGTATGTAATCAATGGTCCTGATTTTGCTAGAGAGAAAAGCTTGCAGGAGAGGATCCAGACCCTGTTTTGGCTAAAAGATTTGTGTAACTGATGTGTGCCTTTGTTCATTTTCAGAACTTAAATGTAAAAAGACATCATTGACTATCCACACCACTTATGTCCCTACCCTTACGCCACCACCATCTTTACACCTCTGCTGCCACAGCCATTTCCTTGCCCCCATCACTGCCTAAATAACATTCCCTAACCCAAACACTAATGTAGAATAGGAAGAAATTACTTAAATAACTCTATGACTGAAATTATAATATTAATAAAAATAATGGCTTGTTAAAGCTAATAACCCTATATATTAATAATTTAGTAAGGTTATGGAATAACACAATTGGCCTCTAGATCTAAACTAAACTGAAACAACTGAGATGATATGATTTTTAATCTTTGCTTAATGCTTGTGCATCCTGCATTAGACATAATTGAAATGAGAACCCTCAAAAAACAGTTTATTCCTCATAATTTTTTTTAACCATTGATAGAGATAATCTGAATGGAAAGTCTTGAATTTTTGAGAAATAGTGTCTTAGAATTTAGGTTTAGGCCTAACTTAATCCCAAATGCTAGCTCAAGAGGTGAGAGTTGCCCTCTTCTTATATACAATATTTTAGCCATTTCACTAGTCAATGTAAGATCTTCAACACACCCTCTCACACTGAAGATTGGACATCTTGACCTTGAAGTTTGTAGGACTGGACATCTTTGGGTGGTTTGATAATGGCCTGATAACGGGTGACCCGATAGGTCCAACAACAATCTCTAGGATAGGTTCTAATACCATCTTAGAATTTAGGTTTAGCCCTAACAACCCCAAAAACTAGCTTAAGAGGTGAGGGTTGCCCCCACTTATATACACTATGTAGGCCATATCACTAGTTGATGTGGGATTTTCAACAAAGAGGATAGGGTTTTGAGAATAGGAAAAAGTAATTGCATTGATTAACTCATAGGATACATAATGTATTTATATGAAGAGATTGCAGTGGTTCAGTTGTAATTGAATCCTAATAGAGTCCTAATTGTGCTAGCTAACTAAGGCTATAACTTGGGCTAAGAATAATGCTCTTCACACATATTTTGAGTACTCTAACAGAGTTATGGTTTTGGATATTTGATGTATTTGTTTAACCTTTTGGCTTTCTTTCAAAAGCAGAACTATCTTTCCTATTCGCTTTTATTATTTCTTTAATTTTTTTATTTAGAACTCCTTTTAAGTAGTCACTAGTATAAATGATGTTACTAGAGTTGGTGGCTGGGCATATTGTATATTCCTTGAAATTGTTTGCTGGTTATTCTGTCACAGCTTGCTTTTGCTAATATGTCTCCTTGCATGTTTTTCATTGCACCACAACCTTGTGTTAGAGCTTTTGCAAATAATAACAGCCTCTTTTTGGTTGCCTAAATTGTTTGCTTTTGTAGGTTTTAGTAAATCCTTATTTAATTGGGTGAACATTCAATGGTTGTCTTATGGATTTTGGGTGTATTTGAGAAGAAACAAATATTTAACATCCAAAATTAGGCTGGAGTTGTTGGTTGGTGTGGAATAATAATTTGATTTTTCTTGTTGAAAAATGTCTACAATTTCGTTTGGCAGGTTAGGTATCCAGTGCTATTGACTCCTGCTGAGAAACAAATGGCAAGAGAAGTTTGCATTGCATTCAGGCAAGCGGTATGTTTGTGAATGTGGCAACTACAATACTGCATGTCATTAGAAGATGATGTATTTTTTTTTTGGTTATGAGTGACTGTTTTTTGAAAATTTATTGGAACTGGCTATCTAGCTCCTAGTTTGTATAGTTAGATTAATTTGCATTATACTTCTTGACTGATTAGTAATCCTAGAGTTGTTGGACCTTTTCGTGTTTTGATGTTTGGTATTTCAGAATCAGAATTGCTATTGAATCCTGCCAATAGTTGCATTTCTGTTTCTTTTGTCACCTATGTACCTGTGTTTCAATTGCATTAATGCTTAGTTCTTTCATTATGTAGTTTATTTTCCTTCTGATAGAAGTTTGACTAGTAGCTTAAAAATATTCTCTAAATCCTTTTTTGGACTAGTAACCACCATCTTGACAAGTTCTGTCATTAAATATTTTGTTATGTTTTGTAAAATGATTGTTTTAGCATTTCTCTATATTTAATTGGAAATACTATAGTTCCTTTTTGCCCCCAAGGGAAACAGTGGGTGTTCTATTTTTTCACTTTATATAACTTCTTTAAGTCCAAGGATTATGTGGCTAACTATATTCTAGTAAGGGCCTGTATAGTCGAAGGTGTGCCTAAGGTGCTGAGGTGAGGTGCATGCAACAGTCAGTGCCTTATGTTGGTTGAGGAACTGCCCCTTCAGTGGGTTGCATGCCATTAGCACCTTTGGTGCATCTTTCTGGTTTAGGGAAAGCACACTTTCTGTTGATAATTGACAATTGTAAAAACCCCAAAGTCTTAGGATGCAACTTGCTAACTTTGATGTTAAAAGGGGTAAAATAATATTACATGGTAAATTTATGCAAATAGAAAAATAGCTTTTTCTATGTTTTTTTTCTAATATTAAGGCATTTGTAGAGCAAGGCACATGTTTTTTGGAGCTCTTGGATCAAGTCATTAAAATGCCTTATCTTCTTTGATTACCTTGATTAGGGGTTACTCATATTCTTCTACTATAGCTCATTCTTTTTGCTTGCAGGTTTGTGGGTTTGATCTCTTGAGATGTGAGGGACGCTCCTATGTTTGTGACGTGAATGGATGGAGCTTTGTTAAAAACTCACACAAGTAATATTTTGTGATTATATTGTTTTGGTTCAAAATACATCAATAGTTGTTCACTTTGCTTCTAATTATAATTGGAAAATCTTATTTACAACTCGTTCCTCATGATATTTATATCTGAGAAGTGGATTTTGTTTGGTCCTATTCATAACATATGTTTATATGACAAAAGACGAATGCATGCTATTTGAAAATTGAAAAATATTACTATAAATGGTAAGTTGTAACTTTTTTTCGTGATAACCAATGCGCATACTACATAATATGTTGAATTTTATGAACCATATCACCTGATCATCCCATAACCCATATTTGCAATAAGTAACATTACACATGTGCCTAAATGCATATTATGTATGTTTGGTTAATATTGCAAAAAAATTTACCTCTCTTGATTTAGGTAATCAATTCTGATATATTGTTAAATTGGAGGGTGCCAAATGTCCCAATTATCGTGTTTGATATTTTCATGACAAGTAGTTTCGTTAAAAGAATATGCTAGTGTTGAGATTTGTTAGGATTTGATTTTCTCAGATTTTCTCAAATTTTCCTACCATATTTTTGTTATTATTTTGATTTGTATTTGATTATTATTTCATCCCTACAATCAAGGGATTGTGTCGTAAATGTAATTGAATTATATCATTATAAATAAAGTTGCTAAGGATCATTTCTCCTCAAGCAATTCCAAAATATTCAGTGATTTGTTCTGAAGTCGGTATCAAAGCCCACATCCTGTGGGCCTGATAAAAAATCGTATAACACTATCAAGGGAGGGTTGCTGTCGACCTGGTTGTCCCGACGACCACCTCCATTTGAGGTTGGACTGCTGGCACCAGGGACAGACAGAGCCGATTTGTCCAACGTCGAAAGTGGCGAAGTGAATGGAGCAACCACGCTCTCTCATGTGCGCCTTCTTTCTTGCGAATTCGTCGCGCACGTGAGCTTCACACGTCACCCTGACGAACTCCATTTGCAATGCAATTTAGTTTGTTGCACTCGTCGAAGCCCCCTCTTTTGTTTGAGGGTTAGTTACCTCTTTTTCCCTCTTGACGAAGGTCGTCCAGCCTCTTTGGCCTCCTCTATTACTGTTCATCCGCATCCTAATGGTAGAATTGCAAGTAAAGGCCCAGTTTCCTTTGTTTTCTCTGGTAGTCCTTCCACTACATCAGAGAAACTTACCAGAGAAAATTATATGTAATGGCAAGCAGCTGTGGAGATATGGTTCTTTGACTAAGGATTGTCCGACTACTTGGAAAAGAGACCTGAAGATATTGATAGAGATACTTGCGACCAATGGAAGAAAGCAAATGCACAATTGGTTGCTCTCCCGTGGCAGTCTAATGGCCCCAAGTTGATAGTTTATTTTTGTACTTACAAAACAGTTATGATATATGGATGAAAGCCCGTGACTTGTATTCAAATGACGTCCAACGTCTTTATGATGTGATTCATAATTTGGCCATCCTTCAAATGACAGACTATGATCTACCCTCCTATTTGAGTAGAGCTTAGTTTGCCATTGACAGTGTTGTTAATGGTGGATGGCGGAGCATGGAGGCGAGCCCAAAATCCGCCATATACATATGGCGGATGGCGTGGTGGCAAATGGCGGAAGCCATGGCAGACAAAAATATATATATACTAAAAAATAGTAGATATAAAAAAACTAAAAAAACAGTAAATATAACAGTAATTATAAATAAAAAACTAAAAAACCAACAGCTATATCATACTAAAAAACAGTAGATATCAATAAAAACATCACAAGTTTCACAAGAACAAAGTCATAAACACCTAACAACTTCATTCAAGAGTTCCAAACAAACAACAAAATGATTACAACATAATCTAAACACAAAATAAGGTCTCTAATGTCCCTCTAATCCTCGTCCTCAACCCCAACATAATCCTCTTCTTTGTCATCATCAAGTAAAGTATATCCCTCTTCTTCTCCATCGGATTCCTCAAAATTATGTATAATCTCTTCTTCTTCGGATCCCTCATCCTCAAATTCCAAATCCTCATCTTCTTCTTGAACTGATACTTGCTTTTTTTTAGAAGATGCAGCCACTGCTTGTTTTTTAGATGTGTGGGCAGCTGTAAGAGTAGGACCACCACTTGATGGCTCCTTCCTTTTGTTCATTTTGTGCCTAGTATACATTCTAGGCTCTCTAACACCTGATGCCTCATAAACAGTTGCCCAATTTAGGGCATTATCATCATCAAATACCAACTCATTTCCATCATCCTCATTGTCATCGTCCATCTCTCCCACCAACCACTCATTGCCCTCATCAATATCATTGAGAGAAATTGGGTCAATTTCATCTCTAGCATTATATTTTGCTTGAGTTGTTGGTTGTATGTGACAAACACCAAATCATGCAACTTCTTATGTTCAAGCCTATTCCTTTTTTTTTGAATGAATCTACAACATAACATAAATATAGTTATGTTATGACCATCAAACTAAAATAAAAAATATAGTTACTATGAGTCTATGACAATTACTTGCTCAAATACACTCCAATTTCTTTCACATCCTAATGCATTGCAAGTCAAGCCCAAAATCTTGATAGCTAGCCTCTGCAAATTTGGAGCATTTTGGCCATACATTCGCCACCAATAAGCGACAAAACCAAAAGTATGACTTAGAATTTTAACACTAAAGTATAAAACTTTAAAAAAACTTCAATTAGTAGAAGTGGTGTTCTTAGTTTCTTACTAGGAGAAGTGGTTTTCCTGCTTCTAAGTGTAAAATCACAACCAAAGAGACCAACACCAATCTTGTAAAGACGCAACTCAGATAACATTTTTAGTTGCACCTTAGGTTGTGGAACCAACTTCCTAATGCAATCATACAATCCATTCGTCACCTCAAAATCAAACTCCAAATCTGTGTTGTCATAGAAGAACTTCGGGTTTAAGAAGTGGCCAGCCGCATGCAATGGCCTATAAAGTTAGCAATTTCATCTATCATCAATGATTGCAAACACATCTTTGTATTTGCTTTCATTGTTGATGAAAGACTTCATAATTGTTTCTTTTGCTTTGTCCATTGCCTCATAAATATAGCCTATGGCTGGTTTCCTTTCACCATCCACATGACAAAGCACTCGAACAAGTGGAGCTATCACTTTAAAAGCATAAACCACATTCTTGCAAAATGATGGCATGGGCACAACTTTTGTTGCCTTCTTCCCTTTAGCCTCCTTAGACAACTTGTTTAAGATCCATTCATTAGAAGTAAACATCCTTTTAATATTTCCTTTCTCTTTATGAAGCCTTTCTAAGCATAGAAAGGATGTGACAAATCTAGTAACTACATGTCTCACCAATTCCCTTTTGTTTGTGAAATTTCTCAACAAACTCAAGGTACTAGAATGGGCATAGATAAACTCAACTAGATGGATTGTCATTTTAATTGTCTTAATCAAGGGAAGCTTCCCAATGTCTTCAAGCATCAAATCAATACAATGGGCTGCACAAGGAGTCTAATAAAGATGTGACCTTTTCTCCTTCAACTTCTTACTCGCTAAAACATAGTTGCTCCCATTATTAGTGACAACTTGAATAATGTTTTCTTCTCCAACTTCCTCCACAATAGAGTCAAGCAACTCAAAAAGTTTTTCACCTATCTTCACAAAATTAGAGTCATCAATAGACTTAATAAACATTGTCCAGCTGGAGAGTTTACCAAAAAATTAATGAGATATCTTTGTTTCCAATCGGTCCATGCATCTAACATAATAGAACTACCAAACTTGACCAATTGCTCCCTGTGGCCTTTCATCAAATCATGAGTGTATTCCAATTCTTTCTTTAGTAGTGGAACTCTAATATCATGATAGCAAGGAATGGGCAAATGTGGTCCATAGGAACCAATGGCTACAACCATATCTTCAAAGCTCTTCTACTTAATGAGGTTGAATGACAACCTAGCTTGATACCAAAAGTGAGCAATTTATTGGTGCACCTTATCCTTTGCTTCCGTCACATGCATCTCTTATGCTAGCTTGCTTCAACTTCTCATTCTTTCTTTAACTTATAGCAACTCCTGGCTTCTTACAAAATAGATCAATTGGCCTTTTTTTAGTGACATTCTTCCTCCTTGTAGTAGTGGCAGCAGTGCTAGAGTCCTCAAACTCATCTTCTTCACTTTCATCACATCCGATAGAAACCAAATCAAAATTTCTAACATTTGGCGAATCAATATTGTCCTCCTTGTTTTTGTTAGCTAGACATCCCCAAAGCTCCTCTCTTACATCCTTTGGGCATTTTGGCAAGGAGCAACATTGCCCTTCTTCCCCATCAAGTGTTGTTTGGCTCTTGTTATTCCTCCCTTATTGACTTTTGTGCAAAAATTACAAACAATTGTGTTTGTATCTCCTTCTTCAAGTTGATGACAGTATTTCCAACTAAGTTTTGTCTTGGAGTTTGCCCTTGAGTCATGTGTGGAAGCTTCAGTCATTGTAGAAAAAGGGTTGAACAAAACAAAATTTAAAGAATGATCAAATAGCAGTACAGCACTACTGCAGAGAGTAGAACAAAATAGAGAAATTTAAGGGAATAGAGAACAGCCAGCACTCAGCAACGATTCAGAGAATAGAGAAATTTAAAGAAATTAAAGTAAATGGAGAACAACAAGAAGAAATTAAAAAAAAAGAGAAGGTGGTGGTCGAAGGAAATAAGAAGAAGAAATGAAAGCTAAAAAACATAGTAGAACGAAAAAAGAAATAAGAAAATAGAAAAAAAGAAACACGCTAGAGATGGTGGTGGTTGCCATTACCGTCGTCAGAGATGGTTGTCGGAGTGGGGTCATCGTCGCTAGAGTGGGGTCACCGTTGTCGGAGAACATTTGCTGGTGAAGGGAGTAGAACGGTAGTGAAGGACGGAAAGGCACTAAAGAAGTCACGAAACTTCTCTCTCGATGGCTTGTTTAGGGTTTTAACCCTTGAACCTGGTTGGGTTACAGGCTTATTCTCTCTGTTTTTCTTTTTTTTCACAGAAGTCCTGCTTCGTCCTGCCATGGGCACTGTGGTAGCCACGAACGCCATGGCTCTGGCGGTTGCCATAGGCCGCCATGAGGAACCTGCGTCGCCACCGCCATGTTATGTCGTTTTTGTTCGAAACTGCCCCGCCATTCCTCCATGGCGCCAATTTAACAACACTGGCCATTGATGAAGTCAAAACTCTTTTCATTGGTGATGGCCTGAAGAAGATGATTAGCAAGTTGGATAACATGTGTCTGGTGTATGTTCTCCATGGCCTTCACAAAGATTTTGAATCTGTTCACAATCAAATCTTAACCAACCCTAGTGTCCCTACCTCAGAAGAACTTATGGGATGACTACTACGGATTCCCTATCAGGACGCAGTGTTAGGAACTGGCTCCTCAACAAGTTTAGAATCTTCAACCTTTGTTGTAGGATGTGGAGTTTGTGGCTGTGGTTGAGGGCATGGAAGAGGAGGTCAGGGTGTTGGAGGAGGTTGCCCATAGTGTTCATACTGTGAGCGCATAGGACGTACTCAGGATAGGTGCTACCACTTGATTGGCTTCCCTGACAAATCCGCAATTGTTGCTTATTCTTAGTCTCCAACACCTGAACAGCAAGTGGAAGGCCATACCAATAACTAAAATATCTTGTCTGATGCTGACTACAAAGACTACCTCCACTACAAGGCAGCCCAACATGCCTCTGCCGCAATTGCCCAGTTTGGTAATTCTACAGTTTGTCTCTCCCACTCATCCTTTGTTGGATCTTGGATCTTGGACTCTGGTGCATCCGATCACATAGCTGGTAATCCCTCCCTTGTTTTCAATATGTCACAAACTAAATCATCCCACCACATCACCCTTGCTAATGGGTCTAAAACTCCAGTCACAAGAATTGGTCAAGCCACACCCACTTCCTCATTATCATTAAAAACTATCCTTTTTGTCCCCGAGTCTCCTTTTAATCTTGTCTCTATTAGTCAACTCACTCACTCGCACTCTTAATTGTTCCATAACCTTTCTCTTTGATTCTTTTTGTATACAGGACCGAAGTACGGGGCAAATGATTGGCACAACATATGAATCACATGGTCTTTACTACTTCCACTCTCCAACTTTTGTCACGTGCACCACTACAGAGTCTCCAAGTCTACTTCATCGTCGTTTAGGTCATCCTAGCTTGAATAAATTGAAGGCAATGGTTCCTAGTCTTTCTCGCTTGCAATCCTTAGAATGCTAGTCTTGTCAGCTTGGCAAACATGTTTAGGCTTCCTTCCTTGGCAAACCTCCTCATTTTGATGTCTGGGGGCCGAGTCGTGTTCCTTCTGTCTTAGGTTGTAGGTACTTTGTCATCTTTATTGATGATTTCTCTAGGAATACTTGGATTTTCTTAATGAAAGATCGTTCTGAATTGTTTACAATATTTAAAGATTTTTGCAATGAAATTCATACTCAATTTGAACGTATCATTCGTGCTTTACGAATTGACAATGCAAGAAAATACTTCTTTAACTCCTTCAAAAATTTTATGGCATCACGTGCTATGATTCATCAGTCTTCTTGTCCCCACACCCCACAACAAAATGGTGTTGCAGAACGCAAACATCACCATATTATTGATACTGCATGGACCCTGTTAATCCATTCCAAAGCACCTTTACATTTTTGGGGGGACGTTGTCCTTACTACTGGCTATCTTATAAGTAGAATGTCGTTTTCTTCTATTGATAACAAAGTACCTCACTTTGTCTTAGTCCCTGATGAACTTTTGTTTCGGATTCCTCCTCGTGTTTTTGGTTTTACTTGTTCTGTTCATGATCTAACTCCAGGTCTTGATAAGTTGACAGCTCAGGCTATCAAGTGCATCTTCCTTGGTTACTCTCAGACACAGAAAGGTTATTAATACTACTCTCCCACCAATCACTACTTCTACATATCAGCTGATGTCACCTTCTTTGAAGATACCCCTTTCTTCACCTCTTCCACTGATGTCTCACCTGAAATTGTCTCCCAGGTATTACCTATTCTTCCTTGCCTGCCAGTTACACCAGTTCCTTCCTTTCCTCCGGTTCCTCCTCTTATTACTTATTAGTGTTGTCCTCGACCCATAACGGTGGAAGGAACTCCCATTGACAAGACTAGTGCTTCATCTCCTGCTCCAATTACTCAACTTGCTCTAGCCCACACAAACTTGCCCATCGCCCTTCAAAAAGGTAACCGTTCTACTCGCAACCCCCACCCCATTTATAATTTCCTAAGTTATCATCATATTTCTCCTTCCCATTATGCCATTGTGTCTACCATTTCCTCTGTGTCTATTCCCAAAATTGTCCAAGAAGCACTTTCACATCCAGGCTGGCGACAGGCTATGATTAGTGAGATGCAAGCTTTAGAATCTAACCAGACATGGGCTCTTGTTCCCTCTCCTCTGGGGAAATCTCTTGTTGGTTGTCGATGGGTCTTCACCGTTAAAGTTGGACCTGATGGCCAGATTAACCGGTCGAAGGCTCACCTTGTTGCCAAGGGATACACTTAGATCTTTGGTCTTGACTACAATGACACCTTCTCTTTAGTCGTCAAGATGGCCTCTGTTCGTTTCTTCTTGTCCATGGTGGCTATGCGTTGTTGGCCTCTGTATCAATTGGACATAAAAAATGTGTTCTTACATGGTGATTTAGCTAAGGAAGTCTATATGGAGCAACCTCATGGGTTTGTTGCTCAGGGGGAGTCTAGTGGCTTTGTTTATAGGTTAAAAAAAAGCCTTATATGACCTCAAATAGAGTCTTAGAGCATGGTTTGGAAGATTCAGTTATGTTCTTCAGAGTGTTGGCATGACTTGTAGTGAAGCCGATCACTTGGTGTTTTACAAACTTCATCTATTAACCAATGCATTTATCTTGTGGTTTATGTAGATGACATTGTTATTACAAGTGATGACCACATTGGTATCCAAGATCTGAAATGACATTTGTTTCAGCACTTCAGACTAAGGACTTGGATCGATTGAAATACTTCCAAGGAATTGAAGTAACTCAGTCAAAAAAAAGGTGTTGCCATATCCCTAGAGAAAATATGCCCTTGACATCTTGGAAGAGACTGGGATGCTAAACTACAAGCCCATTGACACTCCCATGGATTCGAGTACCAAACTTATGCCAGGTCAGGGGGAGCCTTTTTCGGATCCAGGTAGATATCGAAGATTAGTTGGGAAGTTGAACTATCTTACCATGAATGGACTTGCCATATCTTTTGTAGTGAGCATTATAAGTCAATTCCTCAATTCTCCATGTGAAAGACATTGGGATGTTGTAGTTTGAATCTTGAGATACATAAAGGAGTCTCTTGGAAAAGGGTTGATTGATGAGAACAAAGGTCATATTGATATTGTTGCATATACAGATGAGGATTGGGTTGGATCTCCAAGTGATTGTTGATCAACCTCGGGATATTGTGTCTTAATTGGAGGAAATCTTATTTCTTGGAAAAGCAAGAAGCAAAATGTTGTGGCTAGGTCTAGTGCGGAGGCAAAATATTGGGCTTT
Organism: Spatholobus suberectus; assembly: GCA_004329165.1. Classification (NCBI taxonomy): domain Eukaryota; kingdom Viridiplantae; phylum Streptophyta; class Magnoliopsida; order Fabales; family Fabaceae; genus Spatholobus; species Spatholobus suberectus. The sequence continues at coordinate 12,506,072 of CM014731.1, read as the reverse complement.
GGCCATTACTACGTGTGAACTTGTTTGGTTGAAACAACTCCTTAGTCAGCTTAAGTTTTGCAAAATTCAGTCAATGAAACTCATCTGTGACAACCAAGTAGCCTTGCATATAGCATCTAATCCAGTCTTCCATGAATGAACTAAACACATTGAAATAGATTGCCACTTTATCCAAGGGAAGATCATCTACGAGGAAGTTACTACCTCTTTTGTAAACTCCAATGATCAACTAGCAAATATCTTCACCAAGTCCCTTAGAGGTCCGAGAATATCATATATATGTACCAAGCTTGACATATATGATTTATACGCTTCAGCTTGAGGGGGAGTGTTGAGATTTGTTAGGATCTGATTTTCTCAGATTTTCCTACCATATTTCCGTTATTATTCTGATTTGTATCTGATTATTATTTCATCCCTACAATCAAGGGATTGTGTAGTAAATGTAATTGAATTATATCATTATAAATAAAGCTGCTGAGGATCACTTCTCCTCAAGCAATTCCAACATATTCAGTGGTTTGTTCTTAAGTGATAGTAACTGGACCAGAAATCTTAGAGAGAACAACTGAAATTTTATCGATAGAACCCTAGACCCCAATCTGTCTCAGCGAGATCCAGAGAAGGAATGGGTCAAGAATCACAGAGAAAAAAAAGGTGAACGAAAGAATTCCCAGGATGTTGGGGGATTCTTGGCCCCTCCTACAACTGTACAACAGTTCCCAATCTACTGATACCCTCTCCCTACTCCAATCTATTGTCCTACTAACCACTGACTAACAGTAGTTATTAGTCAGTTGTTTTCAGTTTAGGGTTGTGCTCCCCTATTACTCTCTTTTCTTCTCCTCACGTACACCTTCCTAATCAGGGATCAATTTACCTAACATATATGGCATAACAATAACACAATGAAATGAGTTAAGAAAAATGAAACATTTTAGTAAAAATTAAATCCAAGAGAAGTACATGTGAATAGGTATGTAGATGACTAGAATCCTTATACAGCATCATAATATTCTATATAATCTGTTCAAGAATCTAATGGACCTATATGTTGCTGTTTAGCAAAAATTAATTACATTAACATAATGGATTTTTCTCTAGCCTGTGTATTTTCTTCAGTATTTAGTTGCCTTTTCCTGTGCTATATTTATTACATGCTGAAAAAATTTAAATAATGAAACAAAATCCTCTTGCCAATCTTGTTTGTGATAATGATTAGAAATTTGAAACTCAATATTTTTTTTACTGCAGAATATAAAAATAAGAAAAAACATCACTCATCTATGTCAACTTTACTAGTTGTTTGACAAGAAATAATTTCTTCATATTTTCTGTTTTATGATGCATTGCTTGTTTCCCTTGGCATTTATCTTTTTGGTGAATTTTTCATCATTTCCCATTTGCTACTTCTGTAGGTATTATGATGATGCTGCCTGTGTGCTGCGGAAGATGTTCTTAGATGCTAAAGCACCTCATCTTTCTTCAGCAATTCCACCAACTTTACCATGGAAAGTAAATGAACCGGTCCAACCTTCTGAGGGACTCACTCGTCAGGGTAGTGGTATTATTGGCACTTTTGGACAATCTGAGGAACTACGTTGTGTAATTGCTGTTATTCGTCAGTATGTTCTTTTCCCTTTTTTAACTTAAATTAGTTAAGCATATTGCTGTTATTTGTCAGTATGTTCTTTGCTATTTACTCTCTTGTTTTGGCAGTGGTGATAGAACTCCCAAACAGAAGGTGAAGCTAAAAGTTACTGAGGAAAAGCTGCTAAACCTAATGTTGAAATACAATGGAGGCAGACCTAGATCTGAGGTAATATATTTTTTAGTGCTTATGTAGTATTTGTCAACTTTCATTTGAGCTACTGAATTTTTTTTTTACCTATTTTGCTTGATTTAATGATCTTTTGTTTGCAGACAAAACTTAAAAGTGCTGTTCAACTTCAAGATCTGTTAGATGCCACACGCATGCTAGTTCCTCGTACCAGGTATTTCACCCTGCACAAGCTTCAATATGAATTACACATTAGCATCACATGCAATGCCAACTAACACCAAAGATTAATCAGGTTTTGGAAGTATGAATGGTCTGGTACAGTCAATTTTCTTCTCAATATTTCATTTGATTGAATGAGAAGATGGCTTTTGCAATTTCCCATGTTCACATGGTTATTATTTGCACACTTTGAACAAATATACATGTGTATTTGTAATAGAAAAAGAGAAGAAAATCAGAGATCAAATTTTCCCCATGAAACAGTATTTTATTAAGAGAAGAGAAATACAATTACAGCGAACAATCCATTCTCCAAAACAAGATAAAAGAGAACATGAGAGGTATCTCCAAATCAGAGCTGAATTTCATTGGATAAGCGCTGACACCTATCCTGTTTGAAGTATCGCAGTGTCGGGCACCTCTTTTATCTTTATCTTTATCCTTTTCATTAGCCCTGTCTGAGTGAAATCTTTCACTTAGGACAGGGCTGGGGAAAAGGATAAAGAGAAAGACAAAAACAGAAATTGTTGCAGATTCTTTCTGGGATCTGCTTCTTCCTGGCTCAAAGATCCCTCAATGATTGGATATCTTGCTGCTGGACCCTTCCCCTTCATTTTATCCTTTCTACTAACCATTCCCCCTTTCAACCTTTGCCATGTTTTCAAGGTTGTTGCGCAAACAAATCCCTCTTCTGCCCCTTACCTATGCTGTAATCATTTTAATAATTGTGGTATATCTATCAGAATATCAAATATGAGAACACATCAAGGAAGCTAAGTCTACCAGTCCTGCTACTTGAAAGCAGGATGCTATCAAGACAACCTCATTCCATGGAAAAGACAAAAGCCATAACATATTTAGGGGTCTTATAACAAATCTATAATTGTACATGGTACACTTTCTGCACTAAGGAGGACTTTCTCTTTCCTGGCAGACAGTTTCATTACACCCACCTGATGCCAAAGGAAAAGTTTTACTCCATAGTGAAAGCATGTAATTTTCTTTTTCTTTCAGTTCTTGAGTATCTCTGAATCCATAAACACAAATGAAGCAGACATTTAGAAGGCTCTAGTTGTCTCTTCTCAAATCCTTCTTTCGGCAACCCAGAAAATTTTCTAAATGTGTACCAAGTTATAATTTAGGAAAATTAGAAGAAAAGAAATTCGTGAACAAATTTTTTTGTTTAGGAATGATTAACCACTCAAGTGACCATTTAAATTAGGGTATGTTCGGAGTTGTTGCGAATTTTGAGTTTTTGGATTTCAAATGCAAATTTCAAAACAAAATGTGTTAGGCTAAAATAAAGCTGAATTGGTTTTTAACATAATTTTAAAACACTTTTAGCTCAATATTTAAAATAAAAAAAAGCAGTTTTGGTTTTCAGTTTTTAATTGTAAAAATAAATCATTCAACTCCCACATCTCTTTCTAAAAGCCCATGTACAATTGCCGTCATCACCACCACCCATCACTGCTATCATTGCCACCACTGCCAGAATCACCAGCCAACACCATCACCATTGCCATGACTATCACATTTGTTGTTGGCATGATAACCAATGGCGGCTGCTACCACTACCATTACCATTGTTGCCATCACTGTTGCTACCTCTGTCGTAATCACCCACCACCATGGCCATTATCATTGCCAATTGCCACCACCATTGCTATCATAGTTGGCTAGTTGCCACCAAGGCCACTGCAATCAATGGCCACTGCCATTACCACTACTACCATTACCATGATCGTTTCCATAGCCACTAGCCCATTGTCATTGTTGTGAGTGAGTGAGGAAGTAAGGAGTAATTTGTGTGGTTTGGATTTAAAATTTGGTATTAAAATTTGAAAACTGAAAACTACAATAATTTGAAACTAAAAATTATAAAACTGAAAATTGATTTTAGTTTTTAAAATTTTCAAAACTTAAAACTGACAACCACACCAAATAGGGCCTCAGTAAGTGGTTACTCGTTGGCCACTCTTTAAACATCATCAACCTAGATATATAACCTACCATTTCATTGTTGAACTTGAATGTATGCTTTGCCATTCCTGCTTGCAAGTAATTTTATGGGTTTTCTGATTGGTATGTATTTATTATTTATGTTAAGCAAGTGTATTGAAATAACTATAGCTGCATATATTGTGTAGACCAGATCGAGAAAGCGATAGTGAGGCTGAAGTCGAGCATGCTGAAAAGCTCCGTCAAGTTAAAGCTGTTCTTGAAGAGGTTTTTAATTTTCTTAACTTTGTTTATTATATGTTAATGACAAGTTTGTAGTGTATTAATAACCTATTGGTAATTGAAATTTGAAATTTACCTATCTGTGGATTGTGGAGCTGTTGACTTGTACCTACCTTTGGTTGGGTTTGCTTTATGGAAATATTGACTAAACTTTCAATTCTATATTAACAGTCAAATACAACTCTAGTACTTGAAAAAACCTCCCTTACCTCAAGACATTTTGGTGTACCAACTCTTCTCAGGAAAAAACTAGGAAACATTATCACTTACTCTTCTCAGGAATAAACAAGGAAACATTATTTTCTTTTCTTATGATATAAGTAAGGTATATTACATATATAACCATTCATGGGTTTTTTCCTAACTAACTTAAGCTTTTGGGAGAGTTGGCTCTTGACATGGTGGTATCTGAGCTTCCTTCATGGAGTATTCAAGAGTTTGATTATTGTTGCTCCCATTCTTCTAAATATTATCCATGCTTCAACTCCAAAGGACTCTTACTTGAAAAGAAAAGAATTGAAAATTATTGGATGTTCCAATTCAAGCTCTAATCCATATTTATAAGCTAAACTTATTAAAAGAAAGATGGAAAATACAAAAAATCTATTCTAATAATTACAAATATAATCTGAATATATACAAAGATATTATCTCCTAAATCAGCACCTATTTACAACACTCTTGCATGAGGGAGTGTTAAGAGATGTTATTGTTAAGATGTCCGGTATCAACTAGGGGCCTAGGAATATGGATGAAGTACTCCTTATATGGCTTGGCTAATTATTCCCTCTTGAGCTAGCTTTTGGGATTGAGTTAGGCTCAGTCTATGTCTAATATGTATAGAATTCAGAGCTTATTCAAGTCTGCAAACTTCATGTTTCAGATGTCTAGTCCTAAGTGTGATGCGTGTCTTAAGATGTCCTACATTGGCTAGAAATATGGCTAAATACTCCTTATAAGACTTGGGTAATCCTGCCTTGAGATAGGTTTTAGAGTTCAGATAAGCCCAATTCATTTATAATGGTAATAAAATCACTCATGTACTTACACCCCTACAATATAAGTATTTGGGAGAGTTAGTTCATGACTTTGACACACCAGGGCTCTGCTCAAGGATCTTCAGCTAAAATATTGATTACATTTAGCTTAGAAAGCTTGTATTTAACTCATTTGGACTCAAACCACTTCTCCACCTCTTGTCGCTCTTTTCCTTCTTATGTTTTGTTCATCATTCCATATTCTCTCTTTTTCTTCTTCTTTCTCTTTTTATTTTTGATTCACTTTTTTAATCTTTGTAGCAAAGAATGTTATGGGGGTTATATGAAAGTTTGAGCTTGGTGGAGGACTATTTTCTTGACCCTCATTCAATTGACACCTTGTAACTGCTTGATTAGTAAAACCAATATCTCCGTTGCTTGTCCTCCTAGCACATTTCCTTCCATTGATACTCGGGATATTTGCTCTAGAGTATACAAATTTTAAGGGGATTTTTAGCCTGCTCTTCTAAATATTTGTCATGACATTTGTATAGACCACCCTTGTACGCTTTCAGTTTAAAATGATTTTTTTTTTCTCTTTCTCTATGTCACTCTTTATTTTTTGTTTTTCTGTTTCTAGTTTTTAAAGTCATGAAGCCAAAGGTCTGGAATTTTTTTAAAGTTACTAAGCTGAGGGCATTTTCTTTTTCTTTTTAAAGTTCTCAGGCTTAAGACTTGGAATTTTAGCAAATCAGCATGAACTTAAGTGTATTTATTTTTATGAAACTATTGAGCCAAGAACCTAATTTTTTTTTTAAACCATCAAGCATAGGACTTTTATTTAGCAAAAGTCATTAAATTTTTTTGGAAAAATCAGCAAATCAATGGCTTGGAAGATTTTTTTTTTCTTTTGTTATTGGTGTACAAAATGATGCCAAGAATTCATAAAATGAAAAACATTTCATGCACGAATTGATGCTATGATAAGATCTTTTTCCCCAATGCAGAGAGTTCACGGAAAATGTATTCTAAAGTTTTTTTTTTTTGTGGTGTCATGAACCAATACTTCCAAAAGCTTATTCTAATGTCCCCCAGCTTGGGCAATGCATATGTTCACCTACCTTTTACTGGCATTTAACCTTTTTTTCCCTCAATTTATTTAGAAAAATGAGGGTGAAGTTGATCAAAGTCATGACCGAACTCTCCCAAAAGCTTAAAACATGTCATGAATGAACTCCCCCAAGAGCTTAAGGTATTAGGTGTAAGGACTTGAATGGTTTTAGGATTTCTCTTAAAAAAGCTATATGAAAAAGAATGCGATATCTTCTTGCATAGCTGAAGTCTGTGTTCCATTGATCATGAGCCAGTAATTTATGAATTAGTTTGTGGTATCAAATGTAAATTTCCTTGCTTTACTAAATCCATGATTGATATATACAAGGCAAAGAAAAGAAAACTGAAGATGAGGTTTCCTGCTTGAGCTGGCAATCCACAAATATTTGATTGGTGACGTTGCCGTGTCTTGATGATTTGGTCATGTGAGAAGAAGACCAACCAAAGCCCCATTAAGAGTCAATCAGATGGATGATAAGTGATAACCCAGTAGTTAGAGGTTGAGGAAGACCAATAAAAAGTGACATGCCACCCATATTGCACTGAATACAGAAACTTGTCTACTAGTTGTGACATGCCACCCATATTGCTTGCAAAAGAGGAAGACAATACTCCTGCATGTTGTCTTCCTGCATGACTTTTAAAGCCTGAATAACAGCAGCTTTCATTTTTCATTATATTTTTATCAGAAAGTCGAGATTTTTCATGTACTTATTTTGTTTTCTTTTATTCAATATCAGGGTGGGCATTTCTCTGGCATATATAGAAAGGTTCAACTAAAGCCACTAAAGTGGATCAAAGTGGCCAAAAGCAGCGGTGAGGGGGAAGAAGAACGGCCTGTTGAAGCTCTGATGGTTCTTAAATATGGTGGCGTTCTTACACATGCTGGCAGAAAGCAGGTTCAGATTGATAAATACTTCAAAGAATGTTTCTTCACAGTTTGAATTTGATTGTACTGCTGTTGTTGAGAGTAAATGTGAAATTCGTATTTATGATCCTCTTTCTAGTTGTGTTAATTATTTTTTTTCTTTGTAGGCTGAAGAACTAGGAAGATATTTCCGGAATAATATCTATCCAGGTAACTAAAATAGATTTTCAGCCAGCAATGTAATTCTGAAGTTTGAGGGCGAGCCTTGGCGCAACGGTAAAGTTGCGCCTTGGTGACCAGTTGGTCACAGGCTTGAATCCGGAAATGGCCTCTTTGCATATGCAAGGGGAAGGCTGTGTACAATAACCCTCCCCCATACCTTTGCAAAGTGAGGAGCCTCTGGCAGTGGGGTACGTTAGTTTTAATGTAATTCTGAGACTGAAGTTTACTGAGTCACATTACAGTGGATTTTTTTCCAGCAGTGACTGCAGAAGTAGTATCACATATTTTCTATTTTGATATTATATATTTAGATTATTTCTGGGACTCTTCTTTCAAGTAGGCATGGTGGTTGCCTAAATGTGTGCTTTAATAGATATAAAACTATCTATGGGTCTGTGCATACTTGCTTAAGCTTTTCATAGATTTGATACTAATTTGCTGTATATTTTTGGCTTCATTCACAAGATGTAGCTACCGTGTTGCTAAAAGCAGTCTGTTTTGCATGTGTTGAAAAGGAGTTTCAGTTTTATTGTAATTTAAGCATAACGAAATATTCATTTACTAATAAGAATAGTTGTGTTAGAGCAGTTTGGATGGACAGCCTTGCTAGTGCAAGTTCAGGTCTTGGGATATAAAACTTTCATGTTAACTGATTGTGCTAGAGAATTCTTACAGTCTTGCCGTTAAAATATTTTCTTGAATAAGTACACTTTCCATTGACATTGTAATCCTGCTATGGATCTAATTGTCAAGATTTTTCTTATTTATGAACATGTTATTACAAAGTTATATTCATAAGAGCACTATATGTTGTTCACACGTTCCATCACTCTCTAATGGAGTAAATAGTCACTATACTCTGGTGTTACTTTTGGCATTAAGATATGCTATCAGTTGTTTTATTTGAGATTGCTTTTTAACCATAAAGTTCAATTTGATGTTCAGATGTGCTGGGTTATACTTAAGAAACATGTAACAGAAACATATTTACATCTTGAAAAATATAAGATGTAACAAATTTAAATGCTTTTAAAAGGTTTTTAACATGTTTTAGTCCATCTTACTGGGTTCAAAATCAGTTTTTAGCTGTTTGAAATGTTTCTTTGCATTCTGAAACAGATTTTTTTATGCATTTCAAATGATTTCTCATTTTCTCTGATTTTGACCAATTTGGGAAAAAAAAAGGTAGAAAAAGCAGTTTCCATCCAGCTTGTACAGTTTGTGAATATGTGTGTTCACATCATACTGTAATGTTTAAAAACTGAACTATCAGTGCTTCTTATGTTTTAGTCAGCATGAAATGTTTCAAACATGATCTTCCATTCTTCTTGTAACATAGACATGGCAATGGATTGTACCATGTATGACAAAGGCAAATTAAATCCTGTAATGTTGCAGGAGAAGGTACAGGGCTGCTTCGCCTCCATAGTACATACCGTCATGATCTTAAGATATACAGCTCTGATGAGGGTCGTGTGCAGGTATGGGCTACGTTGCACTATCCTTCCTGCAATCAGAAGGAAGCATGACTGCCTGAGTGGTTTTGAAAGCAGTTGCTCCCCTTGTTATTTAATTATTTATGTTTAATGTCAAGATTATGTTGCTAACCTGCACAATCTAATTTATGAACCATTTTATATTTGGTCTGTGTTAACAGATGTCTGCCGCCGCTTTTGCCAAAGGTCTTCTTGACCTTGAAGGGCAGCTAACACCAATCCTGGTTTGTTTTTAAAATTTTTCTAAAGTATTTGATTTGTCTTTGTGTTGGATATGTTTCACTAAAATAATTGTAATATTAGGTTTCACTTGTTAGTAAGGACTCCTCCATGTTGGATGGGCTTGACAATGCCAGTATTGAAATGGAAGAAGCCAAGGTTTGTAGTGTGTACGGTGATTTATGTTGTCTTTATTTTATTCTATATTATAGGCATTGTAGTTGTGATGAAAAATTTAAAATGGGTTTTGTTCAATGTCAAAGACTGACTTTCCTAAAGGCTTGAGCTGTTAGATGAAGGCTCATGAATGGTTTTATTTCTTAGACTCCCCCTCATGCAATGGCCCTTTTGGCTTGTAGTGTTTATTAGAGATGAAACCATTCATGTGTCTTCGTCTAATAGCTTAAGCTTTTGGGAAAGTGAGGAATGCTAACAACACACTCTATAACATACTCTTCTCAACACAATCTACTATTGGTTAAAATATATTGAGATTCATAAATTATGTCTTACACACATTAAATAAAGAATAGGACCTACATGATTTTGTGAATACTAATAAATTTCAGTTAATAGTAAAGAATGTGTTAGAGAGTGTCATGTTTCTCTTGGGACTGTTGGTTCATGACAAGGTATTAGAGCTTCCATGACCAAATGGTCTAGACTTCGACCGTTGCTATCCCTATTCTTGTTGAAAATCAGAATCATATATTCTGTATTTATTGTATAACTGTTTATAGGCAACTCATATCTAGTTTATAGGAAACTCATATTTGATTTAGAGGAACAAAAAACTCCTTTAATTATGTGCATTTACCGTAATAAGCCTATTTAAACCTAGCTTTGTGGTGTAATTCAAACACATGAATTCACTCAATATTCTCTCATTTTTCTCTCTTTCAACACTGGTATCTAGAGCTTGAGAGACTTGCCACTCACCAGCTGCTTGCCTTCTGCCACTCGACTTTTTGGCAAGTGACAATGTCTCTTTTGTTGACTTTTCCGTTAGCCACCGGTGACTTTTTTGACGACACATCTTGTGCTTGCCTCCTTTTAGCCTAGTGATCAACCCCGGGCAACTCCTGCTACTTGTGAAGATTTCCTCTCTTTCAAGTTTAAATATTTTGGGCAGATATCTATTTTTTAGTTCGTTCATAAGGCCTTCGTTCACCACCTCAACATGGTTGTTTGGCTCTCTTGGGATATGTTTTGCCAGATGCACTACCCGCGTCTTTATCCCAGATGCACTGGCTTTGTCTTTGTCCCAGATGCACTTTTCCCAGGTGCATTAGCATTGGCCCTTTTTCCCAAATGCACTAGCCTTGTCTCTATCCTTGAACTAGTTGCTAGCCCTAGGGTTCAATCTAATCAAGAACCCTTTTTTTTTTTCGACAACTGTTTTTTGGTCCAACCACTGTTTTCGTGGATATCAGTTTTTATGTTTTTATTTATATACTTTATTTGAGGGAGAATGTATTGTTTTCGTGTAACAAGCTAAAAGCTTAGTAAGTTTTAGCTTGAGGGGGAGTGTTGAAAATTAGAATCATATATTTTGTATTTATTGTATAGTGGTTTATAAGCAACTCATATCTAGTTTATAGGAAATTCATATATGATTTAGAGGAACAAAAATCTCCTTTAATTATGTGCATTTATTGTAATAAGCCTATTTAAACCTAGGTCCGTGGTGTAATTCAAACACATGAATTCACTCAATGTTCTCTCATTTTCTCTCTATCAACACTTCTAATAAAAAGTTAAATTTTAGTACAAGGTTGATTTTGAACTTGTGCATTATTTACACTTCAAGTCTAGTGGACTCTTATGTGAGGGGGTGTGTAAGAGATGTAACATAAAATATTTCACCTGTCTTCACCTAACAGTTTAACCTTTTGGGATTGTTGGCTCATGATAGTGTTCACAATGCATAAGCTCATTCTGCCTTTATCCTCAAATTCAACTTTTGGTAGAAAAATGGAGGCAACAAGGATCTAAACTGTGATCACATGGTCATAGGAGCTCTAATAATCAACTGTGTTAAAAGCTTAAGTTGTTTGATAAAAATGCATGAATGGCTTTATATCTGAACAAAAAGGGATTTGTCTCAACAGTAAGTTATGGATGGATACTAGAAGCCATAAATATATTTTATTTTATTCTTTATTTTGAATCTCTATTAACTACCACACTGAATCTGTTTTCCTGCAAAATGGATAAACAAATTTGGCTATTTTTTCTTTTATTAATTTTCTATTTTGATTCTCCCCTTTGGTAATTTTCTATTAACGAAAGGGAGAATCAGACACTCATACCTTACCTAAAATGATTAAGAATTTTGAACATAATGGATTTCAACAATTACATAAAAACAAAATTTCCTTTAAATTTGTGGATAAACTTGTTACCAGACTTTATAATTTTATCTAGAGTTATAAATGACATTTATGCTCTTGTATCCTTAATTTTTTTGAAGATAACTATTGTAACATGTAAAATATGAAGCATGTGCATTATTTCTTTTTGTACATGTTTAATTAGATTTATTCCTTCATTAGGATTGATTGTCAAGGTTTCCTTATTTGGAGTAATCAGGTCTGATTTGGTGTCCATAATTCTAAGATAGTTTTAATGATCAAAGCTGTATAAACAGTGTTCCTTGTTGTACTCTTGAAAATTGAAATTATCGGAAAATAATATTCACTTTTCCTCATTCCAAGTATAACATATATTTGTATGTCTGATAGAATTAGAAAGTCATAGTCATTAATTTGGTTTGTTGAGTACAAAATAATATTGAATTATTATGCTTATTAATTAGGCCAATAAGTAGGGGCAAATTGAGGAAGTTACCTGAGAGATAAAGAATAAGAGAAAAAAAAAGTAGGAATTATGCAGGTGCTATGTGACAAATGTCAACGTGTTGCTAAAACTTCCATCCTGTAAGAGATGTGAGGGAGAGAAACACCTTAGCATCAGGCTTTGACCATAAGCACACCAAACCTCTAAAAGTGACACCATTTAAAAGGAGTTTGAAATTGTTTTTTGCCAAACCAAAGCTTAGAAAGTTTATTGGACATGTAATAGCGTTTATTGTCAACCAACCATTTGTTCTGTTAGATGAAATGATTGAAGGAAGGAACCAAAAAGGGAATGGAATGTTTATTAGTATGTTCTGTTTGGTATGGATACAAATGGAATGATCAATGATGATTCCATTCCATTTTTATGTTTATACTATAATTGATAAAACAAATGCAGTAAAAAATAGTTTTAAGAATTTTAGGTTTAACAGGCTTGACTTGGCCCATTTCAGCTCAATCAATATTTTGGGCTAGGCACAGCATAGGCTGGTCTAGGCTCACTTTTCTGGTCTAGATGGGTTAATCCATTTTTTACCCTTATATTTTGGTTAAATAGAATGGGGATTCTAGTAACTTTGTGATGGAACCACTATTCCTATGATTGTAGGAATGCTCATTCCCTTTCCAATCACCTAACCATGCATGGGAATTGAAATGATCCCTTTCTATTCTCATTTCATTTACTCCAAATCACTATCAAAGCTTGAGCTATTAGGAGGCCTATGAATAGTTTTATATATCTCTAACATGCCCCCACACTAGAGCCTTTTGGGATTGAAGCATGGAGAATGCATAGGTTCACTTGATCTTGTGCATAAATTTAATTTTGCATTATGAAGAATGAGGGAAACAAGGATTGAATTCCTGTACCCTTGGTCCACTAGTGGTACCTAATGATTGGTTATTTCACAACTCATGCATTTCAAGTAAGGTTCAGGAAGTAATACAGAAACACTGCTATGCTTTTCAATTTACTTATTGTCTTGGTTGAATATTCTGCAGGCTCGGTTAAATGAAATCATAACCTCTAGTTCAAAGACAATCCATAACAACGGATCACCTGAATTTTCTTGGATGGTTGATGGTGCTGGATTGCCACCTAATGCGTCAGGATTGCTTCCCAAGTTGGTAATGTTTTTGTAAATATAGCAATGCATCATTATGTCTTTAACCTCTTCCTCCATGGCATGATTCAGAGGGGAAGCTGAAATGCCCTTTTTGAATTAGGCAAAATAATCTGGTTCTCTTGATGTTCTGCCATATGAAGCTTCTCGTATATAACTTTATTTTAAACTTGGATAGTAGACTCTACAATTTGTTGAGAGTAACTTAAAAATTGTTTACAAGAACTTATTGGCACATATTTTTGTAAAATAAAATAATCATTGCCAAAATATGCTGATGGTGTGGTAGATGAGTCATTAGTGTCATGAATAAAAGATAAATGGAATGGTGAAATCCATTAGAACAGTGTTGCTTCTCGTCACTAAAGATGTGGGATTAGTGCTTATATTTTGTTCATTTAAAACATACTCTCAGAACTCCTGAATCTGAGAAGCAAAAATGAAATAGCAATAGGTTGTTTTTTTATTGTTAAAATGCACAATAGCACTTATTAAGATATCTTCTAATCAAACAAACTGATAGAAAACTGAGACCCAAGTGGGGGTCTAAAATTTGACAAAGCTGTCCAATCTAAAACAAAGCAAAGACTAAAGAATGAACATCCCACATTTGTAGGGTTAGGGGATGGTCAGATGGGCAGAACCTTTCTCCTGTTTAATCTCTTTTAAAATAAAAATAGAACCCCCCTTAAGCAACCATGGGTAGGTCACTAAATATCATTTAATGTGGTTTCATGTATGAGAAACTACTTTTATTTTTTTGGTCATCTATGTAAATTTTATGGTTACAAATATGTTAGGAAAAAGTTGATTGAGTTGCAATTGTAAAATTTTGCTAAATTTCAAAATTGGTATGGTAGGCTTGCTTTCCTTTTCAAAGATCATTGAACTTTTGTTTATGTTCAGAGTTCAGACTATCTCATCCTCTATCTAAGGGAACCTGTTTGCTATTGTCTGAGTCCATTAATCTTGACGGGATAGTGTTTTTGTCCGAAGTTATTGCTTCCTAATTCCTTCTAGGTTTTCACTACTGATAGAACATGAAACTATTTGTGTGAAATGCTACTAAAACTATTTTTGTTTCTCAATTTCCCCTTCATATCTCATGAATAGGTAAGTTTGATTAAGAAGGCTACTGAACAAGTAAGACTACTTGCCAAGGATGAAGATGAGAAACTTGCAGAAACGAGCTTATATGATGTAATTCCTCCTTATGACCAAGCAAAAGCACTTGGGAAGACAAATATCGATGTTGATCGTATAGCTGCTGGATTACCTTGTGGTAGTGAAGGGTTTCTACTAATGTATGCTCGATGGAAAAAGCTTGAAAGGGACCTGTATAATGAACGCAAGGAGTAAGCATTTACATTTTTTTCGGTTTAATCTTGTTTGGTTTTGTACTATTTCCTTCTATGTAATAGGAAACAAAATGTTACTACAAATGCTATTGACACATGAGAAAGGTTTTAGTTACATGAAACATACATGACGAAACGCTGTCATATTGGAATTTTTTGAAAACTAATTAGTTGTGAAGTCAAAACTTATTACACCCCTGTAGTTTGTACATGCACACTATATGTATCTTGTTGTGTTTGCTTAATGTATTGGCCAACACACTGATGGTGTGTTACTTGCACAGGCGCTTGACATCACCCAAATTCCTGATGTCTATGATTCATGCAAGTAAGTTATTTATTTCCTTAGGTTTTTATGATAACTTAGGACCTTTCCAGATCTACAATATTTGTGCTATACTGCAACCATGGAGACTGATTAGATACTTTGTGAGAATTTTCTCATTCTATGAATGAAATTTCCGTAAAAAGTTATTGTCACAGTTGTCAGTTTCCAGGAGCTTGTTTGTAGATTTTGAGGGGATGTTATGTACTGCTGACTGCTGAGTTTTCCCTGATGGACTTATTAGTGTTATACCTTTACTTTATCTTTCCCTTTCCCCCTCACTCCTTTTGGATATTGTTTATATATCAGAGAACTAAGATTTCAGCTCAATGTTGCAAAAGTTTTGAAAAGATGTAAGCAAGTAAAAATGAAAGAATATGATTTTATGCTTTAAATTTTAAAGATGAAGCTTTTAAATTGTCGAAGTTAAATTTTTAGTGTTACATTGTTAGGAAGAAATAACCAAGCAAAGCATGAGTAACTGGCAGAAGAGGTACTTATAGCAACATATAATGAACTCTCAGAGCCTGACTTCCACTGAACTGTTCTACCGGGCCATGTTGTGTGGATTTATTTTTCTATTACCTTCTGGTTTTTTCACCTATAAATTCTCAGATTTGATTAATTATTAAATTCTTGACTGATTGTCCCTATTCTCTTAATCTTTCTCTCTTTTTTTCCCTCTCTAATTTTACCCCATTGTCCCATCTGTTCTCTACTTGTCTATTATTTTCAGTTGTCCCTCCATCCAGTTGTATATGTGTCTCAAGAATATATGTAGGTATTTGAGTTGTGACTACTGAGTAGTCATTAAGCTTTGGGAGACCACTACAGCTACAACTGGTTGATGGAAATTTGCCTGTTAAACTATCATCAGCCAAACACTTCTAACTCTATTTTATATATCTGTGTATAATCTGCAACCTTATCAATTTGATGAAAAAACTGGCAGTTTCATTTAAATTATGTAGCTTCTTTTATTCCTTTCGTTTGAGAAGTTAATTAACATTTACTTGCACCTTACAGATATGATCTCTTGCACAATGCACATCTTAATCTAGAGGGATTGGATGAGCTTTTTAAGGTTGCTCAGGTATGAGAATTCTGTTAGGGAGATTTGTGCTCAAGTAGCACTACTTGAACCTGTATAAGACAGACTGACCAGGCAGCATTTGAATCCACTTGATATACTTTTGAAATATATCTTTTGATGGCTCGCTATTGTTAATGTTTCCATGCCAGTGGGGGCTGTCTATAAATTTCATGCTGGTATCATTGCTGATATTATTACATCAAAATACTCCTATTGCATTTTTTTTTTAATTACAGTTTTCAACTTCAATTTGTCACATGTAATTTTTTGCCCTTCGTACTTGTGTCCTTGTAGTCGACCTCACCTAGTGGGACAAGACTATTTTTGTTATTTGTTATTGTACTTGTATCCTTGTTGAAAGAAAACCAGACTTCCAAGTCTGAGCACCCCTCACTCAGCAAACCTTTTTCATAAAATTTTGAGTAGTGTTTTGGCTTTACCATTTTGAAAGAAGCTTTGGATGTTAAAAAACTAAGAGAGTCAAGTATTCCCTTGCAGAAATAAAACACCCACATATAATATTCAGTCTTTTTGGTTTCCTTATTGCTATGCCTTCTTATTTGTAGGCACTTGCTGATGGTGTAATTCCAAATGAATATGGAATTAATCCGAAGCAGAAGCTAAAGATTGGCTCAAAGGTAAAGTCTTGGTGTAAGGAATCTTGCAAATTGATTTTCCTAACAAAATTTTAAAACAGTTACCTTATAATGCATTTGTAATGAATAAGAATATCTTCTTTGATAACGGGCGAGATAATTTGACCTATAACAAACATGAGAATTACTATATGCCATGAAATGTGAATGGAGTCAGAATAGATTAAAATAGATCAGTGTACTGTAACTTTTGAAAGGGAATGGATTGTTTGATACTTGGAATATGGATTGAATCAAAGTTGTTCTATATGATATTATATTGATCACGGGGAAAAAAATAGGATCAACTTTTCTCATGTATACTTGTTCAAGTTTAATTGTTTTTATAACAATAACACAAAATATTGTCGTCAAAAAGTAACACTGTTTCATTTGTGAGGAATAAAGTTAAAATGTATACAGATTTTTGGAATTGTGTTCTACAATATTATTATACTTTTATAACGTTTCCCATTTTTATGTAATTATTAGGTTAAATTAATTTGTAAGTCTGAACAAAGGGATTTTTAAACAAGTCCTTATACTTTGAAAGTTTGTAATTATTTCCTTGAACTATTAAATCATTTTCAATTGGATCCCTGACCACATTTCCATTAGGGTTTTATTATGTACTGTACAGAGATCTAATTGAAAATTTTCAA
This sequence comes from Spatholobus suberectus, assembly GCA_004329165.1. Taxonomy (NCBI): domain Eukaryota; kingdom Viridiplantae; phylum Streptophyta; class Magnoliopsida; order Fabales; family Fabaceae; genus Spatholobus; species Spatholobus suberectus. The sequence continues at coordinate 12,488,873 of CM014731.1, read as the reverse complement.
ACAGTTTAGGGACTATGTTGCTAGTTTAATTATTCAGTAGGTCCTTGAACTATTTAAAACTTTCTAATTAGGCCCCTTTACTTAACGGAACCCTGATGTAAATGAGGCCAGAGAGCTAATTAAAAATGATTTACAAGTTTAGGGACATAAGTATAAACTTTTGAAGTATATCTAAAAATCTTCAAATAGTTTAGGACCTACAAATTAATTTAACCTAATTTTATTATTTTTTAAATTTCACATCAGTACTTAAAATTGATTGCAAGACATGAAGGGAAGGTTAGGGTAGGCTGGAATCAAAATTGATTGTTAGGATACATTTAGTAATGAGTAAAAATTGTCAATTGTTATTGTATAAAATCAATGAGGTTTTGTTAAGAAAAAGAAATTAATTCTCATTCCATGGATGGAATAACCATTCTCACCTCTGTAGGAGGAAGTGATATGATGAGGTGCTTGTTTATGCTAACAAAAATGAGAATGCCCAGACCATGTAATAAAATCACTATTTAGTGTACCAAACATGATATAAGAGAAGTAAGCAATGGGCACTTGATTTGAACGATAAGTCTGAAACTTGATGCTAGGCTTGGTTAAATTCAATTATAACTATTTCTTGTTCAGTTTCTTGCATTGCTTTTGCTTGATGAACATATAGTACTCTGATTAGATGCATTTTTTCTACACATGTACTTGTAACTATAGCTACCATTATTTTAATTGTTGGTGTTGTTTTGATTCAGATTGCGCGTCGATTATTAGGCAAAATTTTAATTGATCTGAGGAACACCCGTGAGGAAGCCATTAGTGTTGCTGAGTTAAAGAGTAACCAAGACCATGATTCATCATCCATGATAACTGAAAAGGAAGATACAGAGGCCAAGTCAAAACTTCTCAATAAGAATGATGAAATAAGGAAATCCAATACTTTGAATGATATATCAATGGATCAGGATGATGATGATGATAAAGAGACCAAATATCGTTTGGATCCAAAGTAAATATCATGTCTTTGTTTTATTTTGTACGTTGTTACTTGCATTCTAATACTTTTTTATTGCCCACCACCAGGTATGCAAATGTAAAGACACCAGAACGCCATGTGCGGACACGCCTATACTTCACATCAGTGAGTGCTGTGTCAGATTATGTTAATAAACCTTGAACAGAAATTTACTTCTAAACCCCTCTCTACCTGCTGTGTTTCTGTGACTGATTGTAAAATATTTCCAATCTGGTTATTTCAATTTCAATCACTGATAGGTTACTTATTAACTTCTCTTTTGAACATTTTTAACCTGTTAAGTGGTTAATTATTCCCAAACTAAGTATCTTACAACGAGTGCCTTTCTAGTGATTTTCCCAAAATCTCATCAAGTTGGCTGGGGACTATTGTTGGAGATTGAGGTCCTTTTCATCTTGTTTTTGGCAGACTCTACATCAAACTGGTTCTACAACCAGCTTGACTGTTGGCTGATCCAAAAAAAATAAAAATAAAAATGGAAAAGGCAAAAATAAAAAATAGATGTGAAAAAAAAAAATTCATATTATAGTGAAGCCAATTGTTGGGTTCCAGGGGTAACAAAACTACAAGGCAGGCAAGTAGACAGTCAAACATGTTGGACTGGCTATTCTGGTCCAGTTGCCATCAGTAGAGTTGTTTCATTAAAGTTTTCTTGGCAGGAATCCTCTTGATTTATAATATTTTCATCATGATGCATTGTAACATAACAAGAATAACAAAGTTGCGTGGCTACTGGCAAGTAGCTTGGTTTACATTAAGTAAGTTGTTGGGTTCTTATTAACTATCAAATTATATTGAACACATAGGTAAATGCCTTTATCTAAAATTTCTAAATAGATGCATCCAAACTCAGGTTCATAAAATTTTGTTGTTGACATTTGCATACAATTTATCTTAGTTTTATTTTCATATTTTTGTTTTAACATATTATCTATGTTGACAGGAATCACATATCCATTCTCTCATGAATGTTCTTCGTTATTGTAATTTGGATGAATCTCTTCTAGAAGAAGAAAGCCTCGTTTGCTATAATGCTCTAGAGCGCCTCTATAGAACAAAGGAGCTTGACTATATGAGCTACATTGTGCTGAGGATGTTTGAAAACACGGAGGTAGGTTATTTTGGCCCTTGCCCAAGCAATATTTCTAATTAGTTACTGCATGTCTGCAACAACCTAGTCTTTTACCACTAGTTGGCATTTTCAATTTGTTGTTGATAGAATACAATGTGGTTCCTAAACGCTCAACATTAATTTGGTCCTTTTAATTTTTTGGTTTTGGTAGAAAAAAGTTAACTTGGAGGGGAGGGTATCCCATTCTGAGGCCAGGGCAAGCCACATGCCTTAGTGAGTGTTTACAGTGGTGTGATGTGTTGCTGCTGGTTATTTTAAGCCTTTTAGTGACTTGGATCGATGGCTGGATGGCTTGTACAGTTGTACCTCAAGGGTGAGGTGATCAAGTGCCCATATTCTCTTTAGGTGAACTCTGCCGTTCAGTTCTGGTGAACTGTACTGTGTTGAGTGGTATAGGAGTAATGAATAACTAGGACAAGGAGAGTCCACCATAAACTGAACAGCCTGAAGAATTCATGCTGGTTTAGTGTATGAGACCACTTTTGGCAAGGCTGTTCAGAAGCCTAGGGGCCCTAACTAATTATGCCAGCTGGCAGTAAAAGTTGTGAAAACTAACCACAGTTGTAACTGACTGGGCTAACTAAAAGGCAGCTTAAGGCTGCAAGAACAGAGAAAGAGTGCTATGCGATATTTTGTTACGGCACAAATATCTGGAGTTATGTAATTTGTAGTTCTGTAGTATCTGTGTTTTATTGATTTTACTTTTGACTTTCAAATTGCAGGTGGCCTTAGAAGATCCAAAAAGGTTCCGCATAGAGCTAACCTTTAGCCGTGGTGCTGATTTATCCCCCTTGGAGGTAAATTCAATTTATATTGTTTGCTAACAAGGAATCTAGAAGAGGGGTTTGAATTCTATTTACTGTATCTGGCGTATGGTATGAAAGTGAAGTTCAATTCAATATCCATTAGGCATCAGGATACAAATGGTGCAACTGGTTTCCAGCTAATCCATCCACATAGCATCATTCTCTCACTGCACTTCCCTGCCCCCGGCTGTGCATTGCACATGGCAATATGGGGCTTTAGTTTTTACATTACTCATTTCATGCAAATTCCATTTATTGATATGATAAAATTTCTCCTCTTGACAAATTTTCGTATGAGGAATATCAGTAAATATGCTGATTTTAGGTATTGAATTTCTTTTTCATTAGCTTATTTCCGTTCATTGTATGATTGACAGAAAAATGATAGTGAGGCCGCTTCATTGCATCAGGAGCACACACTGCCTATTATGGGTCCTGAAAGGCTACAAGAAATAGGATCATATCTCACATTGGAAAAAATGGAGATGATGATTCGTCCATTTGCAATGCCTGCAGAAGACTTCCCTCCACCAGCAGCCCCTGCGGGATTCTCTGGCTATTTCTCAAAAAGCGTACTTGAGCGTCTAGTAAATCTTTGGCCTTTCCATAAGCATGCCAATTCTAATGGGAAATAGTTAACTAGGTTAAAAACTTCCTCCCTCTGCTTTTTTAATGTTCCAGCTTGATGTTTCTTGATGTACATGGGAAAATTCTGATACAACCCAAGCGAGCTTTGGGCTCCTTTGGAAAAAATTTTGAAGCAAATTTCTTCCCGCCAAAAATGTTGGAAGCTGTACAAAATAGAATTAGTAGTTAAGGCGGACACTAGTCCAGCTCTTCCTATTATAACTAACAGGATTACAAGAAGGAATTTGCAAGAGGAAAATGATGTATGAAACGAATGATGGAGCAAAGACCTGAGAACAAACGCTGAGGAACTGGGATTGTTGGAAAATAAACAGGCTTGGTTGGGAATCGGAAAACGTTTCGGCTGCTGGGAGGTAGTTGGTAAAATTTATCCAAATCAAATTAGTTGCTGCAATGCCACAATAACGACTGCGATTTCAAGTTGCGTTGGCTGCTCTGTCAAAAACGCGATGCAGTGCTCTACGCATCAATGGTACCATTTTTTTGGGTCTACACCGATGGTACCGTTTTTTGTCGTGATTGGCTACTTTGGGTTGAATCGTTAAATCGTGTTTCAATATCTTATATTGGTTGAATGTTAGTTATGGTTTTTATACCTTGAATTGACTTGTCTGTCCACTCTGACGAAATTTTATATCAAACGTAGTTCAGAGTCTGTCATTGCTATTCAGTGGTACAGCAGCCAAAAATAGTAGTGACATCTATTTTAAAATATTTCGTTCGGCCACACGTTTCTTTGTCCCTATAAGACCCATTGTCTTCACACATTTCTAGCTTCTCCCAACTTCAATCTAATGTAAATATTAGAGTAGAAAATCAAGGGCAAACTGTAATATTGATGAAACCTTGCGTTTGCGTGCTCCCTTCATGTAATCCTCAATGTTTGGTGCTGTGTTTGTGACCCCTAAATACGGGTTTGCCGATTTTTATTTTTAGCTGAAATTTAAACATACGTGTTTGGAAAAATGTTTGTAAACTATTTCGAACAGCAAATGGTCGTAGACATGATTCTAGTAGAAGTAATTTCAAAGTAGTGTTTGTTTTTGGAGCGTGTTTCACGGATTAAAAATTCAGAGTATGTTGAGAGTTCTAGAAAATTATTTCCGAGTATTGTTTATGTCCCAAAAAAAATGCTTATTTATTTATTTATTTATTTTCATTCCCATGAAAGGAGGTAGGAAAATTATGTTTTCATAGAAATATGAGAAATTATTGTCTAACTTAATTATAACTTATATTTATACGTTTATTTTTTATTTCAATTATTTTAAATTTTAAAATTATTTTTAGAAATATTAAAATTTAGAATTTAATAATTATGTATTGTCAGTGTAAAAAAGTTTACAATGTCAATTAATTAGAAATAATTGTTGATGTGATTTTTAAGAGTTGTAAAAATAATAAATTTACTATACACTGTAGTTTATGGTTGAATGATAATGTAAAATTGTTTTACATTTACACTGTTGGTGTACAGCCTATTTCTCTAAATCTAACTAAACATATTTTTGAATTTGCTTAGAAATAATACTCTTAGTTATAATATTCTTGAAAATGTCATTTTTGGGATTCATTATGATACCAAGAAACAAATGCCTTCTTGAGTAATTTTATAGTAAGTTTTATTATAAATTTGTCCTTGAATTAAAAGTTTATATTCTTTATTTTAAAATTAATTTAAACCAAAATTAAAATCATTTACAAACTTTCGAAATTCTCCTCCAAATACATTCGATCCCAATTTTATAATGCGGCTTAACATCGTCCGGGGAGGTTTGATGAAATTTCAAACCGATTATGTGTTCTTTAAAGTCAATAATACTATAATTCTTGTGTATGATGACTATAACCTTGTATAACTGTATTACTTTTTTATTTGATCAAGAATTTTTTGGTCATAACTTATTGTTAAATACAATGGATCACGACTTTTTATGCTGAAGAATGCTTAGGAGGTAGGGTTTCGATATTATTAACATTCACATTAATAGTTACTAGATGCACCCCGGTGGGTATCTTAATTTTATCGTAATTATCTTTTTATTTTGAAACTCTATTAAATATAATTCTATTTGAATGTTTAAATAGTATTTAGATGAAAAAAAATCAAATTTATGTAATTTTAGAAATAAAGAAAGTTAATTAGCTTGAAAAAAATTAAGGGGGGACCAAAATCACATTTATTCTAAATTAAAGCAATTAAAAGTACAATTAAACTAAAAAATAATGCTAAAGGTGTTGAGTTTATAATAGATAAAAATAGCAGGAAAACAACATTCAAAGGAAGGTCGTATAACTTCCCTACCGCGTTTGAATATCAGGAAAAAATTTGAAGGAAGGCCGCATAACCTTGTGTTCCACCACAGCTAAACAAGACTAGTCTTACACGGGCCATTGGTTCAAATCAAGGGAATATATAAAAATACCTCATGGTTTAATGAAAAAGAAAAGTTAGAAGAGTTTAATTTTGATATATTATCAATGTGAATCACACTATTAACTAATTAAAATTACTCTAGATATAATTTTTAAAACAATTATTTTAAAAGTCAATAATATTAGAATAAATTACATCGACACATCTTAAAATTTTTTAAGATTACACATAACCATCCTTTTTTTTAATGTTTACAATAATCTCCCTTGTAGAGGTATATAGTGTAATATTTTTCAAATAGTCAAAGGAGCTAATGTAATATATAAGGAGCATTAGTATAATGTTTATCAAACAATTAAAGGAGGTTAGTGTAAAAATAAAAAAAGAAAGATATTGAACGGAATTTAACAAAATTTTAAAAGATGTCAGTATAATTTACTCACAATATTATTATTTGATAGTGTAAAAAATCTTTAAACTATTAATACATTCTAATTAAATTCAAGTTCCAATATAGTCCTCCAAGAAGAAATCGTTACTGGGCTCGTTTATTAGTTTAGTTAAAATAAGTTTCAAACAATCTAATAAGTTTTCATAAAAGAAACAAAAATGCTAAAACTCAAAAAAAGAAAAAAGAAAACTTTTTTTTTTTTTTTTGGTTTAAAAGAGTAACTTGAGAGACAGTGGCAAGGAAGTCTAGTCATTTTCAAAGATGGCCTATTCAGGTCACAAAGAAGATAACTTCTTTTGACATAATTATATTTATACCGCAGCCTGGACATCCCATGAGTGGTGCAATGGCCAAAGCCTTAACCAGTCATAGACCACCATATCACACAATCAAGAAATAAAATAAACTATCAATTTAGTCTTTTAAATATTATTTTTTCTCCTAAATAATTTTTAAAATAATAAAATTATATCAATAATTTTTAAAATATCAAATATTCATCAGTTTAGTCTACATTGATATATTTTATTAATATTAAGGGACTAATTTAAAAAAAATTAATACTTAAGAGACTATATAATGTGATTCTAATACTTCAAGAATTACTTACATAATTTTATTACTTTAAAAACTACTTAAGAGAGACACAGTAACATTTAGGGATGGTTTATTTTAAAATTAAATAAAAACGCAACACACATACACACACACAGAAGAGTGAGACAGTATTTTCAAACACCATATATAATATGCTAAACTGTTAAACAGACACCATCTTCGTGAAGAAGCAAGCGAACAAGTTTAAATTTTACACCTCCGTCATCATCGTAAGACTGTAGCCAAATCTAACCATTCATACTATAGTTTTTTTTTATTTCCTTGAAGAGAAAGATAGATACATAGCTGAATAAATAGGAATGAAGAGCTAAGATTGCGTAGCTCGATGTTTCTCAATCTTCTTCTCAAGCTCGTCCTTATCGGCGCCAACAACCCTGTCAGATTCCTTCCCTCTCTTCATCAACACGAACGTCGGCATCGCCTCCACACTAAACTCCTGCGCCACATCCTATTCCCACAAAACCATGACAGAAAATTAAAAAAGGTTCAGAACCAATGTGTTTGAAATAGTTGAAAAAATTAAATTATTCATATGATTATATGTATAATTGATTATAACTAGAATTAATTTTTATTTAAGTAAATTTGCTAAAAGGTAATTTAAAATAATTAATTTTATTTGTATACAACAACAAAAATTAACTTTTATATAATAAATTATGAAAAAGAGTAGAGATTGTTGGAAAAAAAACTGAAGGAAAAAAAAATTGTTGAAAAATTTGGAAGTAATTTGGACATTACATTTAAAAAAAAAAAACCTATTAAAAAATAATCACAAACAACAAAAGTTATAGATGCAATATTTCAGAATAATTTTTTTTTTTACAAATTTCAACTAATGTGCAAACACAGACAAACAACTTTTTTTGTTAAAAAATAACTGAAAATTTTAAAGTTTAAATATATTTTTAGTCTTTTAAATTTAAAGTAAGTTTGGTTTTGGTCCTTTAAATGTAAAATTATTTTTTTAGTTCTTGTAATTTGAAAAAAAAAAAACTGTTTTAGTCTTTCAAAACCAACATCATTGACAGAAACAGATTAAGTCAATTGCATAATATCAGCTGAGTTAGATATGATGATTTTACTAACAAGAATATTAGTAGGTCAGTTTTATGTGATAGATTCATTAATGACAATTAAAAAAAAGACTAAAATATGTTTTTTTTTTTAATTTTAAAGACTAAAAAAATTAATTCTAAATTTAAACACGGCGATAAACTTATCTCAAATTTAAAGAGTACAAAAAAAAACATATTTCAGCCGTTCACGTACGGAAACAAACTTGGAGTGAATTAAGAAAAGGTGAGGGAGAAAGAGAGAAATATGGAAGTGAAAATCACAGGTAATTCGTCGACGTCGATCTTGATGAATTCAACGTCGGTAAACTTTCCGGCCATATCCTTAATCACTGGCTCCATGAACCTGCAAGGGGGGCACCACGACGCCGAGAAATCTATCACAACCTGTTGTTTTTGTTGCAGTTCAAGGAAAATGAAGAAGGTTCAGATTCACATTCAGATCGAGTACATAAGGGAAAAAAGGGGGTTAGTTGAGAAATATAAAAAATTATTAGGTAATTTAAGATTATCAAGTATTTATGATCTTGACTTATGTTTATATGACACATACTTAATTTTTAAAATTTACGAAAAAAAATTAATAACACTTGGTGATTGAAGGCCCTAATAATTTCTCGAGATGTAGGGATTTACGAGCTTAGAAGAGTCTTTGAGATTGTTGTAGTGGAGCTGCCAGCGCTCTGACGAGTGGAACGTCTTCACGGAAGAATTCTCATCCGAAGACTCAGCCTTGGCGGCGCGGGAAGAAAAGAAATGTCCCATTGCTTTGTGTGCTGGTATTCCTTTCTCACACGCACTGCTTATTTATGCTGTGTGCTGCGCTTGCTTGATTACTACGCCTTGTTATATAGATTGGGGAGATTCTTGTTCCATAATTCCACCCAATTATTCACCTTTTCTTCTTCAGTTTAATTCAGCCTCTCCAACGAAATATGCACCTTTTATAACCAATTCTAAAAATGTTTTTTTTACATTCCCAGCTTTTGTCATCATCGAATATAAATCTAATGGCCAATATCTCTGGGAGGCACAACGGCGGTATAGGATCCCAGCGCGTAAAGTATTCGAACTTTCGATCAATAACAATTCAACAACGCAATTAATAGTAATATAGTTATTCTAGTTTAATGAACGATTTCAAAATCATTATTTTTTGGTTACAGGAAATAAAAAAAAAAAGGCAGAAAAAGAAAAGACAAAAGTGATTAGATTCTAAAGTAGCTGGTGCCTGAAGCATCCTCCAACAGAAATTGTGATAAACCATCAGGGGGCTCTTAAAGCAAAACTAGCGCTTGGATAGTAGCTGAACCCAGACGAGCAAGAAAATTTGCACACTGATTCTCCTCTTTGAGCATGTAAGAGACATTAAACCTCCTCTCATAAAAAATATTACCTCGTTCTATTTTACTTAAGCAAATTACCTCATCTCATAAAAAGTAAAAATTAACAAATTTACTATACATAATAATCTGCAATTGAATTACGATATAACAATTTATTCTAATTAAATTCTTTCTTTTTGACTTTTTATTATAATAATCATAAAAAATCATTTGCACAAATACTCATCCTCTCAAAATATTTATTTAAATACTTATCTTTGTATACCTATGAGAAATGGGCAATTCATTGAACGAAATGTCAACATGTTATTTTTATTTGTTTGTTTATATAACAGAGGGAAATCGGCTTTCTAAAGCCACATTTTTATACGTGCAGTTTTGTTTTGTTTTGTTTTTTAATTTAAATAGTTAATTTATTTTAAGGTTTATTTATATAATTAATTTAAATAATTAAATGTGTTATAGTTAATTTTTTATTTAAATAATTAATTAATTTATGGTTTTAAATGTGTTAAATTAAAAATTTAGGTTAAAATGATGCTTTATTAGTGTAAAATAAACTATCAAGTTGTATCATATGAGTGTAAAATATTATACAAATGTACTAAGGGGCGTTTGCTACAAGAATTTTTTTTAGTTTCTTAGGAATCTGAAGGTGGAAATGCTTATTTCCCATGTTTGATTTATTATTTAAAAAATAACATTTTCAGGAAACATTGTTTTTGGAAATCTTTTTTATTTATGTTTCATACGAAATTATTCCCATGGGAGAGGTGAAATCTAACTTTCTCGAGTTGGAAGAAAAGTTTTACTATGGTAAAAATATCACGTTAGTTTTATTAACTCATTTAATGTGATAAATAACTAAAGTTCATGGAAAAGTTTTATTAAAATTAAATGTAAAAATATTGAATTCCCAAGTAACAAATATAAATATTTTCAAGAATATTTATGACCAACCAAACAAATTTTAGTCAATCTTAGAAATCATGATTCCTGGGCATAAAAAAATTTCTCTTCTACCAAATGCACCCTAAGTGTTAACACGGTAAGGACAATTTTTCTTATTATGGCCCTCTTCTCCACATCGTCCACATCATTTGGGATGATTATTTTTCCTAAGGTCCTTCTCATTATGAATTCAGGAAGATTTTAGGACAATCTTTTGTATCTCACTGTATTTTTGGATTATAATACAAAATATCTTCATCATTATCCAGACAATAACCTTTGTTTGGCATAATGCCAAATTGTTTGTTGTAAACATTGAACACATTTTGCAGTGTGTACACAGGAGGAGCAAGCTGCATGTAGTGACACGTACATATGAACACGTAGCAATAACATGTGAGTAAACACGTACATATGACCTTTTTTCTCATCATAAATTGTTTAAAATTATTGATTTTTATAATAATTACTTTAAAAGTCATATATAAGATAATTTCTAATTAGTTATTGGTATAAAAATATTCATACGCAGTCTCATCCCACATCCACGCAAGTTCATAACATTGTTTTCATCCACAAAAATGCTCACACTTGCCACATGGTTCAATAAAGTCCTCATCTTCATCTTGAGTTTGATTAAAAGCGAGAACTGAGAGGCTTGTTCAAGTTAGGGTTATAAATGGAATGAAAATGGGAAAATTAGAGCTATGAAATGAGGGAGGAGGACTTCACAAATTGGTCCTCGCAATTTTTTTAATCTATTTACACATTTGATGTGTGATTTAACTGGACAACTTTGCATTCTGTCTCATTAAAGTAAAAGAAGTTGACAGAGGGACTAAAAAGTAAACATCTTTAAAAAATTAGAAAATAAATTGTGCAAAGCAAAACATTCAGAAATCAAAATTAAACTGAATATCACTTTTAGGGACCAAATTGTAAATTAACTTAGATACAATACTTTAGAATGGGGTATTTTTTGTAGATCTACCACTTCCTCCTAGACTCGGAAAGGAATTTATTGGGGGCATTAGGCTTAATTGTGCCACATATGAAATACGGAATGAGAAATGACCGTCAAATAGAATTTTGAATAAGACATTATGGTGGCACGCTAATCATCATCATTCACACAAAATTACGTCTACAGCTTACTTGTTAGTTGTCACGATAAAAAATAAAAAATAAAAAAATCAAAGGTTCTTACATGATGTATACCCATCACACGTGGTCATGTAAATTCTTTTCAATCTCCAAATTTGGAGCACAACCGAAAAGTTGATGCTTTTAGCGATCCTAATGTGAGATACACAGTTAAAGCATGATATTACAAATTCTGACCATGATATGAATATAACAGCTCAACTAGTCAGTGGCTTTAACAGGAAGTTCAATGGAAATTAAAAATGCCATTAGATTGATCACTTGCAAGAAATATCCATAAACAGTAGATCACTTATTTGTCTTGTGTAAATTTGCGAGAGCAATCTGGTACGGGACAGACCATGCCATTTGATACATGATTCTGTCAATGACCCTCTCATACGTGACACCTTCAACACGGACTCTTCATTGCTCCAATACTACAAATTTTCTGTCCTTTCTATCCACCATGATCGGGTGAAGGTGATAACCTATTAGCATCCGTGACCACTTGGGATGTGAACGCATGTTCAAATATTAGGAAAACTACATTTGAAGGAAGGTCGCGTAACTTTCGTAACGCGTTTGAATATCAGGAAAACAACATTGAGGGAAGGTCACATTACCTTTTGTTCCCCCACAGCTAAACAGGATTAGTTTTATTCCGATCTACAGATTCAAATCGACAAAAATATATACAATCTCTCATGATTGCATGAAAAAGAGAAGTTACAGGATTTTAATTTTGATCTATTTTTAGTGCAAATTACACTTTCAACCAGTTACAAATCACTCTACGCTATGTTTAGATTAATAGAAAGAAATGAGATTATATGAATCAAAATGAAATGAAGTGAAATAAAACATAGATAAAACAGGTTATGCACTGACAATGTAAATATTTTTACACTGTTATTCAATCACAAACCACCATTCTAAGATCTCTTTCCTGGATCCAAAAGAGAGTACTCGGGTTCTCTCAATAACTAAAAAGTATATCATGCTTGAATCTAACTAGGGTTCGTGATGGTGGAGGACCTGGATAAAAAAAAAAAGAAGGAATTCTAGTTGTAAGATATCTAATTAAACCATTGTTGGAATTGAGATCTCATTCAAAAGAAATATATCAAATATCTAGAGTTCCTTTTTGTATATTATACGGATGATCCGATCCATAGGAACCATGATTGGGAATTTTTTATCGTCTTTCTCCAAGAAAGAGGTGAAACATAATCAATTTGAATTCGGGATAGCTATTCGAAATCTTAGTGAAAGATTGAATTTATTATAAGTTTGTTGACTTTTATAATAAATACTTTAAAAATAATATCAATAATGATTTTTAATTGATTGACAGTATAAAACTTCTTACACTGACAGTACATAACCATTAAACTCTAAAACAAATGAAATTAAATCTCAAGTCTATTATTTGAATGTTACGATGGAATGAAAACAAAATTATCATTGCATCTCATTCCTCCCATATTGGTGGAAAAGAAAAATAAAGATATACAATGGAATAGGATAAAAAAGATCCACAAATTTTCATTATATTTCATTCTCCTCCCTTCCATCCTTTTTCATCAATCCAAACATAATCTACATATAATTTTAATAATTATTATAAATAATTATTATAAAAGTTAAAAATATTACCATTATGACAATCCATGATTAAGCCACAGATAACAATTTTATACTGTTGTGTATTCTAATTAAATTCAAGTTCCAATATAGTCCTCCAAAAAGAAATCTTTATTGGACCTGTTTGTTTAATTAAGAAAATTCAAATAATCAAACAAGTTTTCATAAAAGAACCAAAAAGGCTAAAACTTTTTTTTTTTGTTAAAAAGAGTAACTTGAGAGATAATGGCAAGGAAGTCCTAGTCATTTTCAAAGATGTGGCCTATTCAGGTCACAAACAAGATAACTTCTTTTGACATAATTATCCCACAGCCTGGGCATGGACATCCCAAGCCTTAACCAGTCATTTGCAGAGATCACCATATCACACATCCACCATATCGCACATTCAAGAAATAAGTAATTGTTAATTAAATAAGAACGCAACACACCCGCACACACACAGTGAATCAGTATTTTTAAATAGTGATAGTGGTTGGAGTACTGTGCATAAAATTATAAGTTTTAATCTACTGTAAAAAATAAAATAAAATAAAATATATAAATAACAAAATAATATATATATATATATATATATATAGTATTTTCAAACACTATATATAATTTGCTTAACTGCGAAACAGGCGTAATCGTCCTGAAGAAGCAAGCCAATAAGTTTACATTTTAGTATTTTACAACTTCATCATCATCATAAGACTACAGCCAAATGTAACCATTTATGCTCAATTTTTTTTTCCTTGAAAAGAAAGATACATAGCTGAATAAATAGGATTGAAGAGCTAAGATTACGTAGCTCGACGTTTCTCAATCTGCTTCTCAAGCTCGTCCTTCTTGGCGCCAACAATCCTGTCAACTTCCTTCCCTTTCTTCAACAACACGAACGTCGGCATCGCCTCCACATTAAACTCCCGCGCCACGTCCTATTCCGAAAAAACCAAAAAACAAAAAAAAAAAAGTTCAGAATCATTAGCGGAAACAAAATTAGGGTCAATTAAGCACAGAGAGAGAGGGGAATATGGAAGTGAAAATCACAGATAACTCGTCGACGTCGATCTTGACGAATTCAACGTCGGTAAACTTTCCGGCCATCTCCTTAATCACCGGCTCCATGAATCTGCAAGGGCCGCACCACGTCGCTGAGAAATCTATCACAACCTAATGTTCATGTTACAGTTCAAGGAAAATGAAGAAGATTCAGATTCAGATCCAGCACAAAGAGAAAAAAAAAAGGGGGGGTGAATTGAGATCTAGGGATTTACGAGCTTAGAGGTCTCTTTGACCTCGTTGTAGTGGAGCTGCCAGCGCACCGACGAGTGGAACGTCAACACGCGAGAATCCTCCGCCGAAGACGACGCCGCGGCTTCGGCGGCGGCTGGGCCGCCCACTAAGGAAGAAAGGATAGCGCCCATTGGTTTGTGTTCTGTTCTGTTCTTTTGTCACTCGTTATGCTCTATGCTGCGCTTGCTTACTACGCCTTATAATAATTTATAGTAGATAGGGAAGATTCCATATTTCCGCCCGGCTAGCATTTATTGTATTAGATAAAGATTTGTTTTTACTTAATTAAAATTTATCGTAAATAAATATTTTTAAATTTATAAATTATATTTTGAATTCATAATCATTAATTTAAACTAAAGTTTAATGGTCATGTACTGTTAGTATAAAAAGTTTTACACTGTCAATCAATTAAAATTTACTGTTGATATGACTTTTAAAGTATTTATTATAAAAGTTAACAAACTTACAATAAATGATGATTTATGATTTGATGACAATGTAAAGTGCATAGCCTGTTTTCTCTTTAAACTTTGATATAAGATTATTTTTAGTTGTTGATAATTTTTTAAAATAAATTATTAAAATTTAATTTAAAAATGAAGATAAAAAAATATATTAAAATGGATAAACAGTTAAAAATTTGGATATATAAATAAAGATAAAATAAAATATAATTCAAAATGGTAGAGAGGAAAACTTCTTGGCCAATTATAAGAATAGTGTATGAAATACACTTTGAAATGAGACAAGAGAGAAAGTGTTGAAAATGTTTAAATTGAGAGAGTGTGGAAAATAAAAATCTCACTCATCAAGTTATGTATTTTGATTTATAATATAGGAGTAAATTATTCATGTTTTCTTCTTGAGTAAAATTTTCATTGTAAAGATTTTTATATTATAAACCAATCAGAAATCATCTTAAATATAACTTTTAAAATAATTATTATAAAAGTTAAAAAACTTATATATATGATAATCTGACATTAAATGACAGTGTAACAATACATTGTAATTGAATTCGTCCATTTGTTCTTCTTTCTTTTATAATTATATTATTATATTATGAGTTAACAGTATATATACCGATAGTGTAAAAGCTTTTAAAATTGTCATCCAATAACAAATTGTTTTGTTTGGTAAGTTTTCTAACTTTTATAATAGTTATATTAAAAATCATATTTATCCCAGCCTCTGATTATTACCATTGTATAGATATATTAAATTCTTATATTATAAGAATAAGAATATATTACACGTAAGAATTTTTAGTCACCTTATAATAGAATGTATTTGTTTACATTGTCATACAATTATCGATAATTATATAAAGATTTTTATTATATAATATATGGTAAGATTATTGCGTTTGTAATAATTATTTTAAAAATTATATTTAAGGTGATATCTAATTAGTTAATAGTACAAAATATATTTTGAGTTTAATTTTTTTTATATACCAATTTCCCCCTCTTTTACGTTTCCTTCACATCTTATTTTATTTTATTTTCTATTTCTCTTAACTTTTTATTTTCTCTCTTCATGCATAATCTTCTACGATTATTGTTTATTAGTGGATGTAATGCACCGAAGAGTGTGAATTTGTGAAAGGAATTTTTTTCGTTTTCTTTGCGGTCTTCTATAGAATAGATAACATAAAATTTGATTCGTTTAATTATACTTTCATCGCTCATGTTTATTTTAAGTCTCAATTTAGTCTCTTATCTTTTTCCTCCTCAATTTAGTCTTCTACCTTATTTTTTGGTTTCACATTTACTTCTTGTTGGGTGCCTTAGAGCATCTGCAATGGGCAGTACTTATCACTTTTTTCTTATTAAGCACCGGTACTTAATAAGACATTTCCATCAGAGCTTGTGCTTATTTAGCATTGTTCAAGCACGAGGTGCTTGAATAAGCACCGGTTCTTATATTTTTTTTTTTCTCAATAATATTAAAAAAAGTGACTAAAAAGAATTGATGTGATAAAATGTAAAGATTTTGGGTTATTTGTAGGACCTATTTAGTAAAATTTGTAAAAGTATTGGATTGAAAAAAAGAGTTGTTTAAGTTATAAAAAATAAAATAAATGATGTAAAAAAGTAAAAAAAAGTAGTGCTGGATTGGAGATGCTCTTACACTCCTTAACTGTTAATAGAAGTGACACAAACGCAGTCAATGCTAGTCAAATGATGTTTTTTTTTTTTTAAATCCCCTCATCATCTTCTTCAACAAAAGATATAGTTGCTAGCAGCGCTTGCAGAGGCCACTGATTTTTTAAGCCCTGGCCATCAATATTGCTAGTTACCCTATCGCAGCTGTTAATTGGGATTGGACAAGTCCTCCTTTTCTCTACTAAAACCTCTCCTAATGGTGCAGGTGGCAGAGCTAAAGACCAGTGCTAGGACATCAACACACACCCCAAGCTCTGGGCTGAGAAAGCAATGAACCTTGATAAAACATTAGACTAATGTACAACTCAAGCTTGATAGTTTAGCAAACTGATGTAGAACTTAAGCTTTGATCAAGATTAACATGGATGGTACATGTGTACAATCTTGGTCCACATCGGTCATATTCCGAGTAAGGCTTGCTTAATTGTCATAATAACCACATGATTCTGCACAAACAGATGGGGGATATCTTACGATTTTCCTAGCCAATCAATCAGACAGGGCTCTTTGGATAAGTTTATCTAAAAGAACTTATAAGAGAAGAACTTATCTAAATATTCTATTGTGAAAAGTTCCTTTTACATAAGTTAATTTGGTATTTAGATGATACATACTTAGCTTTTTTCTAAGTTTTATAAGTGATAGAAATCTTTGAAATTTAACTTCTCTATAAACTCTTTTAAGAGCTTCTTAAAAAGTTAAAAGTTAATAAAGATTATGCATCCAAACACTATTTTTTGGTAATAAAGAACTTATGCCAGTAAATAATCTCTTAAAAGCACTTCTAGCCTATATCCAAATAGCCCAAACCCTCCTTGATTTCATCCTGGTTGATCTTGACTTTGGCTACAACATTTGAACATATCATTAATATACCTCTCTCATTAATCCACACAAGATTGAAAAATAAGATCGAGCATCTTTCCCCTTCTGATCTCTCAAGCTAGGTTAGTGCAGCATCTTGGCCATAGTTCTCTTTACAAGTTGGGGTACCAGAAATGTTGCGTGACTAGTAATAAAGTTGCAGCTCACGCTCAATCACAGAGGCAATATTCTTATTAAGTCTGCTTTTGCCGCTTTCCACATACGAGAGGACACCAAATATTGATCGGTAAAATTCAAGTATATTTGCTATGCTAAGATAACTGCAACTTTCATTAAGCACGTCATTGCAAAGTCACAACTATGATGCCATGTGTGAATGTGGTTTTTTCTGTTTCACGTTCAGCTAAAAAAGTAAAGCCTTGTCCACCCCCATCGGGGAGTGAAATAGAACATGAAACTGTAAGCTCCCAAGCAATGGGAGGAGCCCAGTCCAGGACTCTGACTGCGTGCCCGTTTAAGAATGAGCCGGTGACTCATAGACAGTGGCTTATTTAAGGGAAACCATCAGAGCCGTAGCGAAAGCGGGTCTTCATAGGACAACTTTGAGATATCATATTTTAGGATCACATTAATAAGTTATATTTTAGAAAGTATTTTAACAAATTCAAAATTATAATTCACTTTCATATTCTTAAAAAAAGTAAGCAAATATATATTAAATAACCCTCATTTAAACACCTTGAAAGGAGTAGATTATTTAGGTTTAATTACTCATTTAGTTCCTATACTTATCTGAGTTTTACTATATTGATCCTATATGCAAAAATTGTAAGTTTTAGTTCTTGGACAAGCAAATTTAATGTGTTTTAGTCTCTGCTGTTAACATCATTATATGATATTGTTGTTAAGGTTGTTACAAAATTTGTGGTGGTGTAAAACCATTAGAAATTTTTTTGGCAATTGTTAAACCGTCAGAAATTTCATTCACGGTAGAAAAATTTCTGGCGCTTTAACCACTGACAAAAACTTTCTGGCAGTTTTACATTATCACAAAAATTTTGTAGCGGTGTTATATAGTAGCCAAAGTTAAAAGTGTTAGAAGACAATTGACAGTAGGGACCAAAACCCATTAAATTTGCTCATTCAAGGGCAAACTTACAATTTTTAAGTTTAGAGTCAAAACAACGAATTTCGGACAGGTACATGGATCAAATCAATAAATAATTGAACACATTATTTATTAAACCTATTATTTATTAAGACTTCTGGTATTTGCATTATTTTTTTCGTATATGTTATGGTTATTCATTTGTCGATGACGATCAGAATTTAATCTTTTTAAAGTAGAATGATCATTAAAGTAAGTACCAACTAAAAATATATTTAGTTAAATTGGCATCAAAGTTCTCATATGTTTCAATCTAAAACTATATTTTACACATTGTCCACACCCTGTGATAGTGGCATATATTCCTTCTTATCTGCATGCCCATCATTGTACCCACTACCAAGAGCCTCCTTGTTTTCTCGTCCACTCGTAATAGAGCATGCTCTTCCATTCTTGTCACCCTCCCAAATGAAATACACATAGAAGAGGAAAGTGTTGCCACTAATCACAACCCCATAGAAGGTTACAGACTCAAAGAAGCCCACAAACGTTGAGAACTCGCAGGCAAATCCAAACATAATGGAACTGACCAACACCCATATCCCAATTTTCAGCTTGAGCTTCTCACAAGATCGATCATGTGGAGGCAGCATGTGGTACAAGCGGAACCAATAGTCCAAGAGGAAGGTGCCAAAGAAGACAAAAGTGACGAATGCTATCATTTGAATGTCACCATTGTTGTATGCGCGGTAGATTGTGGTGCCACTGGTGATTGTCATGTTGATGACACCAAAGAAGGGGAGCACACTAAAGAATTTTTGGTTATTATCATTCACGTTGGAATTTTCAAGTGGTAGAGGAAATGAATTGGTTCCATTATGGGTGGTCATTGCTTGGGAATGCAATTCCGAATCTGTTTGCCGTGAGTGTGTGGATTTGGTTCGAAAAAATTGTGGTGTTGTGTTTCTTGTTAAAGATCGGGTACTTATTTCCTTAAATATTGGTTGATGACGAGGAAGATTCTCTGTAATTTTTGTCCAATTGGAATCAGATGCGCACCAAGAAATTGAGCACGGTACACATTTTTTCTTGTGGGAAACATTTGAGAAACTGTTGTTTAGTGCTTTTCGATCGGGTATTTCTCGTGGGAAATTGTGTGAACAAACTCGCAAAGATGAGGGAATTCGACAAGAAGTATCCATTAATTGTTTTTCTTGGCCAACGACTTGAACTATCTTTCTTTCCTTGCTTTTTCGAATCCATTATTTCTCTGTATTACCTATGCAATAAAAGTTCTCTTTCGTCAACAATATGATGTAATTACATGCAATGTTCTTTCATAAGGAAAAGTTTCAACTAGTTACGCGCTTTATATCGCATTGATTCTCCAAAAAATTTTATTATTAAAAAATATTCTTTTATCGTCATTGAAATTCTCTAAAAATTTTGACGCCAAATTAGTTTTTTTAAGGATTTTATCTATTATTAAAATAGTTTTTTAAAATTTTATTTTCACCATTTTAATAAGGTGATTATTTAAATTTTTGAAGAATTATCTACTAACCAAAAATTTAAAAATTAATATAATAATTAATAGGTGAAATTAGTATTTTAATCTTTAATTTGTTTCTTTTCTTCAGTAAACTTAGTCCTTCTAACTTTTATTTATTTTATTTTAGTCATCTAATTTTCAGGCACCTCTTCGTCTAACCCCTTTCCAGACTTTTGCCAAGAAGTCACTGAGTTGAAACACACTGTTCAATGTCTGGAGGTTGCACTTATTTGAGAAAGCAAGAAGTGGAAATGAGTCAAAGTCTTGCTCACCAAGTTGCACAAACGATTCAAAACTGAGCTAGGCTCATCCTCTAGCTTCAGCTTTGATTCTGACTCTAACTCCGCTAATTGATGTTGCCAAAAGGGAGAGAAGAGTATAGGAAAAGAGATGTTTATGAAGGAAGCACATTTTCAGGGGGAGTATTTTTTTTAGTTTGAATATACTTTTACTTTCTTTTATTTTATGTATTTCAGAATGTTCACTTGCAAATATACAGGTATATGTCTGTGCTTTGCTCATGATAATATTTTGGCATTTCGTCTGGTGTTTTCATTTTAAATTACCTATAATGAAAAACATATGCAGTTTTGATGCCACATAAATATTATATCCTCTAAACTAAAAGTCGACAAATATCGTCTGTCAAAAGCGTTGCTATAAAAGGACCATTATTAAAATTATAGTTATTTGTCATCATAAAAAAGAGGGAAATTGTTAGGACAAAGGACGATTATGTAACCCTCATTTTGTTTTGATTATGCTAAACAAACTAATGTTTTTATGACCATTTGAACGCTTGTTTTTGAAATACATAAAAAATTATGTTGTTTATTCACAACAGACAAAAGTTATTGAGGACTGCTGGTTTTAGTCTTTATTTGATATATTTTATACAAATATTGACCCCTGTCTAAAAGTTCACGTACCCACTTTTTCAAAAAAAAAAGATTTCAACGTACCTACTTCTGAAAAGATATAGCTATCTGCCAAAAAGAAGGAACTTCAATGTACTTGCCAGTACTAAAAAGCAAAACATGCTTACTGCAATAAGATTCAGTACGAGAAAGGTAAGATAAGCAAACTACTTTATCTTATTAGTGTGACCAGTTGGTGAAAAGCATTTAATGCTTCAACAAATATTTTCTTCTTTATGTAACATCAAACGAATGATGCCTCTAAAGCACTCACAACAGACACTTTTTAAGGAGCACTATAAATAAAAGAGAAGACTTGTGCGAACAGATATGCATAACGCTAGCTGAATTCTCTGTTTTTAATCTTTAAGTGCTTAGCTCTCTCTCTCTCTTGAGTTTAAAAGAAATCTTTATAAAAATCATCTTAGTCAAGTTCTTAAGCTTCAGTGTATATTCGTTTGATAAGACGCAACGTAGTTTGTGAACACTTACCCTTTAACCATCTCTTTTGTGAAATTGGCGGAAGCTTGAAGAGGCTTTGTGTCAAAGAATACTTGGGTGTTTGTTTGAAGAGACAAGTGAAATACTACTTGGGATATGCTTGAAAAGGCTTAGATAAAAGAATACTTGCAATTTTGTTAAAGTTATAGTGGGACTTGGTGGTGTGTCAAGAACTGGACGTAGTCTCTAGAGCAAGACAAACCAGTATAAAACTTTGTGTCTCTTTTTATTTTACTTTTCCCTTGATTCACTAAAAATGTTTATCTCTTAAAAGGAATCATTTTTCTTTTGAAATCTATTTTAGTAAGCTATACATTTCATCTGTTGATCAGATGATACTTGTTTTTAAAAAAGGTTTTGCAATAGTTTAAAAAAAAAAACAATTCAACCCCCTTTCTTGTATTTTTCCTGTGTTTTACATGAATATTTATAAAAAAAAATAAGGTGAAGATAAAATTCAAGGTTTTAAACTTGATATAATTTGTCTAAAATATTTTTCATGTTAATATATGGCTCTTTGCAAAGTGCAAATGAATAAATTGACTTGAATGATTTTTCTACAATGATGCAATTCTAGTTTTTTTCTTTTTTCTTTTTAAGAAACACGGATTCTAGTTTTATTTTGTAAGATATAGTTATACTATTTTGCTAATTTTACCTTATTGTAAAATTTTAATTTTAATGCAAAAGATGCTATAATGTGTAATTTACCATTGTAACATTTTTGGAATCTTCTTTTATTATATATATCTTGCATATGTTTGTATAATTTTATATTTATTATATAACTAATATACTATAATGACATTTTTTGCACCCATCATGTTCGAGTGCAAGTGTGAATAAGAATTCTCACATTGGATAAAGATGGGTTGTTGAGTAATATATAAGTAACAAAGACTCATAAACCTTATGCATTAAAGTTTTGGGCTGGATATGATGTCAAATTTATTTGTGTGGTTGACTTGTGGCCCATTATTGAGTTCTTCCCAGTGTTTTACCTCCTCGTATTTTCCAACAAGTGGTATCAGAGCCAATGCTTCAACTAGGTGACTGATTGACTCAGACGAGTGGATGGAATTGGCAGTGGATTTATGTATGAGGATCTCTTGTATCAAAAGTCTTCCTAATAGTGTGGAGGTCAAGCGACATGTCCTGTTATTGTCAGCTAACGACAGTTCAAGTTTCTAGAGCATATTGGCAGCCATGGCTAAGCTCTATGGACCACCCTTGGATACTCGTGGATGAAAAATGCTTCCGCTTAAGGGAGAGGATACCTTGTGGAAGAGACTCACACTTGAGGGAGAGATTGTTAGTGTACAAATAAGTGTAAGAAGTCCCACATTGGATAGAAATGGGTATGTTATGCAACATATATGTGATAAATACCTATAACTTGATGCCTTAAGGTTTTGGGTTGAATGTGGTGTCAAGTTTACTTATATGGTTGGCTCGTGGCCCCATTGATAGAGTTTTCCCCAGTGTTTTATCCCCCTCCCCTTGAATTTTCCAACAAGTGGTATCAAAGCCGATGGTTCGACCATGTGACTGACTCAGATGAGTAGTAAAATTGGCAGTAGATCCATGTATAGGGATCCTTTGTATTGGAAGTCTTCCTGGCGATCTAGAGGTAGCAATGGCTAACCTCTAAGGGCCACTATTGAATACTCGTTGATGCAAAAAAGGCTTCCTCTTGAGGAGGAGCATACCATGTGGAAGTGGAAGAGACTCACACTTGAGGGGGAGATCGTTGGAGTGCAAGTGTGAAAAAGAAGTCCCACATTGGATAAAGATGGGTATGTTGAGTAACATATATAAGTAACAAAGAGCTATAAACCTAATGCTTTAAGATTTTGAGTTGGATGTAGTGTCAAATTCACTTGTGTGGTTAACTCATTGCCCATTATGAAATTTTTCCTAGTGTTTTACCTACCCCCCCCCCCCCCCCCCAATATTTCCCAACACATCATTTTATCAAATTTTTACCGCCTTGTATTTCTCAACGCATCATTTTATCAATTTTGACTCATTGGTATTGCAGGAGGCATACGTATATGCTTAGGAAAATAGTTTATTTTTCATGTAGACCTCTATCAAAGTTAATTAAATTTAAAAAATGAAAATAATGTCTGTTATATATGCTTGTAATAATTCTTTTTACCTAAAATTCATATGAATATAAAAGCCCTTGGGTCCTGAATTCTACTGCATATTATGTCAGTGAACACAATATAAGAAGAACAATAAGTAACTATTTAATTCTTCATAATATATTTTTTTGTTTTAGTTTCTATAAAAAAAAATTGTCGGTTTTGATTCCTGTTAATTTATTTTTTCAGTTTTAATCCTTGTCTCTATTTAATGATGACGTGACTAACATATATTGAAGAACAAACTTGATATTTCTTAAAGAATAGAAACTAAAATAAAATATTTCAATGTGAAAAGAACCTATATCAAAACTTTATAATTTTATAAAGATTAAAACAATAATACTACATACTAACTGAAAAAGAAAATTAATAGGAATCAAAATTGACGAGAATTTTTTATAGGGAGTAAAAGAAAATATATAATACATATATACATATATATATATATATATATTAAGGATTAAAAAGTTATTTAAGCCTAAGAAATAAAATTATAAAAAAATTAGAAATAAAGTCAATATTTTAATGGGTGCTCTTTTCTGATATTTCTTAAAGAATAGGAACTAAAATAAAAATATTTCGATGTGAAAAGAACCTATATCAAAAGATTATTCTTTTATAAAGATTAAAACAATAATATTACATACTAACTGAAAAAGAAAATTAATAGGAATCAAAACTGACAAGAATTTTTTGTAGGGTGTAAAAGAATATATATATATATATATATATATATATATATATATATATAGTATAAGGATTAAAAAATTATTTAAGCTTAAGAAATAAAATTATAAAAAAAATTCAGAAATAAAGTCAAAATATTTTAATGGGTGCTCTTTTCACTTTTTGAAATAAAGTAGAGCAATTTTACTGGATACTTTTGTCTCACCCTCAACATTGGAACACTTCTTTTAACTCATTGTTGAAGAAGATCGAAATTCTTTTAAATAAAAAAAATATTGAAAGAATTAACTTATTAAACTTTTAAAAGTTTGAGGACTAAATTGAAATAGTATTGAATTAAATATTAAAACAACTTAAAATTATCATTAATAAATTTAAATGAAAGTAAAATTTAATTTATATACATTGTTAGTGTAAAAAAATACTAAGCAATTATAAATCATAGTACACATGACTTTTAAAATAATTATTGTAAAAGTCAACAAATTTATTATACATTACAATTTATAATTAGATGACAGTGTAAAACTCTTTACATTATTAATATGTAAACTATTTGCTCATAAAATTAATAAAAAAGACTAATTTATTGGATGAATCACAAATGAAAGTTAAATAAAATGAAACAAATAAAAATTAATTGATTAAATAAACACGTAAATTAAAGGATGAAAATATTAATTTTATTTAATTAACATAATCTTGAAGAATTAAATTGAGGATATTTTCCCCTAATTGCGGTGTGATGTAACTTGAAGGTATTTTAGAAACGTTCTTGTAGGTGTAGAGAATAAAGTTGCACCCAACCAAGTCCAACACATGGCGTGAGAACGTGTTTCTTTCAAAGATTTCCAATTACTTTATTAGGAACCATATTTTCAGGAATAGTTTGCTCGGGATTCTTTGGAATTTTGGAATTTTTTTCGGAATTCTTGAGAATAACAAATACTTTTTTCAGTTCACACTACACCATTCTCGAATTAGTGCATATTTCATTATATTATTTTGAATAAATAATCATTTTTTGATAACTGGCTTTAAAAAGATGTATTTCTTCTGTGATACAATAAGTATGATATTCTATTAACAATGAAACACGAGAAATTACGAAGGTGCGAAACACGGATATTAGGAATATATCAAATACACAGATTAATTGATACTAGATATTAAACTTGACTAATAATCAATACTTAAAAAGAAAATCTATAATACAATAAATCGATTCAGACTTAAGACACATTAACTTTTTACGTAATTTTTCTGCAATTATTAATTTTGCCATTTTTTTATGCTGCATTAAAACTAAATTGTTTTGGTTTATGCAATTTCTTCCCACCATACAAAAGCAAGGTTTACTGATCTATTTATATATGTTATTTACTGCTCTTTTGTAAAACTCGCCCAATGATGATATTGGGCGGATATATGGGTGAGCCAGTTCATTTAGTTCGATTTGAATTTAAATAAAGGTTTTTGATATTTATATTTTTCTAATTAATAAGTATACTTTTTTTTAATATTTTTTATTACTAAAATACCCTTTATATAAAAGTAATATAAATTCTATTTTTGCACATCATCTTCATTATTCTTTAAATCCAATTTTGTACTTTCATCTTCACTATTATTGAAACTCTATTTTTGCATCTCATCTTCATCATTCTTTAAACTCTATTTTTTCCCCTCATCTGCATCATTTCTTTAAATCATTGACATCTATTTTCTCCCCTCTCTTTTTTTCTCTCTTAAAAATAATAGAATTTTGCCATAATTTCATTCCCCTCATTAAATGCAATGTTTTCCATCAAACTTGATGTGTAATACCATGCGTTTCCCATCAAGGTGATATTTTGCGAGGACGGTAAAATGCTTATACTTGTCCTCCCAAAGAAGGAAGAATCGATAATTCAGAGAAGAAATGCCAAAAGAAAATAAAAAGAAGCAGAACTCCAGTGAGAGGTACCAAGGAACTAAACTAAAAATACAAGAAAGAGGAATCAACGTAGAGTGACTGAAGAAAAAGGGCGGTAGAGGAAGAAGGGGATGAGCAACAAAGAATGTTTATGAAAAAAAAAGGTTTCTCGACGAGATAAAGGAATTATTTGAAAAAATGAATAAATTAGGGAGGGTATTTACGAAAATTTATTGGAAAAAGGGGGAAGGGGTGTATTTATTAATACGGAGGGCATAAATATCATTAATTTGCCTTAAGTAAATTGGATTGAACTAGTCTGTTAAACTATTGCGCAGTTTATACCTGGCCCACTTAATTTGTGAGATATTGGCTTATTTGCATATTGGATAATAAAAAAATCTAAAAAAAATTAAAAATCAAAAGATGATTAAAAAATCTAAAAAATTATAAAAAAATAAAAAATTCCTAAGATTAACAAAAAAAAAATATAACAAATATAACATTAAACAATAATTCATATTTAAAATTAATAAAACACTAAATAGTAAAACAATAATTCATGTTTTAAAAAAAAAATTGATCTATGGATTGTTCAGTAACCCCGTAGACCTCAACTTGTATAACTTGTTGACTAAGTGCATCAAATCAATTAAACTTGTATTTAAATGGGTTGTCCATGAACCCAAATCGATATACCCAACTCTAAATTTAAGTCATGAGAACATCATTAGTGTACATATGCTCTTTCCCCCTTATTCCTTGGTGGCAATTGCTATTTGCACTTCACATTTATACTTATACATTCTCCCTTTCATGTTTTTTGTAATTTTTTTTCTAAAATTATCCTTTCTCTAGAAAATAATTTTTGGAAACCAATTTTAGGAGGAAGCCAATTTCAAAACTTAACACAAAAGAGAACAAGTTAATCCTATGAAAATTCACCATAAAAATCTGTCGCTTGAGCTTCTACATCATCGTTATCACATGTCTAACTGCACAATTAGGGATGACAATTATACTCATATCTTATGGGTACCCGCAAAAAATATCTGCAATAAGTAGGGTAAATACCCGCTCAATGGAGATAAGGACAGGGATTTACCCGCAAAATTTAATGAGGATGGGTGCAGGTATGGGTATTATAGTATCTACCCAGTCCCATACCCGCACCTATATATATATATACACACACACACACACACACACACAAGAAATAATGAAGCACAAAAAAAATAAGAATTTAATGTATATGTATTATTAGTGTAAAACATTTTTACGCACAACTCCAATAGGAATTCACCATAACACTACATGATATTAATGAATAAAATGGTGTGATAAAATAATCAATTTTTATTAGACATATGTGTAAAAAAGTTTTGCACTGACATCATATGTAAATTAAATTCCAAAAACAATTCATACCCCACAAAAAATATTAAATTATATCAAAAGATCAAATTATTTTTTAAATGCATGCATTACATCTAAAATAATATTGATAATATTTATAGTTATTGCTATTGGTAAACGTAGTTTCTTTTTAAATTAAAATTCTTTAATTTTATTTGATATTAACTATGTTAAAGGATTGATGAATGTATTTGTCTTTTTATATATTGATAGCAAAATGTTAGAAATACTTAAGGGTTAAATATGTTTTTGGTTCTCCAAAAATTGACCTCGTTTTGGTTTTAGTCCTCAGAAAAAAAAATTCTTGAATAAAGTTCTTCAAATATTAAAAATACCTCAATTAGATCCATATACTAAATTCTATTTAACTTTTTTTTAAAATGATGGCCACATTAGCATCACAGTCGCTAATAATTTGCTGATGTGGTTGTCCATATCAACTGTTATGTCCAGGTCAAATTAGTAATATATTTTTTGAATAAAATTATTACATGTTTAACCCGAAACCACAAATTTTTTAACCCTAAAGCAAAAGTAATTACACGATTTTTTATTAAAAATTATTACTGAACACTTCAAGTAATAAAATACTTTACTTGAAATCTGATGTGACCATCATTTAACAGAAAAGTTAAGCAAAGTTTATCACAGGGATCTAATTAGGGTATTTTTAATATTTGAGAGATTTTATTCAAGAATTTTTTTTTCTAAAGACTAAAACCAAAACAGGTCAATTTTTGGAAGACTAAAAACATATTTAACCCAATACTTAATTATAAAACTTTGATCAATAATTTTGTAGTTGATAAAAAAATAAAATGAGAATCTACAAATTATATTAAATTAATTTTGAATATAAATTTTCTCTAAAGACTCATAATTTTTTATCAATATAAAGTGTGGATAGCGGATGCGAGTATGGGTGTATAGGTATCCAACTGGTACGAAAATGGAAATTAAAGTTGTTACCCGCGCAGGTATAGAATTGGGTACAGATTTTTTTTTCAAATACGAGTATGTAGACGGTACTATAGTACTCTACTCAAAGCTTACTCATTCCCATCCCTATGCACAATCATGAACTCAACAGCAACACAACCAACAAAGGGAACAAAAAAGTAGATATTACAAACACCAATGTAGATTTTTAACTAGATAAATTCATTGCCTCAAAGGTGAATTGTTGATACCCTTCTAGATTTCTCTATAACGCCACATGGGAAGCGATCCTTTTTCTTTCACACCTTTCAATTTCAACAAATTCCAAAACAGTTATGGCTTTATAGTCTATACAAGGAGAGGATGTTGTGCTCCATGGAAAACACGGTGTCTCTGCAACAATAGACTTACTAAGAAATATAAATACTCTTTCTACTACTAAAGACCAAAACCAGCAACAGCAACATGATTTCGATTTTGATCATCACTTGATAAATACTCTTCCCACTACTTAATAAGATTGGCAAGAGCAAGGTATATCGAGCACTCTACACAATGTCATGAGGATGGTTGCATCCCCATGCACCTATATGGATTTAGTCTTGGGATTATATCCGAGCCAGGAAGAAAATAGAGACATGGAACTTGCTCAATTTCTTATGGCAGCTGCAGTGAGGATAGGGTGCCAACAATTTGAATGTGCAAGTTTGTTAGTTTTCCATTCAAAATTGACTCCTAGAAATTAAATTCTGAACATATTAAAATTTAATATTTTTAAATTAATTTTTGGAATATATTTAGTACATTCCAAAAATTAATTTTTGAAACATTTATCTATTCTTAAAATAAATTTTGGAACTTAATTTCTAAAAAAAATCCACCCTATATATTAAATGAGAATAACTATTTTGAACGAGAGTGTTTTTAGCTATTATTCTTCAATGACAACGTTTTTAGTTATCATTCTTCAATAAGAGCGCTTTTAGGAATTTTTAATCTCTTATCTCTTTCAATTGATCATTTTCAATATCTTTAGTTATAAATTGAATTTTAATATTTTTTTAAAAGAAATTATCAATAATTAAAAATTAACATTGTATTACAACAGTTATTTATTATAAATTTAAAATATAATATATATGTTTAAAGATATTTATTTATTACAAATTTTAATTATAATTTATATATTTAGAAGTATTTATTTATTATAAATTTAAGTTATATAAAATAAATATTTATTTTGTGCAATACACAGGTTAAAAATACTAGTATATTTAAAAAAAATTCTCTCTATATATAAATTAGAATAACTATATTGAATGAAAGTGTTTTTAGGGACCATTCTTCAATGAGAGCATTTTTAGCTATTTTTATTTAACGGGAGTATTTTTAGGAAATTTTCTTAATTTTTTATCTCTTTCAATCTATCATTTTTATTTTTATTTTTAAATTAAATTTTAATATTTTTTTAAAAAGTTATCAATAGTTTAAAATAACCTTATATCACAATATAAATTATTTATTATAAATATAAAATATAATTTATGTGATAAAAAATACTTTTTATTACAAGATTTAATTATAATATAATTTATATATTTAAAATATTTATTTATTATAAATTTTAATTATATAAAATAAAAATTTATCCTATACATTACATAATCTAAAATACTAGTTGTAAAAAAAAACACAAAAAGAAAGTATATAAATAAAAAGGAAGTGCAGATAAAAATTATCTACCTTTTTTCAGTGACTGTGTTGAAGAATGGGCACAAGGCCCAAGTGGATAGAAGCTGGGTCAACGTGTTACTAGAAAGTTCAAAAAGCCATGTTTGACCTAGCCAACACAGTGTATAGTTTATTAATCATCATATCTACTTCGTTAAAAAAAAAAACCATCATATTAAATATTAAAATAACAATAAATGAATGTATGTGAATTAGTGGTAAAGATCTCTTTTATTTTTATTTCATTCAATAAATCTAAATTTTATCAATTTTTGCTCAGATATTTGACGACGTAACTGTGAGAATAGATATGCGAATAAACATGTAAATAGATTTAAAATTTCGAAAGCTTGTGTTTTTTAGTAAAAAAGTAAGGCACTTATTTGAAGTAAGCATTTGTTTTTTATTAATTTATTTAAGTAAGTAGAATATACACTGATAGTGTAAAAAGCTTTTACACTGTCAATCAATTAGAATTTGTCAAGTATATTAATTTTGTTAACTTTTATAATAACAATAACATAATTTTTCATTGATTGACAATGTAGAAATTGTTATACTGATAGTATATGATAATTAAACTCAATTTATTTTATATTTAAAAGTTTATAACTAAATCTTGGTTAAATTAATTCGAAGGTTCCTATAGTTTTATAAAGTTTTTAATTAAGTTCCTATAGTTAAAATCACTTTAAAAAAGTCCTTATAGTTTAAAAAAATTATAATTAAATCCCTACATACTAACGGTGTTATAATTCCATTAATTGATATTTAACTTAATTTCATTTTTAGTCTCTCAACTTTTCTCTTATTTATAATCATGTCCGAATGTAGGTGGTATGCAAAAATAAAAAAGAAATTAATAAAAGTGTTGAAGGTGGAAATCAAACCCCTACCTTTGAAATTCAGCAATAACACTAAAACCACAATACTAATGACTTTATTTGGCATGTAAATGAAATTTATATTATATATAACTTAAACGGAAGACTAGAATTACATATATATTTACCACTACTAAATTAAATAATATTAACATCATATAAACTAATAATATTAAAATTAATATTAATAAATATAAATAAGTATATATTTATTGGATATTAATAATATTAAAATTCATATTAATAAATATAAATTAATAATATATACTTGTTAGCATGAACAGGGTTTGAATCCCCACCCTCAAAGTTCACTAATATATATAAATTAGAATATATTAATAAACTTCTAAAAAAATTAAATATATTAGACATGATATAAATACATCAAAAGAATGTTAATTGAAAATATATGATATAAATATTATTTTAGTGAAATATATATAAAAAAATTATTTCATCGATAATAATATCTTATTTCAGTCATTAAAATATGTACAAAAAAAAAAATTAAAACAACACAATTTTATGAAAAATAAAATTATTTACAATAGAGTGATTAAATTATAATTGGGATATATAGTATTAAAAAGTATAAGTTATTGTTTGTTTTGTTTTATAATATTATATTGTATATTTACTAGTAGTAAATATATTTGTAATTTTTTGTCCTTAGTATATATTATTAATTTATATTTATTAATATTAATTTTAATAATATTAGTATTTATTAATATTAATATATTATAAATATATACTAATTTATATTTATTAATATTAATTTTAATATTATTAGTTTATATAATATTAATATTATTTAATTTAGTAATAGTAAACATATGTGCAATTTTAGTCTCCCATTTAAGTTATATATAATACAAATTTTATTTATATATCAAATAAAGTCATTGATTTAGTGGTTTTAGTATTGTTGGTGAGCTTCAAGATCATGGGTTCAATTCCCACCTTAAACATTTTTATTAATTATTTTTTCATTTTTGCATATCACCTACACTTGGACTTGATTGTAAACAAGAAAAAATTAGGAGACTAAAAGTGTAATTAAGTTAAATATAAACTAACAAAGTTATAACATTGTTGGCGTGTAAGGACTTAATTACAAAATTTTTAAATTATAAGGATTTTTTAAAGTGTTTTTAATTATAGAAACTTAATTAAAAACTCTATAAAATTATAGGGAGCTAAATATTAATTTAACCTTAAATCTTATTAGGAGAATTTGTTTGGGGGAGGGGGGTTTCTAGATCAAGTTAAGCTCAATGTATACCGTTTCATGGTAGAGTCACAAATGGACCAAGTCCAGACCCATCAATAATGGCATTTGTTATTTATACCTCCTCTTAATTATTAAATATATCTCTTTACGTTTTTAATTGATTAAATTAATTATTAGGTCCCTAAATTATTTGAAAATTTTTAATTAAGTCCTTAAACTAAAAAAATTTTGTAATTAGGTCATTGATTTTATAATTTTTTTAATTAGATATTTGATGTTAGTTTATGGCAACTTCAAACCACCAAAAAATAACAATTTGTGGCAATTTTAAAGACTTTAAGGACTTAATTACAAAAATTTTACAAGATTAAGGACCTAATTACAAAAATTTTAGTTTGAGGATCTAATTAAAATTTTCTAAATAGTTAAGGGACCTATTGATTAATTTAACCTTTTTTATTTATAAATTTACATAGATACCCTTTAAAAATATACCCCCTTTTGTAATGCACCCACTCAAGTCTTGTTACGTCCTTCCAATGTGGATTTCACTTTTAATATCAGTAAATATGTTGCTCCCATACTACCACTCCTACAAATATAACACTCCTTTAATTTTACATATAATTCATATTAATTTAGTTATTAAGTTAAGTAGATGGAAATGTGAGTAATTTTTTTTTGATTTTATAATAGAAAAAATCTAAATTTAATAGAATTGGAAATAGAAGTGAAATGATAAAAAATACTTATGTATATATATATATATATATATATATATATATATATATCAAACTATACATCATGGTTTGAGTAATACATAACAATCAAAAAGAAAACAAAAGTACATCAAAAGACATATACTACCTAGCCCAATATATACATCAAAAAGATCCTATATAGAGCAGTATTTATCTATCCTATCCCTCAAAGAAAGTATTATAAACTATGCATACATATCTAGAGGAGTATCTCCTGACTTGTCCTCAACATCATTAGGTATTGCCGTCATCTTCAATAATTACGATCAATCATACAAGAAAAAAAAATAATGGAGTGAGGTGATTTGTTCTAAAATCACTTTCACATGTATGGTAGGAATTAAAACACAATTAATGAAGGGAATCTAGGGTTTATTCTAAGTTATACTACACTACCTTGACTTGGTATGGATCCATACTTCCCATTAGTGAGTAATAGTTTTCAACAAAACCTGCGAAGTAACTGGGAGTGCATATACCTCATCAACATCATCACATGGTACAGTCCTCATCATCAATAAGGAACAAATATCAGTCAGGACATTCATTTATAGAGGTATACTTTCACACAAATCCTGGAATGCTAAGCATTGTGGGGGTTATCGAGCTTGGTCAAGCGAATATCCTAGCTCGAGGGCGCTACCCTGGCCATTGGGACCTTCACCACTCGATGCCTACCCCTAAGACCTCCTCAAATGGGTCCCTGCCTTTCATCCCTTAGCATACTAAACTGTAGCTTTCCTAGCAAGGTGTCATGCCACTGCATGTCACTTGCTTTACATTACTCACTAAACTATCAATTCCTAACTTCTCAAGCAGAGATTTCCCTGGTCTCATTTAATTTGAGCAACAGTATAATCAACATTTCTGCCTTATTTTGCAGAAATTGAAAAATTTAACAGAATAACAATTTAGTAATCATATAAAATTTTAGCAGAATAACATAGTAATTATAATTTGATTACTAAAATTCTAGCAGAATAACAACTAAATAAATACATTTTAATTTTCTAAATTTGAGCGGAGTAACAGCTTAGTAAGTGCATTTTAATTTTCTAAAATTGAGCAGAGTAATAACTTAGAAATTATAATTTGATAATCTAAATTTGAGCAGAGTAACAACTTAGCAATTATAATTTAATGATTTAAATTTGAGCAAAGTAACAACTTAATAAAAATTAAAGTTTAGCATCAAACATAATATAATGGTAATAATAATTAAAATTATGCCTAAACGGGTTTAGGGGAAAACCCTTATTACCAACATGCAAACTGACAATAATTTAGAACTAACCCCACTCTTCACATTATCTCTAAGGTGGTTGATGAAGAGGATGGAATTGTTGATGCAAAGCTCCTAGGAAGAGAACTTTACTAGTTGTTGGAAAACTAGTAAAATTTTAGCATAAAAGCAAAGTAAAAGAAATTTTTTTCTAGAGAGAGAAGCTCTCTAAGAATTTGGTAGTTTGAGAGAGCGAGAGGTGCTGAAAAATGGTCCAAAACCATGGCTATTTATAGAGGAGGAGAAGGGGTTAGGTGTCCACAAAATTACATAAGCCATTATGTAAGCATTATGTTATAAATATAATTTTTATTTATTTTTAATGTAATTTAGGGACACATACACCATTTAGGGTGGTGAATCACCCCTCCTAGGCTTGAGGACGTGCTATATGAGCTGTACTCAACCTCCTCAGCGTAAATTTTATCTGTAGATGAAATAACCAGTACCGATAAAAATGTCTAAACTTGAAAAATTAGCCTTTAATATCAAAATAATACATTTTAATAAAAAAATGGACAAATACATTATTTTTCATCAAAAATAAATTTCTAATAATAAATTTTAATTTTTATTAATTTATTTCAAATTATATGTATTTTTAAGCTAGAAATTTCATTAAAATCCATTTTAATTCAATAAATATCAAAATTTTTATGAAAATTTTCAAATTAAATATTTTACCCATAAATAAACTAAAAATACCATTTTCACCTTTTCTGGATGTCAAACTAATACTGGCTAGGCTTAACAAACACCTAAGGGCATTTTAGTCATTTTACGTAGCAATTTCAAAAAATTCCTAGAAAATTTACGAAATTTTATTTTAATATATATGACATGATTCCAAGCTCAAATTGACATTTTAATATCAATTGAATTTTTTTCTCATGTCAGCCCTTAATGTTGAGAAATATGGACAAAATCGTCATCTTCTAATTTCTCCAGGATCCGGCTCGGAAAAATTATTAAAAATCACGATTAAATAGCTCTTGAAATTCTAAGCATAATGGTGGGGATTATAATTTTGAAATTCCTTCCCAATTTTTCAAAATTACATTATCAAATATTAGAAAAATGGTTGAAAAAATTTAAAATGGAGTTGTTATATTTTTCACTATTTTTATTTCAAAATAAAAATTTTATAATGAAATATACTTAATATAAAATTTTTAAAATATTTTGAGGTCAAAAAGTCTCTGGTTGGTTCTCACAATCAACTAGGGGCATTTCTGTCATTTTTGAAAAATTTTCTCAATAAATTTTTGAAAATTTCTAAAATTATTATTAATTATTCTAAGTATATTGATGACTTAAAAATAAGTTTTAGACACTTCTAACTATTTTTATCTATTTTCTCAATTATTTAGTCCTTTTAAGGGCAAAATAGTCATTTTATCCTTTTCTGGACTCCGTTTTCTAAAAATTATTAAAATCTAAACTAAGTACTACTTTCTAATATGAACATAACCGTAGGGATCAAATAAATATAGAATAATCTAATATACAAAAGTAAGGGTGTTACAATAAAGGCTTGTATATGCTTAGAGAAAAAATGACAATAGTTTTTAAAATTTGATACATGAACATAATACAATTTGAAGTGGCTCATATGAATCTACATTCGAATTTGCCAACACTCCTTTTCGCCAATTGTTATAAGACACGCTTTGCATTAGGGCCATCATACTCTAGTATAATCCAATTATACATGGAAAACGTCTTGCAAGTCTATTACAGTATGTTTCTGAGATAAGTATTATATTTTTTTCAAAAGTCAATTTCGGTAGTATTATATCAAAAATGCAGGTTTCCGAACATACCTTGTAATGGAAAATGCAGTATCACACTATTAGTTTGATGGAAAACAATCGGATTGAATGTATTAGAGAATAAAATAATGGTAAAATTTTATTACTTTCGATAAAAATAGAGGGAAGAAAATAGGTGTAAAAAGTTTAAAGAATAGTTAAAATGGGGGGTGGGGTTGTGGGGGCGGTTAACAAAAATAGGGTTTATACTGTGTTTGTATAAAAAGGTATTTTTGGTAATAAAAATACAAAAAAAAAAGAGGAGAGCTACATTTAACAATTAAAGGGGTGTAAATAACAAAAGCCTCAATAATTACCCTAAAATGGGCCGAATTATTTATAAATATTTAAATATTTAAACAATTTCTTATATTTTAAGGAATAAATATGTGTCTAATTTAGAGAGACTAAGATAAACTAAGGGTATTTTTGATCCAACTTTTTTTTAACCTATATCTACTTTTAAGTTAAAGCTAAAAAAAAATCTTAAAAAAATAAGTAAAAAAAGTTGTTTGATAATTTTTTTTTGATTTTGTTTAAAAATAGTTATCTCATCCAATAAAAAGTACATTTATCAAAATAAAAATATTAATAAAATTAATTTAATTTACATAAAATTACTTTAATGATAATAAAAATATTAAAATTATATATTTAATTTTTTATTTTTTAAACTGTCAAAAAATATTTTAATATTAATTTATTTTAGAGAGGATTTGTAATATATATATATATATATATATAATATTAATAAAAGGAAATTTAAATATAAATTACAAATGATGATATGTTTAACTTATTTTATAGTGTTTTTTAATAATATTTTAAAGAAATAAAAAAAATAAGAATTTCATTACAATCAAACATTAATTAAAAAAAAAAAGGACAAAGTAATAAAGAAAGTAACTTTGAGATCATGCTCAAGTAGGTACATGGGACCACATAAAAAAATATCCCCCAAAACAAGTGATAAAAAAATAAGTATAACTAATGAAAAAAGTAACATAAAATATACGTATACAAAATTCGAAGTGAGGTCCACCGTAAAAAAGTTCTATTCAAACTCTCCAAAAGCTCTTCTAATTTAATGTTTTTATAAGGTCTTTATTCACATAATCTCTTCTCAAAATAAGCTACTTATTTTTTAAAATACTTTTATATAAAGAATTTTTGGCCTAACTTCTCTTTTTTTATTTTATTTTAAAAAGAGTCAAAAATAAACTAATCCAAACATTACCTAAATACTATTCGTTCCTTGGTAAAGTCTAAATAACTGGAACTAGAAGTATATATCAAAACATTACAAACAAAATCAATAAATCATACAATCTCTTTTGTTTTTGCTTTTTAATTTCTTATTTATTCTTTTGTGCTACTATTTTTGTTAAAGCTGGCAAAATTGGCCTGACCTGATGGCCCGATGGGCCAGACCAGGCTAGGACATAAAAACTTCAACCTAAAAGAAAATGGCCCAGCCCAAGCCCAAAAAATTTGGCCCACATTGTATCGGGCATATTTGGCCTGGTATTAT
Organism: Spatholobus suberectus; assembly: GCA_004329165.1. Lineage (NCBI taxonomy): Eukaryota > Viridiplantae > Streptophyta > Magnoliopsida > Fabales > Fabaceae > Spatholobus > Spatholobus suberectus. The sequence goes on along the minus strand of CM014731.1, from coordinate 12,450,958 downwards.
TTTTTTTTCTTTGTAAAATATATAAAAATGCAAGAAAAGAGAGAGTTATAAGCCATTTTGGCCTAGCCCGATAGGTTTGTCGGACTAGGTCGAACCAATAAAAAATACAGTCCGTTACAAATTCAGACTGAGTCGATCTGACCTACTTTTCACACTTGGCCAGTTGGACTGGACGGGCTTGGCCCGTTTGACACCTACCGTATTCCATTGTTTATACTTGTCGCCACATGCCCTTTTAATCTCGACATTTTTCTCTGTTTGCTTTCGTGTATGGGATATTGAAGTTTCCAACTGGTTTTGTCCTTATGTTATTTTATTAACCCCAATGGAATATTTCCTTTTCTTCTCTCCGATTTATTTTGTCCCATCCTTTCTCCTATTTCATATTTCAGTTTTTCATTGTGCCATATTAAAAAGGAAAAAAACTAAACTAGCAAGAATACAATTAAAAAGAATAGTACAAGGATATCAGCACTGGGCCACACAACCCAACCGCCCAGCGAGGCACCCTGAAAATGATTGATTCCATTGTCTCTTCCTCCACGAATTGGCTCAAAAAACGTTTCAAAGGTTAGGCACTATTCTATATTGCTCACGAGTCATGAGTTGTCCCATCCCAGTACACCAAAAATTGGTAAATATATATTGCAAAAAAATAAAATAACACTAATGAGAATAACGTGGCATATTGTGAATGATGGAACCCTATGATAGTGCACTTGCTCCTAAGTCCTAAATTGGCTTACACCATCATATAAACAGTTTTGATAATTATTGTCTCTAAGATATAATTAAAGAATTAAAACTTAAATGTTCTTACAATAAAAGAATATTTAATACTATTAATATATTTCTTTTACGAATTTCAATAAAAAATATTTATTTATTATTTCATTAAGTAGAATAATAATTAACAATATATATATATATATATATATATATAGAGAGAGAGAGAGAGAGAGAGAGAGAGAGAGAGAGAGTGAAAGGATAAGATCAATTCACACTAAATATTAATTTTTTATACTTATATTATTTAATAATTTTCTATAAAATACAAAATTAATCAACTCAACTATTGAATTATTTGATATTATCTTTATGATTGTGTATATCAAATATAACATAAATTAGACATATATTAATATGTTATCTAACAATAGATATTATTTTATATTATACATTATATTTGTCAAAATAAAATAATATGATGAAGTATTACTTAAATTGTAATTTACATATATTTTATAAATTTAATCTACTTTATAAAAAATTCCAATTAGTTGAATTGGTTAATTTCACACAGAAAATTAAGTAATGTAAATATAAAAAGTTTGCACTCATCATCAATTGATCCTCTCTCTCACACACATATATGTAAAAGAAAAGGTTGTGTATAAAGATAAGCTACCAACTATGCATATTGATTTATTAACTAACGTAACACTTAATTATGATTTTCATTTAATGATTGGGATATTTCATATATATTTTTTAGGCAAAAAGAACATTATCTTGTGTGAAATAATTCAGTGTGCAAAATGAAAGTCAAACAAATAAAAGGAAAGTAGATATTGTAAGGTGTAACTAGCAAGTGCTCTTCTCAAAAAAGCAAAAACATAAAGAAATGGCTGTCACTTTCTCTCTCTTGCCCGCCCTGCCCTGTTGCCAACTTTCACATTTGAAGCCTGCCCGGCCGGCGCGTTGTTGAAAAACTCTCTCTTTCACATGCACCCTCCCACTGCCTCTCTCCTCCACCACCTACAGTACAGCCCCTTTGGACTGATTTTCAGAACTGGGTTTGTGTTTGTTTCTTACTCATTTATTTATCTGTGTACTTGTGTTGATCCTTTTGTTGTGATTCAGAACAGTTATATTGTTCTTTTAGTTCAGTTGATTATGATTTGATCATGATCATGATCATGGGTTCCAAAGTCTTCAATTATTGGAAGTGAGGTTGCTTGAAGTGCTTTTTATCTTCTTCTTTTTTTTAATCTTTTTTCCTAAAGTCTGAAACTTGTGGGGACTTTTGAGCATGAAAAGTTCTTGGTAAGAGTTTGTGGAAGATGGGGTTTAGGAATAATGCAATTCAGGCCGGGAGTTTGGATGTGGGAAAGTCAAAGGTAAAGATGCAAAAGGATGGTGCTGAAAGGGAAATTGGGTGCTGTGTTAAATTCTGTTTCATTGGGAGCTGCATACCTTCAAGATCAAAGGTTGATAACTCCATAAGTGGCACTAGTGCTCACAGTGGTAATTTTCTTTCCTTATATGCCTCTTTTCTTTAGTTTCAGGAAATGATTTCTATTTGACATTAATTTTGGGTGAAAAGAAAAAATTTTATCCTTACCTTTTGGTTGAATCCATCCCTTTATCTCTCCAACTTTTAAGAAACAACATAAATTCTGAGTTAATTAAAGTAATATAAAGTTTTATTGTACTTTTACTCCTAGAGGAAGTTGGAGGCCTACCTAATTTATTTGCAAACAATTGAGTTTCAAAACAATGATCTGTTGTGCATTACCATTGGAGAGCAGCATAATCTTTCTGTAAACAGTAGCACTATCTCCATTTGATCTTGTCCAAAAGGCTGAGGAAGGTATCTACTTAACTGTTATGACAATTTAATGGCAACTTGAGGTTCTGATTCCGAAATGGTAATGGTGGGGTGAGATTTCAGTAAAGGTCATAACTTAATACGTTCAATCGCTAAACCAGAAAAGATAAAGGGAAAATGATTTTAGTTGATTCATCCTAACAAAAAAAGATATCATGGTTTGAAAATTAGTGTTGACGTTGAGAGGTCATTATTGAATCTTATAAAATAATGAAAATTTAAGTTTTTTCTTTGAATTGCCATGGACAAAATCGTTATTGTATGACCAGTTTAGCACCACTCTGTGCGATTGTCTTTAGTTACTGTACGATGTTGCTGATCCTGTAATGAAGTTACGTAACTGTTGCACATCAGGACCATATCATGTAATAGTGTTTTTTAATTCTTAAATCCCGAAGAAGTTATAATTTATGATTTTTTTTAAACAGTGGAAAAAACATCTGCATGTAAGAAAAGCAAGAAGGAAATAAATGCTCCTCCAGGGTCCTCTACAACAACCAGTAATGCAGAAAGTATCCCTTCCACTCCAAAAGTCAGTGAGGAGTTGAAGGTTTCTTCTCGTTTGAGAAAATTTACATTCAACGAGCTTAAGTCGGCTACGAGGAATTTCAGACCAGAGAGTCTTCTTGGTGAGGGAGGGTTTGGTTGTGTGTTCAAGGGTTGGATTGAGGAAAATGGAACTGCACCTGTGAAACCTGGTACTGGACTAACTGTTGCGGTCAAGACCCTCAACCATGACGGACTTCAGGGTCACAAAGAGTGGCTTGTATGAAACTTATATATCCTTCTCAACTTCTTTTCCTTCTGTGAATTTTTCTTTTACAATTTCTCATTGTTAACATTTTCCCCTTTTTTTCTCCCTTCGCAGGCAGAGTTAGACATTCTCGGAGACCTTGTCCATTCGAATCTGGTCAAATTGATTGGTTTCTGTATTGAAGATGACCAAAGATTATTGGTTTATGAATGTATGCCCCGTGGAAGTTTGGAGAACCACCTCTTCAGAAGTACGCTTTGAACCTGTTTTATTTCTATTTCATGTCTTCACTACTGCTTGTTTGTATATGCAGTTCCTTGTCTTTGCAGTAAATTTGGATGTTCTTGACACACATATTAAATTAAAATTTATCACACTACATGAGAGATAAAGTTCAGATGAAATGAACTTGATTGTTACTGATGCTACTACTTTCTTCAATACTAACATTAATGCTGTATTCCCTGTTCAATGTACTACCATGATTTAGATATGGTATTTGATTCACAACTAATTCTTGGAGTCCTAGATTATTAGTGAATTCACAGGCTTTTATGCTTAAAGAAAACATAAATCAGAACAAAATGATTCTCTTAGCACAATGCTCTTTGAAATTTTTATGCATAAGGAAGCTTATTGTTTTCTGGTAACAACCATGAATTATGCAGAAGGGTCGTTGCCTCTGCCTTGGTCTATCAGAATGAAAATTGCACTTGGTGCTGCAAAAGGTCTTACTTTTCTCCATGAAGAAGCTCAGAGGCCTGTAATCTATCGTGATTTCAAGACATCTAATATTCTATTAGATGCGGTATGTGAGTTAATAAGAAAAAAAAGGTTTTTAATTATTTGCTATCCACCCTCCCAACATAAAAACATAAAAGCATAATTGTTTTATAGGAATACAATGCAAAGCTCTCTGATTTTGGACTTGCCAAAGATGGTCCTGAAGGGGAAAAGACACACATATCAACAAGAGTCATGGGAACATATGGTTATGCAGCTCCTGAGTATGTGATGACTGGTGAGTTTCCTTTTTTAGTGGTTTATCAAAATAAATGGTAGATTGCTAATGGTATCGGGGATCGTGTATATTATTGGCCTCTAGGTCTTCATATCATGGAATGAAATATTTAACTTTAACCGGCTGCTTCGTTGCATTAATGCTATTTTTAAGCTAAATTTCGGTTTGTCATAAGTTCTCCATCCTGTCATAAATAAGCTTCTTTTTCCCCAGCACAAAATCAAGATTTTGTTTGCTTGTAAAGAGTTGAAATAGTAAATATTTGCAAATTGCTTGAAGCATGGAATGCACTGGGCTTATGTTTGGTGTCAAACAGCTTAAGCTTTTGGAATAGTTTGGTTCATAACATTGACATTGAAAAGTTGGTTATACATCAACTACTCTGAATCATCAGCTATCAAAACCAAATGTATGCTTCATCTTTAAAAGCAGGGAAAGGTGGCCATAGGACTTTAAAACGTTAGAAATTTCCTATAGTTAGATTGTTAAATCTTTTTTTTTTTTCAGCACATATTATAAATATTCCTTTTAACTGCTTGATTTTTATCTTCTAAGCAAGCTGTGATCATGACAAAATAAAATGTAAGAAAATTTCATAAGGTTTTTCCATAAATAACTAGAAATCATTTTTCAACTGATATCCTCTTTGCATAGTTGTGCACTTGCAGTTTTAATTTTGACCTTAACTGCCAATTCTGATTAGGACATTTGACATCAAAAAGTGATGTCTATAGTTTTGGAGTAGTGCTACTTGAAATGCTTACTGGCCGGCGATCTATAGATAAGAATAGACCAAATGGGGAACACAACCTTGTGGAGTGGGCAAGGCCGGTACTTGGGGACCGGAGGATGTTATTACGGATAATTGACCCTCGCCTTGAAGGTCACTTCTCTGTTAAAGGGGCGCAGAAGGCAGCGCAGCTGGCTGCTCAATGCCTTAGTCGTGATCCAAAATCCAGACCTATGATGAGTGAAGTTGTTCAAACTCTGAAGCCTTTGCAAAACCTCAAGGATATGGCTATCTCATCTTATCACTTCCAGGTTGCGCGAGTAGACCGTACCATGTCCATGCCAACTTCTAAAAATGGTATGCAAGCACAGTTAACATCTTTATCAAGGAAGGGTCAACCTGTAAGGATGTTGTCGAGTCCAAAAGGTCCTCATGGTTCTCCATATCATCACTATGTCAAGTCACCAAAACCTAATGGATAAGAATCATGGTTCTATCTTTGATTTGCTTCTCTATTCATTCAGTTCCCTCAACTTAGGCTATCTGCTGAACAGAAACTGTTTATGTTTTGAAAATTGCTCTATAACTTGAAGAATCATTAGGGTTTTCTGTCCTTTTCTTATCTCAAATAAGGTAGGGGGGACCGTGAGACAGTTTACTGGATTACAAAGTTTAGTGGGGACCAAGTTGACCAAACTAGAAGAACAAACTAGAATATACAGCTTTCACATGGGGAATTTGTTACTGTGAAGTTGCTATATTTTTTCTACCATTTCACAGGCTTTCTTCTTCCTTTCAAAATGTATTTTTGTAAAGAAAGGTGGTGGTGTAAACTCATGTTATTCATAGATATTTTTACATACTCATTCGTCAATGTACTTTTCAGTTGATACTTATCAATGTAATTAAATGTTGTACGAGAAACATGCTAGAGTTTTGAAATTTGAACAACTGAAAAAGTTCTGGACATTTTTCTTTTGTCATCTGTGGGTTATATTTGGTGTGTTAAATGAGTTGGTTGTTCAGAGAAAGAACTTTGTTTCTTTGTTATGTGGACTGTCTGTGTTTTGCAACTGTTTATCATGCTACCTACGGGTATCATTACAAACATTCGGAACTCTGCACCTTATGGGTGGTTATATTTGAAATTTGGTGTGTTTTAATCTTGACTATTTATTATAAGGTTTAATAGTTAATATTTATTTCTCTCTCTCTTGCATAAAAAAGACCCACTCACTGTATACATTTAGTGGGCATCAACTCAGACTCTTGGTTGATATAAGAAAGGAAAATTATAAATGAGTCATACAACCATAAATGAACGGCTAAGATTAAAAGTTAGTGGTCATATGTCTACTTAAAAACATTTTGTGCATTTATTTTTTAATTTTGATCATTTAGATATGATCTAATGACCTAAATTTATAATTTATAGTTCTCATTCCGTTATAAAAAAAAAATAGTTCTCATTTTTCATATTAGAGTTACTCTTTTCAATAACTCTTCACATATTAAATTTCAATGATCCAATAGTTGAATTAAAAGATTTTATTCAAGTTTACAAATTTTTATGCGAGTTTAATGACTATGCACTGTCAGTGTAAAAATTTTACACTGTCAACCAATCACAAATTACCGTTATGACTTTTAAGGTAATTATTTTGAAAGTTAACAAACTTATCATACATAGCGGTTTGTGATTGGATGACAGTGTAAAATGACTTTACATTGTCAGTGCATAACATATTTTCTTTTTTTTATAAATTTGAAAACTATTTGATACTTTATTAAAAAATCAAATTAACGTATAATGTATTTTTCTAAATTATAAGTAAATGTCAACTATAAGATTCACTAGCTACAAATGTCTAATTTATGTAAAATTTGGTGTGTATAATCGTTGACATAATATCAAAATATGCAACGGTTAGATCGTTGAAATTTAATATATGTGAAGAGTTATTGAGAAGAGTAACTCTATTAAGTTATTTTTGGAGTAATTTGATTTCTACACACACACATGTATATATATATATATATATATATATATATATATATATATATATATATCTGAAATGTATTGAATGAAATGCATTAAATACATATAGGAAATTAATTTTCAGAACATCTACACTTGTTGAAAAAAAGAAAATTGGGGAGAAGGGATGCGACGCTGACGAAGAAGAAAGGGTGAAACGTCGGTGAAAAAAAAGGGAAGAGGGTTATACAAAAGGTGGGGGAGATGTTGAGATGGAAGGGGAGGAGGTGCCGGTGAGAAAGGGTGTCAAAAGGGAAGGAAGAAGGGTATTTTAAAAATAAAAAAAAAGGGGATGCAAAGAGGGCGGTGTCAAAAGATAAAAGGGGGCATCATGCAAAATTGATAGTTGGGTTTTTAGAGCCCAATCGTTAATGAATCAGAGAACAAATGAGATTGGCACATTCTATAACACGCGTGGCGTGAGTTGAATTGGCACCATGTAACATAGCCCGGCACAACGCAAGTTTAGATGAGACTACTTTTGTTCTTGCATATGATTTTGCTTATTTAATTTTCTTATGTCAATAAGAAGCTTCATCATTCACTTTGTCAAAGGTTTTAGACGCGGTCGATTCAGCACATTTAGTGCAAATTAAGCACTTAATTATATAAATAATTATATTGGATACTTATTTAATGTCAACTTATAATATGATAGACTGATTCTACTGTACATTCCCTTTACTAAATCGTTTTTACTGAGCGTAATGGTTAAAGAATAAAAATATTTTTTTTATTAAAAGTATACATTTAATATAATCAATTCAACACGTTTTTACTATAGTTTTGTATAAAAAAATTATTTATTGATTCCTTAAACATTATTTTTAGAACAATGGATAGTGAAACCGTTGATAAAATCACACATTCTTTGATGATGTTCATAGTACAAAATGATTTGCTCAACGCGAACTTCGGTTCGTCATAATTCAAACACGCAACTTGTAATCTATATATATTGTTGGTTTATTATTGTATTCTGTAGGCTGCAACAAGTTATTTAATTAGCTTATGACTAAACAGTAAGTTAATTTTCAATCCTAATCTTTCCCTGTTAATATACGACAAAGTTTAAGATTTACTTGTTGCATGAGCAAACAAAACTCGCTTATCCTTTAACAATGAAAAGAGCTCATAGAATTTTGCCAGTGACGTAATTAACGATTATGCGGTTTCCCAAAGTAAGGACAGTAATCCGAAGTGAGAGTTATTAATTTACTATTTTCAAATAATTAATAAGACATATTTAATTACTTATTTGAAACCAAATCATTTAAAAATAAAATTTGAACTTTTAAAAGTCAAAATATATAAAAAATAGAACCAATTGATTTGTGACAAAATTGTATCAAGGAAGCATGAATTTGAAGGAAAAATATATATATATCAACGAGGAATACGGGCACAGTGGATGCATTTGCATGGGGTGTGCTTTTTATTTATTTATTTATTTAATGTTATATGATGTGTGATTGCTTGTTTTTATCAATTTGAGAAAGTTGTTTTTAAAAGAAAGTAGTTCTTTTAAAAACCAATTGCCAACGTTTAGATAAATAATAAATATAAATTTGCGTGTGAGCATAAGAGAGGTTGTAAAATTGTTATCTCTAGCAAAGAATAAAATAAGAGTGCACTTTATTTCCGGCTCATTGACCAAAGTAGGGCACTTTTAGAAACTATTTACCGATACAGGTTTATTTTGAAACATATTACCGAAATAGGGTGGTTAACGATAGAAAATGCTAGTCAAACTAGCGTTTTCCATTTCACGTCAGCATTTTTAATATATTTTTTTAATTTATTTGCGAAAAGTGCCAGGTTGGCTGCCACACAGGATACGCTACTAGCAGTAGCGTTTTCAGAAAACGCTACTGCTAGTAGAGAAAACACTATTGCTAGTAGCGTATCCTACATGATAGCCAACCTGACAAAAAAGGGATGGAGTCGGTGGACACGTGTACAAAACGCTATTACCACTAGCGTTTTAAATTTAATATATTTTTTAAAACGGAAAAAGTAAGTATTTAAAATTTTAATTATTAAAATATAGAAAACTTTCAATTTTCAATTTTTATTAAAATATTAAAAACGCTATTATTAGTAGCGTTTTCAGTTTGAATTTTCAGAAGAGTATTGCACTTATTTATAGGCAAGTGAAAGTTCATTTAACGTCACTTGTGGTAGGGTTTTATGCGTGCGTTCTCGCTTTTGTGTGTTTTAAAAAAAATAAAACATTGAAAACTCTAATAGTAATAGCGTTTTCAATTTAAAAAAAAATTAAAAAATAAAAATGCTAATGAGAATAGCGTTTTCCAATAAATAAAAAAAAGTGTAATAATATGACATTTTAAATTTAAATATAAAAATTAAAAATGCAAGTTTTTAATTTAAAAAAAAAAGGAAGTAAAAACGCTATTCATAATAGCGTTTTCCAAAAAAATAAAAAATGCTAATTAAAAATTAAAATTTTAAAAATGATGTTGATTTCCCAATTTTGAATAAACAAAATATAAAAAAAATAATTCATTTTCTTAATTTTAAAAAATAATAATAACGCTCATACGAATACGGTTTTACAATAAATAGAATTATAAAAAAATACTAATAATATGTCGTTTCTAATTTTCATAAATAAAAATTTATAAATGCTACTAATTTTCCAATTTAAAAAAAATAAAATATATAAAAAATAATACGTTTCCTTAATTTAAGCAAAATAAAAAATAAAAACACTAATACTAATAACGTTTTACAATAAATAGAAAAATAAAAAATACTAATAATATGACGTTTTTAATTTTTAAAATTAAAAATTTTAAAATGATATTTATTTCCTAATTTTAAATAAATAAATATACAAAAACAAAATACGCTTTCTTAATTTAAACAAAATTAAAAAATAAAAACGCTAATACGAATAGTGTTTTACATAAGTAGAAAATAAAAAATACTAATAGTATTACGTTTTTACTTTTTAAAATTAAAAAAATAAAAATGATAGTGATTTTTCCATTTTAAAAAAAATATAAAATATAAAAAATATAATGTTTTTAAATTTAAATATATTAAAAGTGAGAACGATAATAAAAATAGCGTTTTCTGATTAATAAAAAAAATGGTAATAATATTTCATTTTTAATTTTTAATTTTACAAAATAAAAATTGATACTGATTTGTCAGTTTTAAATAAATAAAAAATATAAAACATATTACGTTTTTATAATTTAGAAAAAACAAAAAATTAAAACGCTAATTAAAATAGCGTTTCCACTAAATAAAAAAAAAATACTAATAATATGTTTTAATTTTAGTATGTTTTTATCATTTTTTTAATTTTAAAAAATGATAGTGATGTTAATTTAAAAAATAAACAAGGATACTGATTTGTCAATTTTAAATAAATATAAAATATAAAACATATTACGTTTTTATTATTTTAAAAAAATATAAAAGTTAAAATGCTAATAATATGAATTTTTAATTTTTAAAATTAAAAATTTAAAAATCCTTGTGATTTCCTAATTTTAAATAAATAAAATATATATAAAATACGTTTTCTTAATTTAAAAAATTAAGAAAAGGAAAACGCTAATACGAATAGCGTTTTAAGATAAATAGAAAATAAAAAATACTAATAATATTACGTTTTTAATTTTTAAATTCATAAAATTAAAAATGATAGTGATTTGTCAATTTTAAATAAAATTTAAATTAGAAAACGCTAATTCTACTAGCAGTTTCCGAATTTTAAAAAAATAAATAAAAACTTAAAATTCGTGTTATCTGTTTTTAAAAAAAAATTCAAATTGCAAAACGCTGCTCATAATATCGTTTTCAGTATTTTAATAATTAAAAATGCAAATTGGGTTCTCTGTTTTTTTTTTAAAGAATTCAAATACAAAACGCTACTTATAATAGCATTTTTTATATTTTAATAATTAAAAATTCAAACTGAAAACGCTACTAATAATAGCGTTTTTAATATTTTAGTAAAAATAAAAAATTGAAAACGCTAGTAAAACTAGCGCTTTTTATATTTTAATAATTAAAAATTTAAATACTTGCTTTTTCCTCCGCTTTAAAAAAATATATTAAATTGGAAATGCTAGTGGTAATAGCGTTTTGTATACGTATCCACCAACTCCATCACTTTTTTGCCAGGTTGGCTGCCACGCTTGCCTGGTACTTTTCGCAAATAAATTAAAAAAATATATTAAAAAGGCTGACGTGGAATGGAAAACTTTCCATCGTTGACCACCCCATTTTGGTAATATGTTTAAAAACAATCCTATATCGGTAAATAGCTTCTAAAAGTGCCCTACTTTGGTCAATGAGCCCTTTATTTCCTAATGAAGCGTTAGAGTTGAGAAACAACGAGGAAAAATACATTGTGAAGGAACATCTTGCCTCCATATGTAACGATAAGAACCCCTAGCCCCGATGACGCAACAAACTTTAAACATAACGGACTTTTTGTTTTAGGATAAACCCAAAATCACATATTCATTTAAGACTATTGTAATATCTTTCTACACCTTTTCTAATTATTTTATAAAACAAATATTAAACAAAAAAATATATTTAATGTCTTGAAAATATAAAAAATATTTAATACTTACCATACTAAAAAAAGTAAAAAAAAAATATCAATAGAAAGATATAATAGAAATATTTAGAATTGTTCTTTATTTAATCACTTAAACTACTTTCTCCCTCAACTTCAAATTCTCTCTCTGTATACATTTGTACATAATACACTGATACATACAAACACACATTAATTGATTCAAAAGTCTCAATCTTTTTATTACATACAACTATGTCCCAGTTTAGATAAAAGATTGAGAGTTTTGAATAACTTGTTATTTATTATATACCAAGTTTACACACACACACATCTTTTTTTTTTTTTTTTTTTGTATTTCTCAAAATGTATACACTTAAAAGATGTGTAAAAATTATTTTTTAAAATTTATTTAGGATAATATTTTACTTTAACAATCAATCATTGATATCATGTTCGAGTTTTGGCTCTCATAATTTTTTTTTTTACTTTTAACAATTTTGGATGATTTGCTTTGGATAATTTTTTTATTAATCAATTAGTTTTTTTGGATAATTATTTTAATCAATTTAACTCATAACATTGATGTATATTTTGTAATTCATTATTATATCTTGTTAGAGTTTTGGCTCTCAAGTATCAAATAAAGAGTCCAGGCTCTCATCAATTTTTTAGGATAATGTCTTTGACTGTGGTTGCTTCTGTGCAATACCGTACCATGGCTGAGAAAGCAGCTGATGCCTCCTATAGGCTCACCAACACAAGTGAACAAATCCAATCATATGATTTTAATGGTGCTATATGGAGTAGAATGATTGTTGTGCATGAATTCTGTCATAAAAATGCTAGTACATACTGAAATTAATACGAAACACTCCAATTGCTGCTTGTGGAGCAATTTTCTTTGTGTATGGTGCTATAGCATTAATTATCATGGATTGGTGTGCTGCTTTAGAAGCTGCTATTAATATTTTGCATGTCTTCAGATATTGGGGCCAGGGTGCTAAAACTGGAGTTGGATGCTGCCTTTGAGCACAAAAATGAGATAGCAGAGGCTATCGAAGAGGAGCTTCAAGAGATGTTATTTTGCTCTATTATCTATCTGTTTGTCTTTCCTCATGTAAAATGTTGCTCTTTTAAAATCATCGAAGCTTGAAAAATGTTACAGCTGGTTAATTATTTAGAGATTAATAAATCATGTCAACCTTGGGCCATGTCTATGTACGGGTATAAGATAGTCCAGACCCTCGTTGTTGACATGGAACCTGATATTAATGTCAAGAGAGCTATGAATGAGATCAATGTAGGTAAACTCTTCTAGTGCCTCAAAAATGGGGGGAAAAAAAAAGAGGAGAGATTTAAGTGTATATCGTTATGTTGTTGTTTACTTTTAACATGCAAAAAAGTGTGTATGCACATGCTGCTTCCCAAGCCTGTTTGTGATTGAAATTTTGGTTTATCATTGTCATGTCAACCAGCTGCTAGATGCAGATCAAGAAAGCTGAGGAAGAAGCAGGGTCCAAATATCTGTCAGACCATTGTGGATGGGCAATACTTTGACACAATGAAGGAGATTGGGGTATATCTTCAGAGTCCTCATCTGTTTTCATACAGCATGGCCCTGGTGCAGTGAAGGATATTGCTATGCTGATCCGTGATGGTCTCCTTCAGGCCAATGCTTCCACAATCTGAAAAATTAACTGGAATTGTAAATACAACATAATATATATATTTTTTTTCCTTTGTTATGGAGGCTAATTGGATCAAGACAATACAATACTTCTTTAACCTTAAATGATTGCTTCTTTCCTCCTGATATACCTTGGAGATGAGTAGTATAATCTCCATGTATATATTCTAGTTGTTTATCAAGGACTTTTATTGTATTGAGGACAGTCCTATGGCAAGTTGCATGTCAACAAGTAAGAATTCCTAGGAGTGTTTGAGTTGTAGATTGGATCGAGTCAATTTTAATGAAAAAAAATAATAATCTAATTTTATTAGTTTTCATTGATTTAATTTTAAATTAAAATCTTATTCAAGAAAAATGCTAGTAACATTTTCTCACAAACACTTTATTTTCTACTACTGCCTAAGATGTTTTGGGGAAATGCTAATTATTGGTTAAACTATCAGAAGTGGAATTCTTTTATTGAAAAGTGTTTTTAATACACTTATACCTAAGATATTGTATCTAAGTTTTGACCTTTCTAATACAACCCTAGCATAATTTACAATAAAAAAATATATATTTATTGATTTATTATCTAGTATTCCTTCACCAAACAAAGGGTACGAGGAAGAAAACATGAAAAGAACAAAAAAAAAAGGTCAAATCAAATGCTTGTTAGACTATTTTTCAATGAAATATCAAACACAGAAATTTAAAAAATCTTTTTTAAGACTTCGTTACGAATATCTTATCTATTTCATTCTTTCTGCCCATTCATTATAAGAGTTTATTTTTAATACAAAACATAAAAGTCATATAAAGTAGATTTCCACGCCCAAACCCAGATTACTGCACCCAGACCAAGAACCTAACTTCCTCTCAAATCTCAAGGAACTTCCCATGGGCATGGGGTCCCATTGCTTTGGGCTTCACAGCCTAGTTTTAGTTTTTTGGAACCTCATTTGCACCTCTTAACTTTTCCGAGAAATTCATTTTGTCACGGTCAATGTGCCGGAAAACCATTGTCCACAACAAATTAATTTCCTGAATACGTACGACTTTGATATCTCCTTTTCAATGTAGCATTCATGACAACTAGCTGAATTTGAAATAAATAAATGTTTGATAACGATTTGCTTTTTTTTTTGTCTTTTTTAAAAGCAGGATTAAATTGAAAATAGGCTGTACCCAATCAAATGCAAAAACTTTGCTGCATTGAGTAGTTGAAGAAATTCAATTGAGCTGTAGTTTTAAGGGCTCCAAAGTAGTATTAAAATCTAAATTTTGAAATAAATTACTGTAAGATCACTCTCTACAGGAGAAATTTCATATCTAAATCCATAGGAAACTACTTGAGCAATCAAAACGCCACTTCCCTCAGACTTCTACCAACACGATCGCCTCAACCAAGGGCAGGTAAAAATAAGATACACATCATTTAGTGGTTTCCTCAAACAGTCAAACTGTACCCCTGCTTATTTTACACCAGGAATCAATTTGTTTTACACTAAGAATCAATTGCCCATACCGCACGTGCGTTTTAACATAAAATCTATGACTGAAATTAATTTAAACATATTCCAATCATGTTCAGTAATTAGAATTTAATTCTATCAAAATCAATTTTATTAAACTTTAAAACAAACATTAAAATTGATGACATCTCCCCCTGGCAACATTGCCTAACAGACATGGCAAAAAAGGAATACAGGGTGGTAGACAGATTTGAGAGGAATAAGACATAAAAGATACAGATCTAACCCAAGCATCAATGTAGTTTATCCAAGATGCAAATAGCAAGTGACTACAACAAAGCAAATGAAAGCAAAAACAGCCAAATATTTAACATTGATCGCATCAGAAGATAAATATAAGGGAATATTGCAGAAAATATCCATCAAGACAGAAGATATAAAATTTTGCATGTCAAAACCTTAGAAAGAGCATCAATCCTCATTCAACAAAAGAGGCTTGCTGAGCTTGTGGGCATTTAAGAGTCACATTTGGTTTATAGAAAGCCTATTTATTTTTACAAGGTTGAATAGCTCAAATGCAACGAAAACACCATGAACACTTCTTACCCAAGAAGAAAACCAACTTCAAGGAAATAATTTAGTCTGACAGACTGTATGCTTCCTAACACCTACCTCAATGCTCTTGACAGGATGGATCAAAATTCTTAGGGTTTAAGAACCAAACTCAATCCAACCTTAGCACTCTTTTCAATGGCCTTTGTGTCTACCTCACCAGAAATGGAAAAGAACGATTTGGGACGCCACTCATGCTGGATGAGAGCACTTGTCTTGCCAAAGTTGTTGACACGTGCCTTCAATGTGGTCAATGGATCCAATGCATGTTGGGTACCAAGGGTGAGGGTGTTCTCATTAGTTGAGAATCTATGAGTCACCTCAGCACCAACAGCAGTGTTGGTCAAGGGGTTAACTACATGGTAATATGCAGCATTCAGAGCATCACCTTTGTCATTCCTGCATGCAAGAACTCATCACATAACAAAACAAACTCATACCATCCATCAGTATGCTACAAGCACGGGCCTTGGGGGATAGTTTGGAAAGTATAAGTATATGCAAACAGGCACGAAGGAGCAAAAAACCAAAAACAATAAAAGAAAGTACTCTTACAATGAAGCCTCACAAGGTTCATTAACCAGCTCTAGAGCCTTGAACCAAAAAAAGTAGACAACAGATTTTTTCTAGATGCAGAGTGATAACTAGAAACACTCTCAGAGAGAGGAGCAACAATTACTTACAGAGTCAATGAGGCAATCAAGTCATCTTTGGTGAAGCTCAGTCCAGCATTGGATTTTGTTAACTCCCCATTTTTGCTGTCAAAAGAAAGATCAGCACCAAGAGCAAGAACATTAGTTCCTATAACACCAGAGAAGTTAACAATTGGGTTTGCTGTCAACCCAATGCTGGTGCTTATTCCAGCATAGTCATGCAAGTACTGAAGTTCCACCTGTTCCATAAAACAGACAATACAAATTACTGCCATGAAGGAATAAGATGCAGGAGTTCAAGGTTTTAGACAGTTTTAATGAGGTTGCAAACTACATAATTTACTCTACAGACACCTGAATTTACTTTAGATTTTGATAGCTTGTCACGCAAAATGGTTGACTATCTTACCTTTCCGGACTTTTGGTCAGGAACTTTGAAACTAAAGATAGCCTTCAGACCAGGAGCAGGTTCATTGACAGTGATAGTTGTGAAGAGCTGGAATGCACAAGCATTAACCAACATTAGCAAAGTGGTCATAGGAATATAGAAGTCATAACATAGGTCAAAGTAGCTTCAGATAAAATCAAATTAATATTAATTACTAAAAGTACAAGCTATGGTTTAAATTTTCCAATGACATGGTACTGGTATTACATGTAGAAAAAGCAGGGGTTAAGATGCTAGAAGCAAACCAATCTAATTGTCAAACAAGCACGGCCATATTCCGGTCTGTATTGCTCATGTATGAATTATGTATAAGAATGGATGTATTGGATATTTTAGTAAATCCAGAATCTCAATAGCCAAACATGCTTACATGCACTGGACCACAATAGTCCCTTACCCATCTATGCTCACAGAATCTATGATCAAAATATGAAACTAAATAAATATTAAGGTCATTTGCAGACAGGAAGAGATATTCAAAGAGGAAACACGAAGAAACACCCTTCAACCTCAGCCAGCACGTAACTAGGAGAGCCCCCATTTTCAATCTATAATCAGACACCTTTGAGCTTATTTATCATAGTTTTTAACAATGTACACTTCATTAATTTATGAATTTGTTTAGAGATTTTCTACTTTAAATAGTTAAATTGGACAACCTACTTGGTGTTGGCAAAATTAGTAGTACTTTTATTCAACATGGTGCACATAGGATGACCTTTTTGCCTTAAATTAATATTTATATATATAGTAAGAACAGCTTGACTAAACTTATTGAAAAAGTTGAGAATGGGTAATTTTAAAACAATTAACATTGAAAAAAGTGCTCTTTGAAGAAACAAATTAGTGTTGAAGAAAAATTCTTTACATGGTATCCTAAAATCTGATAAAAACGACAAATTAAATATTTTGGAAACCCACCTTCCAAGGGTAGTAGAACAAATATGAAATATCAATAAAAAAAAATGGATTGATAATTCTGTACATGGCATATAAATCAGAAACAAGAGAGTACAGATCTCAGTTGAAAAGAGAGAATTAACAAATATTCAAACAAAAATGTTAAACTTACATTAGAATCTGTATCAACTTTGATATCAGTAGTGATGTTTTTGTTCTTCAACTGGGTGTTGACATCAGCCACAAACAGTTCACCTTTCCTGGTTCCTGATGATGTAATAGCCTGAAGCAGCAGAACAAGTCCAAATCACATATTGCTAAACAGAGGTTAAAATGATACTGATATCATGGATATCACAATTTTATCAGATGTATTCCACAGGATTAGTTTAAAGCATGTATCTGCAACTGATATACTACTACTTTGCATCAACATCCAACCACTTCAAGTTCAACCTAGGCATCCACATTGCAAGGTATATGACACAGGTTATACGATTTCTTTCTAAATTTTAATATAGATGAACATAATGCTACAAATTCCATACTGAATATTAAAAGAGTAAATAGTATACAGAATAGATTATAGTAGAAAATAGGGCTGACCCGCCACACTAAAAAATGTTAAGGCGACATGGCATATCTCAAAGTAGCCAGCCTTTATCAATTAACATAGTGTTGTGAGAATGTTAAAATACTAATAACAAATGTCTATCAAACAAGCAGTCTATGTGGACTTGGATTGGAGAACAGAATGACAACAGCTAGAAGCTGCAAAACAAGTGCAAAACAGAGGGTGCCTACAGCCTAAAGCCAAAATGGTAGATGGGTGATGGGGGAGGTTAGTTGAGTGCAAAACAGAGGGGTCGTGTGAATGAAATCAAATCCTATAATATAAAGAAGGCTGGTTCCCTGGTTGGCTGCACTACATCGAAAACTTGACAAAAACCTTAAAAAACTTGAAAACCTAATTATGCACTGCAAAGTGGGCTATAATTGGGTTAATTTAGGAAATTTCATGTATCACCCCCATATAGTATTGAGGATCTGAGGTCATTACACATTATCAAGAATGTCTGGGACTGGGAGCAGTCGAACTTTGTTCCACTTTGGTCTTTGATGCAAAAATGGTCACTCTGGCCATTGTTGACAAGTATACATGAATACATACAACCAGGTTCCGCACATTTACATAAAATGAAATAAATCAGGAAAATCTAATTCTAAAAATAGTTAAAACATAAATTTATATTTAGTTCATAGTATATTATATTAAATGATATAAAGTCAATTGCTGCATCTAGATTTTTCCCATCATGAAACTAAAGGAACATACAGGGAAAATAAAACATAGAAAACTACAATCCAATCAGTAAGTGGAGAAACTGAAAATGACAGAAGAAAATTATGAATAAAACGAAAAAGTGAAAAGTCACAACAAAACAATAATCACAGTCTATTTTTATTTTTATTTTCATCTTAAAATAACAGGATATACTTGTTTGAAATATCTATTCGTCTAATTTTTATTTTGTTCAAAACAGCTTATAATCAAAATGCTGCTGAGAGAACTTCCAGCTAAAAATCTCATTTTGTGTTAGAAAACTCAACACTTTGCAGTTGAATGAAGAACCAGAAGGCCAAAACATATATTGTTGTCATAATACATACCCATTTTTTTTTCCAAAAAAAAAAAAAAGAAATCCATGTCACAGACTTCTCACAGTCAAGATTCATAGAAAGCACACAAATCATCCAACAAAACCATCCAGCTTTCTTCAACCAGCTCCTTGATTTTACCAACATTATCATCCACACAAGCTAAATAGAACATCCAGTAACAAACTCAATAGCAAAACGAATATCCATGCCATGCATTGTGTTTGTGCCACAAAAAATGAAGGATAAAAAAAAAAAAAAGACACCCACAACTCCAGTGGGTGAGTAGGTGGTGATGGTGAACTTCTGGTCACTGTGGTAGTCCTTGAACAGCAGATCTACACCAAACAAACAAACACCCATTACAAGATTCATCAAAAAGCATCAATTTTGACAATGAACAGCCCCCCCCCCCCCCCCCCCCCCCCCCCACCCCAAAAAAATCACAATTTAGAATTTCAACACAACAAGTATAAAGAGAGAGAGAGAGTACCCCTGGCTTTCTTGCCGATGTCAGAGTAGAGACCAGGACCCTTAGCCATGGCTTGTTTGGGAGAAAATGGGGATCTCGAGAGTTTTTGTGAAGGAAGAAAAACTGTGTGCCTGTCTGTGAAACCCAAACACTGTCTTTTGCCAATTAAATAAATGCCTCAAACCCTAATTTCACCTTTCTTTTCGGAGGTATTTTCTTCCTCCCGAAATCTGAAAATCTATCTCCGCCGTTTGATCTCCAAATGTAGTCGTTTCCTTTTGTGGATTTTTTTTTTATTTAATTTATGGAATTTTTATACAAAGGAAATTCCTTTATACATTAATAATCTTCCTTTATTGAGTAATTTCTCTGGAGAATAACTAATTTTATGCTAGTTAACATCATTTTATTTTAGAGTTTAATAACTATGTATTATTAGTGTAAAAAATTTTATACTATCAACCAATTAAAAATATCGTTGGTATGACTTTTAAAGTAGTTATTGTAAAAATCAACAAACTTACCATACATGTTGGTTTGTGATTGGATGACAGTGTAAAACTATTTTACACTGTCAATGCATAACCTATTTTCTCTTAATTTTATTAATCTCAATTAAAAAATAAACTTTTTTCTTAAATTGTCCTTCATTAGAACTTGAAATCATGAATAGAAAAGGATCATTAGAAATAAAATCTCAATTAAATGAAGGATATTTTGGAGATAATATCATTAAATAAGGGTCAAATTAGTTAGATTTGTTTATATTTTAGACTATCATACATCAAAAATTTTTTTGCTTATGTTTGAGTCCATAGAAAGTATCCTATTTGAGTTGCCATATGTGGTAACCATAGGTTGATTGACTAAACTAGAGCATTTTTAGAAACTAAATATTCAAATGGAGTTATTTTGAAACATATTTCCGGTATGAAATTGTTTTGATCGCTGACTGACTCAACTCGCTAGTCAAAATAGCTAGTTTCATGCCACGTAGGCGGTCAAAGTCAAACTTCACCGCCTACGTGGCATGAAACTAGATATTTTGACTAGCACGTTTCATGCCATATGATAGTTAACTTTGCATATCAATTCTTCTTTTTGTGTATGCATCTTAATGCAAAAATTACAATTAAAATTAATTTTATCACATAGTTCAGATACTTTAAAAAAAAAAAAAAACACATGTGACATCAAACTAGCTAGTTAAACTAGCAAGCTTGACTTTGACTACCCACGTGACATAGAACTAGCTAGTTTGACTAGCGAGTTGACCGGTCAACAGTCGAAACAACCTCATGCAGACAATATATTTCAAAACAACCCCATATAGTTTCTAAAAGTACTTTATTTTAGTCAATCAGCCAGTAACCAAAATAATTATATCAAATAAATAAATAAATAGACAAAAATAAAAATAACTAAATGAAGGATAATAAATAAAAAAGATTTAATTGATCTTTTGGTTCTCCAAGTATTGTAATTGTGTGATGTTGGTCTCCCAAGTTTCAATTTCGTGAATTAAGTCCTCTAAGTATTGTAATTGTATAATTTTGGTTTCTCTGTCAAGTCTACTATTAAATATTTAACAAATTTTACTGACATAACACTGAATCATGACGTGACAGCTGACGTATTGCCTAACACATATGGTAACATGGTTTAATTGCACTTTTGGTTTTTCAGGTATTGTAATTGTGCAATTTTAATTTCTCAGGCTCCAATTTTAATATTAATATATAGTATATATGTATTAATTTATTATTTTTAGTCTATACTAAATTTATTATTATTAGTATATATTATTAGTGCATATTTATCAATGTTAATTTTAATATTATTAATATCCAATAAATATACTAATTTATATTTATTAAAATTAATGTTAATATTATTAGTATATATAATATTAATATTGTTTATTTAATAGTAGTAAATGTATGTGCAATTATGTAAATGATTATGATAAAGTATTATTTTTTTATACTTTGATATGAGTGTTTTGTTAGAAGAAGAATAATTTTTTTTGTTATATTTCGTAATTTTAACATCAAAATTATTATAAATATTTTATAAACATATCTATAAAAACAAAAGAAATAAATAATATGAAGAAAATTAAAAAAATTAACGAAACATTTGATACTACTGAATAAATAATATTAATATTATATATACTAATAATATTAAAATTAATATTAATAAATATAAATTAATAATATAATAAATTTAAATGAGTATATATTTATTAGATATTAATAATATTAACATTACAATTAATATATATACTAATTACATGTACTGAGAATAATAAATTAATAATATATAATAATAATGCATTCCGTTAATAATAAATTTGTAATTTTCACTTCTATCTTTAGTTTAAATTTATAATGCCTTTAACCTTTAAAAAAATTATAATGCCTTTCGTATTAATATTAATTTATGAAATATTTATTAATAATAGCTTTAACATTATTAGTATATATTATTAATTTAATATTAAACATTATACAATTATGATACTTAGAGGATTCAATTCGCACAATTGGTACCTGAGGAACTAAAATTGTACAATTGTGATTTTTGAAGGACCAAAAGTAATTAAACCATATCAATATATGTGTCACGCCAGCTACCAGGTCATCATCCAATGTCATGTCAGCAAAGTCTATTAAATATTTAATAAAAGTCTGATGAAAGAACCAAAATTGCACAATTATGATACTTGAAGAACCTAATTCGCGCAATTGGAATTTGATGAGTTACTACAATCACACAATAGCAAGGGACCAAAATTATAATGAAGCTAATAAAAAAAAATTAGGAGTTTTACATTTTTAATTACATTAGACTTGCCTTGCTAAATGTCTTCAATGGGGTGATTATAGGTTTCAATTGGGATTATGAGCAGAAAATGAACTAAAAAAAAAAGTTTTATGAAAAATGGCAGTCGTCACTCAGATTTATATTTTGGAAAATATTAGAAAAACTTCTTTTTAAAAGAAAAAATGTCTTTAAAACCATATTAGAGTACAGAAGTTGATTGTGTAAGGATGATATTAGTACTCTATGATATTCAATATAAAATGATTACTTCTAATTAAATTGTAAAATTTAAATAATTTTAAAATATTTATTTTACATCTTTATAATAAAATAAAGTAAAAAAGGAATTAAATTTACATAGGTGAATAATATATATTTGGAAAGAAAATTAAATTACGAAAATTAATGGTTTGATTTGGAATAATATATATTTGTTAATGGTTTGATTTCCACTCTTATGTATGCTCTGATATAGTACAAAAACTGAGTCATGTAATTCTTCAAAAAATATTTGTGTATCGGTAAATTTTAATTAATAATTATTTTTTGTGAAAATACAAAACAAATAGTCATTACATTTTGATTTTAAAAAGGTAAAATTACCAAGTCATCATATCTTAAGATATTTGCCAAAATATAAAATTTTTGCGATAACCAAAATGAAACATGTTGCAGGATAAGAATTGCAACATAAATATATAGGATGTAGGATAAACAATACTTTCCTTACATCATATAAATATTAACCACCAAACACATGCCACGTGGAATGTATGAGTGAAACACTAGTTTTTTTTCAAAGGAATTCCTTTATACATTAATAATCTTCTTTCATTGGTCTGATTGATATTGAGTTCGAATCTCTTAAATAAGGTCTCAAGTTCGAACTTTCTAGATGAAAAAAAATGTAATTGTGAGGAAAGACCTCACTAAAAGTGGTCAGTTAGGTTCTCCAACGGAAATTAGTTATTGACAAAATCAATGGATAATTCGCACCTATAATATGATTACCCAAAAATTATACTAATGTGAGGTGGGATTATGTTACAATAAATTACATTAATTCTTATACTATTTAATAATTGTTTATTAGATAATTTTATTTTAAATTTAACATTGAATTGATAGTTCTTATCATATAAATTATATTTACAAAATTTTATATTAATTCTAAATTATTTAATAATTCATTTGTATACTAAATTTGATGTGATATATAGTTTTTAAATATATAAAAAGAGTTTAATGGTCATGCACTGACAGTATAAAATAGTTTTACACTGTCATCCAATCACAAACCACCATTTATTGTAAGTTTGTTGACTTTTATAATAAATACTTTAAAAGTAATATTAATGGTGATTTCTGATTGGATGACAGTGTAAAACTTTTTACACTGACAATGCATGACCATTAAACTCATATAAAAATATGAACATTCTCACTGTCTTCATATAATTGTTCAATTTTGATAAAATTCATCACAAATAATCAAGATAATATAAGTTATAATTTAACAGTGGCATTAATAAAAAATACATTCTATATAAAGTTATTAATAATATAAGAATTATATAAATAAGGAAATTTCTTCAATATCACCTAATTATTACCATTTAATGTAGGGTTACATTTGGTAGAAGAAAAATATTTTCATGTTCGAAAATCATGATTCCTGGCATGATTCCTAAGAATCACTAAAATATGTTTGGTTGGTCATAAATGAGAATATTTATATATGTTTCTTGAGAATCAAAGATTTTTACGATTAGTTTTAATAAAAATTTTCCAAAATTTTTAATTATTTATCACATTAAATGAGTTAATAAGGGTAACGTGATATTTTTACAGCATTAAAATTTTTCTCTTAACTCAAAAAAGTTAAATTCTCACCTCTCCTATAGGAATAATTTTGTGAGAAACATAGATAAAAAAACATTTCTGGGAAACAATGTTTCCTAGGAATGTTATTTTTAAATAATAAATCAAACATGAAAAAAAAAACATTCCCAACTACAAATTCTTGGAAAACTAAAAACATCACTTGTACCAAATGCCCCAAAGGGTGTTTATTGGATTTGATTAACTTGATGACTCCTGCAATTCAAATCAAATCAATTAAATTGGTTCTTTCACTTCGAATTTGAACTAAACTAATTATAATTGGTTCAGTTCCTAATTTTTTTGTTGTTGATTATTATCTATTTCAACCTGACGTAACCTAATGAATTAATTCTTTTTATCATTTTTTAACTTTTAGATTAATTCATTTTAGACTTCATTACTTAAATTTTTCTTCTACTTTTTTTTTTCTTTTCATTTATTTTAATCTTTTTATAATATCATCTAGTGTTAACAAATATTTTAATTTTCTCATATTTATTATATTTTTTTATGGGTAAAGAAATTAATGAGATATGTAAAGTGATAGATATAAAAAAACTAAAGGCTAAATTGCACTTTTGATCCCCTATAATCCTTAATCTACGATTTTGGTCCCTTTATTTATAATTCTACGATTCTAGTCCTCCAATTTTTAAAAATTTGCAATTTTGGTATCCTTATTTTTAATTATGTGATTTTAGTCCTCTAACTTTAAAAATCCGCAATTTTGGTTCCTCTAAAATTGTGGATTTTTGTAATCTACCAAAATTGCAGAATTTAAAATAGAGGGACCAAA
This sequence comes from Spatholobus suberectus, assembly GCA_004329165.1. Lineage (NCBI taxonomy): Eukaryota > Viridiplantae > Streptophyta > Magnoliopsida > Fabales > Fabaceae > Spatholobus > Spatholobus suberectus. Next base: position 12,425,840 of record CM014731.1, on the reverse strand, counting down.
ATCGTAGATTTTTAAAAATTGGAGGACTAAAATCGTGAAATTAAAAATAAAGGACCAAAATCATGTATTGAAAATTATAGGGGGACCAAAAGTATAATTTAGCCAAAACTAAACATTAAATAAAATAAATAATTAGTCATTAAAAAATAAAAAATTACCTTTTGAATTAATATAAAATAAAAAATTATATAAAATAGACAATAAGTAAAGATAAAAACTTGAAAAAGTATAAAAATTTATTTTTTATCATCGAATTAGTTTAGTTTGAATTGGCCAAATTTTTTTTCAAAATTTGAACTAACCCAACCCAATTAAATATTAACATCTCTAATTTAATGGGTGTTATGTTATTACTAAAAATTTATACCATAAAAGTAAAACCTAGAATACCAAATTGAGTCAAACGAAAAAACAATACAAATTAGAAAATAGATTGGACAATTTTAATAATTGTTGAAAGGTTATAACACCTATATTTGTAATTTATTTTCTAAAAGAAGTATTTTTTAAAAAAAATCAGAAATTTATAAAAGATTTTTTTAACAAAATATTTAAATATGCATTACTAGGGTTTGATACTAATCCAGTAGCATTTACTCCCAAAATTATTTCTTTTCTATTACTAGTGGTATTGATAGTTTTAAATTATTCATATGCATTCATCTAAAAGGTTTACCAATGCTTTTTTTTTTTTTGTACAATAGTCGCACTGAGGTTAGAATTTATGACCTCATGCATACTATTCTAACTCCCTCACCATTAGGTCGACCCTAGTGGGTTAAATTTACCAATGCACTTTGTTTGATTTTTCTTATAATTTTACTTTATTAATAACTACAAAAATGTCATATTATTTTTATTTTTCATATTTTTTAAAATAAAAATAATGAGATATTTTATATTAGTAAAGAATATTTCATTTCATATTTTCACAAATCAAACATATATTAAGTTTTTGAAAAACTTGATTTATGACTTGCATTACAAAATAAATATCATATACTAACAAAAAAATATTAGCCATTAAACCTACTCGTATTAATATAATTTTGTGCAATAAAAATTAATCTATTAGTAATATAAAATATCTAATAATACACTTTAATTTTTTATATCAATGCCTATTAAAGCAAATTACACAAACCCTCCTAAAGTTCATTCAAATATCACTTGTTAGGGATGGCAAAATGTACCCGGACCCTATGGGTACCTACAAAAATATATGCAAATGGCTAGGGTAAATACCTACTTATTGGGGATGAGTTTGGGGGCGGGTATTTACCCGCAAATTTTAATGGGGATAGGTGCGGGTATGGGTACTTTAGTACCCACCTTGCCCCATACCCGCACTTATTATGTATATAATAATTTAATTAAAATATCTTATATATATATATATATATATATATATATATTTATATACTTTATTAATTATTAATTTAATTACTAAAACATAGTATTGATTATTGAAGACATGAATTAGTTATGTGCTAATAATTTAATTATTTGTGTTTAATAAATTATTTGAAACCATTATATTATTTGCTATATTTGTGGTATATACAAGTTTCAATTTTGGGTGTACTTGTGTGCAACTTTGGGTATCTGTATACTAATTGTCTATAATCTGTAACCAGTTATTATAGATAATATAATTATAAGATAATTAGAGTCAATGTCCTATTTTGTGGTCGGTCTTGGAGAGTACCAATACATAATGTCCAAGTTTCTAATAATTATATTAAATAATTAGAACATTACATTTAGGAATGATTATGTTAGATGATTATGTTTCTAATGTTATTGGGTTATAACTTATGTTTGAATGATTTAAGGTTATGTTTGGATAATTTTAATGTTATGTTTGGATGATTTAATCTTATGTTTGAATGATTTAAATGTTATATTTGGATGATTTAAGGTTATGTTTGAATGATATAAGAGTGAATTTTCAATTTAGTTGTAGCATTTTTTTAATTAACATATTGTTATTGATTTATTGATTTTACACACAAGTAAAGTGTGGGTAGTGGGTGCGGGTATGGGTATATAGGTACCCAGCGGGTACGGGAATGGGGATTAAAGTTGCTACCCGCACGAGTATGGGGGCGGATACGAGTATTTTTTTAAACGCGGGTATGGGGATGGGTACTATAGTACCCTACCCAGACCCTACCCCTTGCCATTCCTATCACTTGCTAATACCCCTCTCTTTTTTGCCTCTATGGTAACCCCCTTGTGGCCATGGATGTTATCTAATTGTAACACTTAAATGTCAAATGACTAAATTACCCCTTTGTTTATGTGCGAACCCAACATTGCCCTTATTCACTTTAACACACCAAATTCTCTCCAATGAAGTAAATAGAAACACGACTGAGAGGTTAGAGTTAATAAAAAAAAAGGAATTTAAGGTTTAACAATTATGATTAGAGAAAAGGCTATTGGAGACCAAGTGAAATGGTGTAGTTTCAAAGGTGGTGGGTGGTGAAATAGTGGTTGTGGTGATCAAGGAAAAGGAACGATTGTTGCGACTATTATGGTAGTTTCGTGTTGAGCGATTGTGATAAGAGAAAGGGTGCCAAAAGCACGACTATTGTGGTTTTGGAGGTAACAAAGACAACGTTTGTTGAGTATTATAATTTTTTAAGTATTTGAATTTTGCTATAGTTTAAATGGGGTTTAAGAAGGGGACCACCAATTTTTTAACCTTTTTTGTTGTTAGACCACAGGCCATACTACACTTGTAGATTGGATGGCTCACAGGCCATATTTGGGTCTTGAACTGGGTAACGTGGATATTTTGGTCCATTTTACCAAGAAGACCGATCAACCTAACGAAATACACAATGTGGATCCTAATCTATTTGGAATGTTTGATGCATATATTGTAATCAACATTTTAGCTGAGGATAAGGGTTTGCTGTCGTGTCACCTTTTCGTAGTTTCCTTTATGTGTGGAGGGACTAGTATAATTTTACCCCTTTAGAATGATGTTGATATCTTGAAAATGTTTAAAATGAATAATAATGCTACTTATATTGATTTGTATGCTAGTATAAGTAAAATTGAAGACGACTGGTCTCTAGGAGACTGGATAGGAGGGTGTATGATCAAAATTAGAGAATGCATTGTGCTTCCCAAAAGCTACAGTGGAGCACTTGATCCAATGTTAGTTTGACCACACCCCTTTCTTGCTAAGGTTTAGTCACTCCACAACTATTAGGGAAGGGAGATCTTTTCGATAGCAAGCTGCTTGGTGTGCACATTAGGATTACCCAACCTTGGTTTAGTCGGCTTGGATAAAGGAGCCAAGTAGCATGCTCAGATCCCTAATATAATATGTTATGTAGAACTCTATGCTTTTTTAACATAGAGACATTTGGCAACATATTCATCAAAAAGATGATTATTAAAGGCCCTTTAAAAGGCATCCAACGCACCCTAAAAACCATAGACTCTCCGAACCTGCTTATATACTTCAATAAGAGGAGTACAAGGATATCCTTTGTCAAGATAAGACTTTTTGGTATCAGAAATCAAGATAGAAATGGGTTCAGCTAAGGAGTAAGAATGCAGAGTTCTTTCGAACCCAAACAATTGTTAGGCGAAAGAGGAACAAAGTCAATGGTTTTTTCCTCCCTTCAAGTGAGTGGTGCATTGACTCAAATATTTTGCATGTTGAAGTTGTAAACCATTTTAGGAACCTATATCGTATAATGAAGGGAACTAATGGTAGGCATCAACACTCTATAGTGTGCCCTTTGACAACGGAAGGAAAACTAGCCTTTCTCCAACCTGTAACGAGGAGGAGGTCCATAAAGCCCTGATGAGGATGAAGTCTTATAAGGCATCAGATCAAGACGAGTTCCAACCTATTTTCTTTAAGACATTCTGATTAGTGGTGGGGAATGATGTCTTGCATTTGTTTAATGTGGTTTCTTCTCTAGGTTTTTTTATTCATAAGTGACAGAGATGCTCCTAGTGCTTATTCCAAAATCGACCATGCCATATGTTTTAAAGATTTTAGACCGATCACCCTATGTAATGTGATCTACAAAATTATCTCAAAGGTCCTAGTGAACAAGCCGTAGCCATTACTTAGTGACTTGCTTAGCCCCTTTTAGGGTATTTTCATTCCAGGCAGAGGTACGTTGGATAATGTTATAATACTATAGGAGTTCATTCACTACATGCCAAAGTCCTAGAAGAAGAAGGGAGATGTTGTTTTTAAACTTGACCTGGAAAAGGCATATGATAGGATAAATTGGGATTTCTTGAAGTAAACATTGTGGATGTTCAGATTCTTAGGATTTCTCCCCTAGAGGAGGCTTACATTAAAGGGACCCTTTCTCCTTTAATCTTTTCGTTCTTTGTATGGAAGTATTAGGGGCGATGATATCCACAAAGGTGACTAGCAGTGGTAGATCTTCATCGGAAGAGGGGGTGGGGGGAGCCGTGGCCCCCCTAATTTTTTTGTTAACCAATAAATATGGAATTTTTTATATAAGGATGCCCCCCCCCCCCCCACCAAATATTTTTGTTAATATAATAATATGTTTGTGTATGTAATGTATGTTGTGAGCCTAAATCAGAATGTTGAAAGCCCACATCACATGTGACTTAATACCTTTCAAATAAAAAAAACAAATTATCAAAAGAAAGTGAATTAGCTTAGCTTTAGCATTTAGGGGATGTGACGTACTTGTGTTAGTGTACACAAGAAGCTTCGTTTTGTTTTCATTCCTTTGTCTTGTATTCATGGAAAAATTTTTCGTTCTCACAGCAGAACAAATAGCATGCTTTTCTATGTTTCTTTGTATCATAGTGCTATGACTGGCTTTTCATTTTGCTTTTGTATTATGGTAATGGTTTGTTTATCTCTTTCTCTATTCTTTTTCTTATTTATTATTTTAAAAGTTAATACCTTTGAGTTACTGATGTTATGTTCATGCTTGTTCACCTTTCATGAGTGATGAGTGTGCATTATTGCTACATTATTGAAGCCTCTTCTTTGCTAGACACCTAGAGACATTTAAAGAATTACATTGTTGAGGTGTGTGAAAAGTGTGTTCTTTTTTACTAGTTTTTGAGACTTCTCTAATTAGAAGAAAATATCTATTAAATTTCTTGTTGTTACTAAATGCTCGTGGCTTTGATAGTTTGATTATTTTTTTCCTTTATTTTGGAAAAATAATTAATTGGGTATATAGTAGCTCAATTTTTATAGCATTGAACTCTAATTTATTTTTGACAGCATTAAACTCTAATTTATTTTTGACATCATTCAATTTTATGTGAAGTTATATAATAGTTCATTTAATTATTGAAACTTATTTTTCATCATGTCTCATTGTTTCTGTTATGTTCTTCTTATAATAAGTTCATGCATTTGCTTATATTATTGAATTTTGTTTTCTCATCATTTCTCGTTATCTAGCAAGGAAGCTTTATTGTAAAGCAAATTGTTTTTCAAATTTATGTTCTAATCATTTTTTGTATATTGAGTTCTATAATAAATTTTACATTAATTCGGGAGTAATATTTTTAATAGGTATAATAATGAAGCATAAAAGAATAGATGCATTTTTTTAGAGGAAAGCAACTAAAGAGGCAAGAAGAAGACTACTCTTGCCCTTAACGAAATTTAATATAGTTTTGATGATTTAGCCTCTTGATGAGTGTAAAGTTGTAATGTGTGGTTATGCATATGTGTGTGGTTGTATGTCTTGCATTATTGATCTTTATCCTTGATGATTTATGTGTGGTGAGCTCAAAATTTAAGACTTAAAGGATTAACAAAGTGAGAACATGTTTTTTATAAGTCTAAAATTGGGTTTAAGAAGAAATAATTGAGTAAAACATGATTTTAAATTGATAAGAAGTGAAAGGTACATATTAAAGCTCTAGAACAATTCAATGTTGTGCTAAAGAACCATTTAATCGGATAAATTAACTTTGTAATCAGTTAAAACCATTGGAAAACTCATAAACAATGAAGAAACATGTTGTTTTAACTAGTTACAGTGATATGTAACTAGTTACATAGTTTCTGTTTTAACTTTTACAATATTATGTAATCAGTTATTTATGCTGTAACTAGTTACATAATTCTATAACCAGTTACATTTTTATGAACCTGTTTTGTCCTATGCAAAAATAATTAGTTACAAAGTTATGTAACTAGTTATTCCAGCAAAGAGGAAATAAAATGTGTAACGCTTGGCCACTTTCAGGATCAAAGACTGTCCCCACAAACTAATACAAAAATTTTCAGCGTGCTTTGTCTTCACTCACACACTTCCTAGGAAACTTTCCAAGAGGTCACTCATCCCAGAATTGCTCCAAGTCAAGCACGCTTAACTGTAGAGTTCTTAAGTGATAGGCTACCAAAAAGTAGATGCATTTTGTTAGTATAGGTAGCACTTATTAATTCCTTTAAGCTATCATCAACTGTACAGTCCTATACTTGCACATCCTCTGGATCCCTCTCATTCCGGTGTGTATTTGATTCATTCATATGCCTCTCTCGTTGCAAGCCTGCCAGGAGCCACTCCTTGCGTGTGCCTTTTCTCTTTTTGCATCGGCGATCACTCCCCGCTCTCGTCAGCGCCCGGGATGTTACAAAATGCATGTGCAAATAACTAGTTACATACCCAAATAACTAGTTATTTTCATTCAAACTTCATTTTCCAGATTTCTAAAAACAAAATAACTGATTCTAAGTCCAAATAACTAGTTATTCCAATGAACTCTCTATAAAATGTGAACCTTAGTGAGTCTTTTCATACAACTTCAATTCTCTAAATTTGAGAGAGAGCTTTTCTAGAGAGAAAACATATTATTCTTCTTCATCACTACAAGTTTTATATCAAAATCAAGAGCTCATCATGGATCAACATTGGAGATAAAGAAAAGTCTCTTTTGGGTAGAATTTGGTTTGTGCTTCATTGTTTTTCATCTATCACAAATCAAGGTGATATCTAACCTTTTCTTTTGGTTTAATTTTCGTTATTGAGATGGGTTGTCTCAAGTCTTTCTTGTGGTAGTGTTCCACAAGAAGAGGTTCAAGTTTTCTTAATAGGTTTTTCAAGAAACTTGATCTTGTGGTTGTGGTTGTTTTGTAATTCTCTTGTTTGTGCATAGTGTTTGTAAACAATTGAATTGTATAGTGATAATCCCAATTGGGTTGATTGGAAACTGGATGTAACCTAATTGGAAACTGGATGTAGATCACAATGATGGTGATCAAACCAGTATAAATCTTGTGTGTTCTTTTCTTTCCTCTACCCTCTTGCTAGTATATTGAATCTTAATCTCTTGCATATAAATTCACAAGGCTCTTTGCATAGTAAAATCAAGATAATTGTTCCAATTCTACACCATTCATATAACCAAAACAAATTGATTCAAAGTTTGTGAAAATCTAGTTCTTCATCTTTGAAAAAGTTTTGGGGATTCTTAAAAATTTTTAATGATCCAATTCACCCCCCTTTTGGATCCAGCCCTTTTTTTAATAGCAACCGATGGAGATGAAAATAACATAGATTCAATATCTTCCCCTCTTCAAAGGAATAATTCTTATGATCTAATCATTCAATCAGAGGAGCTTCCTTCCGAGATCCAAAGAGTTACAATTGATGAATTTGATGTTAATTCTTTAGAACGTGACCCAGGAAAATGTCCTCAAATATACGAATATCCAGTGAATCATAGAGATATATGAAATTCGAAGAGCTTATCTAAAATGGGGTCCATATGAAATATAGCTTGAAAAATATCCTTTTTCTAGAGAGAAACATCCAAGGTGATTCCAATCTACTTGGTTTAAAATGTTTCCTTATTGGTTAGAGTATTCCCAACTAGTGATGGAGCTTATTGTTTGCAATGTTATCTATTTAGTAAAAAGCCAAGTGGTCATCCTGGGTTAGATTTATTTATTAGACAAGGATTTAGATCATGGAGAAAGATTAATGCTGGAAAGAAATATGCATTTCTCAGTCACATTGGAGATAGTCCTTGCTTACCACATAACAATGCAATGAAAGCTTGTGAAGACTTGTTGAATCAGCCTAAGCACATCAATAATTATAAACATGCAGACTTTAGAGCAAGTTTGCAAGAATCATTTACGTCTTAAGACCTCTATTAATATAATTCGTTGGCTAACATTTCAAGCTTGTGTTTTTAGAGGCCACGATGAAATACCAGAGTTAAGTAATAGAGGCAACTTTCTTGAGATGATTAAACTTTTGGCATCATATAATGACAAAGTGGCACAAGTTATAATTCAAAATATATTTCTCATCAAATTCAAAAAGAAATATTGCATATTTTTTTTCTAGAAAAGTGAGAAGTCACATTCGTGAAGAAATTAGGGATTCTAAATTTTGCATAATTGTTGATGAAACATGTGACGAATCGAAAAGACAACAAATGGCTGTTGTTTTGAGGTTTGTATATAGAAGAAAGCTTTTTTGATCTTGTGCATGGTAAGGACATTACAAGCGCCACTTTTAAAAGAGAATTGTGTGATGTTCTTTCTAGGCATGGTCTTAATGTTTCCAATATTTGTGGTCAAGGGTATGATGGTGCTAGTAACATGAAAGGGGAATGGAATGGATTACAAGCATTATTTCTTAATGACAATCCTTATGCTTATTATGTGCATTGCTTTGGTCATGGAATATAACTTGCTTTGGTTGTTGCTTTAAGGGAAGTTATTCCAATTCATTAATTTTTTTTTTCAAATTGGCTTTCATTGTGAATATTGTGTGTTCCTCTAATAAACGTCATGATGAGTTACAAGCTGCTAAATTAGATGAAATAGCTCAATTGTTGGAAATTGGTGAACTTGAAACTAGTAAAGGAAAAAAATCAAATTGGCATTTTAAAACGAATTGGGGATACTCATTGGAGTTCACATTTTCATTTTATTTGTGGTATGATGAAAATGTATAATGCAACTTGTTTGGTTCTTAAAAAAATTATAGTTGATGGATCAACTTATTCTCAAAATGGGGATGCTGATGCTGCTTATAATATTTTATCTTCATTTGAGTTCATATTGATTTTACATATAATGAAAGAGATTATGGGAATTAATGTCTATCTTTGTCAAGCTTTGCAACAACAATCATAGGATATACTTAATGCTATGCAGCTAGTCTATTCCACTAAATTGTTGATTCAGAAGTTAAGAGATGACAGTTGGCAATATTTGTTGAAGGATGTGATATTGTTTTGTGAGAAACATGACATTGATATTTCTGATTTTAATGCTACCTATATAGCATGTCATTAGCGCTTTCAACATCAAAAAGATCATATCACAATTGAACATCATTTCAAACTGAATATATTTTTGATTACAGTGGATAAACAGTTGCAAGAATTAAATGACAGGTTTAGTGAGCAAATAGTGGAGCTTTTAACTTTAAGCTCTGCTTTAGTTCCTAAGGATGCTTATAGAGCTTTTAACATTGATGATATAAGCACTCTTATGAACAAATTCTATCCTTTAGACTTTAGTGAACAAGAGAAGATTAGTTTGAAATTTCAACTTTAGCATTTTATTGTTGATGCTCCTTACCATCTAGATTTGAAGAACTTATCCACCATGCTTGAATTGTGTCAATCTTTGGCAAGAACAAGGAAGTCAAATACATTTTATTTGATTGATCGATTAGTACGTCTTATCTTAACTCTTCCAGTTTCTACAGTACAGCTATAATAGAAAGATCATTTTCAGCAATGAAGATCATCAAAACAAGATTGCGTAATAGGATGGAAGATGAATTTCTTGCAGACCATATAGTCATTTCCATTAAAAAAAGAAATAGTTGAAAACTTTAGTTCTGATTTAATTATTGATGAGTTCAAGCATTTAAAGGAATGGAGAGCAGTACTTTAAGTGGATGTGATTATTATTATTATTATTTTGATTCTGATAGTTGTATTGCATTGTGTATTCACTTTTGTATGAATGACAATGATAGTATACATATGAGTACACATTAATACAATTATATGTAACTTTGAATTTTGAGTTTATGAATATCACCTACTACTTTGGCCCCCTCAAAATATTTGGTCAAGCTCTGCCACTGGCTAGGGGCATTGGCTCTCTTTGTAGGTGATGAAGGGGGAAAGGGGTCCACAATCTCTCATCTTTAATTTTCTTTGCAAATGATGTTCTCTTATTTGCCAACATAGGGGCAGGTCGTTGCTCAAGTCCTATAGAAATTTTGTATGCTTTCAGGCCTTAATGCTAATATGGAGAAATCAAGAGTCTTTGCTTTTCATGACATTCTACATAGGAGGAAGGAGAAAGTAATAGGTATTACAAATATTTAGTTTACTACAAGCCTCGAGAAACACCTAGGATTTAAAACCTTTCATGAGAGGTCATTCAGGGAAGACTACTCTAACATGGATATGTTTTCATCTAAAATTGTTGCTTGGAAAGGTCGTCTCTTGAACAAGTTGTTGGGAATAAATGTGTTTGCCCAAGATCCAATTCATCATGTAATCAATTCTAGTTTTAATAATAAAGTATTATTTTATTTTCATTATCATATTTTACAGTTTAAGTTAAATAGTCAATTTGATAAGATCCTTGATTAGAATTATAGGCTTGTTATCATAATAGAGATTATGACAATGAGAAACAAGTCTTTCAAAATTTTAATCTAAAATGTTCTTGATCATAGGATTATTGTGAATAGGACATCAATAATTTGAATAGATCAATATATATGTGATAGTATTTATTGGATAAATATTAATAGATCTCATTTATTAATTTACATATATAAATGATGCACATGAGGATGTGATCATTGAATTGACTCAATTGAGAATTTCTAATGGTTAACATTACCTTAAATTGTCAATAGGAAATTATCAAAAAGAAGCATAATAGTTTTCTTTGACCTAAGATTATCAAAATAATTAACAAGATATTTATTATATTTTAATCCTGGACATCTAATGCCTTAGGGTACTAGTTGAATGGACATTGGATATAATTAAATACTTGTAGAATTAATGGTTAATCAAGAAGGAATCCATCAACTTTTGGTAATGAGTTTGAGCTCCATGATAAAATTGAGACCTTGGCCAGGGCAAATTGAATGAATGACAAAAAGATTTTCTTAAGCCATTCACTGAATAAACATATGGATTAATTTATTAGAGTTTGACATTAATACCAGGCTCTAGAGTTAACTCGGAGTTGTAAATGATGGAAGAAAATATCACTTTATTCTTCTATTGGTTCTTGAAAGTAAAAATATTACTTCATACTATCCGGACATTAAGGAATGTTGCTAGATGCCTACCTTGATTAGTAAATTAATTTGATTAATTTACTATCGGTTTAGTATTGAACCTACGGGGTCACACACAAATGAGTGTGCTAATCTTTGCTAAAGAAATTATTTTATTTAATAAATTAAATTAGAGAATTTAATTTAAATTAAATTAATATTTTTTTATGTGGAATATTATTATATTCTTTGCTAGCACCAAGAATATAATTAACATAAAGACATATATATATATATATATATATATATATATATATATATATATATATATAAGGTTCCCTTTCATGTAATTAGTTATTGTAATTAGTTATGTGATTAGTTACTATAATTACTGTATATCTAAGACTATTATGTGATTAGTTATTGTAATTAGTCATGCGATTAGTTATTGTAATTACTATGTATCTAAGACTATTATGTAAATAGTTACTGTAATTACTATAATATTTCATGAGTGAGCTTTACGAAAATTAAAAGAGGAAATTTTGACTTAGTCAAAAGGATTTCAAATGCTATCTTTAAAATAGCAACAAAATCAAATATGTTTGATTTTATTAGATAAGATCAAAAAAATGTATTTTTAAAGCTGACTATAAAATAGCATCTTGATACACTGACAAAACCATCAATTTTCCTCCTTCTTCTCATTACTCACACACTAAAATATTATAGAGGGGTTACTTTGTGTTATGTGGTTCCACTTGATAGCAAAGATCAGTCTCGGTGTGGATATACGTGGAGTCTTCACAAAATTGAAGAAAATTTTTTATGCTTTAAGAGCTAATATCTAGGTAAGCATGTTTATTTTTATTGTAATAATGTATTTTAAACTCAAAATAGATCCCTTTTATTCTGCTGTGTGTGTTATGAACACCCCTTTAATCCATCACAAGCCAGGTAGCTAACCCTGGCTAATGTGGTTATCTTGGCTATCCCTGCATTTGCATGCAAATTAACTGGCTGCCTCAATATGTTTGTCATCAATTAGATAAAGTAACCCAGAGGTTCATCTAGAAGGGTGATATTGATAGAAGGATGCACATGGTTAACTAGAAGATGATGACTAATCCTAAAAAGCATGGTGGGTTGGGTGTGTGTATAGCCAGACACCAGAACGTGGCCTTTCTTGGCAAACTAGCTTCGGATCTTCTCCAAGGCAGTAAAAAACTATGGGTTTCAGTTATAACCTTCAAATACATACAATTAGGTAACCTCTTTAGTGCCTCCCATGCGTCAAGTTCACCCACATGGAATGCTACTATGAAAGCCACAACTCACCTGGAAGGTGGCTTTTAGGTGAAGTTAGGGAATTGACACTTAAGTTTCGGTACGATCCATGGGTCTAGAAGAAACCTATGTGTGATCTTTTCCTGGTAGTGCACACAGAGGACACTCCCCTTCATGTAGTTGATTTGTGGAATCCAAAATGTTGACAACTCCATCGCTTGGACACACTTTTACCATCACTTCTACGATCCCATTTGGTCATCCAACTCTCACATGTCTAAGTTTAGCAGTCGTGCCTCACAGGGATATATTTTGTGAAAAGTGCTTACCATTAATTAGTTGGCCAACTTGCTTCATAATGATCATACCGTGGGGGGCTGGGGTTAAATCTGGATATTGCCTATCCCTACAAACATGCAATTCCTTCTATGGTAATTTTGCCAGAGGATTGATGGTGATTCCAACTTGTCATGTGTGTAGCTCTATGGAGGAATCTCTACGCCATTGCTTCTTTGAGTGCCTTAGAATCCAACAGTTGTGGTGGAGAGCTAGCTTTACAAACGTTCACCCTCTGTTGACAATGTGCAATGGCAGGCCTAGTTAAAATAAAACATCAAGTTGATCAGTGTGACACCATGGTTCCTATAATTCTTTAGGTGACCTGGTGTTGGAGAAACATGAGGGTGTTTGACGGTGTTGAAGACCTTGTTCAATCCCTTGTCGCCAGGGAGTGCTCCTGGTAGACTTTGACATCTTAAGCCTTCTAGCAGGGTCGGGGGTGCGTTCGACTTGTGAGAGTGCCTAAAGAGGTAGTTGGTGTAGACTTGAGGAAGGTTGGGTCATCTTAGGCGTTGACGGGAATGCGAGTGGAAAACCAGGTCCTATAGGGTTTGGAGGCCTAGTGTGAGACCACTTAGGTAACTTTTTGAGTGGTTTTTTTTAGTAGTGTGGGCATGTCTAATAGACTACACATAGAGGTTATGGCTTTGCTCATTGGTTTACAGACTTGTTCGAACTTGGGACACCGTAGAATATGGTGCTTTTCGAACTCCGCTTACACTTTGCAATTAGCCAAGGAGGAGTTTCGTATCCAGTATCCACCATATGACAATGAACTAGCCATCATTAAGGAGTAGCCTTCACAGGACTAGGTGTCATTTGTGCCATACATGATGTGAAGGTAACACACGTGTAGACCTTTTAGCCAAAAGGGGAGCCAGATCAGAGGAATATTTAGTTTGTCTAAAGACTTCACCTCTAGACATGGGACTGCTACTGCTTGTTGACACTATGGGTGTGGTTTTCCTGCGTCTGTAGTGCTTTACACATGTTAGTGCATATTTTCTTTTTCTCTTTTCTTTTCTTCTTTATTCCCATTTGTAACCAAAAAAAAAAAAAAACAGCCAAGATATCATTTAGACTTGTTATTGCATGTTCTAGACTAAAACATCCTTCCCATGAATGTGGATTTGATTCCCCCTTGATGTCACTAATTAAAATCTTGATTGGTAGGTAACCCTTAAAGAGATCATGGATGCTTAGGGGCTAGTTGAGTAGTTGAGACTGGATAAAACTGCTAGCGGTTTAGACCTGTGCAGTAATCCTTTGGGTAGACCGTTATTGGCAACCATTGCATGCCACTGATGCCTTGTCTGGTAATATTTGGGAGTGCCTCACTATTTTACCACATTTATGAAAAAAATAAAGAAATTAATAACCATCCCATAAACGAAAAAATACAAGTACTCTTTCAACTATACCTTTACAAAATAACCCCATTCATGGATCAATAAATAAGAAAATATAATTTTGTTAACTAATAAAACAACTCTTTTTTTTTTAATTTTTTTAAGGAACTGCTAAAACAATTCTTGCCTTAATTTTAACTTACACCAAAAATTTATCTAATGATAGAATAATTTATTTTCTTTTTATAAGCATAGCAATATTAATTAGTTGGGTGATCACATGTTTTTTTAATTACGATGAATCAATAATGCAGTAAATTTACAACTATTTTGTAAATTGTTATTTTACAGCAATGTCGTGCTGGTTATTCTGTTCCTAGCATATATTTAACACTGCTCTTCAAATTGCTAATAAAAAGTAGAAGGCCAATTCCACCGGCAAGGCAATGAGCATTCCTAACAAGATCCTGTAATGAAAAAACAATATCAAATCTCAAGCAAAATATATATATCGATTAAATTTGTATTTTAAAAAAAATTATTAAGTAATGTAAGTGTAAAAGTTACACATACATCAAATGTGAAAATTTCTTATTATGAGAAATATAAACTATAAATACAAACTATTGGATCATATTTGAATGATTAAGATTGATCTTGTGTTTGGTGTGTGAGAAATGGGTGAGAAGTGGGAGAGAGAGGTGAGAAATAAAAATGAAAGGTTGTTTGGTGGGAAAGAGAGGTGAGAAATGAGTGAGAATTGACGATGGGTCCCAAATAGTTTTTTTTTTGCGCATTGAAACATTTTTGCATTCTTTTGCTTTTTCTGGCAGTTAAAAATGGCTAGAAACATAAAAAAAATTGATTATTAGCTGATAATCGATTATTAGCGCTTGATAGTCGATTATCAAGCTACAATAATCGACTATTGACGTGCAAAATCAATTTTAATAATATTTTTTTTTCTTATTTCTTTTTTATTTTTCTCAAACCAAACACTTCTATTTTTACTCTATTTCTTACATATTTTCATTCATCTATTTCTCCTCTATTTTCATTTATCCTATTTCTCATCTATTTCTTTCCTTCTTACCAAACACATCCTGAGAAAGAAAAATGCATATGGCTTTTTAAGGGTTCATGCTACTACTAACTTTTAATCTTGACCATCTATGTATGGTTGTATCATTTTTATAATAAGAAGAGTTCTCACTTAATATACCCTATATATGGGGATGTATCAAATGAGAAGATTATACAATCATACCTAGATGGTCAAGATTAAAAGTTAGTTAATGATTACACATGTCCACTTAAAAAAGTTATGTATATATATTTTTTTATTTTTGACCATTTAATATATGATTTAATCATGATCCATATTTGTTGTTCTCATTCCTCTTAATAAGTGAGTTCTCATTAATTGGATACGCTCCTGTACATACATATATTATCATATTAAGAGATGCTTCACAGTAGAACTCACGCAGTGCTTAAAACGGCTGGATGGACATTATACTCTTTGGCAAAAACAAAAGGAACAATTCCTTGGGGTAGAGCTGCCTGCCACATGCAAAATCATACAAACTATTTACCTTTAAATGACCTGAAAAGTAGAACCGAAAAGAAAAAAAAAAAAAAAAGGATCACCTGAACAATTGCCACTTTAAACAATGTGTCTCTTAATCCAATCACAAGGGAAGCCACAGCCATCAGGGCAGGTCCAAGCACAACTTTCAGTCCTATAGCCACCATTGCCATCCTTGGCCCACATGCTATAATGCTGGACTGTGATGCCATAAACAGACCTGATATAAATGTCGACCAAGAAATATAAAAAATTAAACCTTTTAATGCAACTTCAGAATTGTTGAATGAATAATACATTTCTTTCCAAAACTCCTATTCTCCAATAAAAAACAAATGTCCCTGTCAAAATTGGGTGGTCACATCAATAGTTCATATTGATAACAAGAAACCATGGATTATTTCTCTTACCTAAGCTGAACATTGCCATGCCAAGACCTCCATTGGACAATATTTCTATTGACTGATTAACAACTTCAGGCATATGTAATCCCCACCTGCATGCAACAAGAAGTTAACCTTGTTTGTCACCTTAATTATGATCGATCAGGAAATTAAATACTATAATCTCTTGGACCGACTCGAATGGAATGGACAGACTTGTTAATTAAGACTTAAGGGGCCTCTGCATTAGTCCTGTGTAGTTACCTGAACTGTATGCTTGACCAAATAAAACCCATTAAAGTTGCATATGTATTAGGATTTCTGATTAGCTTCCTTCCCACTGTGACAAGAACGGGCAAGACCTTCATCTTCCTTTTTGTTCTAGGTTCTGTGTCTTCTTCTCCTTTTGATTGTACTTCACGAGCTGTCTCCGTTTCTCCTTTAAAGAGACATTTCAAGAAAATATAAATGACACCATTTTCATTTCAGGGGCTGTTTTATGAAAATATTTGTACCATATACTATCACGAAGCACAACATACATGGTATGACACAGGTGTTAGTTTAACTTACATGTTACTGAAGAACTAGGTTATAACCTATAAACAAATTGTGTTTCATAGGAATAAAAATTCAAAGGGCAATGAGCATCTAACTGAAGAAGGAGAGAAAGAAAAGATCACATAAAAACGTAGAGACAGTTAAAATATATATGCTCTGGCCCCATTGTCTTAGATTACTTTATCACACACCATACGTACGTACATACATTTTTATACAGCTTTAAAAAAATAGAGGCTATAACAAATCCCGAATGCATCGATATCAACTGTGGCTTTAGAGTGTTCTGGATATGAGCGAAAATTAATGCCATGAACAAGAATGAAGAAACCAAAATGAGGGATGTTCTAAATTTATTTTACCAAGTATCTTGACATAGTTTTAGCTTCACTATTCCCCTCTTTGTTTCACGTATATCAAACCACTCCATAAATTTCATTCCTTACAATGAAAATCAACCAATTATAAACACTCACCTGAGCCTTGTGATGGTGGTGCAGCTGCAGCAGGCCTGGTCTTGACAGCATCAAGTTCATAAAGAAACAACAGCAAATTGTACCAGATCATGCTCTGCAAGAAAATAACCTGTGCTAGGAGAACAACTGCTTCACCCTTATACATAGCCTTCATGAGAGGGATTCCCAGAATCAAAGTGTTAGGAAGTGTTGTTAATGACAAACCAATTAGGATCCACTTTAAACCTCCTCGGCCACTGATCTTAGTGATTGCTGTTAAGACTAGAACTGCAAGCAATTTCTGAACAAAGTCGGCATACATGACTTTGTGGCTCATTTTGTAGATGTTGTTAGAGGAAATGATTCGAAATGACAAAAGTGGGATAGAAAACTTGGCCACAAATTTGTTTATGCCTGAACATTGATCTGGTGTGAAGATCTTCCACCATTTCACAGAAACGTAGGCCAGTATCATGGTCACATATAATGGGACCGTGGCTGCCACTACATGATAGGCATCGGCTAAGGAAATCATGATGGCTATAGTGTTGGAAGATTTAGGGTCACCTACAACTTATTAAACTCTCTCACATGCTTTTTAGGCTATTTTGCCCTTGAATATTGAATAGCTAAGATAGAATAATAGGTTCAAGAAACTTCTTCGGAGGCTTTGTACTATATATTCAAATAGTGACTTAAGCTTTGTTGAGCCCCCCAAAAAAAGCCTGTAATTGGATTGGATTGCTAATTTTAGCTTCTTTTTTCTTCCCTTTTTCCGGAGAATGAGCCTTAGCGTAATAGTAAGGTTGCTGCTTTATGAACTCTATGTCACGGAGTTAAACATTGGAAACAACCTTTGTACTTAGAGGAAGGCAGCATATAATTATCATCTTAGGCGCAAGTCTCGTGCATTGGGTCATTCTTTCTTGTTTTTTCTTCTTTTCCTCCTTTGTAATTTGAGTTATCATCTATTTGGAGTACCTAATTTCGTTTTTGGAATGTGCATTAATCAGCTAGTTTCATTATTCTGCTAAATATTATACTGCATGTAAGCATGGCTGTGATACCTATAAATTATTACCCAGTATAATGAATCTGATGATATTTTGATGTAGATATTATGATTTGACAATTATGGAAAGAAAAGGAGCTTAATAATCAATAAATAAAGTGAGGGCATTTAAGTCCACATGAGAAATATAAAAATTAGATTCCAATTTTCTTCTTGGCATAGACTTTCGGTACATAGGTTCTTTAGCAAAGCAGACCCAGACAAGATATGCATGCTGACAAATTGCAAAACACTATCAGACGAGAAAATCGTGATATAATTATTTTTTAATGTAAAAGAACATAAATTCAAGTGCCCTATTTTTCCATTCAGCATTTCAGCTTGTGTTCAGCCTTTTGTCTGTTATCCCTATGAACAATCTTCATTCAGGTACATGCAAAAAATCTGTGCGTTTAGACTTTGTTAATTATGCAACACAAATTTTAGCTTAAAATTTCCTATATTGAACTTGAGATTTCTTTTTTCTATAAAAAATTAATTAAAACTTTTCAATGCTAGGAAGAAAGAATAAAGAAGTTAATTGCAAGTTAAGTAATGAAGGACTGTTAAGAACTGTGTGAAGAAGAATACTTTCTAATTTCGGTCAAAAGTACGCCAGCTGGGAATTTACTTTCCAAAATGTGATTTTTTTGCCATAAAAGACCCATCATCTCTTTCTTCGGGTTGTCTTTGTAAAAGAATAAAAAACTCAATCCACCAAGGTCATTAAATGGTCTTAATTTTCATCGAGGGACGATGCTAAACAGATATAGATTATATAAATTTTGAATTAAATTGTAATGGATGGGTAAAAAATAAATCATTAGTTTATTTATCGTCTATTAAAAATGTATTGCAAAAATTTAATTCATTTATGACTATTTAATAAAAAATCGTTCAATCCATTTATTAACTATTTTTTATAAATCAATATCCAGTCCATCTATTTAAATACTTACATGGATTGAATATCAGAATACGTAGATGGTTAGCGGTTAAATAGATTAATTGTCATCCCAAATTATATTAGTTGGCTGTGGTTGATCAAAGTAATTGTGCTGAATTAACCTTTTCAAAATGCACAAGATAGCAGCAGTAATTTCAATAAAGCAAGTTTGCAGTAGTTTTCCTTGAGGATTTGGTTGAGTACTGTAAGCATCTTTATCCGCCTGCAATTAAAAAGGAATTGTATAGTTTTCTTTCACTTTAAACTTAAGTATATGTGTGTGTTGACATCTCTCTCTTTCACATTAACAATTTTAATCCTGTAACTCATTGTAAAATGTAACATTTGCATATTGTGATTAAATTTAAGTGATTCCCACTAAAGATGCTCTAACAAAAAACCAAAGGGGGTATTTGTACGAGACAAGAAAACTTATTGTCCACACAAAGTTTCCGACAGAAAATGTTCCTAAGCTTAATAGCTACACAATCCACAAGTTGCAGGTCCGTCAATGCTGCCAAATAAATTTGATTTAATTAATATACCAGAGAAAAGAAGTCTCACAACACCGAATAAAGTAACTAAGAATTTTGTTCATGCATATTAAAATGATTTAATTAAAATAATATGAATTTATACTAAGAATAATAGTATATTTTAAATTATTCGCAGTAAAAAGGTAGAAACAACAATTTCTGACTTTAACACTTGACTTCTTATATAAAATTATCAACCATAATACTCCCCTCCCCACTCTTCCGCCTCCTCTCTTTTTACATTATATCATCCATTATATCTATTTTTTTTTTCTATGATCTCATCCCCAAAGGGTGCAGTCTACACTCTCAAGGTTTTCATAAGATCAATTTTCTAACACCATCAGTGCCATATATATTTACATATACATGCATATGATATGTATATGGAAAAAAGATTGTTTAACCCTCTTGTGAGATGTATACTCCGGTTGAAGAAGAGAGAAAATAAAAGGTTAACGTGGTTTAAAGGAAAAGTAAGAGTTATCAAAGTTGTATATGTACGATACATATACACACATCACATTACATGTACACATTTTTTATTTTATCACAAACGGACTCATACTATATTATGTATATCTATATTGTGATTCTATTATCAAAGCAGACGTCAGAGATATAAGTAGAAAAGTAACGTGTAATTAACAATTAACAATTTTCATATATAAAATTATACATGAACATGTATTGCTATATGTAGGAAGAAGCGTGGAGTACGAATGGTTGCCATTATTCTGATACATATGTCTTGACTCTTAAGCCTCTTTCTGTTCTGCTGTTTGAAGGAAGGAATGTTTATTTATATAAATATAAATTCCTTGTAGGTGTTAAACAGCAGCTCTTCTTTCTGCTAAAGTTAAAGTTAGTTTTAAGTTAATAACAAATAGTCGTTGCTGCAGCAGTGGAAGCTTTTGACCAACCCTACCACCTGCATTGTTAATGCTAAAAAATTAGTCTTTTTCCGAGCTATCTGATTAACTAGATATAGCCCTTACTGTCCATTCTTTAAATAAAGCCCTTTTTCTCGGTGATTCTGTACTAAAGAACTGCATGCATCAATAGCGATTTTTTATAATAAAAATAAAAGTAAAGATGTATATATTACTCCAACTAATATATACTGGTTAGGACGTAAGCAACATGCATAAGCTTTATTTAGAAGAGCAAACAGAAATTTAATTACTGAAGCAACCACGGTGACAATTACTCTGACCTAACTCATAACTTCATGTAGTTGAAAAATTAATTTAAATAATTAAAACTTGATTCAAAACTCTTGAACAATATTGAGTTAACATGCCTTTTTTACGATGTTATTTATTTTCTGATCTTTAAATGGTTTGAATGCATGTATATGAGAGCAAGGTTAATTAACTAAAGCTTGAATTATAACTATCCTTTCCTTATAGTTTAAAGTTAAAAAACTCTTATATAATTTTGTATGTGTTTTTCATGTACTAGAAAAACACTTTTATTTTATTTAAAGTTAATTAAATTAGCACCTATGTGATGTATAGAGTAATAAAATAAAATAAAATATAATAAAATTTTATTGTTGTATAATTGAATTAAATATAAAAAGATTATTCATATTATTGACATAATTGTCGTAGTATATTATAAGGACGAACTTAATTTTGTTACCCTATCGATATTCAGAAAGGAACTTAATGAGACCTACATCTCTCATTGGAAATATCTACAAGATCATCTCAAAATTGTTAGCAACGCAACTGAAAAAGGTCCTACGTTCTATCATTTCCACATGCCAAACAACCTTCCTACCTGACAGGCTGATCCTAGATGGCGTTCTGGTGGTTAATGAGGTGGTTGACCTGGCAAAAAAAAAAGAAAAAACAACTGTCTCTTGCTCAAGGTGGATTTTGAGAAGGCTTATGATTTTGTCAACGGGGGATTCTCGAATTATATCTAGGTTAGTTGGGGTTTGATGACAAATCGAGAGGATGGATTCGAGCTTGTATCTTTTCGATCGAACCACGTGTCTATTCTAGTGAATGGAAGCCCTATTGAGGAAGTAGAAGTATCAGGGGACTAAGGCAAGACAATCCATTGGCTTCCTTTCTCTACTTGATCGTGGCTGAAGGCCTTAGCACTTTGGTTGGCAAGGCGATGGATTCTGGAAATGTTAATAACTTCCAATTAGGGGAAGGCGTCAATTTCTCTATTCTACAATATGCAAATGGTTCTAACTTGATATGAGATGCATGATGGGAAAATCTATAGTCCATTATTAAAGTACTCTTCGTGGTTTTTAGCTAGTGTGGAGATTGAAATTAAGTAAACTTTTCCAAGAGCAATCTTTACGGGGTTAATGTTGAGGAAAGTTTTTTGAACGTATAGTAGCAGCTACCTTTCTACATTACAACGTGGTGTATCCTCATTTTAAGTTCCTCGATTACCGATTGGTGCCAATCCAAGGAGCAGAACGTCGGCACCTGTGGTGGCATCCTTGAAGAAAGGGCTTGCAAGTTGGAAGGGGCGACATTTATTTATCAGAGGTAGGATTACTTTAATGAATTCTATTTTAACAAGCTTACCCTTATACTTCTTCTCTTTCTTCAAAGCCCCAAAGAAGGTTTTGAAATCATTGATTGCCATTTAACAAAATTTCCTTTAGGGTGGAAGTGTTGAATCGGGAAAAATAAATTGGGTTAAATGGCTGCATGTATGCTTGCCTAAATTTGAAGGAGGGTTAGGTGCAAAAAATTTGGAGATTTTCAAGATTAGCCTACTAGCTAAGTGGAAATGGCATTTTTTGATGGACCACAATGCAGTTTGGCACAAGTTATTAAGCTTTAAATATGGTAAGATCGATATCATAAGCAATAAGAATCCTTACTCAGTAATGACCTCTATATCGTGTCTATAACATCCTAACGAGCATTACCATGACTAAAAACTAATTATGAGCAGAAAAGAATATCCATAAATATTTAGAAAACATCAAACTAGAGTCATAACTCCAAGGTACATTTCTCAATAACACCAGTACCCAAGGTACCATGCAAATATTTCAAAACGAAGAGCAACAAACTGCTATAAGGAAATAAGTCTACTAAAAGATCCTTAATTACAAAATATAATTCAAATCCCTAAACGCTTGAGTATATGAAACAAGAATATCATAGCAATACATCCCTTTGCTTGCTGCTCAAGAGCTCCATAACCTGTTTAATATGAACCATGAAACTTAAAACTAGTGAGACGAAATCTCAGTGAGTGCCCTACAGACACAACAACATACATGTAATTCTTAAACATATGGAACACTTAAATCATAACTTCTTTTCTATATAAGAGGCATGATAATACAAATCATATAAATAGAGTCTTAACTTCGCACACATTAAATTTATCTTTTCTCTTTTTCGTCCTACATGGCAGATTTGAGCTCATAATCTTCAAGAGACATCCTCTTTGTTCTTTACAATACATCATTTGCTTAACGAAGGATGTTTCTCTTACCTCTCTTTGAGCACCCTCATGTCGCTTAGCACCACAACATATAGTCTCAAACACTTGCCTCAAGAAGAGGAAGAGCAACATGAAACAAGAATAAGGGGATTGGGGAAGACAAGAGAGGATGCACTCATCTTGAGATAGGATGAACAAGGATCCCTAACTTTTGAGTTCCTCCCTTTTCTCCTTCCTTCTCCTATTCTCTTCTCCTATTCTCCTAATCTATTATATTCCCCTAAGGGTTATATCCCATTACACACCACATATGGAGAACTCTTAATCATACAGAAATAGCATTTATTATTTGTCTAATTAATTCATTTTTTGGGATGTTACAATGGTGAGATATAGTGTCTTTGGATTCAATTGTTGGCCTTTTCTCCAGTTGGTTTTTCGTGAGGTGTCTCATAAGATTAGGAATGGTGAATAGGTATGTTTTTGGACTAATCGTTGGTATGGCAATACTTGTTTAAGGGAAGTCTTCCCTTGTTTATATCAAATCTCTCTTCAAAAATCAAGATTTATATTTGATATGGGTGAATGGACATCAATTGGCTGGAAATGGATACGACAATGGTGGTGCCACTTATTTGGATGAAAAGAAGTTTCCCAAACAATTAAATAACATGCTTGCACCTTACCCTAAATGAATACTCACAAGACTCTTGGGTGCGAGAAGCAGACATTTCAAGGTTGTTCACGGCTGCATCGGCCTATCATGTATTATAATCTCAACATAGCTTATTTTTGGGATCGCTAATGCGAATCAGAGGGCACATTCAAGCAAATTTGGAATTGTTTTGTCCCTAAGAAATTCTCATATTTTAATGGAAACTGTTACAAGACTGTTTACCATCTAGGGTGTAATTTCATTGTTGTAAAATCATATTGGATTCGCATGGCCTATGTTATGTTTTTTGCTTTCAAAATCAAGAAGACATTAGCCACCTTTTCTTTATATGCCCACTGTCTTATAAGGTATGGACTCATGTATATGATTGGATGGGCTTCTCTATGACGCAACACCATGATGTATTTCACATAAAAAGAAATAAGATTCAAAAGATAAATAACAAAAGGTTCAAACTAAGGTTCATCCTAATCTAACCCCAAGAAAAATAGAAACTCATAGAGATAAAAATAAAAAGAGAAGAAGATAAAGATGAAAAGGCCATGAATCGTAAAGAATCGTTTCGATTTCTTTAAGCTTTAATGGTAGGTGATGATTCTCCAAGCTTTACCTTGTTTTTGGTCCTTAGAGGAGTCAAAGAATGCCTTCAATGATATAATTTCTCTAAACAAATAGCAAGTTTGAGCTTTTTGAGCCATAAAAACACACTAGGCTCGCTTTTATACTGAAAATCAGAGAAACTAAGACGCATGGGAGCCCAATGCAGGTTATACTGAAGTTGGGCGCTTCTTTTCGTAAAATCTGGGACGTTTTGGCATTGGGTGGAGAACAATGCATGCTTGATGGTAAACAATGTAGCACTCAGCGTCGGTGTGCAGGGTTTGTTCACGTTGGGTGCGGTTTTTTGTCCTACGGGTGCTTTACAGGTAGAATTGGCTTCCAGTGTCTTCATGAAAGTTGTAGATAATTTTGTCCTTGAAATTTTGGTACTAATCTCATATCATTTTGATATCTACAACTTGAGATATGATCAAAAAATTGCACCTATGTCAATTTGTCAAGATAGCACATCAACTTCAATTTTAAACCAAATTTTCTCTACGATACATGCTAAATTTGATCAAACTCTTTGGATGAAAAATATAGATCTATGTTTACGCTTTCCTTAGAGACTAAGATCACTTTAATCACATTTTTAGAGTCCGAGTAATGACCTAAATAAGAAGGAAAGGTCAAAGTTCAGTCTTAAATTTGAAGCTTCTCATTATTGCTCATTTTTCCTATATTAAAAATCCAAGAAAATTAGTGTATTTATGCACTTTTTTATTTAACTATTCAAAACGTGAATCACAAGAAAATATATAATATAGGTTATTTTCTCACAATATTCGCCAAGTTAATGTATTAAAATTTGTCAAAGGGGTTTTATAAATTCATCTATGTTGTAGATTTAATACTCATCAACGTTATGTTCAACATGTGGCCACTACTTAGGTAGGAGGTTCTGCAAAGTTTGTTTTTTGATCTGGCATGTAGTATCATGGTGCTTGTGGATGATGAGGAATATAATTATTTTCCAAGATGCCATCTTTGATATGTTGTCAACAATAATAACTCACACAAAGGCCATATCATAGACTAGTTTATCTACAAAGGGGAAGAGGATAAAGTATATGTTATTCCAACTAGTGCAACAATCCAGTTGAATAATGTATGATAATCTGCCCCACTAACTTATGAGCAACATTATTTTTTTTTGTAATTCTTTTCCTGTGTAATAAGTCATAGTTTGGGGCTATGTGGTAGTTGGCGGTATATTTTATATTAACTTACAGCAAAGTGAACACGGTTTAAAGCCTTCAGAAAGCATCATAAGCACCCAACAAAAAGCCTATTTGATGTTGCATTTTGACTATTTAATGATAATGATAATTGTATTGATATTATTCCCCTCAAATTAGTTTGGTTTCTTATTGCTTAATCTACTTTGAAGTGCAATTTTGATGGATCCATACATCTAGACAAAGTATTTCTTAGCTCCACATCATGGTTTATACATGGCTATTTTCATTTAGTGTTTGTCTTTTAGTGACCAAATCGAAGACGATCGCTAAAACATGTATTCTTATGGTTCCGTTTAGCAACGGAAACACCGATTTTAGCTATTGAAATGTTATCGGTCGCTGAACCTTAATGTTTAGACTTCTATGATTTATTTATAGTGACTGAATTAGCGATTGTTTACATTAAGTAATTTGTGACCGATTTAGCATCCATCAAAATTAGCTACTAAACCCCAAAATATATTTGCAACCTTATTTTTCTTTTCATTTTTCCCTTCTTCTTCTCATTTTTATTTGCATGCAATGCCCGTCTCCCTCTCTCCATGCCTTTATTTACTCTTTCTCACCCCTCTTAGTCTTTTATGGCGTTTTTGTGCTCTCTCTCAGCCCCTCTCGATCACTCTTGTGCCCTTATCTCTCACTCTTTGTCCTACTTGCCCTCCCTTTCCTTTTGTTTATTTGTTTTTCTTTTTATGTTTGCAAGTTTGCCATCAAGGGTGGCCAACTATTTCTTGCTACACCACCACCACTAGGGGTGAGCACGACCAAATTCGACTAGCTAATCCGGCCTAACCCAAGTAGGGATGGCAAAGTGTATTCGGATTCTATGGGTACTCGCAAAAATATCCGCAAGTGGGTAAGGTAAATACTTGTTTATTAGGAATGGGTTTGGGGGCGGGTATTTATTTGCAAATTTTAACAGGGGTGTATGCAGGAATGGGTACTATAGTACCTAACCCGTCCCATACCTGCACCTGTTATATAATAATTAATTAAAAAATCTTATATATATATATATATATTATTAATTATGAATTTAATTACTAAAACATAATATTGATTATTGAAGATATGAATTAATTATAGGCTTAACAAATTAATTATTTGTGCTTAATAAATTGTCCATGTATACAACTAATTGTCTATGATCTGCAACTATTCATTATAGGCAATATAATTATAAGATAATTAGTGTCAATGTATCATTTTTTTGGTAGGTCTTGGAGACTATTAACACATGATGTGCAAGTTTCTAATGATTATGTTAAATGATTAGAACATTACATTTAAGAATGATTACTTCAGATGATTATGTTTCTAATGTTGTTTGGTTATGACTTATGCTTGAATGATTTAAGGTTATGTTTGGATGATATAAGAGTGAATTTTTGATTTAGTGTTGTTGTAATAAATTTTTTAATTAATATTTTTTATTGGTTTATTGACTTTACACATAAGTAAAGTACTGGTAGCGGGTGCAAGTATGGGTATATAAGTACTAGTGGGTATGGGGACAGGAACTAAAGTTGCTACTCGCGCAGGTATGGTGGTAGGTACGGGTAATTTTTTAAACGCGGGTATGGGGACGGGTACTATAGTACTTTACCCATCGCCATCCCTAGACCCAAGGTTGATACATTGTTAAGATTAATATACTACCTTAAAAATTGAGTTGACCTAGTCTTGTTTCATATATTTTGGATCTTGATCGGGTTGGGTTCAGGTTTAAATAAATAATCTAATCAAAATTTTAGACCAGATAAGGACCAAGATAAACCTGTCTCAAACCGTCCTTTGCTAACCCCTAACCAGCATTGCTTTTATTGAAGGTATAAATTTTTTAATTGTTTGTTGATGATGCGCAGCAATTTATATTATGATTTGCAATTTAATCCATGTAGATTTGCATGCATTTTAGTTTATTAAGAGTAGTTTTAGGTTTAATTTCCTTATGCTATTTGCTTGGAACTCTTTAGGTGTGTTTTTCTATTTTGTTTGCGGATTTCAGGGGAAGTTTAACATGAATTGATTTGGCTTTAGAGACTTGGAGTGATTTAAAGTCAATGAAAAGCAATGGGTAGTTTGTTGGAACTTTACTCAAGCATGGAAGGGATTACAAACACCTATAGTTGAAGAAAAAAAATGAAGAAAAATGTGAATCCCTTAACCAGAGAGCACCACAGGCTACCTGTGGCAATTGCAACAGGAGTGGCAGATTACAGGAAAGCTACCAGAGAGCGCTACGGTCTGCCCGTGGTAAACGCCACTGGCATGACACGTTACTAATTGCTTTGGGCTTGGACCCTTTTGTGACTTTAGACATAAATAGACTTCTTAGTCTTAGGAATAGGGTTCCAAACCTTGCGTTCTTGATGGCTTAGAGCGAGAGCTTAGGATTGCGATCTTTTCATCTTTCTCTTTTCCGGTTTGAATGTTTCTCTTTTCTACTTATTTGTTTTCTATGGCTATGTATGAGTAGTCATCTTTATTCTAGGATTGGGGGTAGCCTTATGGATGTTTAATAAAGCAATTTCTTTTATCCTTGTCTGATGCTTGTTCTACTCTTGATTTCTTCTTTATCGATTTTATTTATGTGAAACGAATTGGCCACGTTTTACATAACCTTAGAGATTTGAGGAAGTACCGAAAAGTGAACTTAAACACCAAAACTATAGGAAAGAAACCTAGGTCCAAAACACGAAAGTAGGTGAAACCTTTGGGGATTAATTAGATTGACAAAGAGTTCATTGGGTCTAATTAAATACAACCACCAAGAAAGTAGGGGACTAATTTGATTAGACACCCCTCCATATCTTAAAAGAGAAGGGAGGGTACCTTAAGTTAATTCACCCTCAAGAAGAACAAGTAGGAACATGGGGTACGGGAATTAATTTGGTAAGCATCATAGGGTGAACCTTGATCCTGAAAGTTTTCTTTACTGAATTAATACCAATTTTATTTGCTTACTCAATTGAATATCTAATTCTTTTGTTTTCAAAACCTAAATCCCCAATTCAATTTCCTTGGTTTAATTTATATTAAATAGCAATAATTACTAAGCCAAACACGCAGTCCTTGTGAAGAGAATGATAATTTATTACTAGGATGATACTGTACACTTGCGGTAACATATTAGTTGACTATTTTTTCAATTTTTGGTTTTGGCTGGTTAATTATTTGCCTTTTGGATTGAATATAATTTTGCTTTACGGATTTTCCAATATCTGGACAATTTAGTTATTTTATGTTTTCAAAATTTTTACTTTTTGGATTGTATAATTTTACCATTTTCATATATTGAATAATTATTATTAGTTCTGTTTAATTTTTATTAACTTTTGGTTCACTAATTTTTAATTTTTGCTTTCTATTTTTTCCTACTTTTTTTTTATTTTTGTTTAATTTTTTATGTTTTCTTACTTTTTTTTAATTATGTTCTTACTTTATTTTTTATTTTTTTAGTTACTGTGTTTTTTTAAACTTTTGTTAGTGTGGTTTAATTTTTTTGCTTTATAATTTTTTATTGTTTTTAATTTTTTTAAATGTTTTGCGTATATTCTTTTCATTTTTTGATAACTTTTTTAATTATTAAAAATATTTTACATACAATTTTTCCTTACTATTTTTTTTTCACTTTGTACATACTATTTTTTAATTATTTTTGCTTACTGTAGTTTTTAATTTTTTTTTGCTTTTTCTTTAATATCTTTTGTTTAAATTATATTTTTACACATGTTAACAACTTATATTTTTTTATCATGAAATTTTGATTAAAAAATATATTTTTAAAAATTTTGAATGATTTATAATTGTAAAACAATAAGTTGAAAACTTACCATAAAATAAAAATAAGTTGAAAATGATTACATTGCAATTGTAATTGAAATGTAAATTATTTATGAGTTTATTATTTTTACGCCGTATATTTATTTTTCATTTTTAAATTAATAATAAAATGTATTTGCTAATTTAACTTTTTGTATCTATCATTAAATATTTTCATTTTTAATTAATTTTTAATTTTTATAATAAGATATAGATTAATTTCGTTTAATTGTTTTCTTATGGGAAATTATAAGTAATTTAAGTAAAGTTTGAATTAATAATAAATAAAGTCTTAATGAATATTGGAACTTTCAATTAATTTTTTTCTTATAGAAACATATATGTAATTTAAGTAAAGTCTTAATTAATATGAGAACTTGCAAATAATTTTTTTCTTATGGAAACTTTCATGTAATTTAAGTAAAATCTTAATTAATATGAGAACTTGCAAGTAATTTTTTTTCTTATGGAAATTTACATGTTATCCAAGTAAAGTTTTAATGAATATGGAAATTTAGTCTTATGAGAACTTACACTTAATTTAAGTAAAGTTTTAATTAATATGTAAATTTACAAGTAATTTAAGTAAAGTCTTAGTTTCCATGGGAGCTTGAAAGTAATTTTTTTTCTTATGGGAACTTACATGATGTTTAAGTAAAGTCTTAATTATTAAAAAGTAAAATTTTAATTAATATGGGAATTTATAAGTAATTTAAGTAAAGTCTTAATTAGTAACAAGTAAAGTCTTAATTAATATGGTAACTTACCAAAATGATATTTATGTATATAAAAACTTTGAATTAGAATTCTAATAAATATCAAATTATTTAGCTATGAAAATATAATTTTGTAATAGATACTTTCTTTGTTGGTTCACACTTAGTTAAGGACTGTTTTGGAGTTAATTATTTAACAATGAGAGGTCACTAATGATGGTTTAGTTGGAGGAAACATAGAATTCGAAGAACAAACATCTACATGAAAAAAATATTTGTTCATCGGGTCCTAAGTTTAATTTCCTCCATACCATTTACAACACCTTTGGCCATGATAGTATTAGGTCCACTAGATTCCCCAACTAGCTGTGAATAATGTTATTAAACTTGTATTGGACTGGTTGGTCAAACTAGTTCAACTAGGAACTGATCCTATGTCCAATTTAAATTAAGTATTTGGTCAAATATGTCATTAACTTGGTACTAATGTCATCAAATTGGCTTTAAAATGGATTAAACAAGTACAACTTGGTTTAAGCGAATTGCAAACCAATCTTTTAACTAAGTGAATAATGTTATTAAACCTAATTAGACCAACTCATCAAATCTGTTCGACACGGAACCAGTTATATGTCCAATTTGAGTTAGTTATTGGATCATATATGTCATTAACTTAATACTAACATCATCAAACCGGCTTTAAAATGGATTAAACAAGTGCAACCTGGTTTGAGTGAATTGCAAGCCAATCTTGTCCAAGGCTACGCTATAGTCATGTCTAACTTGTCCAAAGCTTCTGTGGGAAGTTACAAGGCTAATGTGTGTGGGAAAAATGCTTCTAGTTTCTCTAAATGTCTTGCAAAATTACTTGTGTCACATACATGAGAAAGTTCTTGTACTTTCTATCTAGGGAAAATACAAATATTAAAAATTGTCTCCTACATGTTTCAAACCTGGTTGCCTCGTGTAAGAGAAGTGGGTTACATCACCAAGCCAACATAATTTTTTTAATACACACACACACACACACACACACACACACACACACACACACACACACATATATATATATTCTTGTTACCATAATTTATACCGATTCATGCAATTCAACCAATGACTCACAGATTCAATTAGTGACTCATTGGCCTAGTATCCTTACCAAGTCAATCATCGATATCAGTTTTATAACATTACGTGAACTTGATAAAGAAGTATCTATTGTAAACTACAAAATATTTACACTTGTAGGGTCCTTTTAAGGCGGTTGCCTAAATCATTACGGAGAAGTTTGAGGATTTATGTTACATGTAAAAGTTGGTCCTTGAAGAAGTTTGCGACATGTGGTTTAGTTTGTTCTACGTAGGTAGCTAGGGATGGCAATTGGGTAGGACAGGCACGAGTAATAGCCCCCCATTATCCATCCCACTAGATAAAAATCCATCTCGCAGCCGCGCCCTATAGTTGTGTGCGAGTATCCATTAAGTAGATGCTTGTGAATTTTATTAATATTCATGAGTATCTGTAGATATTCATGGATATTTACTAAAAAGTAAAAAATAGACTAAAAATAGTTTGAAAACACTAACCATAATTTTTAATTATCTTGACATTTTTTTTTAATTTTTGAAGGCCAAAAAACTAAAAGACATGAAAAACTTTAGTTAATTAATAATAAATAAAAATAACTTAACAATCAAGGTAGTACTATATATTTAAGTAAGGGTATTTAAGTTGTGACACCAGTTCACATTGAACATAACCCATATTTATTTTAATTACTTAATTAGTAATTAAGTTTGACGTGATGAAAACACGGGTAAATTTTTTCAATTTTAATAATAGAAAATTTCTAAAAATATGAAAGATAAGATAGTATATTTATATGTCGTAAAACTGTACATCGCAATTTTGTAGTACATAATAGTCATAAAAAAATCAAAAGTACATCAAAAGATAGACATCGCCTAACCCAGTATATACATTAAAAAAGTCCTATACAAAGCAATGTTAATATACCCTATCCCTCTAGGAAAATATTATAAATTAGGTCTATAAATCTGGAGGAGTATCCTCTGACTCATCTTTAACATCATTGGGTATTACCATCATCTTCAATAATCGTGATCAATCATACAAAAAGAAAATAATGAAGTGAGGTGATTTGTTCTAAAATCACTTTCACATGTATGGTACGAAATCTACCATAAAATAGAGATAAAATACAGTTGACAATATAGGAGAACCTAAAGTTTATTCTATGTTACACTATCATTGACTCGATATGGATCCATACTCCCCATTAGTGGGTAATAGTTCTCAACAGAACCTGGAAAGTGACTAGGAGTACATATACCTCATTAACATCATCACATGGTACAATCCTCATCATTATTGAGGAAAATAATAGTCAGGGTATTCATTTATAGAGGTATACTCTCAAACCAATCCTGGAATGCTGAGCAATTGAGAGGTTATCGAGTTTGGTCAGACAAATATCTCGACTCGAGGTCGCTATCCTGGCCATTGAGACTTTCACCACTCAATGCCTACCCTCAAGACCTCCACAAGTGGGTCCCTGCCATTCATTCCTCAGCGTACCAAATTGTAACCTCCCTAGCAGGATGTCATGCCATTGCATGTCATTTGTTTTACATTACTCACTAATCTATCAAATTTCCACTCCTCAAACAAAGGTTTCCCTAGTCTCATTTAATTTGAGCACTAGTACAATTAACATTTCTGCCTTATATTGTAGAAATTATATGATAATAATTTAACAATCATCAAAATTTTGACAGTATAACTACTTACCAAAATTTTAGGAGAATAACAATTTGGTAATCATAATTTAATTACCAAAATTTTAGCAAAATAATAACTTAACAATTATAATTTAATTATCAAAATTTGAGCAGAATAACAACTTAACAATTATAATTTAGTAATATAAATTTGAGCAAAAATATTCTTCATTATCTTAATTTAAAATATTCTTCATTATCTTAATTTAAAATATTCTTCATTATAATTTAGTAATTTAATTATCTTAATTTAAAATATTCTTCATTATCTTAATTATCTTAATCAATATTCTTTATTTTGCTAGCCATATCAACCCTTAACTAACTAGAGTTAATAGTAAGGACTAAAAAAAATATATTAAGAATGTGTCACGGATCTAAAACTAACAAAATTTTTTGTAAGGACTAAAATTAGACAGAGCTATATTTGTAGGGACTAAAAACATATTAAAGTCTTTTTGTAAATAGTATAAATTTAACTTGGAATATCAATTATATAAAAATACCTATTAAATTTGTGTTTAACTATGAAGGATTTTGTTGATTTGTAGGCATCGCTAAGTAACAACATATCATCACCTAGCGACAACTTACATCATCATTGAGTCATGAAGCACACTGTTTAGTGAAGTGCTTGTAATTAATTTACCAGAATCAGTCTTCATCGCTTAGCGTAGGAGAAGGTCGATCCCCTAGCAGTGTCATTTTGTTAAGCCATTGCTTAACGATGGCCTCAATTCCTAATAGCATAAATGCATAGTTTTAATGAGCTTTTAGGGATCTTTTTGCATTCTCTTCAATTTTTGGTGTGAGAATATAGCTTGGAACATGTTACGTCTTTGGCAAGTATACCAAATCATGCAAGTAGTCAAATAACGAGTTGAGTATCGTTCCCAATGAGGACTTGCATTATACTTAGCATACAACAAATAAATTACTATCTAGACGATTGAATTAATGATTGTTTTAGAAAGAGCAACAAATGTAAAGATAAATCAATACAAAAATCTAATTATCAAATGATACTAAAATTGAACTCTTTTTGGTATTTTATCAAACACTTGGTGAGCAAAAAAATAGGTCTCGCAAATAGAATGAAAGATGTTGAGGTTAAACTTCATCAAACTTTCCTCTCATGCCACACAACAATTATTCATTCATCTTATACTCCAAACATTAACATCAATCCATAGATTTACTCAAACCCTATTCCCTTAGATGAGAGAGCCTAAGTTCCTTGATTAAACTCTTAACCCCTTAGATAGTTTAACAAAAGAACTTGCTTAAGATTAAAGATCATAAGATGACTAATAAACCAAGCTCTATTCCTAGATACAAGGTTCATTAGGTGCTTTACTTTAGTTCATAGTTTGAAATGCATTTTTCAATAACAAAAAAAAAAACAAAACATCAAGCTATGGAGACCAACCCACTACAAGTATTAACTAAAGAAGTAAAACACTAATATTAAAACATAAAGATGAGTAAATAACTTCAGAGTTAATACATGAGAGTTGGTTTGGTTACATCCAACCCCAACAATGAAAAGTCTAGCTACTCATTAACATGTGTAGGCCAAAAATCCATGAAGGAATGAAAAGATGAGAAGAAGAAGTCATGGGAGAGCTCTAGCCGTCACTTCAAGCTCCCGGTATGTTGTTAGGTCAAAAGGGATTGAATGACCCTTAAAATCCTCGCAAATACTTTTTTGTCACGTCTCTCAAATGACAGCACGTTAATACGGTGATTAGCACGGATGAACTAGCACTAAGCACGAACGTATGAGCCAGCAGGGTGCTCTCTGGAATGTCCTGCGCTAAGCACAAGTGATTTGGCACTTAGCACAAGACCTATTGAGAGGTGCTTGTTAGCAGGGTGCTCTCTAGAATACTGGCGCTAAATGCCCTAGTGGTTGCTCTAAGCGCAGGCAGCAAAACAATCTTCAATTGAACTTCAAAAGAGGGCTCCTTTCCTCAACTACAATACCTACACTAGACAAAAGAAATTGACGTAAAACTTTAAGAAATAAAAGTAAGATGTCTAAAACTAATTAGTTACAAATTTATATCCAAAAAGGATCAAACACTGTTTTAAGCTAGGGAAAAGAAAAGATAGTTGCCTCAAAATAAGCCAAAAAGGTAAGTATAAATAACAATTATTAGAACATGAATTTTTGTTGTCTTTCATTGAGGAATCACTTTGGAAATAGATTGTGAAGCCTCTATAGATTGCATCTTGAATTCTCTCTCTACTCTTGGTTCTTGTGTTGCAAATTTCATGCTTTTTGTTTTCATTTTATTTTTAGGGTTTGAACACTTTGTATTTGTAACTCCTGATTTGTTTATCTTATGTATTCTTTTTTTTTTTTTAGGTAAACAAAGAATTTATTGAGTAATAGTACTATAGGATGAAGCACAAGAAATGCTCATTCAAGCACCTAAAGGAGCACAAATACAAAAAGAGTGTACTGCATGAAGTACAGTTCAGGACCTACTTAGTACTGATTTCTCTACCCACCCTGCATGACAAACATTAACAAACAATATCCCAACAGCTAATGTATATCAACGTGATTAATAATAGAAATAAGCCAATATTCCTATGTTATACAGACCCATACAATCAATCTTGGTTGATGTCACTGTACATACAAAAGGCATAATTGAGAAGTACGACTTTCCCTGCTGTGAGCGAGCCATAGCATCCAACGTGTACTGTTTTGTAGCGTTGCAAGATGATACTGCCACCTGGAGGGAGGCAGATAAAATGCAATTGGAACAAATTTGATAGAATTCTCAAGACATGCTTGAAACTTCAGCTTCAGGCAATTGCAGGGACCAGAAAAATCCAAAAAAGACCCTGCTGCATGCTAATAGAAGAGATATCATATCGCAACATGTTATTAATTCTCCTCAGCTACCACAAATGGCCAGTTTGAATCTGCAGGGTGATATATGTGATTTATGAAGAATTGGGACATATGTCTGCAGGGTTTTTCTTACGTATTCTTGACTCTTACACTGTAACTGATCTTGATTTTCTATTCTCAATGATTTCTCTTTCATGAAAAATCAATTGATTGGTCATATACTTGAAATTGCATTTGGAAAATTGGATTTTGAGTAAGATTTGAGAATCTAAGACATACAAATTATGGATTTAGGAATAAGAGCAGGCTTGTGGGTACACATCTTTCGAGTCATTGAACTTAAGGCTTGTCTTCATTTGCTTCCATCTAAACAAGCGGGGTTTCACATGGAAGTCTGCTCTCCCCCCTAAAGTGTTAATCATTAAGGAATTAGAATTAATATACTTTAGTAGACTTGGATGCCAATTGAGTGTATTTGTGAGTCTCTAAGAAAACATTATTCTTGAGTTATGAATCAAAGGTATCAAAACCTAACTTTTTTGTACTCCATCTCACTTTTTACGTTCTTTTGTGGTGATTAGATTTTAATTGAATTGCTAACTCTTTAACTCACATCACTTGAGATTACGATTTTAGCTTAACTTGTATTGATCGACAACTAGTATATGGTAATTGAAACTTAGGTCCTCATTGGAAACAATACTTTTAGTTACATTTTATTACTTATTTGACTAGTACGCTTACCGTGGTAATTAAATTGATTCCATTTCACTCCATTTTAATTCAGTCCAAACATTGTGTCCACAACCAGACACTTACATTCTCGATTGATCTATACATCTGACAACAATGACTTTTTCATACATGTGAGACTGAGAAAAATAAATATTGATCATAAAATTTTATTTTGAATATATATATATATATATATATATATATTAAGTGCATGTTTGAGATAGCCACTTTTAAGAAAATGAATTGCTTACTTTTACAAACTCTTTCAAGAAGATATATATAAAAAAAAAGTGATAATTTTCTTTAAATAAATTGAATGAAAAACCACACTAATGTTTGATTCAACTTAATTTGGACTTCTCTTCTATTTAAAAAGAGAAATTAAGTAAAGCAAATTGTTTAAAAAGTATTTTTGTAAAAAGTAAGTTTTTTAATGAAGAAATCCGAAAAGAAAAAGAAGTCTAAAAAAAACTTAGTTTTAGAAAGTTTTTACTCCTACTTCTCCTTTTTAATTTAATGAAATAGTAAAATTTAAGAATATATTATTCAAGAAATTTTAATTTAGAATTAACATTTAAAATTAAAAAAATATTAAATGACTTTAACATTAAATTTATTTTTTAATTATTGCTAACTTTAATTTTAAAATAAACTTTAAACTAAAAAATATAGGTGACCATAGTTACATTCATCATATGTGGTATAGACGTAATTATGAGAACAATTTGACAGAGATATATATACCACAAGAGTACAAGATAAAACACGTCATAAGAAAAGGGCTTGCAAGTGTTTCAAAATACATATGATCCCCAATATATGGTGAAGCAAACTTAAAAAAGCATCATAATATTCATAAAGAAAAGGCATCATAATAAAACACATTTACCCGTATATATCGTTGAGAAAGTGACTAAAACTAAAATGTATGGTCAAATATAGCAAACTTCACCAATGTCTATTCAATTGGACAATATTGAAGCAAAGAAAATAGTGATGATAAAGTCTTGGCTATGTGGACGGATTGGCATGCAGTCATTGCCTTTTCAAGCCAACTTCGTTAGCTTAACCAAGTCTGAATGGAACTGAAAATATCCCACAAAGAGAACGGTTGTCCACTCTCCTCGCTCCTAAATTTAGAAGTGCACCTTTCAATCTTCAAGGAATGCCATTGTTATTTAAGCATGCAAGTTTTTCTTCTCTGAATAGCTCACATCGAGTACCTAATTTGCTTGGTTTTGATTGGTTTTGGCTTGCCAAGGTCTCTACCCTGTTGGCTCTAAAAGGCTCAAATAGACCCCAAGGCCTTGGCCATATATCCTTACCTTCTAAACCAAGAAGAAAAAAAAAAAAAGATTTAGAATCTCAAGCAAAACCCCAAAAAAAAAAAAAAATCTCCAGATAAAAAAAAGAAGAAGCATAAGAGGCATTGGGAGAAATAATGGCAGGAGGTGCAAGTAAGGTTACTTTTATCTTCTTGGCTGCTTTTGCCATTACTATTCCCTGCCTTGAGGCGGGCATTGCTGAGTTTGACGATTATCTCAAAGCACAAGCTGATGAGGCCCGCGAAATCGCTCTCGAGTCCTACGTGCCCGACCCTGTAAACATTACAGCCGACCTCAATATGCACGTTCATTCGTAAGTACTTACCACTGTCAACTCTTCTCTAGTATTGATTAACCGTTGATTATAATATTCAAATACACTCTTCAATCCTATAATTGGGTTCACTTTTAGTTCTGTTTATTCTCAAGAGTTTTAAAGAAAATAACTCATGAGTTTAATTTTAATATATTGTTAGTGCAACATTATAAATCAACTAGTATAATACCCGTGCTAGTGCATATGCATGTTTTAAGATTAACTATATATATAATTAAAATGACATATTATCATACTCCTATACATGTTTCAAAATTACATGTTTTTTAAGTTTAAAATAATTAGCCTAAATATAATAAAAATCTGGATGTTGTCAATGCAAAGTATTAGATAGTGCTAATGTAAAAGATTGGAGTGAAATTAAATCAAAAGATAAGTATAGTTTATAAGATAAATTACATGTTCATACGTAAAAAATGAAATATTGCATTTTATTTAAAAATAGAGTAAATTGTTTATTTACTTAAATATTTGTTTGATAACAATTTTATATTCGAAAAATTATGATATAATTAAAGGCATATTCTACAGTGTCTTTCTATTTAAAAGGATACTGGTATCTTTCTTGAGTAGATCAATAAATAATAAATATATGTACTTGTATTATTTACCTTATGGATAACATGAAATTGATAATATAACTTATTGTTTAGGATTTTGTTATTTTTTAATTGCTAAATGACACTTAAGATTACTTTTGTTGCCCACCATTTACGCTGGTATATTTTTTATGTTTAATATTGAATTTTAAAAAAATTAAAATAAATCTCGATGAAATTTTTTGTAACTATAAAATTTAAAACATTAAAATTAAATTTTAACTCATTTATGGTGTAATTTTAGTATATAGATTATTATTTTTTATTGATTTAAGATGAAAAAGTATCGGTACCCTTTTAATATTTAAGGTACCGAAACAATCACCATAATTAAATTAGTGTTTTAAAAACTTAAAAAATTACTTTGGTCTTTCAAATGCTTTGATGTAGGGCACTGGGGGAGGCAATAAAGGAGCAATCAAACAGCACAAGGAGGGAACTAAGTCAGAAATATAATGGACCATGCTTGGCCCAGAACCCAATTGATCGTTGTTGGAGGTGCAAGAAAGACTGGGCCGAAGACCGTTTTAGGTTAGCCAAGTGCGTCAAGGGTTTCGGAAGAAAGGCCGTGGGAGGACTGGGTGGCAAAATCTACGTAGTCACTGATCCCTCCGATGATGACATGGTTAACCCCAAACCTGGGACTCTTAGGTTCGGTGCTGTTCAAAAGGAACCACTGTGGATCATATTTGAACGTAGCATGGTCATCACGTTGAAGCAGGAGTTGTTGGTTGCGTCGGACAAAACAATCGATGGTCGTGGGGCCCATGTGGTGATCAAGGACGGTGCCGGCATTACCATGCAATATGTGAACAACGTCATCATCCACGGGCTTCACATCCGTAAGATCAAGTCCATGGATGGTGGCATGATGAGGGACTCTTCGAACCACGTTGGAATAAGAACCAGGAGCGACGGGGATGCCATCTCCATTTTTGGTTCTTCAAACATTTGGATCGATCATCTTTCACTATCTCAATGCGAGGATGGTCTCGTCGATGTTATCCAGGGTTCCACCGGAATCACCATCTCAAATTGCCACATGACCAAACATAACGATGTAAGTGCTTCATATTCTTCCTTTCGCGTTTACGTACCCTTCATTTTTATTTGTTATTTTGTTTTCCCTATTAATTCATAGGTTAAGGAGACATTTACTTGGACAAAATTTAAATGCAATATAGTAGATGCTATTGGTATCTTTCTCCAAATAAAATCAATATTATCAAGATGAAATGTCTATTTTGATTGAAGAACAACATCAAATATATTTCATAAAACAAGTTTTGTCATATTGACAAATATTAATAAAATATTTAGTAAATAGTACATATACTAACAGTGTAAATAAATAGATTTTATATAGTCATCTAATCACAAATTGACACGTACAGCAAGTTTATTAACTTTAATAATAAATAGTTTAATGATCATGCACTGTCAATGCAAAAAGTTTTATACTGTCAACTAATCAGAAATCACTGTTGATATAACTTTTAAAGTATTTATTATAAAAGTCAACAAACTTACAATAAATGGTGATTTGTAATTAAATGACAATATAAAACTACTTTACATTGTCAGTGCATTGCCTGTTTTCTCTAATAAATATCTTAGAAGTCATACTTTTTATAATTTTTGATTAGTTGATGGCGTATAAAAATTAAACTCTACTTTTTAAGAGACTCTCTTATGTTTATAATTTGACATGGTTAATTTGGATTATATATACGTGTGTGTACATTAATATGGTGCATGCATGTGTGTGTGTATTCCAGGTGATGCTGTTTGGAGCTAGCGATACCTTCCCCGGTGACAGGATAATGCAGATTACAGTGGCATTCAACCATTTTGGGCAGGGGCTGATCCAGAGAATGCCCAGATGCAGATGGGGTTTTTTCCACGTGTTGAACAACGACTACACTCACTGGCTGATGTACGCAATTGGTGGCAGCTCAGGGCCAACAATTCTTAGCCAGGGAAACCGCTTCATTGCACCCAACAACGATGCTGCCAAGGAAATCACACACAGGGACTATGCAGCACGTGCTGTGTGGGACAAATGGCAGTGGAGATCAGAGAACGACCTCTTCATGAATGGGGCAACGTTTCTTCAGTCAGGAGAACCTCTTGGGAAGCTACCCTTCAGCAAAGGGTTACTAATGAAACCTAGACATGGGTCAGAAGCCAACAGGCTAGCACGCTTTTCTGGGGCCCTCAATTGCAAGGTGGGTAAGCCTTGCTAGATTAATTAAGTGCACTCTTTTGTTTGCCATGCTTAAGAAGCAAACAACAACTAAACTAAAATAAATAGGAAATCCTCTAGGATTTATGGCTACGTGCTCCTGCCTTAGGGGATGCCTTCGACAATGATATTGTCATTTTTTATTTTTTTTATGTACTTTAGAGGGAAAAATGTAGGGGTGATATTGTGATCTAGGGGGAGAGGGCGGGGAGGTTGTTGCTTGGGTTTAAGGTGAGAAAAAGGGTGGAAAAAAATCGATCCAAATCATTTGGACGACATTTTTCTTTCTGTTTGTTTTTCATAATTCATATTCACTGAGTCACTTGATAGAGTTTGCTTTCAAGTTTGAATTCCTTAAATCTCTCTTTGTATTTGCCAACTTATGTTTGAAAAAAAAAATTGAATATTGAACACTCTGAATTATTGGATTATTCGCATAAAAAAACAGATAACATAAAGTCAACATAACCATCTGTTATCATCGTATTCATAACAAACAATATTGTGCTATTTCGAAAAATCTACATATATTGTGATATTCACAAATAATCTCAAAATACGTATGTGTGTAGATTATTTGATATACTATAATAGCCAAAATTAAACTAATCATACGGGCACTTGAATATAAAGTTTTTTGTTTGACAATTTAAAATAACATAATCAATATATAATCTTAGCAAATTAGCTTGCATTTCAGTGAAAATGATATTTTAATTTTAAAATTAATAAAATTTTAATATGAAGTTATAAATAAAAAAATGTTCAATTAAGGCATATAATTATGAACTACTTTTAATTCAATCAATTTTCATTTGATGACCTTTTTATGATTAATTGTAGAAAATATTAGTTAACATTGACTAAATAATCACGATTATGTTTAAAGTAATAATTCATCCCTTGTAACATCTGACTTTATTATTATTTAGTATTTATATTTTGAATTTTTAAAATTCTAAAAATATAAATTATTTTCAACATATTATATATGTTATAATTTCTTTTTAATCAAGTCTTAGCATTTTAAATTAATTGTTTTTAAAATTTTCTTGATATATTCAACCTCTATATGATAAATTTGAATCTTCATTCTTGAAGAAAAATATTATTTATGCAACTAATTGAAGTAATTAAGATAATTTATCCTTTAATTTTGGAAAACAAATTAAGTTGAGTGTGTAAAAAAAAGAAAAAAGAAAAAAGCGAGAGATATAATAATTATATACGGTGTTAATTACTTGATATTCAAACCATGAAACTTATTCTTAAATGTGAAGACATCTTCTATATTTATATAATCTTTTTTTCCCTTGTGATACATGGTATCATCATAATTTAATACTTATTTTTATAATTTTTTAAAACTCTAAATTTATTAATACATCTTCTATATTTATATAATCTTCTAAATTTATTTTCTTTTACTAAGAGTTTTTCTCTTCAAATCTCAATTTTAATTACTTTCATTTTCTTGTTAACATTTTCTTTTTGGTTTCAAATCTCAGTTATTTGTATTGTTATCTTAGATTTTTAATTTTTTTTTTAAAGATTTGTTCTTCCTCCCAAATCTGAGCTACTTATATTTTTCCTTATTTATATAAATTAACAATTCATTTTTTTTATAATTTTAAATATTTTACTTTGATTTACTTTTTTAATTTTACTTAAATTAAAAAATACATGTATATAATGTACATAATAGTTGTTGGTAAAAAAAATTTTGTCTTAAATTTCAGTTACTTAATAAGGGGTGTTCGCGGATCGGTTTGAATTGGTTTTGAGTCAAAAAGTCATCCGATCCAACACATGGAAAGAACATGTGGTTCGGTTCGGTTTGAATGGCTTACACAAAAAAATCTGATCCGATCCAATCCACAAAATATGGTTTGGATTGGATCGGTTGATTCGGTTTTTACCGACCATCTTTACCGATTCTTTAATTTCCTATTTGATGGATACCTTTACCTGTTACAGTTATAAAATCACCTATGTTTCTATTTTCTAAATCCATACATGAGAAAAATAAGATATGTAAAAAGAAAAATAAGAAAACTAGTAAATACATTAATTCATCAAGTGAATGAACTACCAAATACATTAAGTGTTCAACTAAACATCTAGCTAGTAAGTGTACGTGATTTTGGTATTGCAAATTTTATATAGATGCTAGTAAATGTTCAAATATGTATGTTTACATCTACCTATATATGCAGATTTAGAAGTGTACGTGGTTTTGGTACTGCAAATTTTAAGGAAAAGAAATGCTACTTCCCTCTAAGCATAACACATATATGATAATAATTCAACACTTGCTTAACACACATATTTAGTATTATCATTTCGGTTTGGTTCAGTTTTAGAGCCACCAACCGAAATCCGAACAAACTGATCGGTTGGCCACCAAAACCATCCAATGAAATCGAAAAAATTTCGGTTTGCTTCGGTTTTCAGTTTTTTGGACCGGTTTTTGGTTTTTTTTTTGGATCGGTTTGGATGTGAACATCCCTACTACTTATCTTCTCAAATTAATTTTTTTAATTTTTATTTAATATTAAAGGTATACATAAAAATAGATTAAATATACTTTTGGTCCCTATAATATACTACTTTTTTGGTTTTGGTCCTTATAAAATTATTTTTTTAAAATGGTCCTTGTAAAATTTCTTTTTTCTATTTTAGTCCTTGTTTTTTTGTTTTAGTCCTTGTAATATATCTATTTTTTTGTTTTTATCTTTGTAATACATAGATAATTTGCTTTTAGTCCCTATCAATTTTTTTTCAAAGGGACTAATTCAAAATGAACAAAATATTATAGGGACCAAAATGAAAACAAAGATATATTACAAGGATTAAAACAAAATAAAAAAAACTGAATTTTACAAGGACCATTTTGAAAAAAAACAATTTTACAAAGACTAAAACCTAAAAAATAGTCTTTTCAAACCATTAAAGTATGAGTTTGAACTAGGCATCAAACAAAATTAAAAAAAAAACAAAAAGTAGTGTATTATATAGGGACCAAAAATATATTTAAACCCTTAAAATAATATCAATTACAAGTTAAATACAAGTTTTCCTATAGCTAAATGTCAGTCAAGCTTAGAGGTGGAAATAGGCCAAGCTAGGCTAGGCTTTGGTAGGCCTAAGTCTGGCTTTCATTAAAAAGATAAAGCTTGGATTTAGCCTATTTATCCGTCATAGGCCTTTTCTAAAGACCTGGGCTTGACCTATATAAAAGCTTTGCCTGTAAGCCTGTTTAAAACCCTATTTTCTTATAAGGCTTATAAAAAGACTAGTATGCCTATTAGCCTAAGTAGGCCTATTTGTAAACGCCCGACCGCTTTC
Source organism: Spatholobus suberectus (assembly GCA_004329165.1). Classification (NCBI taxonomy): domain Eukaryota; kingdom Viridiplantae; phylum Streptophyta; class Magnoliopsida; order Fabales; family Fabaceae; genus Spatholobus; species Spatholobus suberectus. The sequence goes on along the minus strand of CM014731.1, from coordinate 12,381,317 downwards.
AAGATCGAAGACTGTTCTCACAAATCAACACAAGACTTTTTAGCGTACTTTGTCCTCACTTACACGCTTCCTAGGAAACTTCCCAAGAGGTCACCCATCCCAGAATTGCTCCAAGTTAAGCATGCTTAACTGTGGAGTTCTTAAGTGATAGGCTACCGAAAAGTAAATGCATCTTGTTAGTATAGGTAGCACTTTTTAAGATATCCTCAATTGTACAGTCCCATACCTGCATAGCCTTTGATCCTTCCCATTCCAGTGTATATTCGATTCATTCATGTGTCCCTCTGCCTGGAAGCCTGCCAAGAGTCGCTCCTTGTTCATACCTCATCTCTTTTGCACTGACGATCACTCCCTGCCCTCGTCAGCGCCTGAGATGTTACATGCCCACCAGCTTCCATTTGGTTTGTCCTCAAACTACACCGTACTGGGAGAGAGGCCTTGCTCTGATACCATTTTGTAAACGCTCGGCTGCTTTCAAGATCGAAGACTGTCCCTACAAACCAACACAAGACTTTTTAGCGTGCTTTGTCCTCACTCACACGCTTCCTAGGAAACTTCCCAAGAGGTGACCCATCCCATAATTGCTCCAAGTTAAGCACGCTTAACTGTGGAGTTCTTAAGTGATAGGTTATCGAAAAATAGATGCATCTTGTTAGTATAGGTGGCACTTATTAATTCCTTTAAGCTATCATCAACTGTACAATTTCATACCTGCACAGCCTTTGGATTCCTCTCATTTCGGTGTGTATTCGATTCATTTATGTGCCCCTCCCGTTGGAAGCCTATTAGAAGCCACTCCTTGTCCGTGCCTCATCTCTTTTGCACCAGCGATCACTCCTCGCCCTCGTCAGTGCCCGGGAGGTTACACTATTGGTCTACAAAGGCCCATTGAACTAAAAAGACCTGTTAAGAATTACATATTCTTTTATATTATTATATGTAATATATGTACTATATATAATTATGTATATATAATACAACATAATATATAATATAATAATATTTTATTATAAATGTATATAAATAGGCTGGCCTATTAGGCTTAATAGGTTTTTTTTAAGGCTTATGGCCTGACTTTTTTTTTTTTTTTTTTTACCTAAATAGGCTTTTTAAAAACCTAAGCTTAGCCTTTTTAATAAACGAGTTAAACTAAGCCAGGCCTTATGTAGGTCAAGCCATAGGCCCATAACAAGCGACTTGGCCTATTTCCACCCTTCGTCAAGCTACAAGTCTTCTAATAAATTCCAACCAAATTATAATTAAATAAGATCTTATGAACATCTCTCTAATTATAATAAATGTTCATAACACTTTGGTGCATTTGGCATGATATTGAAGCTAGCTTATGGTTTATTTGACTAGTTTATAAACTTGTTTGATCAAATTAAAAGTGTAAACAGCTTATTTCTCTAGGTTATAGCTTATATCCATAAGCTTCTTCATCTAGTTTATGACTTATAGCTGATGGTTTATTATTATTTTTTATCATATTTATCGTTAATATTTTATTTTTATCTTTTGATTTTTTTTACATTAGGGGTTAAAATCTCTCTTCACCTTCTTATCCAGAAAGCCTTTCTCTCTATATATTGTCACCTTAATTATTACACTATTTGTATTATTCAATTTAATATTTTAATAAAATATGTGATATTTTAGTTCACATAATTTGCTTATATATTCTTTCAAGCCTTCAATATTGATGTTCCATGGAATACCCATGAATTATTATCCAAAAGAAAAGGTAAATAATGTGTACATTACTACAAAATCAGGATTCTACAATAGGAATTTAGCTCGATTTTTTCGAGATCGATCTAAAAAAATGCAGTGGCATTTTTGTAAATAAATGGAAAAGTTTTTAAATTGGTTCACATGCAACCGATTTAAAAAAGCTTTTAAAAAATTGAACTCACGTCAATCTATTCCCTTCGCCTTGTTCCCCTCCACCTCCACATGTTTTTGTCTTCTTTCCCTCCACCTCGTCTTTGTCTCCAATCATGGTTATTGACGCCGTTGCTAGTGGTGGTTGGCCGCCATTGCAAGTTCATCTTCTTCGTGTCATTGTTGCTATTTTGACTACCATTGATGGCATTTTTGTTCCCTATTGATGTCATTGTTCCTGGTACATCCATTTTTGCTTTTATCTCCGTCTCTTAAATCTTTTTATCTTATTAGGGTTTCCATTCATTGTACACAATTTGATTCAAATTTAATTGTGCCTAAGTGCTACACAATTCAATTCACATATTTCTGATTAGATCTGATTTGGGGGTTTTCCGTTCTAATGGAAGATAAAGAGCTTCATTTCTCGAACCAAGAAGTGTTTTTGAGTTTGAACATGGGTGAGCTTCTGAGTAGTGGTTCAATGGACAGTTTCTTTAACTAGCTTCTCAAGGACATGCAGGCGTGCAGGCACACCCACACGTGTAACCCTCTCGGCCCCATTTTTGGCACACCAACACATGTTACCATGTCCACACCAAAATTGTCCCCACCCTTGCAGAGGACCAAATTGCCACTGACGACATGGCCAACATTGCCGAGTTTGTTGAGAAGAAATCGAAGAAGAACCCTATGGGAACAAAAGACGGTTTGCAAGTGCCATGAGAAGAAGAAGGCTTGCGTTGCGTAATTGGAGGACGAGGTTAATTATGAAGTTGAGGGCTCTAAACCAGCATTTGATGAAGAAGTTGTAGGGGCAGACTGCGTTGGAGGTCGAAATTGCGAGGCTGAAGTGCTTGTTGGTGGATATAAGGGGGAGGATTGAAGGGGAAATTGGGTCGTTTTCGTATCAAAAATCACTGAATGCAAACCTCCATGCCTAACCTGCCTAGCTCTTATTTGTACATTGGTTATTCATATAACTGAGTTAAAAGTTTTTTTTTAAATCAGGTGAATATCCGATGTAAAAAATGGTTACTTTTTACATCCCTTGTATCTAAAATTGTTCAAGAACTAATTCAAAAAGTCATTTTTAACTGATTTAAAAAGTCCTCTCCGCAGTTGTGGTAACTTATTAGCTAAAAATAAAAAAAATAAGATGTCAAAATATTGATTATTGCAATTCAAAAGTATAAATACAATTAAAAAAATAAAAATAAATTATTTTAATTGTTATTCTATTTTTAAATATTTTGTAGCTTATTTTTCATATTATTCTATTTATGTTAGTTATTACATTCTTTATTTTTATTTTTAGTAAAATATTTTATCTTTAAAAAAATCATAAGAATTCAAAATTTGTGAAAAAAAAAACTAAATTTATGATTACCTACAATGATATTTTTCTCTGAAAAAATAGACTTTATATAAAAAATCATATAAATATGATCTTTTATATTATTTTATATTTTTCAACTAGGTTAACAGTTAACTTTATGAAACACTTCTAATTAAATAAACTAAGGGTTTGTTTGGAGTGATTTTTATTGTAAGTTTTAAAAATTTCAAAAACTACAACCAGATTTTAGTTTTTAAAAATTAATTTTAGTTTTTTCCCCTTAGTTTCTAGTTTCAAAATAAATGCACTTTGAAAGTTCCTTATCTTGTTAAAATTAGTTTAAGCGTGTTTGTTTGGTGACAATAGTGGTGGTGATGATGATGGCCATGATGGTGGTGGTGACGGTGTTGCCAACGATGGTGGTAGTGGCGGTGCTAGTGGTGGCAATATTGATGGTGGTTGCAGTGCCGGTGGTGGTGGTGGTGGTAATGGCAATACTGGTGGTGGTGGTGCTGGTGTCAGTGGTGGTAGGGCTGATGGTAGCAGCGACAGTGGTGGTGGCGGCGATGCTTGTGACACCCTTTACCCCAAAGCTAATTATTAAATAAATATTGCGAAAATATAATATACTTTTCATTTTCAAAGCAAAACGGTAATTTAGAATCTTTCTCTTCATACGGTAAAGGACATCACATGCACAACTCACATTTACTAAAACTCCATAAGATACTTTATTGATTAACCAAAAGATGATAGCTCACAGTTGGCCATACAAGTCTTTGGAAAATAAAACCAATTTAAAGAAGTAAAACTGTTAATCTAAAGTTCAAAAGCTGAAACAATAAATAACTAAGACCCCGATGTCACATTACTATTAGAGCTGACAAAATCCAAATATGCTGTAAAATAAACTGTAATGAGGCCAATGCCTCTACTCTAAGACTCCTCTTCAAGGTCCTGCTAGACGTCACCTATGTATCACAGACATAGATAGAAGACACCGAAAAACAAGGGAGTAAGATACATCTCTCATCATGCTCAAATTATGACAATGGAGACAGTTAAAATACACATCACATACATAATCAAAATAACATTAATTTGCAAGAATCAAAACACACAAACATATGTAATGCAATACCTAGCTTTTACTTCTCATGCATATGTGGTATCAATCAAAGTTCATCTCGAAAGTAGACTAAGAGTAAATGCACAGTCGTAAGAAGCGTCATTAGTACCACCGATGCCTTTGGCTTTCTCACCCTCAACTAGTATGATATTTCCTGGTGACTAGTCAGAGTTACCCATTTTTACGCTCTGGCTCCATGGAATCAGCATGGGCCATTGGTGTTTTCACACCAGGTTCCACTTCCCAAGGTTAGGGTTAGACAACCCATCTCGGCCTCCACCAGTCGAATTCCTACATACTTTCTTTCTCCACATGATTCAATGTCATGATGCATGGTCACATACAATGCTTACAGATTTTCATAGGCTTTTATCATGGAACATTGACACAAGTTCATATTACACTCAGTTTTCTCAAGGTAAATAACAATCACAAGGGCATCCAAAAGAAGCAATAATGAGTTAAAGACCGCGAAAGGACAAATGCAAAAACGGGTGAGGAAGAGACTCAGACGTGCGTTTTGGAGTAGCCAAGGTCGCACACGCCTAGCGGGTCACGCTAGGACTGACCTCGCCCAGCGGGTCAGCACACCTGGCGAAAAATACGGTCTCCCGACGCCAATACGGAGTCCAGTTTTCAAAAAATAGTCGCCCAGCGGTTATCAAACACTGTCGAGCGGGTCTGAGATTTGAATTTTAATTTGTTTGTCCTATTGTCTTTGGCTTCTAAACGCTCCAAAACAAATAATTAAATTCTTAATCACTTCTTCTACCTTGATAATTTGTCAATCTAATTTATAAATTCCTTACTCACTCACAATCCCCTCAAAACCCATTAAATATCTAACTTAGGCACAAAGGGAAAAGCAAAAACAATCCATGACAGTCCATAATAAATTAGACATAAAATTTCCATAAAGCACATCAATGATTTGGGGAAAATCGCATTCCCTTTTGCACACACAATCATACAATTCACAAACAATTAGGGTATAGGGCCAACCCCTCTACCCACGACCAAAGCCATATGTTACACTCCTTTAATTTTAAATATAATTCATATTAATTTAATTATTAAGTCAAGTTGATGAAAATGTGAATAATTTTTTTTTTCGATTTTATGATAGAAAAATTCTAAATTTAACAGAATTTGGAAATAGAAGTGAAATAATAAAACTGCTTATATATATATATATAAGCAGTTTTATTATTTCACTTCTATTTCCAAATTCTATATATACCAAACTGTACATCATGGTTTAAGTAATACCTAACAAAAAAAAAAAAACAAAAGTACATCAAAAGATATATACTACCTAGCCCAATATATACATCAAAAAGATCCTATACAGAACAGTATTTATCTACCCTATCTCTCAAGGAAAATATTATAAACTAGGTCAACAAATCTGGAAGAGTATCCTCTGACTCATCCTCAACATCATCATGCATTGCCGTCATCTTCAATAATTACGATTAATCATACAAGGAAGAAAAACAATGGAGTGAGGTAATTTGTTCTAAAATCACTTTTACATATATGGTAGGAAATCTACTGTAAAATAAAGATAAAACACAGTTGACAATAGAAGGGAACCTAAGGTTTATTCTAAGTTGTATTAGACTACCATTGACTAGGTATGGATCCATACTTCCCATTAACGGGTAATAGTTCTCAACAGAACTTGGAAAGCAACTGGGAGTACATATACCTCATCAACATAATCACATGGTACAGTTCTCATCATCAATGAGGAACAAATATCAATCAGGACGTCCATTTATAGAGGTATATTCTCACACCAATCCCAGAATGATGAGCAGTTGTCGGGGTTATCGAGCTTGGTCAGGCGAATATCCCAGCTCAAGGGCGCTACCTTGCCCATTGGGACCTTCACCACTCGATGCCTACCTCCAAGACCTCCTCAAATGGGTCCCTGCCTTTCATTCCTCAGCGTATCAAACTGTAGCTTCCCTAGCAAGGTGCCATGCCACTGCATGTCACTTGCTTTACATTACTCACTAAATTATCAATTCCTAACTTCTCAAGCAGAGGTTTCCCTAGTCTCATTTAATTTGAGCACCAGTACAATCAACATTTCTGCCTTATTTTGCAGAAATTGCATAATACCAAAATTTTAACAGAATAACAATTTATTAATCATATAAAATTTGAGTAGAATAATAACATAGTAATTATAATTTAATTACTAAAATTCTAGTAGAATAACAATTAAATAAATACATTGTAATTTTCTAAATTTGAGCAGAGTAACAGCTTAGCAAGTGCATTTTAATTTTCTAAAATTGAGCAGAGTAACAACTTAGCAATTATAATTTGATAATCTAAATTTAAGTAGAGTAACAACTTAGCAAAAATTAAAGTTTAACATCAAACAATAATAACAATAGTAAAACTTAAGCCTAAACGGGTTTAGGAAAAAACCCTTCCTACCAACATGCAAAGTGACAATAATTTAGAACCAACCCCAAGAGGATGGAATTGTTGATGTGAAGCTCCTAGGAAGAAAACTTTACTAGTTGTTGGAAAACTAGTAAAATTTTAGTATAAAAACAAAGTAAAAGAAATTTTTTTCTAGAGAGAGAAGGTCTCTAAGAATTTGGCTAGCTTGAGAGAGTGGAGGATGTGTGAAAAATGACCAAGAAGCATGGGTATTTATAGAGGAGGAACAAGCTTAGGTGTCCACAAAATTACATCATCCATTATGTAAGCTTTATGTCATAAATCCAATTTTTATTTATTTTTAATATAATTAAGGGACACATACACCATTTAGGGTGGTGAATCACCCCTCCTAGCCTTGGGGACGTGCTATATGAGTTGTCCTCAAGCTCCTTAGTGTAAATTTTATCTGTAGGTGAATTAACTGGTACCGATAAAAACGCCTAAACTTGAAAAATTAGCTTTTAATATCAAAATAATGCATTTTGATGAAAAGCTGGACAAATAAATTATTTTTTATTAAAAATAAATTTCTAATAATAAATTTTAATTTTTATTAATTTATTTCAAATTATATGTATTTATTTTGTATTTTTAAGCTAGAAAATTCATAAAAAATATATTTTAATTCAATAAATACCCAAATTTTTATTAAAATTCTAAAATTAAATATTTTACCCATAAATAAACTAAAACTGCCATTTTCACCTTTTCTAAATGTCAAACCAATATCGGCTAGGGTTAATAGACACCAAGGGCATTTTGGTCATTTTACACAAAAATTTCAGAAAATTCTCATAAAATTTCAAAAATTATATTTTTAATATATATGACATGATTCTAAGCTCAAATTGACATTTTAATATCAATTGAATATTTTTCTCATGTCAACCCTTAATGCTTAAAAATAGGGACAAAATCGTCATTTTTTAATTTTTTCAGGCTCCGGCTCGGAAAAATTATTAAAAATCACGATTAAATAACTCTTGAAATTCTGAGCGTAATGGTGGGGATCAGAATTTTGAAATATCTTTTCGATTTTTCAGAATTACATTGTCAAATATTAGAAAAATAGTTGAACAATTGAAATAGGATTGTTATATTTTTCATTATTTTTTTTTCAAAATAAAATTTTTATAATGAAAGATACTTAGTATAAAATTTTCAAAATATTTTAAGGTCAAAAAGTCTCTGGTTGGTTCCTACAATCAACTAGGGATATTTTTGTTATTTTTGAAAAATTTTCTCAATAAATTCCTGAAAAATTTATCAAAGTATTATTAATTATTCTAAGTATATTGATGACTTAAAAATAAATTTTAGACACTTCTAACTATTTTATCTATTTTCTCAATTATCCAGTTCTTTAAGGGGCAAAATAGTCATTTTACCCTTTTTGGACTCTGTTTCCCAAAATTATTAAAAATCTAAACTAAGTATTACTTTTTAATATGAACATAACCGTAGGGATCAAATTTTTGAGATTCCCATCCGGTTCTCCAGAAATAAACATAGCATAATCAAGAAAACAGTTTAAAAGACAAAGTAGGGGTATTACACCATACCCATGAGCGAAATAACTCACTCCCCCTTACCTTGAAGGAGGCAATCTCCGACAAGAGGATGCGAACGGTACAACAGCGTCCTCCTACGGTTTCTCACCTCTTGATTGCAATGGCTTTGACGGCACGGTATCTGCAGAAAGGCATAAGAAAGAGAATGAGGAAAAAGGGTTAGGTTTTCAAGAAACTTAAGGGACTCTTAAAGCTAACTTTGGACTTATAAAAACTAAGCCCAACACAAGGGTCTTAAAACTTTTTAAAAATATTCTAATTATAAAACCCCATTTTAAAGGCCTAATATCTCTTTTTCCCAAAATACCATTTTATTAAAAACAAGGCAAACAAAATAATAATAATAATAATAATACTAATAAGAATACATATTAATTAAAGAAAAACAATGGGGTGTTACAATGCTGGTGCCGGTGGTGGTGGTGATAGTGTTGATGGCAGTGACGACGGCAGGAAGGACCATTGGAAGTAGCAAGAGTGTATTTTTTTTAAAACTAAAAACTAAATTCACAAATCCTTCTTTTTTTTAATTTTGAAAATAAATGTAAAAGTGTTTTGAAATTGAGTTAAAAATCATTTCAGTTTCATTTTAGCCAAATGTGTTTTGTTTAGAAAATTGCATTTGAAAACCAAAAACTTGCAACCATTCGAATGAGTCCTAATTTATCACCTTTCAGTTTTGAGTTAGCTTATCAACTTTCAACTAGTTCTAACAACCATACTCTTAAAAAAAAATAAAAAAATACAAGAATAAAATCTTAGTGTAAGAAAAAAAATAAATTAAAGCTTCAATTTCAAATTTCACCTACCCACAAAAAATAGTGTTGAATAATTGGTGTTTATTTTTCACGAGGAAAAATACAAGTATCTATCCGATGCACGGGTGTGTGCGGTTTGCTTATTAAACAAGTTCTTATAAGTTAATAATATTTTTTTTTATTAATTAAGAATGTGGTTTAAGATAAGAGTGAGCAAAACAAGTGTGAATGGTTTTTTTATTTTGTAATTAATTTAATTTCTTCTCATTTATTGATTTAGATGTATAGCATGAACCTCGATAAATATACTATGTGAGAGTTGTGCTATTACCTGTTTAGTTGTGTGCCTTTAATAGTGTGGAAGACAATATCATTGTTACTCAATTTCATCAAATGACATGTTAAATTTTAAATTAATCATGCAAACGCTAGTTAACCATTAAATTAACATGTTGGCTTTCTTCGAATTATGTACCCAGATTAAAACCACAACATTAGAGATGATCCACAAACTCTTTTAATTATAGGAGGAGAATGGCATATTGTCACATCACATCCAGGATATATTACTATAGTTAAAATAATTATTCTTCATTTTATACACTAAAGACCATGTCTTGAAGCATGTGTTGAAAGGCTAATTTGCTTTTGCTTGCTTAAAAAACTAGTCCGTATCATTAACCCAAATGCAAATAAAAGACATATATAAAGGTGCCAAGTTTTCAGCTCTGAATAAGTATAATTTAATTTAAATATATTATCAATATAATAAATTGTATATTTAATAATGTACTATTACATTCATTAATTAATTTAACAATTAATAATTATCGAATTGAACTTATTAAATAATATATTAATAAATTTTATACTAACAATACATTAAATTATAAAATAAATTACATTGACGCTCCCTGAGAATTTTTGAAATTGCTCATAACCCACCTGATTTTTTAACGTTTACAATAACTTCCTTTGTAGGTATACACAGTGTAATGTTTTTCAAACAATCAAGGAGGTTAATGTAATGTATAAGAGATGTCAATGTAACGTTTATCAAACCATTAAAGGGGTTAGTGTAGGAGTTAAAAAGAAGGGTCTTGAGTAAAATTTGATGAAACCTTAGGGAGTATCAATATAATTTACTCTAAATTATACTCCCTTTGGTCCTAATGCCAGGATTAAGGAAATAGATTAATTTAGTTGATAATAGTAAATTTGTCTTAAATTTATATATATTTTTCAAAATTACCCCTAATAGTAGACTTTCTATCTTTCAATGAGTTTAAATTAATATATCCATTGACTATTTATTGAACTCAGATAAATGACTTTAATTAAGGGTATTTTTGCAAAAAAAAATTAATGCAAAAGACATTATGGATTGGTTCTTATAAAAATGACCAAACAACATTTTCAATTTGGTTCTTGTAAATAGGACCGGAGGGAGTAATAGAGAAATGCTCGCAAAACATTCTTTTGAATACATACCTCTCTTATTGGTTGAAATCTTTTGGAAATTACAAAAATTTGTAGGTCTTACATTTTATTTAATGGCTCTTCTTCATGATTTTATAGTTTTCAATAAATTTCAACAAATAATAAAGTGTGCGTTAGGAGGAGTGTATTAAAGAGTATATTATTACTTATTAGCACTCCTCATTATATTAATATATAAATTAATAATGACAAGTTGAATGAATATTATATGAGCTTTCAGTCATTGTAAACACCGTAAATTTTAGACAACGTGGGGTAAGCAAATTCTATCGTGCCCCAAGAAAGATTCCAACTGGACCGTGATGAATCCAAGGAAAATATTATAATGCACAAAAGCATAAACCTTTTCTATTCAAGTATTCATTTTGTCTTTTATTGCTAATTAACGGTCCACCTTTCGTTTTCCTTTGAGCTGTTACTCACAACAAAATGAAGAAAACATTCTGGATCTATCCTGCCAGCTACAAGTCAAACTTGCATTATTTAATTACAAAATTGTTTGGCTTCGGTATACCTTTCATTTCACTTTGAGGACTATTTTCCCTTTTTCAAAAATATATATTTATAGCGTGTTTGGAATAATTTAGAATCATGTTAAAATACGCGTTTGGAACAAATTAGAATCATGTTAAAACATTAGTTAACTTGATTTTAAGTAAATGTTAATATGTATGATTTTACACTAACTGGGTCCTAAATTACTTTTGAGTTGAAGCAATTAGGTAACTTTTACGTTGGATAAACAAATTTATATTGAATTTACTAGTAACTTATTTTTAGAATGAAAACATCGAAACATAAATTACATAACTTCATTCAAAATAAATTTTACAAACAAATATCCAAACACACTATTGCAAAATCGCATCCACAAATTACAACCACTATGACATTTTTTTCAAATAACCCCAAAACAATTAGATTCTAATTTGAACTTCAATTATGAGAAAACATTTAAAACTATAGGCAATTATTTTAGTGAAGGTAATTAGGGGCATGGGTAATTGTTCTATTACTAGTCATAAGCATCTTGCATTCTTGCTTATTTTCACCATCATTATTTTAAAAAGGAGTGCTAGCAACACACTCTTTCTCATTGGTTATTGAAAATCACAAAATTATGAGAGAGAATTATAAAATAAGATATGAGATTCACAAAATTTTATGATTTCTAATAAATTTCAACTAATAAAAGAGAGTGTTTAAAAGAGTACGTGAAAGTGTATTGCAAGTATTTCTCTATTTTAAGACTGCATTTCACAATTTCACTATAATTGTAAAATGTTGGTTACAAAGGGACTAGGATTGTCAAAGAAAAATAATGCAAGAGAAAAAAAAAAGATAAACAACTTCAATTCACCAGCTTGATCCCAGTATTGGTTTCCTCACAGGAACAAACACCCATAAGACAGCAATTTATCAACTTAAACGCTACTATTTGGTAATCATGGTCAAAACTGAAGAAAAATATTCAGTTAATTTTGGTTTGTGAAAGCTTGAAGATATATTGACTTGCTTTGCATTTATCGCGGTACTACAAAAAGTGAATGATTAACCAACCAGAGGGTTGCTAATAAACTATGTATACACACCTATTTTATTATAGTGTAGGTCAATGTCTTCTTAGACTTTTGGTTTATAGATGAGTCCTACTATCAAATGAAAATGTGGGTGTGAATTTGAAATTTTGGTACATCACTATCATTTTGGAAGGGGAGTGCTTACTTATTATATGGGTATGGGCGGTTAGAATTCTCACGAAGCAAATTCAAGACTCATGGACTTTGAGCTGGCAATAGGACAACACAAACCTGTCCTCTAATTTCCCCGTTATTACCGTCCTCCTTGTTTGTAACTTCAATATTGTAGGTAACAATAAATACAAAAACATAATAGGGCCAAATCAAGCATGCAAATTATAAGAACAACACATACCTCACACACAGCATCAAGTTAAGCCCAGTTGAGAAGGAAACAAAAAAAAGAGAGTCTACCAAACAGTTAGAACATCACAATACAAGAAATGACAATGATGAAAGAGAATATTGAAGTGAGCCTTGGGAGGAGCCAAATGTCCATGGCAGAAGGTGGGTTACAAGGAAAACGGTGTGCTAAGAGACGAAGAAGAGAGGTTGCAGCAGTAGCAAGCGGTGGTGATGATAACCACCACCAGCAGTTACCACAACAAGAAGTTGGTGAAAATTCTACAATAAACACTACAAAGAGAAGCTCAAAATTTCGCGGTGTTAGCAGGTCATACAAGAAGGAATTTCCTTGTTCTATAGTTTCAAATAGACCTTGAGCACTAACTACTTTAGTTTTATGTTTAATTTGCTAATCCAAATGAAACTGTAAACAGACACAGATGGACGGGTCGATTTGAAGCTCACTTGTGGGACAAACTTTCTTGGAACATAACACAAAAGAAAAAAGGGAAACAAGGTAGAGTTCCTCCTTTTTGGTTTTAGCATCAACTGCTCCATATATTGATTAACTTGTCTCATTCACTTGCCTCTCCTTGCTAACATACTAACATGTTTTGATGTCCATCCTTTCCTTTTGAAACTTGAACTGGAATTGGGGTTGATCAACAGTTTACCTTGGTGAGTAGCTTAATTATGAGAGCCAAGATTTTGGTTTAATCATTCTGTCAATCAAGTATAAGATGATGACAAGAAGTTATCTTTCAAATATCGCAGGGGCTTATGATGAAGAACAATCTGCTGCCAGAGCATATGATTTAGCTGCACTTAAGTATTGGGGAACATCAACTTTCACCAATTTTCCGGTAAGATGATAGTAATTACCTATGAAATAACAAACTATATTTTAGTTTAGACACAGATGATTTTTCTAATGCTCCTTATGCTTTCAACAGATATCAGATTACGAGAAAGAGATAGAAATAATGCAGACTATGACCAAAGAGGAGTATTTGGCCACTTTAAGGAGGTAAATACTTGTGATGTTCTCTCTGACACCTTGCGAAGGTGCAGGGAAGTAACTGCAGTTTTATACTTTATAAGAGAAAGTAATAGTAGCGTTTTGCAGTAGATAAAGTTGTGTAGAATTTGATATTATGTATAGGTTTGGGTACACTACAATGGTCACTCCATCATGAAAACATATATTTTTGACTTTGGTTATTTTGAATTGATTTTACAGAAAGAGCAGTGGCTTTTCAAGAGGCGTATCAAAGTATAGGGGTGTTGCAAGGTAGATACTTCTGATGAGTACGACACTGGTTGCTTCTGAATTGTTGCTTGTGAAGATGAGTCACTAATGTGTGGTGAATGTTTTGCAGGCACCACCACAATGGTAGATGGGAAGCAAGAATAGGAAGGGTTTTTGGAAACAAATATCTCTACCTTGGCACCTACAGTAAGTTAAATCTCCACAAGCCATTATGGGGCACTCACAAACACACGCAAAACAAAGATATAGTTTTGCTTCTTTCATTCATTAGCCTCTGAATAGCATATTTTGTTAACCAACGTAGGCACCCAAGAGGAAGCTGCGCATGCTTATGACTTAGCAGCCATTGAGTACAGAGGAATTCATGCTGTAACAAACTTTGATTTGAGCACTTACATAAAATGGTTAAAGCCTTCAGGAGGAAGCACCCCAGAAGCAGAACTTGAATCACATGCAGTACTAGAGTCTCAAAAGGTGGCATCCCCATCTAACTATGCTCAAACAGAAGAGTCAAAGTCTTTTGCCCTTCACAACAGTTTTTTCAGTCTAGATTCTCTGGATTCCCCTGTAAAGCAAGAAAATTTTGGAAACAAAACCTACCAATTCTCAAGCAATAAGTCATCTTCTCCCACTGCACTTGGCCTTCTTCTCCGCTCTTCGTTATTTAGAGAATTAGTTGAAAAGAATTCAAATGTGTCTGTTGATGAAGCTGATGGGGAAGTCACAAAGGATCAACAGCCACAAATAGCGAGTGATGATGAGCTGGGTGGAATATTCTATGATAGCATTGGTGATATCCCATTTGTTTGTGACCCCAATAGATACAACTTGGAATTGCAAGAAAGAGACCTGCACTCAATATTTTGATCATAGATCTCTAGTGTAGATTTTGTAACAGTAGTGTGAACTACTGTGGAGGACTTATTTTTTTCAATTTGTCTGATCTCAGATACTTTCAATTTTGGACAAGGGAATAATGATAGTTGTTAAAAGAACAAGCCTGATAGCGGGAATATGTACATGGAAGCCATAGTTAGCAAGATCGTGCTCATCAAAAAGCAATCCCCTCATGATATGTTTCAAAAAAGGTTTTTAATTGTGGTTTTGGTTGGTATTGCATAAGGGTGATTGAAGGCTGATGCGGGCCAATTGCGGTTGCTGCAGTCCATAATCAAGGTCTAATGTAAATAAGTAATTTCCATTAATTAGTACATGCTTTTCATTATTTTGTGTAAATAAGTAAATCAAACATTAAAAGGGAAAGAGAGTCTTGGATTACGTTAAAGCTCTAGGATGTCTCTCATTATACAACTGAATAATTTGCTGCAACCATTTTGCTCACCATTTGAATGGAGGGGAACAAAAGGACAGCAACTTTCACATACATTTGTTGTTGTTTCCATATTTGGGTCGGTTGTAAATTTGTTGAAGGCCAAATGTTTGACATGTTGGGAAAAGGTGACAGAAGAAAGAAAGCCAAAATTTAATTTTAGAGCACTCCTACTGCGCTAGCACAATATATCTTCATTATTTCCTCAACAACCCACTTGGTTAATTTTTCTTATTATCGTAAGTTGTGGTTTTGGTGATTTGTAACTGTTTTTCTTAGCTGCAATTTGGTTTGCTATGCATGCGTATATGTTCTGGTTAAGCACTGAAACTAGCTTTTATGTTTGTAAACTTTATAATAGAGGTATACATGAATAACATATATGTGTGTGTATGTATTCCTTTAATTTATGCAACTTGAGCAGGCTTATCTTTCGATTGGCTATTCAATTTTAGAAATACTAGTAATTGAATAACTTTTCCTATAGACTTTGTTAAATTGGACTTCGTACAGTATTTGTGGCAGTAGATGTTACAAGTGGCTTGAGTATTCAAGGATAAAGTTGACAGAAAGCTCTATTGTGCTTATTCATGCTTTTTACATTATTTTCTCTACCTACTTAGTTAAAATCTTGCTATTACCTTTTGTGTTATGTAGTGAATTATCAATGTATTTTGAGGGTGAATTAGAGCAAACTACATAGAGGAAAAATTAAGTATTCCAACGTCTTTTAGTCTTCTAGTTAAAAATTTGCATTATATTAAATCAAGTAGATATTTCATATTTGCATTTGATACATGTTATGTTTTAGCATAATATAAAACAAGTACAATGTAATCACGGAAGCAAACAGAAAAAGGAGACAACAGCTAAACTGCATAAAACACTTTCTAATAAAGTGCACTCTGCAATTATAACAACGAAAAAAAGAAATGAAAACAATGAAAACCACAAATACGAAGGAAAGAGAATCCCACAAGAAAATTTTCTTGTTTCCTTCTCAACAAACCCTTTTAAGCCGTGCAAATATCACATGATTGAAAGTCCTTCCCAACGCCACTCCCGCAATAAGTCCACCACCATACCCAATCAGAACCACTTTCCAGTCAAATTCAACCAAAAATCCTGAGTCTTGATCATCATCAGAGGCTGAAGGTGGAGCAAATGGTGACCCTGCATCATCCTCACATTTCTTCAATAGTGGATTCCGACACAGTCCTCGGTTACCCTCAAATGAACTGCCCTGAAATGTAGCAAACTGCTTATTTTGTGGTATAGGACCTGAGAGGTTGTTAAAGGACACATTAAAGTACGAAAGAAAGGTTAGTTCTTCCAATTGTTGGGGAATCATTCCTGATAAACTATTGAGAGAAAGGTCCAATGCTTGAAGGTTTGAAAGCTTCCCTAAGGAAGAAGGAATGCTGCCATTAAGCATGTTGTTGGACAGGTTGAGCAAAACAAGGCCTGTTAAGTCTCCCATAACATCTGGAATCTCCCCACAGAATTTATTACTTGAAAGATTAATGACTATCAAGTTGTAAAACTCTTGGAGATTTTCGTAAACCATGACCATCCCTTTGTTAAACATTGTAAATGAATAACTATAACTATCACTACTTAGCCAACCGATCCCTCTCAACAACAAATGGATTGGATAAACCTCATACAGTAGTTGACTCTTGTTTGAAGCTTTCATGGATTTCCAATTCTGGATTGTTTTTGGAGGCAATCTTCCAGAGAACTGATTGCGAGAAAGATCAATGATGTGCAATTTGGGAAATGTGCATGTTGTAGGGCACCTTATAGATCCATACAAATGATTATCACTTAAAGCAACAACTTTCAGCTCGGGAATAGTTCCTAACCAACAGGGAAATGAATCATTAATTTGGTTATGGCTGACATCAATAAACTCTAGCATTCTACAGTTGACCAGTGCTCTCGGCAATTGACCCTTCAGATTGTTATTGCTTAAATCTATCATTCTCAGAGCACTTGTTATCATATATGTTTGAGGAATGGGCCCAAACAATTTGTTTCCTTTTAGCACCAAAGTCTGTAGAGATTGGCTAGAACTTACCAAACATGAGGGAACCATGCCGGTTAAGTTGTTAAATGATAAATCAAGATGCATAAGAGATTTCAAATTGCATATCAGTGGGGATATTTTTCCTATCAATGAGTTGTAAGAAACATCTAACTTCTGAAGACTTGTTTTTCCCCACATCCAACTGGGGAATGAATTGACATTATTGATTGGCATGTAAAGACATGACAGCTCAGCCAAGTCCCGGAGAAAATTTGGAAACTCATTCAAATTGCATGAACCCAAACCTAACAATTGAATTCGAGAAAGGCTTGCATTGGATGGATTTTTTCCACTAGTTAATGACAATTTATTGAAAGATAATTCAACAAAAACTAGCATTTTGAGCATCAGCAACTTGCCAAAATCTAATTCTCCCTCCAACAAATTACTGGCCAGACAAAGAGTTTCTAGGTTCTCAAGTTTGAAGATAGAGTTTGGAATTTCACCCTGAACATTATTTCCATCAAAATTCACATAAGCTAAATTAGTTAGGTTCATTATCCAAGATGGAATTTGTCCACTTAAATTGGTGTGAGACAGGGATAGTACAGATAGATGGGTGAGATTTGCAAAACATAATGGAATCTCGCTGCCAATATTTACAGAGACTAAGCGCAAATCATTTATTCCTGACAGCTTACAAATCCATGGGATGGGGTCCGTAGTAAATTCATTCATACCAACTCTCAGGGTGCGTAATTTGGTAAGATTTACCAAAAATGAAGAAAGATGGCCCTTGAATTTGTTGTTTCCAATATCTAGAAACGTAAGCTGAGTGAGGTTTCTGAATGAAGAAGGAATAGACCCTGAAAAATTGCATTGTGAAATTGATAACCGATTCAAAGACTTAAGATTTCCAATAGATGTAGGTAGTGTACCATAGAAACTTGTGGAATCAAGGTCTAACATGGTAATTTGTGCACTTGAATGAAAATCAGGAAATTTACCGGCGAGGTTTTGGTTATTTCCCAAATTCAGATATCTCAAGTTTGGAAGATGGAATATTCCAGCTGGAAATTCCCCATATAGTTCACAATGATAAAGAGAGAGTCGTTGCAAAGATGTAAGATTTGTGAATACATCAGGTACAGGCGAGGAAATGGTCACATAATCAAGACGAAGAATTTCAAGATTAGTTGAGTTTTGAATTAAGCTTCTTAGAGTGGATATTTTCAAACTCAAAAGATTGTTTGCGTCTGGAGAATAAAATGCACTGCATAGATCAAGAGACAGTAGCTTGGACAAATGTGAAAGTTGTGTGATTTCACCAAAAAAATTGGCTTCAGAAAGGTTCAGATATCTTAACTGTGAAAGCTCACCAATCCTAGACGGGATTTGAGAGTAATTGAAGTGATTATCGGCAAGATCAAGCCTTTGAAGGTGTTTAAGGTGAAAGAGGCTGCTATTAGCATCCATTGTACCATAGATCTGACTGCTACTAAGATCAATGCTAATGACATGACCTGTGTGCTCATCACATGCAATGCCATCCCATGAGCAGCAATCTGTGGTTGCATTCCAAGATGCTATTTTAGGATAACTGAAAGGATTATAAGAAGCAGACTTACTAATAACAAACCTTTCCTTAAATTGCAACAAGGCATAGCTTTCATCTTCGCGGCATCGTGTAGGATGAACGAAAAGAAGACAATTAGTAACTGTGAATGAAAACAGAGAATAAAGCAAGAGAAACTGTATTGACAGAGCAAAAGACCACCGAAACCCCATTGTATCTTCTAATAATTTATAAGCTGAAATGTTCACATAAACTGTAAGATGCACCAAGTGATATTTATACTGGATTAGTCGACTGCTTATGCGAAAATATCTAATCACGTGCATTGACCTTTATTAAAAATGAAAATGTTTAGTTATGAAAATGATAATCAGAAGAAGTGTCGTGCATTTTGGGTAAGAAAACTATGGGTGCCGGTCTATTCCCGTTAATCGTTAAGCTAACTTGTTCACTTCCAATCCAAAAAGTTTTCCGTTAAATTCAAGTTTCTGATGTGTATACACCTAATTGGCTTTTATATTAGGCTCTGCGATTTTTGAGTTGTCCTTAGTTCAGTTTGTCTCTTTTCCTATATAATTTCAAGCATACATTTTATAGAATAATACATCAATTTAGTCATCGAAATAAGCATCAGTGGTCAATTTAATTAGCACTTGAATTTTTTTTTTGACGTACCTAGCACCTGAATTAATGAAAATAAAAATAGAATTATTATGAATAACAAGTTTAAATTAATTTAAATTATTTTTAGTATACTAAAATAGTTAAAAAAATTAAATTATTTTTTTAACATTATTTAAATTTTTTGTATGAATTTTATAATATTAATATTTTGTGTTTAATATTGACATACTTATATCAAATGACAAATCTTGTATTGAAAATAAAATAAATAAAAATTGAATGAACAAATTGTTAAGAAAATTTCCGTACATGACACAAGTGATAATATTAGTGTCAATATATAATTTCAATCACTATTAATTTTTTCCTTATTAATTAATTATTCAATTAAAATATATTTTTATTTTTAAATTTATTTAAACAAAACTCAAAATTTTTGCAAATAATATTAATTATGAAAATATTTATAAATTAGCATTGAAATAATATTATTAATTGAAAATTATCATCTACAAAAACAATAACACAAGGCTTGCTAGTGTTTACACTCTGAGGTTCCATTTAGAGTTTTACATATAATAGTTTTGTTAATAGCTCCAACATGTTATTGGTGTCCTGCCCGATAGTATCAAGGTGGCTCCCCATTCTACCACTTATTATTCAACAAAAAAGAATATAATAGTTTTGTTATACTTATATCAAATGCATTAGGTAGTCTAGATGTTTTATTACTTATCCACATTTGTGTGGTCATGGATTCAAGCTTGAGAATTAATATTGTTTCCTAAATGTTGCATGTTTGAAAAATATTGGAACCAAAACTATATAATTTGAAAAACACGAGGTCTAAAATCGAACAAATAAAATGCACATCAATACATGTAGGAATTCCTCTCCTTAGGACTGGCCCAAGGGTAAAGCTATTAAAGCTCAAGCTTTAGGCCCACCAACAAAAAATTATTTGCTATTAGTTTTCATAAAGCAAAAAGGTCATATATGTTGACAAAAGGCCACATATATTAACAAGAAGTCGCAACATATATCTCTCATTTAAAATAAAAAGTCTCTTTTAAAGTTTACTTTAGGCCTCATTTAACGTTGGACCGGCCCTGCCTCTCCTTAATTGATGATGGACCATAAACAAGTAAGTGGGAGTTAATTGTTGTCTATATAAAGAGGCATAACTCTTAAAGACCATCACTTCATTAAAGGATGCATTTCGATGATGGACAATAAATATTCACTTTCTCATGAAGAGTTGCATTTCTTCATAAATGAAGAGACACGTCCTTTCATCTCCTATAAATAGTGAGACTTGTGAAGTGGTGAAACATTTCAATCCCAATCTTCTCTGAGAGAAATAGAGTGAGAGTGAAGAGTTCTCGTATTCTTCTTTGAGAAAAAGAGTTGTTCTACCATACTATGTGAGAATTGAGAGATAACCATCCTAGAGGAGTGAGATTCTGTGAATAATCAACCTGAAAAGACAAATATTGTAATGCTACTTTCATAGTAAAGATCTTTTGTTGGACTAGGTCATGTGATTTTTCCTTTGCTCACATTGAGAACGATTTCAACGTAAAAATTGTAGTGATATTTTTCTACTCTTTATACTTATTTTTTTTACTTTCACATAGTGCTTTGTATTCACAAATGAGGAAATTTAATATGTTAATTCCCAACATTATTAGCATTCTATGGTCATTTTTGTCGTGTAAAAGGGAAGATATATATCAATATAAAATGACTTTTTTTCCAAAATGCACCATTGAAATTATGTACAGTGAGACATAACCAAGACAGCAACTAGTGGGGTCTAATTAAAATATTAGAGACAAATAAACAAAGATAGAAGCAATATCCCATAGACAGTGAAGTTATTGGATGATAATGAAGAAAGCCACAATATAGATAAGACTTTAAATAGACCTTGTACTATGTTAGTCACTTAATTAAATAAAGAGATATCTAACTATTTATCTCTTTGGCTAAATTATAATTTGGTCCACATAGTATAGTGTTTGAGTGATTTTGATATCTGAATTTTTAATCGCTCATGTTTTTAAAATGTGCAATTTTGGTCCACATAGTATGCTGTTTGGGTGAATTTGATATCTGAGTTTTTAATTGCTCATGTTTTCAAAATGTGCAATTTTAGTCCAACCATTAATTTAGATGGAGAACATTGCCTTCTATAATAGTCTTACCCAACTCGAGTTGAATTACTTTCCATAGAAGATACATGTGGTCTTAATTAAAAAAAATTAAAAACATCAAATTTTAACTATTAAATCTAAGAAAAATGTTACCAAAGGAATAACTATAATATTCTTTCAATTTATTTTTTATTATTAAGTGAAATTACGTCAAACTCACTAAAACATATGAAACTCACTGTAACACTCCTTTAATTTTACATATAATTCATATTAATTTAATTATTAATTTAAGTTGATGAAAATGTTGGTAATTTTTTTTTCTTTTTTTATAATAGAAAATTTCTAAATTTGACAGAATTTGAAAATAGAAGTGAAATGATAAAAACCGCTTATGTATATATGTATATATATATCAAACAATACATCATGGTTTGAGGATAATACATAACAATCAGAAGAAAAAAAAGTACATCGAAAGGCATATACTACCTAGCCCACTATATACATCGAAAAGATCCTATACAGAGCAGTGTTCATCTACCCTATCCTTCATACAAAAAGAAAAATACTATAGGTCTTTAGGTCCTCCCCCGTTGAGATGTTCTCTATCTCGTACTTAGCATCACGAAGCGTTAATGTCGTCTTCAATAATCACGATCAATCATACATAGAAGAAAATAATAGAGTGGGGTGTTTTGTTCTGAAATCACTTTTACATGTACGGTAGGAAATCTACCATAAAACAAAGATAAAACACAGCTGACAACACAAAGGATCCTAAGGTTCATTCTAAGTTGTATCAGACTACCCTTGACTAGGTATGGATCCATACTTCCCATTAGTAGGTAATAGTTCTCAACAAAACCTGGGAAGTAACTAGGAGTACATATACCTCATCAACATCATCACATGGTACAGTCCTCATCATTATTGAGGAAAATAACAGTCAGGATATCCATTTATAGAGGTATACTCTCAACCAATCCTGGAATGCTGAGCAGTTGTCGGGGTTATCGAGTTTGGTCAGGCGAATATCTCAGCTCAAGGGAGCTACCCTAGCCATTGGGACCTTCACCACTCGATGTCTACCCCCAAGACCTCCGTAAGTGGGTCCCTGCCTTTCATTCCTCAGCGTACCAAACTGTAGCTTCCCTAGTAGGGTGTCATGCCATCGTATGCCACTTGCTTTATATTACTCACTAAACTATCAATTCCTAACTTCTCAAGTAGAGGTTTTCCTGGTCTCAATTAATTTGAGCATCATTACAATCAACATTTCTGCCTTATTTTACAGAAATTGCACTGTACCAAAATTTTAACATAATAACAATTAAGTAATCATATAAAATTTTAGAAGAATAAGGACATAGTAATTATAATTTAATTACTAAAATTTTGGTAGAATAACAACTAAATAAATACATTTTAATTTTCTAAATTTGAGCAAAGTAACAGCTTAGCAAATGCATTTTAATTTTCTAAAATTGAATAGAGTAACAGCTTAGCAAGTAAAATTTAATAATTTAAATTTGAGCAGAGTAACAATTTAGTAACTATGATTTAATAATCTAAATTTAGGCAGAGTAACAACTTTGCAAAAATTAAAATTTAACATTAAACAATAATAAAACTTAATCCTAAACGGGTTTAGGGGAAAACCCTTCCTACTAACATGCAAAGTGATAATAATTTAGAACCAACCCCACTCCCCCCATTACCTCTAAGATAGTTGATGAAGAGGATGGAATTGTTGATGCAAAGCTCTTAGGAAGAGAACTTTACTAGTTGTTGGAAAACTAGTAAAATTTTAGCATAAAAACAAAGTAAAATAAATTTTTTTCTAGGGAGAGAATGTAACACTCCTTTAATTCTAAATATAATTCATATTAATTTAATTATTACTTTAAGTTGATGAAAATGTGTGTAAATTTTTTTTTGTTGATAATAGCAAAACAGAATTTAGAAATAGAAGTGAAATGATAAAAACTGCTTATGTATATATATATCCAACTGTACATCATGGTTTGAGTAATACATAATAGACAAAGAGAAAACAAAAGTACATCAAAAGACATATACTACCTAACCCAATATATACATAAAAAAGATCCTATACAGAGCAGTATTTATCTACCATATCCCTTAAGAAATATTATAAACTAGGTTTTCAAATCTGGAGGAGTATCCTCTGACTCGTCCTCAGCAACATTAGGCATTGTCGTCATCTTCAATAATCACGATTGAACATGCATAACAAAAATAATGGAGTGAGGTGATTTGTTCTAAATCACTTTCACATGTATGGTAGGAATTTAAATACAATTAATGAAGGGAACCTAAGGTTTATTCTAAGTTATACTACACTACCCTTGACTTGGTATGGATCCATACTTCCCATAAGTGAGTAATAGTTTTCAACATAACCTGGGAAGTGACTGGGAGTACATATATCTCATCAACATCATCACATGGTACAGTCCTCATCATCAGTGAGGAACAAATATCAGTCAGGACGTCCATTTATAGAGATATACTCTCAAACCAATTCCGGAATGCTGAGCAGTTGTTGAGGTTATCGAGCTTGGTCAGGTGAATATCCCAGGACAGGCGCTACCCTGGCTATTAGGACTTTCACCACTCGATGCTTACCCCCGAGACCTCCCCAAATGGGTCCCTGCCTTTCATTCCTCAGCGTACCAAACTGTAGCTTCCCTAACAGGGTGTCATGCCACTGCATGTCCCTTGCTTTACATTACTCACTAATCTATTAATTTCTAAAGGTTCACTTTGGTCTCAAAAATTTGAGCACCAGTATAATTTCTACTAATATCTCTGCCTTATATTACAGAGATTTGATCCATACATATCATTTACATAATTCATAATTCAAATTAAAGCACATAATCAATAATTCAATAAAAATAAAGATATACAAATTAAAATAAAAACTGATAATTAAGAAATAAATCATAGAATTGTCAAAAATTTCATAAAAATAATTTTTAAGCTTAGAAAAATAATTAGAATTTTATCATGAATTTTTGGAATTTTTTTGAAATTTAGTACTTTTAAGAAAAATGTGTCCACAAGCACTTATAGAGCACAATTAGAAGTACTAAATAAGCTTTAAAATTTATGAAATTTTTACAGATGGTCTATTTGTGTGTCTAGACCTTCTTGAACGATAAAAACTTAAACTGAAATTTCTACAGTAGCTTTCTAAAAATAAATTCATAAATAGCTCATAAAATAATTTTTATACTTAGTTTCATATTATGAGATTTATGATTTATTTCTTATACTATTTTTGCTAAACTAATTGAGTATTACTAAAATTTGATAATATAATAATTTAATTATCTATTATAACAGCTAAAAATATTTTTTTAAAATTTGGGCAGTATAACAGCTTAGTAATTTTACTATAATTGTTTGAATTCGAGTAGTATAACAACTTAATAATTATACTATAGTTGTCTAAATTTGAGCAGCATAACTACTTAATAAATGTATTTTAATGATCTAAAATTGAGCAGCATAACAATTTAGTAAAAGCTTGAATTTAATACTAAACATTATAATATTTATAAAACTTAATAAACTTAAACATCGAAAGGTTTAGGAGAAAACCTTTTCTACCAACATGCAAAGTAATTGAAAATTAGAACCAACCCCACTCCCCCCATTACCTCAAAGAGTTGATGAAGTTATTGGTGCAAAGCTCCTAGGAGAGGATTTTACTAGTTATTTGGAAAACTAGTAGAATTTTGGCATAAAAGCAAAGTAAAATAAATTTTTTCTAGAGAGAGAGAGACTCTCTATGGAGACTTACGAAAGAGAAGAGGAGTGAAGAGCTTGGTTCATGTTTCATGGCTATTTATAGGAAAAAAATGGCCTTAGGTGTCCATGGGAGTATGTCACCCATGATGTCAAAAATACAAATTTTGATTTGTTTTTAATTGAAAATTAAGGACACATATATAAGTAGGAGGTGAATCACCTCTTGGTAGATCAGAAACGTGGGATAGCAGCTGTCCCAAAATTTTCCAGTACAATTTTTGACTATTAATTAATTAGCCAGTACCGATAAAATTGCCTAAACATGAAAAAAAAATTAACTTTTAATATCAAAATAATTAATTTAAATATAAATCTGAAAAAATGTAATATTTTTCATCAAAAATAATTTCTAAAGCTTGAAAAATAATAAAAATGTAATATTTTTATTACTTTTTTCGAATTATATAAGCATATTTTGTATATCTTAAGCTTGAAAAATTCATATTAAATCCATTTTAATTCAATACATGCTGAAATTTTTATGAAATTTTGAAAATTACATATTTTATCTAGAAATGTACTGAAAATATTATTTTCACCATTTTTGGATGTCAAACCAATACTGAGTTGATTATTTGACAATTAGGGGTATTTTGGTCATTTTGTACAGGAATTTTAGAAAATTCTCAGAAAATTTCCAAAATTATATTTTAATACATATGACATGATTTTAAACTCAAATTGACATTTTAATATCAATTGAATCTTTTTCTCATGTCAGTCCTTAATATTGACAAATAAGGACAAAATCGTCATTTTCTAATTTCTTCGGACTTTGGTTCGGAAAAATTATTAAAAATCACGATTAGATAGTTTTTGATATTCTGAGTTTAACCGTGGGGATCAGAATTTTTAGATTCCTTCCCGATTTTTTAGGATTAAATATAGAATAAATAAATAAATAAAACAATTAATTAAGTAAAGTGAGGGTGTTACAGAGAAGCTCTCTAAGAATTTGGCTAGCTTGAGAGAGGAAAGGATGAGTGAAAATCTGAAAACTTTGAGGCCTATTTATAGAAGAAGGAGGGGGGGTTAGGTGTCCAAAGATTTACATCATCCATTATGTAAGCATTATGTCATAAATCAAATTTTTATTTATTTTTAATCCAATTTAGGGACACATATCCCAAATAGGTGGTGAGTCACCTATTTTAGGGTTGGGGACGTCCTCCACCAGCTGTCCCAAGCCTCAATGTGTCAAATTTTATCTGTAGGTGAATTAACCGGTACCGATAAAAACGCCTAAACTTGAAAAATTAGCTTTTAATATCAAAATAATTCATTTTAATGCAAAACTGTACAAATACATTATTTTTCATCAAAGATAAATTTCTAATAATAAATTTTAATTTTTATTAATTTATTTCAAATTATATGTATTTATTTTGTATTTTTAAGCTAGAAAATTCATAGAAAATTCATTTTAATTCAATAAATACCAAAATTTTTACAAAAATTCTAAAATTAAATATTTTACCCATAAATAAACTAAAATTACCATTTTCACCCTTTTTGAATGTCAAACCAGTACTGGCTGGCTTATTAGACACGTAACGGCATTTTGGTTATTTTACACAGAAATTACAGAAAATTCCCAAAAGATTCCCAAAATTATATTTTAATATATATGACATAATTACAAGCTCAAATTGACATTTTAATGTCAATTGAATCTTTTCCTCATGTCAGTCCTTAATGTTGAGAAATAGGGACATAATTGTCATTTTCTAATTTCTCCGGGCTCTGGCTTGGGAAAATTATTAAAAATTACAATTAAATAGCTCTTGAAATTTTGAGCAAAATGGTGGAACTCAGAATTTTGAAATTCTTTTTCAATTTTTTAGAATTACATTGTCAAATATTAAAAAAAACAACAGAAGAATTGAAATAGGATTGTTATATCTTTCACTACTTTTCTTTCAAAATAAAGTTTTTATAATGAGAGATACTTAATATAAAATTTTCAAAATATTTTGAGGTCAAAAAGTCTCTAGTTGGTTCCTACAATCAACTAGGGGTATTTTTGTCATTTTACAAAAATTATCTCAATAAATTCTAGAAAAATTTCTAAAATTATTATTAATTGTTCTAAATACATTGATGACTTAAAAATAATTTTTAAATATACAGAATAATTTAATATATAAAAGTATGGGTGTTACACTCACTAAATAAAAAAAATGAGTTATTAATAAGATCATAAAATTTCCAGCTAATTAAAAAATGTTATTAACCTTCTACAATTTTATTTAGTATTATACTGCACCAATTTATTTTTATTCATCATACTATGTTTTATTCATGCTTTGGGTCTAATTAAAAGATAGAAAGAATCCAAAAACTTAGAATGGACAGAGAAGTTATTGGATGATAAGGAAAAAAGTCTCAATATAGATAAGACTTTAAATAGACCTTCTAACATGTTAGCCACTTAAAATATTAAATAAAGTGATATCTATCTATTTATTCATTTGGCTTAATTATAATTTTGGTCCACATAGTATAGTGTTTGGATGATTTTGATATCTCAATTTTTTATTGCTCATGTTTTTAAAATATGCAATTGTGGTCCAATCATTAATTTCATGAAAGATACATGTGGTTTTTATAAAAAAAATTAAAAATCTCAAATTTTAACTATTTCAATCTAAGAAAAATGTTAGTAAAGGAATAACTATAATATTCTTTCAATATATTTTTTATTATTAAGTGAAATTACGGAAAACTCACTAAAACATATGAAACTCACTAAATAAAAAATGAGTTATTAATAAGATCATAAAAAATCCAGCTTATTAAAAAAATGTTATTAACCTTCGTCTTCTACAATTTTATTTGGTATTATACTGCACCAATTTATCTTTACTCATCATACTGTGTTTTTATTCATTCTTTATATTATGACACTTGTTCTAAATTGCTCTAACTTATCTTGATAAACAATTTTGTGTAATCTCCTCAAATAAAATTTATAACTTAATTTGAGTATTTCATAATATCATTGAATTGAGTACATTTTGTGTTGTTACTTTATATATAATGTATTTAAATTATACAAATTCAATGGATGTAGCTTAGTTAGCAACACATGCTGAGTTTGTGGAAGAATACGCAAGTTTGATTCTAGCAGAATACATCCATAAGGAGGGGGCAAGGAGCTTTAAGTGTGACTAATTAAGCACCAGACCAATAATTAATCTCATAGCTAGCCCAAAGGATCAAAGCTTATGGGGATATCTTGAGGTCTCACCAGGAAGCCAAAGACCCTAATTATTATGGTTAAGAAAAAAAGTGTATTTAAACTACACACTCAATTGACTTTTAATACTATTAGTAATTTTCTATATTTCAAGCACCACAACTAAAAACAAGTATAGAACAATAAGTATATAATTAAAGATAATATTTAACATGAATGTATTTTAGATATTCATTTTCAAATCAAAGCAAGTTTACATGTTTAAAAAGGCTACAAGAATGTTCAATTATTTAAATGTTATTCTTTATAGGATATATTTCCTGTTTTAACATATTTAATCGTTTTGAATTTATAATGTAGTGGTTAATAATTTTTTTTTTTATGAAAAACACTTTAATTCTATATTTATGGAAAATGAAATATTTACATGATTATATTTATTTTATAATATTGCTAACGTACTGAATTTTATTACAAATGTGAAATTTATTAATATAAACGAGGTTAACAAAATTTAGAAAAATAAGTTAAGTGAATTATACAATAGAAAAATAATAGTTATCAAGTAACTTAATATATTTATGTGATTCAACTTTGAGTTCATTTTTTAGAAAACTTTAGGTCACCTCCTTAATAAAAGCTTTATTAATCTAATAATGAATTGTTCAATTTAACATTTAAGTGTTAAATTTTTAATCCATATTAATATAAAGAAAGTAACTAAGAGGAAGTATATATTTCCAATTCATTTTCTCTCTTCTTTCCAATAACTTTTCATTATTCTTTTATTTCTCTTGTTGTATTCTTCTTTATTACAAAACCATCCAACTTCAATTCTCTAAATAATGAGAAATTTTTTTTTTATCTTCTCTTCCTTTTTTTTTTCTTTTGTTTTTTCTTATGTTGTTTACACATTGAAATTTAAAAAAGAATAGTTGATCAATTTGACACCACTACAGAAAAGGCTTTTTAAATCGGTTAAAAATAGCTTTTTAAATCGATTTTACAATCGATTTAGATACAACCGATATAGAAGAAATTATCATTTTAAACCGTAGATTGAACCGATGTAAAAAAACTTTTTAAATTGGTTCTGTGTAGAACCGATTTAAAAAGTTTCATTTTTTTTAAATACCTTTATTGTTTTCACATATACAACCAAAACCTGATAGAGGACAGATACCACAGAACCAGCCAGAGAATTCATTTATCTAAAGTCAAAGAATTCATTTATTAACCAACAAAACTTCATAATATATTTGAAACATATCAAATAAAAAATTACTATTCTTTTCTATCTAAAGTCATTCTAAACAAACTATCTATTACATTGTTCAAATTTATATTATTAAATTATAATTGCTAAGTTGTTACTCTACTCAAATTTAGATTATTAAATTATAATTGCTAAGTTGTTATTTTGCCCAAATTTAGATGATTAAATTATAATTATTGAGATCTTATTATGATAAAATTTTAGTGATAAAATTATGATCATTAAGTTGTTATTCTGTTAAAATTTTAGTAATGAAATTGTGATTTATGGATTGTCTAAATTATTAATGTGCAATTTTTGCAATATAAGGTAGAAATGTTGATGGTACTGGTGCTCAAATTATATGAGACCAAGGAATCCTTTGTTTGAGAAATTAGAAATTGATAAGTTAGTGAATAATTTAAAGCAAGTGACATACAGTGACGTGATACCCTGTTGGAGAAGCCATAGTTTGGTACATTGCAGGATGTATGCAGGGACTTAGAGGGTCTTGAGGGTGTGGTATCAAGTAGTAAAGTCCCAATGGCCAGGATAGTGACCTTGAGTCGGGATCTTTGTAGAGAACAAGCTTGATAACCCTGACAACTGCAGAGTCATCACTAAAATTGGTATGAGAGTATATCTCTATGCAGACTGTGTTATCCTAAACTATTATTTTCTTCCTTAATAATGATGGGGACAATACCATGTGATGTTATTAAGAGGGGTATATGTACTCCCAATCACTTTCTGTTTTGTTGAGAACTATTATTCACTAATAGGAAGTATGGATTCATACAGAGTCAAGGGTAGTCTATGATAACTTAGAATAAACCTTAGGTTCCCCTTTATTATCAACTATGTTTTATCTATATTTTATGGTAGAATTTCTACTATGCATGTAAAAGTAATTTTTAGAACAAATCATCTCACTCTATTATTTTTCTTCTATGCATGATTGATCGCGGTTAATGAATATTCGACTGTGGTTGAGGACCTATAGGCCCAATCTGATGGCTTGTTATTGATAAAGTAAACTGACACTGCTCTAACTAGGATATTTTTGATGTATTGGAGAAAAGTAGTAATTATTTTGATGTAATATTTTGATATTTCTGTATTACAGTTGTTTTACTTTCATCAGTATGTATAAGACTATGATGTACAGTTTTATGATGTATATATATGAAAACTTTTCTTTTTATCTTTTACTATTATTTTTAAATTTTCTCAAGTTTGAAAATTTTCTATTAATCAAATCAGAAAAAAAAAATTACTCACATTTTCATTAACTTAAAATCAACAACTAATTAATTAAGTAAATAAGTATAGGTTATGTACAATATGAATAGGTATCACACAAATTAGAAATACGTAGACCCTCTGCAAATTGGTAGCCAAATCCAAGTAGGTAATTGCAAATTATAAATGAAAAAAAATAAATAAAGAAATATGCAGACCCTTTGGAAATTGGTAGCCGAATCCAAGTAGGTAATTGCAAATTACAAATGAAATAAAAAGCAATCAAATCATTAATGCCTCAATAATAGAACGAGCTCGTAAAAGGAAAGCTTGAAAGTGACACCAAAGAAAAAAAATCTGCAAGTACATCTTTTAAAAAAATATCAAATTACCAATACATCTTTTGGTAAAAACAACTTACATCAACAGTAGCAGTACATTGCACTAACTTGGCTATCAATTAATAAACATAAATCAACCACCCTGAGAAACAATCAAGCAGGGCTAAAGAAACATACAAATTGAATGAAGCAAAACACTTTTAACGGCCTAAAATGTTACATAGATGTAGACCATACATACCTGGTCAATGTCCTCACAGACAGCAAGTTCCTCATGACCATATGGGTATCTGTTTAAAATAAGTGAGTCGTTACCAAAAGAACCATGCCAAAGCAGTATGCAAACTTTTTTAATTCAAAAAAAAGGCAGATATAAATATCTGGCTGAGGGTTATTACGAGCTTAGGGCAAACCAAAATTAGAGTACAATTTTCTACGGTCATCTCTGGTAAGCTTGGTACCAATGCTGCACAAAGTGAAAACCATGGATGCCAGTTATGCAAGTATCCAGATAAACAAAAAGGCCATACAAAATCTTTTTACTTTCAATATACCTATTTATGGTAATATTCACAGCCCTTCTATCAGCCTCAAATGCTAGAAGGTCAGACATTATCTCAGCCGTGGCACCACCAAGTTTCTGTTTAGGAATAACATTAAAATTGATGAATTTTAATCTAGGGAGAAGAAAAAAAAGGTGTGACAAGAGAGTACATATATCTAGCAGACAACAAAGAGCCTCAGGGCCCTTTACCCGACAGAATCTGTAGATGTCTTCAAGGTATGCCTTGTAAAGAGTGTTCCTCATTATTTTAATGTTCATATCATCCAAGTCCTAGAGAGTAGAGACATAAAGAATATAACAGCAATAAAATCAGATCAGCCGAAGTCCAATTTCAGACAAGGATCATGAGAGCATATATCTAAGAAATAAACTAGTACCACAGAAACAAATAAAGTTACATTAACTATAAAGCAACAAAGCCATAGATGCCAATAGTCCATCCTATGTATAACCCAGAAAAAGGCAAAGCAGGAAAGTCGTCCTCATTATGGGAACCAACACCTAGTTGCCATTAATTTCTCGATAATCTTGTATCACAACTTCTTCGAAATTCTTTTCATCACAATCTGTTGGATATAAATTAGTTGTTGTAGATATAGATTATTTGCAGTTTATGCAATAGTACTAAAATCCTTTAAAACTGTATCAAACAGATTAATTAAACAAAATAAAAGGAGAGAAAAATTGGAAAGATGATTTACCTCTGATGTAATGCACTCAGAGAAGTACGGAACCAGACGAGTGTCAACAAGAACCGGCCTGTAAAACTCCCGCATATGCTGAGCAACAGCCAGAGTAGCAATACTGTAGAGAACCCACAGAAAGAGGAAGGAAAATTAGAAGTCTAACTGCTTACAGTCAATATGTTGAAAACTGCATGGAAATTATTATACCTGTCAAACATGCCAAGTGGATGGAACTTTTCTAGTAATTCTTGAACATCTCTCTCATGCAAGGTGGCAGTAACAATCAAAACAACATTGTCTATCATGTGACCATATCTGCAGGATGAAAACAGAAAGTATATCGGTTTCAGCTTCACTCTTTTTTTTTGCAGAATACCCAGGATAACAGTAAATTCAGATCAAAGTAAAAGGGTTCACAAAACTCATCAGCCAGAGCAAATTTTGATTCGAATTCAACTTTTACACAAGCAGTCAGAGTTGGCCATACTTATAGGCTGAGTTGCTTACAATACAGCACCTAAGACTACCTGGATGTTACCGAAGCAATCAGCTAAGCGTTAATAAGATATTCTTTAAAATTTTAGTCTCTTCTACCTCAACCTACATAATACCCTCAATATAAAGCTGATAATAACAGAGTAAATCAGTAAATACAAAAAGAGACCAAACAGAAAAGTCAAGATCGCATACGTTATATATTCTAAAAAGGTTGACAATGGTTCCGTGGCTTGGCATAGCATGTTCTTGTAATCATCAACCAGGTTAAGAGTACACTCTCCACAATCGTGGTGATATGCAATGGAGAAGATTCTGCAATAGGTAACTCGTCAGCCATTAGCATAGACTAATAATCTTAAGTACATCTTGTCAACAAGTAAAGACCATTGTACTGTTACAAAAGCAACAGAATCTATATTTTTTTTAACTTGATAATTAAATAATTTATTTTCACAAGAAGTAACGGAACAAGAAAAAGAATTCTTATAAACTTTTGTCGCAACCGGGGTCGTGGCACAATGGCGAAAAAGAGTTTTAAAAACAGGGAGTCGCCACCAATATTTATTAAGGGCAAACATTGGAAAAACCTAAAAGAAAATGGTCTACGAAATCAGATTTTGGGCTCGGGAGTCAATTACGTGTAGGGAAGGTATTAGCATCCTACAACGTCCGTCATAAAGACGATTACCTCTAATTGATCAAGCAAATTATTAATGACTTTTAAAATATTTATCTCACCCTAAAAATAATTGCAAGAAGAATTTTATTATTATAAAAGAGATTTTTATTTTATCTTAAATTTTATTATTTTTGAGATCGACAGGAATGGGCCCCTGCTCCTACGTACCTCCCGGTGCAATGGAGAATCAGATTCACGTAGTTCTTTTTGTAAAAAAGTGTTTGGTTGGTTGGTTTTTTTTTTTTTTTTTAGCTTTTGTTATTTAAAAGGCTTTCATGATAACTAATTAGGAAGTGCATCCAAAATGATTATCATTACACCTTTTAAGGCTTTTGTAATACCTAAATAAGAAGTGCATCCAAGATAGTTATTACTAAACCTTTTGTTATTAAAGTAAAATTTTTATTTAAATATTCGTTGTAGAAAATTTTACACTATTATCAAAAGGCTTTCATGATAGTCAAATAAAAAGTGCATTCAAAATGACTATCATTAAACCTTTTGAGGTCTTTGTAATATCCAAATGGGAAGTACATCCAAAATGGTTATTATTAAATATTTAATTTTGATGTAATAATAATAAAGAAAGAAAATAATAATAATAATAATAAAGAGTTAATTAGGTAATTGAAGAGATTTAGTAATGGCCTAACGGAGTATTTTGATTTTGCCTAAATAATGCTAATATGAATGATTATATAAAAAACTAAATCCAAGTAAATATTAACATATTTATTATTGCCAGCATTCGTTGCTTTATTCTAAGTAAAATGAACTTAAATAAAATAATAATAAAAGCATATGTATAAAATCTAACGGCTTAAAAAAAGAAGTGAAATATATAATCCATGTTAATTAACTATCGGACCTGCTAGCCAAACAAATGGGACTAGCCCACGCACGTTACTTTTCTTAATTCTAGCATTCGTTGCTTTATTGTAAGTAAAATGAATTTGCACGAAATCGTAATAAAAAAAATTAAAAAAAACAAAATAAAAATCTAAGTATAAAAACCAACGGCTCAAAAAAAGAAATAAATAAAAAAATTAAATGTATAATCCATGTTAATTAACTATCGAACCTGTTAACCAAACAAATGGGCCTAGCCCACGCACGACCGTAAGAAAAAATAAAGGGAAGAAAGCCAACGTTTAATGGAAAGAAAAGAAAGGCAATAATAAAAGAAAGCAGGGGGAGGGTGGCTCCAGGAAGCTTTAACGAAATCAGGTTCCCCTTCTTGTTCACCTTAGTCGACGCGGAGGAGAGAGAAAATGGTCCAATGTTGGTACTTGCGATTGCAACAACGGGGGGCGTGGTTAGATCTACAGCGAAGCCAGCGACACGCGCGCATGGGAGTGGAGGAGATGTTAAGGCTCTTCAACGGCGCAGGGCAGTGTGACGCGAAGGTAGTCTATGTGACAGCGAGATCCACTTGGCGGTGATGGCTCGCGATGGAGGAAACGCGAAGGTTTTTGCGTGACCGGCGGCGGCCCTCATGCGCGCGGCGGTGATCCCTTTTCTTTTTTTTTTTTCTATCACTTTTGCTTTATTTAATATTCACAAGCACTTACCATTTTTTATGAGGCAAGAACCGATGGTTTTTTTTTATGGAACAGAAACAATGATGTGCATGTTGTGCTCTTTAGTTGTGCGTAAACAAATGCAACGTGTGTGTGTTCTTAGCATTTTTCACAACAAGTTGGTTTCAAAGAGGTAACGACATAACTATACACATAATAGCAATAGATGAAATTAGAATGAAGTGAGGGTTGGTACCAATCTCGCCCAAGTGTCTTGTGATGATTCTGTTGCTACCTATCCTTTCCCAAGCTTCCGCAAACTCTCTGTTTTCTCTTGTTCTTTTCTCTCCGAAAAATCCTCTTGGTTCAATTTGTTTCATCCTATTTATAACCTTGTGAGTTGAATGGTTTAATTGGAATAGCTCAGCCCTCTTTGCAATAGCCGGTGGCAGGACTATGCCTTTTGGGAGCAAATATGGCAGAGGCAAGATTTGCGCTGGCTTGTTGGTGGCTGGCAGAGAGTGGAGCAGAGGAAGGATAGGGAGCAGAAGAAGATTTGTAAAGATTTTTCTTTTTCTTTTTTCTTTTTTTTCTTTTTGTTTTAATCTTGATTGTAACTTTAGATATTTCAGAGCTTTTTTTTTTATTTTTTTTATCTGTATCTTATATTGGCCTATGGGAAAAAAGCAAAAGAATGAATTATTTAGAAAATAAATAAAAAGGGACAAAATTAGGTATTTACAACTTTCATTCAAATTCAATTTAACAGAAAAATTTGGGAAAATATGGGTAGGACCTTAGTCTGACTTATTCACAAATTAACGTCTGCGAGAATCTTTTATCTCTACAAAATATTTTTATTCTCTTCTACTACACATGGAAAACTTTAATTCCTATGTCACTCTTTTGGAAATGACAAAACATTTCTTATACTAAATGTCGCCTAAGTTCTTGAAGTGTTTACATGCACTTGCTGTTACTAATCTCCGCAACTTTGTGCAGTGGTCACTTCATTTTATCTGTGCTATCCTTTTAACAGCACTTCAGATACTAACTCTTTAATAGGATCGTGCAGGAAAAGTTTGTGCAGTGAGATTTTTTTGGGTTTAGTTTATGGCTTTCCTCGATTGTGTACTGCTGAGGGCTATTTAAGTGGAGTTATGTTTTGTATGCATTGCAGAGAGCTGAGCTTATATTTGGAAAATGTAACTAAGTCAAGTTGTTACCAATAGATTAAAATATACACACACACACATATTATTTATTTTAAAATTTTAAAATATGCTATTTTAAAATTAAAATTAATCGCGCGTATAACGTACAGAATACGTAGTAGTTACTTTGCTTACATGAGACGAAGGATTTAGATTCTTTCACAGAGCGAGAAAGAATCTATCCACTCTGTTATTTCAAAACATGACACTATCTGAAGAGCATAAAACACTCTTGCTACGGAAAGATGAAATGGCAATAAAAGAAAGGAAACATATATAGTCCACACTTGTAAATCCAACAGCACCAAAAAAAAACATGTAAATTCTACTTTTCTGTTTACGAGAAAAATGAAATGACCCTATTAAGCCATGCAAATATCTCGTGACTGCAGTGCTTCCCAATGCCACTCCCGCAAGAAGTCCACCCCCATATCCGATCAGAATCACTTTCCACTCAAATTCAATGAAAAATCCTGAGTCTTGATCATCATCAAAGGCAGAAGGTGGAGCAAATGGTGACACTGCATCATCATCTTCACATTTCTTGAATAATTGAATCCCACACAGTCCTTTGTTACCCTCAAATGAACTCCCTTGGAATGTACCTAACTGCTTATTTTGTGGTATAGGACCTGAGAGGTTGTTAAAGGACACATTAAGGTATTCCAGAAAGGTTAGTTCTTCCAATTGTTGGGGAATCTTCCCAGATAAACTATTGAGAGAAAGGTCCAATGCTTCAAGGTTTGAAAGCTTCCCTAAGGTGGAAGGAATGCTGCCACTAAGCATGTTGTTGGACAGGTTGAGCAAAACGAGGCCCGTTAAGTCTCCCATTAAATCTGGAATCTCCCCAAAGAATTTATTACTTGAAAGATCAATGGCTATCAAGTTGTAAAACTCTTGGAGATTTCCATAAACCATGACCATCCCTTTGTTCAACATTGTAAATGATTAACGAGCTGCTTTATTTGACCAACTGAAACTTCCCAACAACTTATACGGTGGATATTGGACATACTATAATTGACTCATGTTGTGTGGTGAACACAAGGATGCGTCTTCGGTGAGCTCCCACGTGGTTGCTGGCGTCTCTGGTGGTGGCACCTGTAAGGACTCCGATACTTAAGTCAGTAGGGTCTGAATATGAGAGAGTATGAGAGAAAGCCTATGTATCTGGTGGGTGTAGAGTCCTTTATATAATGCGCTTTTGGAGGGAAATTCAGTTAGGTCTAGGTGCCACGTGGCAGCGTCCGTTTGGGTACCTAACTACACGCGTTCCTCGCCGTTAAGTGTTTCCCATGCTGTGCCGAAATAGAAGAAGATCAGATCCAGGATAGCAGGGGTTATGAGCCGGGGTACCCAGTTCTGTGCTAGCCGGGATAGAGGATGTGGGAGTCGACTTAGATTGTGGGTCCGAGTAATCTCTAGAACAACTCATGTTTGAAGCTTTCATTGATTTCCAAGTCTGGATTTTTTTTGAAGGCAATCTTTCAGAGAACTGATTGTGAGAAAGATCAATGATGTGGAGTTTGGGAAATGTGCATGTTGTAGGGCACCTCATAGATCCATACAAATGATTATCACGTAATGCAACAACTTTCAGCTCGGGAAGAGTTCCCAACCAACAGGGAAATGAATCATTAATTTGGTTATGGCTGACATCAATATACTCTAGCATTCTACAGTTGCAGATTGTTATTGCTCAAGTCTATCTTTCTCAGACCACTTGTTATCATATATGTTTGAGGAATGTGGCCAAACAATTTGTTAAACTCTTGCTATTACCTTTTGTGTTATGTAGTGAATTATCAATGTATTTCGAGGGTGAATTAGAGCAAACTACATTGAGAAAAAATTAAGTATTTCAACGTCTTTTAGTCTTCTAGTTAGAAAGCATTATATTAAATCAAGTAGATATTTCATATTTGCATTTGATACATGTTATGTTTTAGCATAATATAACACAAGTACAATGTAATCACGGAAGCAAACAGAAAAAGAAGACAACGGCTAAACTGCATAAAACACTTTTTAATAAAGCGCACTCTACAATTATAACAACGTAAAAAGAAATGAAAACAATGAAAACCACAAATACAAAGGAAAGAGAGTCCCACAAGAAAATTTTCTTGTTTCCTTCTCAACAAACCCTTTTAAGCCGTGCAAATATCTCATGATTGAAAGTGCTTCCCAATGCCACTCCCGCAAGAAGTCCACCCCCATACCCAATCAGAACCACTTTCCAGTCAAATTCAACGAAAAATCCTGAGTCTTGATCATCATCAGAGGCAGAAGGTGGAGCAAATGGTGACCCTGCATCATCCTCACACTTCTTGAGTAATGGATTCCCACACAGTCCTTGGTTACCCTCAAATGAACTACCTTGGTATGTACCAAACTGCTTAGTTTGTGGTATAGGACCTGAGAGGTTGTTAAAGGACACATTAAGGTATTCTAGAAAGGTTAGTTCTTCCAATTGTTGGGGAATCTTCCCAGATAAACTATTGAGAGAAAGGTCCAATGCTTCAAGGTTTGAAAGCTTCCCTAAGGTGGAAGGAATGCTGCCACTAAGCATGTTGTTGGACAGGTTGAGCAAAACGAGGCCCGTTAAGTCTCCCATTAAATCTGGAATCTCCCCAAAGAATTTATTACTTGAAAGATCAATGGCTATCAAGTTGTAAAACTCTTGGAGATTTCCATAAACCATGACCATCCCTTTGTTAAACATTGTAAATGAATAACTACCAGCATCATGCACCCAACTGAACCTTCCCAACAACTTATATGTCGGATAATGCTCATACTGTAACTGACTCTTGTTTGAAGCTTTCATGGATTTCCAATTCTGGATTGTTTTTGAAGGTAAACTTCCAGAGAACTGATTGTGAGAAAGATCAAAGATGTGCAGTTTGGGAAATGTGCATGTTGTAGGGCACCTTATAGATCCATACAAATGATTATCACTTAAAGCAACAACTTTCAGCTCCGGAAGAGTTCCCAACCAACAGGGAAATGAATCATTAATTTGGTTGTGGCTGACATCAATATACTCTAGCATTCTACAGTTGACCAGTGCTCTTGGCAATTGACCCTGCAGATTGTTTCTGCTTAAATCTGTCATTCTCAGAGCACTTGTAATCATATAAGTTTGAGGAATGGGGCAAAACAATTTGTTCCCTTTTAGCACCAAAATTTGTAGAGATTGGCTTGAACTTCCCAAACATGAGGGAACCATGCCGCTTAAGTTGTTAAATGATAAATCAAGATGCTTAAGAGATTTCAAATTGCATATCAGTGGGGATATTTTTCCTATCAATGAGTTGTGGGAAACTCTTAAGCTTCTAAGTCTTGTTTTTTCCCACATCCAACTGGGGAATGAATTGACATTATTCTTTGACATGTAAAGATATGACAGCTCAGCCAAGTCCCGGAGAAAATTTGGAAACTCATTCAAATTGCATGAACCCAAACCTAACACTTGAATTCGACAAAGGCTTACATTGGATGGATTTTTTCCACTTATTAATGACAATTTATTGCAAGATAATCCAACAAAAACAAGCCTTTTGAGCATTAGCAACTTGTCAAGCTCTAATTCTCCCTCCAACAAATTATAAGACACATACAGAGTTTCTAGGTTCTCTAGTTTGAAGAGAGAGTTTGGAATTTCACCCTGAAGATTATTTCCTCCAAGATCCATGTAAGCCAAATTAGTTAGATTCATCAACCAAGATGGAATTTTTCCACTAAAATTGCTGTGAGGTAGGGATAATACAGATAGCTGGGTGAGATTTGCGAAACAAAACGGAATCCTGTTGCCGATATTTACAAACTCTAGTCCCAAATCATTTATTTCTGACAGCTCGCAAATCCATGAGATGGTGTCAGTAGTAAATTCATTAAAACCAACTCTCAGGGTGTGCAATTTGGTAAGATTCACCAAGAATGAAGAAAGATGGCCCTTGAATCTGTTGTGTTTAATATCTAGAAACATAAGCTGAGTGAGGTTTCCAAATGAAGAAGGAACAGACCCTGAAAAATTGCATTGTGAAATTGATAGCCTATTCAAAGACTTTAGATTTCCAGTGGATGCTGGTAATGTACCATAGAAACTTGTGGCAGGGAGGTTTAACACGGTAATTTGTGCACTTGAATGAAAATCAGGAAATTTACCAGTGAGGTTTTGGTTATTTCCCAAATCCAGATGTCTCAACTTTGGAAGATGGAATATTCCAGCTGGAAATTCCCCATATAGTTCACAATGGTAAAGAGAGAGTCGTTGCAAAGATGTAAGATTTGCGAATATGTCAGGCACAGACGATGAAATGGTCACATAATTAAGACGAAGAATTTCAAGGTTAGTTGAGTTTTGAATTAAGCTTCTTAGAGAAGATATTTTGAAACTCAAAAGATTGAAAAAATGTACTGCATAGATCAAGAGACAGTAACTTGGACAAATGTGAAACTTCTTGTAGGATTTCACCAAAAAAATTGGCAATACAAAGGTTCAGATATCTTAACTGTGAAAGCTCACCAATCCTAGATGGGATTTGAGAGTAATTGAAGTCATTATCAGCAAGATCAAGCCTTTGAAGATGTTTGAGTTGAAAGAGGCTGCTATTAGCATCCATTGTACCATAGATGTGGCTGCTACTAAGATCAATGCTAATGACATGACCTGTGTGCTCATCACATTCAATGCCATCCCATGAGCAGCAATCTCTGGTTTCATTCCAAGATGCTATTTTAGAATAACTGAAAGGATTATAAGAAGCAGACTTACTAATGTCAAACCTTTCCTTAAATTGCAACAAGGCATAGCTTTCATCTTCATGGCATCGTGTAGGATGAACGAAAAGAAAACAATTAGTAACTGTGAATGAAGACAATGAATAAAGCAAGAGAAATTGTATTGACAAAGCAAAAGACCACCAAAACCCCATTTATCTTTCAGTAATTTTTAAGCTGAAACATTCACATAAAAGTGAGATACAGTAAGTGGTTTTTATACTCCAATAATCGACTATTTTTGCAAAAATATATAGTCACATGCATAATGCGTTGACCTTTGTTAAATGAAAATGTTATGAAAATAATATTCAGTGGCAGTGTCGTGCATTTTAGGTAAGAAAATTATGGGCGCCGGTCTACTTCTGGTGTTTGCCTTAATTGTGAGGCTAACTTGATCAGTGATCACCTCCAGTCCAAAAAATTGTCCCTTTAAAATCAAATTTTTGATGTACTTGGCTTTTATATTCAGCTCTGCAATTTTGAGATGTCCTTGCTTCATTTTATCGGTGCCCTTGTATAATATCAAGCATGCGTTTTTTAGAGTAATCCATTAATTTAGTCCTCAAAATAATTATCAGTGATCTATTTAATTAGTTCCTAAATTAATTAAAATTAAAACAGTTATTGCGACTTATGAATAATGAGACAAAAGCATATTAAAATTGTTTTAAAAAGGTAGAATGATGACAAATTTTAACAGTTTGAAAAATCTTAATAGCCGAAAAACAAAATTAATTAGAATGTTGCAAAAAAAATTATTTAATCAGTAATCTAATGATTCTAATGAATGAATAAAATAAAATTTTTACTTTTAAAATTTCTTGAATTCGGATTTGACGAAAAGAATTATAATTTAATCGGTGTAAGTAGAAATAACATAAATGGACACCAAATCTTTTTAAAGAAAAATTTTCTTATATTATTGTTCTCTCTCTCTCTCTCTCTCTCTCTCTCTCTTTCTTTCTCTCAAAATTTGAACTTTTTCTACATTTTTTCCTTCGTATGTCTCTTTTCCTTTCCTGTTAAATTTCAAAATTAAAAAGCAAAATTCTCTCTCTCTCTTTTTCTTCTCTTATCTAGCATGTTTCACATGAAATTAGACACCTTCAAATCTGAAATATAATTGAGCTTGGCAAACTTAAACCTTGAATGTGAATCTCGAATTCTCGCCATTAATTGCCCGTTAACCATTTGATCCATTTTTAGCTTCGATTTTCAATTATCTAGCTCTCTCTCTGCCTGGGACAGCACCGAATTCAGCATTTCAATTGAAGGCAAGAGATTCAATTATGTCTTATGCTAGGTGTGATTTAAACTTGACATAATTTCCACCCTTGGATCCACCAAAACATTTCTCCATCCATTGGATGAAACAAATGAATCACTCAAATTCAAATTAAATTCACTTCCACGTCAATCTTTCTCAGAAGGAAGGAGTGGACATTCTTTTCATTTTTATTGGGCGGCGTTTAAGGTCAAGTTACAAAATGTGGTTCATGTGGAGCAGAGCATGGACCATTTTGTAATAAAAATTTAAAATTATTATTTGCTAAGAAACGCCAATGCTTCACCATGCACTGCCCATGTGGTAGTTCACCTTAGCCAGAACATATTTTTTAGAAGAAAATTTATTCATATAAGGCCTTTGATGAGAATTTTAAAAGAGTTTAATTTTTATATACTGTTAGTGTAAAAAATTTTATACTGTCAACTAATCAGATCAAAATCATGATAGCTGTGATTTTTAGGGTTGTTACTGAAAACGTCAATAGAACGTATCATACACAGTAATTTGTAATTAAATAGCAGTATAAAAATCTTTTACACTCATTGCATAAACTATTTTCTCTTTTAAAAAAAGACAATTTATTTTGCCAAGATCTTTATTTTATTTGTTATATAAGATTAAAAGAAAGGATTTTATTTATTTTATTAAAAGAAGAATACATATTGCTAAAGACTTAAGATAATACGACTATACATAAGTCTTTACGATGCACATGACACTTGAGGATGAAAAACCATTTTAGAGCATTTTAGCCCTTAACAACCAAGTGATTGTACCATAAAATTATAGGACCATCAAGAACAAAATTGGGTTCCAAATAACTCCTAAAATTTCAATTTTAACGGAATATTCTCACATATCCAAACCCTAACAAATAAATATGTGATTCACTAACAAACTTGTTCTAAAAATTCGTTTTTCTTACTTTTCTAGCTTTCAAGAGCTCTCTTGACACCATGTATAACAAAAATACAAGAGCAAATTAAAATTTAAGATTTGAAACCATAAATTAGCCAAAAATAAAATTGAAGAAAATAGGAGAAAAAACAATTCACCATTTTTGGGTTGTAGGAAGAAAGAAAATGAGGAAGAAAATACATAAATGGAAAGATATGAAGAAAACAAAAAATTCATCTATTTTCCTCTTTCATTA
Organism: Spatholobus suberectus; assembly: GCA_004329165.1. NCBI lineage: Eukaryota > Viridiplantae > Streptophyta > Magnoliopsida > Fabales > Fabaceae > Spatholobus > Spatholobus suberectus. The sequence goes on along the minus strand of CM014731.1, from coordinate 12,337,489 downwards.
CCACAGTCAAAGCTTGAACTTTTATGGTGTATTCAATTGAATGGATTCACGGAGGAAAGAATGAAGAGAGATGGAAAACACAGATTTCAAAATTTGTTCATTCGTTTGATGTCTTAAATAAAGTGGAAGGATGGAAAAAAAATTGGGGGACCCACATTAATATTTTATCCGTTCTAAAGGAGATGAAAAAGTGAAGGAAGAAGTGATTTTTGTAAAAAGACTAAATTGTCCTTATTTTTTCATACTTTTTTCTTTTTTAGATATATTTATATCATTTTACATATATGTTTTTTCTCTCCTTTTATTTTTTCCACAACCAAATAAGAGGAACGAAAAAATTTAACTTTCTTTTCTTTCATTTTCTTTTTCTACCAAACAACCTACAAAATCATCTCATTTTCTTTTCTTTTCCTTTTTCTTTCTATCATTCTTTTTTCTTTTCTTTCACTTTTTTCTCTAAATCAAACATACCCTTAAGGTAATTAGTAAAATAAAAAAGTAGTTTCTTAAGTTGTAGAAATATAGTTCGTGTGAAGCATGGAATGTTTTTCAATAAAATTTTAAAATTATTTTCTAAAAACTCTTGGTGCAAAATGAAGAATATTTATTAAAAAGACCCTGGTCCATGTGATGCTGCTCACTGACGACTATTGCTTCCAAAATTGTGTAGAAAAAATAATAAAAAAGTGAGAAGAGTATCATATCCATGAGGATTGTAATTTAGCAGTGACTCAATTAATCAATTACTATTTTGATTCAAGAATTTAGATAGAAGTGAAAAATTTCAGGTTTTTAGTTTTTGATTAAATTAAAAGGAAGAAGAGCGCAATTAACAAATATGAGAAAATTCAATTAATAAAAACAAGTAGGCATTATAATCCCCTTGATTCTCTCTTTCCTTTCTAAATTCTTTCTTATTATGTGATTATCACTCAATTTCTCTAATTCATTTTATCCTTAATCCCTTGAGGAGCAAGCCCTTCATTCCTAATTATGGACCTTAATTCCTTAGATAGGAAAAATTAAAAACAAGCATTAGGTTCAAGAAATTGCAAGTGGATGCGTATAATTTATCCTTATTCCTAGGTTTAAGAATTATATGGTTATCGAATTGGAATGATCTAAACATCAATTTTCAAATTGCAAGATTTAGATTACTAATCAACTCCTTATAAGGGTCAATCACAAAAAAACATTAAAGAATAAATTCAAGAACTTATTCCACATAACAAGAAATAATATTTAAAAGAAAAATCAATTACAAAAGGTTTAAACCTAGGCTCATCCTAACCTAACCCTATGAAAATTAGAAACTTATAGAAAGGGAAAAGAAAACAAATCTATGAGAGAGAGATGAGGATAAATCCTTATTGAATCTTCAAGGATTGCTCCCACTTTCTTCAATCTTCAATGATGGAGAATGATTCACAAGAGTCTTTTTTCGCTTCCGTTCATTAAAGAGACCAAAGTATACTCCCTATCACTTTTTCCTTCACATATATACTAAATTTTGGACCCAAAAATCAGTTATGGGAATTGGGCGAATTTGCATTGGTGCTAGGCTTGAAAATCAAGTTGCCTTGATGCTAGGCACTACTTATCCTACGCTGGGCGCGGGTGTGTAGGGGTCTATGGCGCTGGGTGTGTTTTTTCATTCGTTGGGCACTCTATAGACTGAACTATCTGTAAGTATCTTCATGAAATTTGTAGATAATATTTTCCTTGAAATTTTGGCACTAGTCTCATGTCGTTTAGATGTCTACAACTCAAGATATGCTCGAAATACTACACCTATGTCAAACTATCAGGACAACACATCATTTTCAACTTCAAGCTCAATTTCCTCTATGACCCATGTTGAATCTGATCAAACACTCTTCATAAAACAATGTAAATTTATGTTTAAGCGTTCCATAGAGACCAAGATCACCCTAATCAAATTACTGGAGTTCAAGTTGTGGCCTAAACAAGAAGGAAAGTTCAAAGTCTGATTCTAAAATTTGAAGCTTCTCACTATTGCTCATTTTTCCTATTTTAAAACCCAAGAAAATTAGTGTAATCATGTTCTTTTTTATTTAACCATTCAAAACATGAATCACAAGAAAATATATACATATGGGTTATTTTCTCACGATATTTACCAATTTAATGCATTAACACATGTCAGAAAGGTTCTATAAATTTACATATGTTGTAGATTTATCAAATATCTCCGAAATTGTGTGCTAATCAACATCCAATTATCCATAATGAAGTGTTATTGCCCGCAATGAATCGGTCGTTGTGAAAGGAAACAAAGGAGAAAAGGGTTTCCATTTAGAAGAAGACCCATTGATGTCTTTGAAATTGCCAGAAATCATCTTTGCATGCAACAACAACAAGGAAAAACCCCAACTACAAAAGGAAACCCTCTTTCCTAGGCAAAGTCGATGACAATCACACCACCACCACACAAAACACCCTTCGGCAACTCTGGAACCACAATATATAGCAAGGTAGGTGAATCAAAAACGACAAGCAAGCCCAAAGGAGCCAGAGGTGGAGACAAATGAGAGGGGGGGGGGGGGGGGTTACATGACCATCAAGATCATCCACTACAGAATCACAACGCCATTGATTTCACCACGAACCAACCAATAGACTTGTGACCACCAATTTCACTACGTAAAATCCACCACCATTGACCGAACTGAGTTTCATTTCAACACCACCATTGCTAAGCCAGACATGATTGCATTGAATCACATACCATCACCACCACTACAAAACCACAATGTGGCCATCGACACCACATGATCTTTTACTCTGTTAGGGTTTCAAATAAAACAAATGTGTTGAATGATATTTTGCAAATTCATTCAAATCTTAATTTTATACATGTACTAAGCTACAAAACCAAATAAAAATCACTTTTAAGTATTCAATTTTCAATCTCATTTGTTGAACTTTTTGCCTAATATATCTAACGGTCTATATTGAATTATTGATGTTTCACCAGTACACCACTTATTTGGTGCTTCATCCTAGACTCTGCAAAAAAAGAAGAAAAAACCTTGTACCAATCTTCTTTCTAAATCCCTTTTGTTATAAAAAATTTAGTTGCTTTTGTTTTCCTTCTTAAAAAAACACAAAAAAATGACTTCCTTTTATTTTAATTATAAGGGGTAAAATAAATGTTTTTAGTTATTAAAAATCTTGCACAATCAACTTAAAGGTAACCACTTTAGAGTGGATGTATTAGGAGTGTTGTGGGATTTAGTTTCTGTTACGGCTAGCGTAACTCATGCTCTTCTCGACCGTAGTGGTGGGGATATTTCGACCTCTAACCACTAGGGAGTTTTTGCCCTCCCCCAGGATCGAGCGCAAGACTTGATGAAATCGAGGCGATCCCAGGTACCACTTGATGGAGAGTAAAATGTACTGCATAGATCAAGAGACAATAACTTGGACAAATGTGAAACTTCTTGTGGGATTTCACCAAAAAAATTGGCTACAGAGAGGTTCAGGTATCTTAACTGTGAAAGCTCCCCAATCCTGGATGGGATTTGAGAGTAATTGAAGTGATTATCAGCAAGATCAAGCCTCTGAAGGTGTTTGAGGTGAAAGAGGCTGCTATTAGCATCCATTGTACCATAGATCTGACTGCTACTAAGATCAATGCTAATGACATGACCTGTGTGCTCATCACATGCAATGCCATCCCATGAGCAGCAATCTGTGGTTGCATTCCAAGATGCAATTTTAGGATAACTGAAAGGATTATAAGAAGCAGACTGACTAAAAACAAGCCTTTCCTTAAATTGCAACAAGGCATAGCTTTCATCTTCGTGGCATGGTGTAGGATGAACGAAAAGAAGACAATTAGAAACTGTGAATGAAAACAGAGAATAAAGCAAGAGAAACTGTATTGACAGAGCAAAAGACCACCGAAACCCCATTGTATCTTTTAATAATTTACAAGCTGAAATGTTCACATAAACTATAAGATGCACCAAGTGGTATTTATACTCGATTAATCGATTGCTTATGCGAAAATATCTAATCACGTGCATTGACCTTTATTAAAAATGAAAATGTTTAGTTATGAAAATGATAATCAGAAACAGTGTCGTGCATTTTGGGTACGAAAACTATGGGTGCCGGTCTATTCCCGTTAATCGTTAAGCTAACTTGTTCACTTCCAATCCAAAAAGTTTTCCGTTAAATTCAAGTTTCTGATGTGTATACACCTAATTGGCTTTTATATTAGGCTTTGCGATTTTTGAGTTGTCCTTAGTTCATTTTGTCTCTCTTCCTATATAATTTCAAGCATGCATTTTATAGAATAATACATCAATTTAGTCATCGAAATAAGCATCAGTGGTCAACTTAATTAGCACCTGAATTTATTTTTTTTGGACGTACTTAGCACCTGAATTAATGAAAATTTAAATAGAATTATTATGAATAATAAGTTTAAATTAATTTAAATTATTTTTAATATACAAAAATAGTTTAAAAAATTAAATTATTTTTTTAACATTATTTAAATTTTTTATATTAATTTTATAATATTAATATTTTGTGTCTAATATTGACATACTTATATCAAATGACAAATCTTGTATTGAAAATAAAATAAATAAAAATTGAATGAACAAATTGTTAAGAAAATTTCCGTACATGACACAAGTGATAATATTAGTATCATTATATAATTTAAATCACTGTGAATTTTTTCCTTATTGATTAATTATTCAATTAAAATATATTTTTATTTTTAAATTTATTTAAACAAAACTCAAAATTTTTGCAAATAATATTAATTATGAAAATATTTATAAATTAGCATTGAAATAATATTATTAATTGAAAATTATCATCTACAAAAACAATAACACAAGGTTTGCTAGTGTTTGCACTCTAAGGTTCCATTCAGAGTTTTACATATAATAGTTTTGTTAATAGTCCAACATGTTATTGGTGTCCTGCTCGATAGTATTGAGGTGACTCCCCATTCTACCACTTATTATTCAACAAAATGAATATAATAGTTTTGTTATACTTATATCAAATGCATCAGGTAGTCTAGATGTTTTATTACTTATCCACACTTGTATGGTCATAGATTCAAGCTTGAGAATTACTATTGTTTTCCTAAATGTTGGATGTTTGAAAAATATCGGAACCAAACTATATAATTTGAAAAATATGAGGACTAAAATCGAACAAATAAAAATTGGGATGCACATCAATACATGTAGGAATTCCTCTCCTTAATTGATGATGGACTATAAACAACTAAGTGGCAATTAATTGTTGTTTATATAAAGAGGCATAGCTCTTAAAGACCACCATTTCATTAAAGGATGCATTTGGATGATGGACAATAAATATTCACTTTCCCATGAAGAGTTGCATTTCTTCATAAATGAAGAGACACGTCCTTTCATCTCCTATAAGTAGTGAAACTTGTGAAGTGGTGAGGCATTTCAAATCCCAATCTTCTTTGAGAGAAATAGAGTGAGAGTGAAGAGTTCTCGTATTCCTCTTTGAGAAAAAGAGTTGTTCTTCCACCATACTATGTGAGAATTGAGAGATAACCATCTTAGAGAAGTGAGATTCTATGAGTAATCATCTTGAAAAGACAAATATTGTAATCCTACTTTCATAATAGAGATCTTTTGCTAGACTAGGTCATGTAGTTTTTTCTTTGCTCACATTGAGAATGATTTCAACGTAAAAATTGTAGCGTTATTTTTCTATTCTCTATACTTATTTTTTTTACTTTATCATAATGCTTATTTTGTACTCACAGATGAGGTAATTTAATATGTTAACTCCCGACATTATTAACATTCTATGGTCATTTTTGCCGTGTAAAAGGGAAGATATATATCAATATAAAATGATTTTTTTTTTCCGAAATGCACCATTGAAATTATGTATAGTGAAACATAACAAAGAAAGCAACTAGTTGAGTCTAATTAAAATATTAGAGACAAATAAACAAAGATAGAAGCAATCCCATGGACAGTGAAGTTATTGGATGATAATGAAGAAAATCTCAATATAGATAAGACTTTAAATAGATCTTGTACCATGTTAGCCACTTAATTAAATAAATAGATACCTAACTATTTATTTATTTGGCTAAATTATAATTTTGGTCCGCATAATATATTGTTTGGGTGATTTTGATATTTGAGTTTTTAATCGCTCATGTTTTTAAAATGTGCAATTTTGGTCCACATAGTAATGTGTTTGGGTGAATTTGGTATCTGAATTTTTACTTGCTAATGTTTTCAAAATGTGTAATTTTAGTCCAACCATTAATTTAGGATGAAGAACATTGCCGTTTATAGTAATCTTACTCAACTTGAGTAGAATTACTTTTAATAGAAGATACACGTGGTCTTTATTAAAAAAATTAAAACATCAAATTTTAACTATTAAATCTAAGAAAAATGTTAGTAAAGGAATAACTATAATATTCTTTCAATATATTTTTTACTATTAAGTGAAATTACGTAAAACTCACTAAAACAGATGAAACTCACTAAATAGAAAATGAGTTATTAATAAGATCATAAAATTTCCAGCTAATTAAAAAATGTTATTAACCTTCTACAATTTTATTTAGTATTATACTGCACCAACTTATCTTTACTCATCATACTATGTTTTATTCATGCTTTGGGTCTAATCAAAAGATAGAAAGAATCCAAAAACTTAGAATGGACAGAGGAGTTATTGGATGATAATGAAGAAAGTCTGAATATAGATAGGACTTTAAATAGACCTTTAACATGTTAGCCACTTAATATTAAATAAAGAGATATCTATCTATTTATTTATTTGGCTTAATTTTAATTTTGGTCCACAAAATATAGTGTTTGGATGATTTTTGATATCTCAATTTTTTATTGCTCATGTTTTTAAAATGTGCAATTGTGGTCCAATCATTAATTTAGGATGGAGAGCTTTGTTACCAATAGTAGTTTTATCCGATTCAAGTAGAATTATTTTTCGTGAAAGATACATGTGGTCTTTATAAAAAAAATTAAAATCTCAAATTTTAACTATTTCAATCTAAGAAAAATGTTAGTAAAGGAACTATAATATTCTTTCAATATATTTTTTATTATTAAGTGAAATTACGTAAAACTCACTAAAACTTTTGAAACTCACTAAATAAAAAATGAGTTATTAATAAGATCATAAAAATTCCAGCTTATTAAAAAATGTTATTAACCTTCTCCTTCTACAATTTTATGTAGTATTATACTGCACCAATTTATCTTTACTCATCATACTATGTTTTATTCGTGCTTTATATTATGACACTTTTTCTAAATTGCTCTAACTTATTTTGATAAACAATTTTGTGTAATTTCCTCAAATAAAATTTATAACTTAATTTGAGTATTTCATAATATCATTGATTTGAGTATATTTTGTGTTGTTACTTTTTTTATATATAAATAATGTATTTAACCTATACAAATCCAATGGTTGTAGCTCAGTTGGCGTACATGCTGAGTTTGTGGAAGAAGACCCAGGTTAGATTCTCATAGAGTACATCCATAGGGAGGGGATAAGGAGCTTTAAGTATGACTAATTAAGCACCGGACCAAAGATTAGTATCATAGCTAGCCCAAAGGACCAAAGCTTATGGAAATATCTCGAGATTCCACCAAGGAGCCAAAGACCCTAATTATGGTGGTTAAGAAAAAAAAAGTGTATTTAAACTACACACTCAATTGACTTTTAATACAATTAGAAATTTTCTATATTTCGAGCTCCACAACTAAAAACAAGTATAGAACAATAAGTATATAATTAAAGATAATATTTAACATGAATGTGGTTTAGATATTCATTTTCAAATCGTAGCAAGTTTACGTGTTTAAAAAGGCTACAAGAATGTTCAATTATTTAAATGTTATTCTTTATAGGATATATTTCTTGTTTTAACATATTTAATCGTTTTGAATTTATAATGTAGTGGTTAATAATTTTTTTTTTTATGAAAAACACTTTAATTCTATATTTATGGAAAATGAAATATTTACAAGATTATATTTATTTTATAATATTGCTAAGGTACTGAATTTTATTAAAAATGTGAAATTAATTAACATAAACGAGGTTAACAAAATTTAGAAAAATAAGTTAAGTGAATTATACAATAGAAAAATAATAGTTATCAGGTAACTTATAATTTATAATATATTTATTTGATTCAACTTTGAGTTCATTTTTTAGAAAATTTAGGTCACCTCCTTAATAAAAGTTTATTAATCTAATAATGAATTGGTCAATTTAACATTTAAGCGTTAAATTTTTAATCCACATTAATCTCAAGAGAGTAATTAAGAGGAAGTATCTCATATTGCCAATTCATTTTCTCTCTTCTTTCCAATAACTTTTCATTATTCTTTTATTTCTCTTATTGTATTCTTCATTGTTACAAAACCATCCAAATTCATTTCTCTAAATAATGAGAAAAAAAATTCTTTTTATCTTCTCTTTCTTTTATTTTTCTATTGTTTTTTCTTATGTTGTTTACACATTGAAATGTAAAAAAGAGTACTTGATCAATTTGAAATGTTATAAATATGCTAAGTATTCTTCTTCTTATTAAGAGTTATTGTAGGTAGAGGTGGAAATAGGTTAGGTTGGCTAGCCTTTGGTAGGCTTGAGTCTGACCTTCATTAAAAAATAAAGCCTGAACCTAGTTGATTTACATGTCATAGGCCTTTTTTAAAGGCCTTGGCCTGGCCAGCATGGAAGCTTGACCTGGTTTGTAAGTTTATTTAAAAGTTTATTTTCTTATAAGGTGTTGTACGGTGAACACAAGAATGCGTCTCCAATGAGCTCCCACAATGGTTACGGGCGTCTCCGATGGTGGCACCTGCAAGGACTTCGATGCTTAAGTCAGTATGGGTTTGAGCATGAGTGAGTGTCAGAGAGAGCGTGTGTACCTGGTGGGTGTAGAGTCCTTTATAATAATGCGCTTTTGGAGGGAAATTCAGTTAGAGCTAGGTGCCACGTGGCAGCGTGCGTTTAGGTACCTAACTACACGCGTTCCTTGCCGTTAAGTGTTTCCCATGCTGTGCTAGGATAGAGGTAGATCAGATCTAGGATAGCAGGGGGCTATGAGCCGGGGTACACAATTCTGTGTTAGCCGGGATAGAGGACGTGTGAGCCGACTTAGATTTGTGGGTCCGAGTAACCTCCAAAACAGTTGCCCCCAAGCTGGTGATGATTAAAGAAGCATCGTCGGCTTAAGAGTCTAAGTTGGCCCCATAACAGTTGCCCCCAAGTCGGTGATGCTTGGAGCAAGCATCATCAGCTTAAGAGTTTGAAAGAGGGTTTGGGATGGTGTTGCCCCCAAGTCGGTAAGGCTTTGCACTAGGAAAGGGTTGCCGACTTTGGAGTCGAAAGGTTCGAGTCTTTTCATTTTTCAGATAGCTACGCCGTATCTTTTGCGTGGCCGAGGCACATTAAATGCGTAATGATTCAATATCTTAAACTCTGTAGCGCTTCGAATTCCAAGGGATTTGGCGGTTGTCTTTCGAAAATATGGACTTGGCCCTGGCCCTGATATGGGCCCGTAATATAAGAGGGGGTAGACTCTCAGACATTGTTACGCTTACCCTCATTCTGCCTGTTGAGATTTTCTTTCTTCTTTGCGAAAATACTTTCTGTTTCCTGCATTTTTTTTTCTCCAACGAAGGGTGTGAAGCCTGCTGTTCTACCTAGATTACTCTTCATCACCAACTGTTTCATATAATAAGGTAACATTCTCGTTCTCGTCTACCTTTTAAGTGTTCCCTTGTATACTGGTTTCCTGTGTTGTATTGTGTTTTGTTTCGTCGAAGATGGACCCGCATAGACACGATGCTTCGTCTTTTGCTTGTGGCGGTCGTGGAAGTTGCCCAGGGAGTTTTTCCAATAACTGGTTATTTCATTTGTCAGTGCTGCCTTCATTTCGTCGCGCTGGTCGTCGTGGTCGTGAGAGTGACGTTGGTCTCACCGGCTCATCAGTCGGTCTCGTATCTACACGCGGAGGGGTAGCTATCCGGGGTAGGGTGGGTAGGCAACGGTTCCTAAGAAGGACTGACGAGCGCCTTTTAACAACCGACCCAAACCAACCCTCGCCGCCTGAGGTTGTTATCTGCCCTGAGGTCCTGGAGAAATGTCGGAGCCATTTAAAAGCTATAGGAATGTCGTATAGCCTGGACGAGGTATTAGAGTATGCTAAAGCCTGGGTGCAGTATCCAGACTTAATGAGGATTCCCTCCGGGCCGAGCAACACTTCCAGGGTTGACATGTCGGCGAATATGGTCGCCGGGGTTGGATCAAAGCTGAAACACCAACCAGCCCATTCTAACCCCTCTTCCGGTGTTTTTGATAGGAAGATGGGAAAAACTATTAGGAATGTGGAGACTACACCAGAGGCCTATCACGACACGCCGGGTCTAGGCATTGACTGGGTAGATAAGGAAGTGGCTAGGACTCGGTTATGTCTCAATCAGGCGGTGTTAGACGCCTTGGCGGATCGTCTTGAATTGAGCCGAGGCCCTGCCAAGATGCCTTTTGACGTAGTGGCTCCTGGAGATGACGACTGTATATGCTCGTAGGGTCGAAAAGATAACATGGGGGCACCATTGGATGAAGCCGAGGCTATGGCGGTAGGATATTTGTATCTTGACTTCCTGCTAGTGTACCTAACATTCTTCGAGCACCTCTGTGTTAGGTTGCCCCTTACGGACTTCCAAGTGTTCGTCCTAAATTTTCTCAATGTCGCTCCTTCACAACTGCATTTGAACAGTTGGGCATTCCTCGTGACATTTGAGAGTTTGTGCAGTCTAGAGGGGGTTGTGTGTAGCTGGGGTTTATTTTTATATTATTTTACCCCTATTCGACAAACGTATGATAGTAAGTTTTCTTTTGTTTCGTTCCGGAGTGTCCGGGGTCGGGCGTTACTTAAGCCCTTTCAAGACTCCTACAAAGATTATAAGGATAAGTTTTTCTTCCTACGTCCTCATGTAGAGAGTTAGGAGGCTTTTTTATGGTTCGTGACGCAGGGGAGAATGTCATTGAGCCCCGGTTCCTTCTGTATTGGTTGTATGACCATTACTGCTTGGATCCTAAAATTTTTTTTATCCAAGATGATGACCTGACCCCGGAAGAAGCTCGAGCCCAGGACCATTTTGCTGCCATGGTAAAGAATTTGCAGGATCGGATTCCATGACAGTGGTTGATTGGCAACACTCCGCCTGAGTTCTGCCAAAACTTTGGTGTGTTTGTGTGAACTTTTTGTTTGTTTATTTTTCATTGTCTTGATACTTAATGCAAAACTTGACCAGGTTCATATTTTGTTGCAGATACGATGGTGAAGTCGAAGATGGCCGACTTCGCCTTGGCCCTTCAATAAGCGAAAGCAGCTAAGCCAACAAAGGAATCGAGAAGGGCCAAGGGGAAGGTCCAAGCCGTGGAGAAAACGAAGGAGCTTCCCCCCCGGGCATCTATAGCAACAAAAGGCATAGTCATCAGGGAAGCCAGGGACCGGGATGTGCCTACATCTACGAGGCCAAGGTCGAAGTGGATCTTTAGGTGAAGCTATCTGCCGCCAATGCTAGGTATGTCGAGCTAGATTTAGACTTATCCTCTCAGCTCCAAGCTTCGGGAAGCAAAGTCAATGATTTGCAAGCTATGGTGCGAGAGTTGGAATCCGGCATGACAGCTTCTCAAGAAGAGATCCAATTAATGCGCCACAGTTGGATCGAGTCTGTCCAGCTCTCCTTCGAAAACATAATAGAGCAAGTGCGCTTCCTCCTCCAGAACAATCTGGATCTTGCCTGCGCCCAGCCGGACTGTGAAGTAATTGACGGCGTCTGGCACACAAATGTAAATGGCGAGATGACGCTGATAGATCCAACTGTCCCAGCAGCTGATTCCGATGCTAAAGATGACGCCGAGGAAGATGAAGTCGGTGGAGAGAATTAGGGTGTCGGGGTCGATCTCGAGCTTCAAACAAATAAACAAGATACCGCAAGGGAACTTGCAGATAGATTTATATCGACCCCGCAAGTGAAGCCGACTATCCCACCTTCTATTGAGGTGATGATCCTAGGCGATAATCCTGAGCCCGGGAACGCCGGGGTTTCTAAAGTGGCTATCGACGACGAAAATTGAAGGGCCGGGATGCCAGTTTATTTTGTATTTTTTGTTTAAGTTTTCTTCAGACCATGTACATATGTTAATGCGTTGAATATAATGATGAGTTGCAATGTTTTGCTTCAATGTCTCCTCTGTTGAATATAACTTAACATATATGCTTTTCCTTACGTATACATAGATTGCTTTTTATGTCTTCGCCAAGCATTCTTGCGTTTATTCATTGCTTTTCGCGCTCTCATTGGACGCTTATGTTCAAAGTGTTTATTCCCGTGCTTCGTTGACTGCTTGTAACTATGTTTATTTTCTGCCTTTATTTTGCTTTTATACCTGAAATGAATTTCAACATATGTATTCATTATATATACCTCTTTATCTCGGTCGTAGCGATCCTCCTACCCCGGCTGGAGCGAATCCACATACACGGGGTAGTTTGCATGGCTTTATCTTCAATTGTAGTGATATTCCTACCTCGGCTGGAGCGAATCCACGTACACGGAGTAGTTCGCATGGCCTCATCTTCAATTTTAGCCATCTTCCTACCCTGGCTGGAGTGAATCCACGTACACGGGGTAGTTCGCATGGCCTTATCTTCAATTTTAACGATCTTCCTACCCTGGCTGGAGCGAATCCACGTACACGGGGTAGTTCGCATGGCTTTATCTTCAGTTTTAGCGATCTTCCTACCCTGGCTGGAGCGAATCAACGTACACGGGGTAGTTCGCATGGCCTCGTCTTCAATTTTAGCGATTTTCCTACCCCGGCTGGAGCAAATCCACCTACACGGGGTACTTCGCATAGCCTAGTCTACAATTTTAGTGATCTTCCTACTCCGGCTGGAGCGAATCAATGTACACGGGGTAGTTTGCATGGCTTTATCGTCAATTTTAGCGATCTTCCTACCCCAGCTGGAGCAAATCCACGTACACGGGGTAATTAGCATGGCTTTATCTTCAATTTTAGCGATCTTCCTATCCTGGCTGGAGTGAATTCACGAACACGGGGTAGTTCGCATGGCCTCGTCTTCAATTTTAACGATCTTCCTACCCCGGCTGGAGCGAATCCATGTATACGGGGTAGTTAGCATGGCTTTATCCTCAATTTTAGCGATCTTCCTACCCCAGCTGGAGTGAATCTACGTACACGGGGTAGTTCGCATGGCTTAGTTCTTTGTGTCAGTTCACCCCTGTACTCAGCTTTGTATGGCAGGCAAACTCTCATTTTATTAATCTCGTGGGACAAAAAATATTACAAAAGCCACAAGTTACCCATCATGCCTTAGCTGTAGTATCGTCTGAGGTTGCCTGCATTCCACGTCCGTGGGATAATTATTTCGAGAAGCGTCTCTAAGGTGTAAGCACCTGTTCCCGTCTTTGAGGTAACCTGGTATGGGCCTTCCCATTTCTCGGCGAGCTTTCCTTGCCTTGCATTTCTTCTCCCTATGTCGGCGCGTCTCAAAACCAAATTGCCGGGCTCGAAAGAGTGATGCACCACCTTCTTGTTGTATCTTACCACGACCTGTCTTTTCATAGCAGCTTCTCTTAAGGCGGCCACTTCCCTTCTCTCTTCTGCTATGTCCAACTCTGAACGCAGTAGTCCATCATTATCTTCTAGTCTCAGGTTAGCCACTCTCCACGTCGGCTCTCCGATCTCTGCCGGGATCATTGCCTCCACGCCGTAAGTAAGGCGGAAATAAGACTATCCTGTGGAAGAGTGGGGGGTTGTGCAGTATGCCCATAAGACATGTGGTAGTTGTTTAACTCAACACCCCTTTGCTTCATCTAAACGTCGTTTGAGCCCTTTGAGGATAACTCTGTTTGCTGCCTAGGCTTGCCCATTTGTTTGAGGGTGTTCAACCGATGTAAAATGCTGCTTGATCTTCAATCCAGCCAAGAACTCCTGGAAGGTCCTGTCTGTAAATTGTGTGCCGTTATCGGACACTAAGACATCGGGTATCCCGAACCTGCAAATAATCTGTCGAAATATGAAGTTCTTAACATTCCTCACCGTGATAGTGGCTAATGCTTCTGCCTCGATCCATTTGGTGAAATAGTCGATCGCTACCACCAAGTATTTAACCTGGCTGGGTGCTTTAGGGAAGGGGCTGAGTATATAAATACCCCACCATATGAAAGGCCATGGGGAAGTGATCATGCTCAAATCTTCCAGGGGAGCCAGATGGATGTCAGAACATTTTTGGCATCTATCACACTTCTTAGCGAATTCCATAGCATCGCTTTCTAACGTCGGCCAGAAATAGCCGGCTCTAAGTATCTTCTTGGCCAAAGCTTTGCCTCCCAAGTGTTGGCTGCAGCATTTCTCGTGTATCTCGACCATCACATATTCAGACTCTGGCTTTCTCAAACATCTTAGCAACGGTTTTGAGAAGCCACGCCGGTATAGTCTGTCGTTCACTATGCAAAAATGAGTTGCAGACCGTTCTAGCCTCTTTGCTTCTTTTTTATCATCTGGAATGACGCCTTCATTCAGATAGCTCATAATAGGGGATATCCAACTCTGATCTGACTCAATCGCCAATACGAGATTGGGCTCGTGCACTGTCTATTGGATGACTATTCTATTATTGTCGGAAGATTTAGTGCTAGCCAACTTAGACAAAATATCTGCCCTGACATTTTTCTCCCAGGGAATGTAGACAAAGTCTATGTTAATAAACTTCGCCATAAGAATTTTAACCTTTTCCAGATACTTCTGCAATATCGACTCTTTTGCTTGATAGACCCCGTTAATCTGCGAGATCATTAGCTAGGAGTCGCCACATACGTGCAACGACATGACTCCAATGTCGGCTGCCATAATGAGCCCGGCTATACATGCCTCGTATTCTGCCTAGTTGTTGGAGGTGGGAAACGTAAAAGTCAACGAATGTTCCAACACAACGCCATCCACGGACTCCAACAGTATGCCGGCTCTGCTGCCTTTTTCATTGGATGACCTATCTACAAAAAAAGTCCAAGTAGAAACTTCAGAAAAGGGTACTGCCGGGGTCAATTCTGCTATGAAGTTGGCTAGCACTTGGGCTTTCAATGCCTGCCTCGGTTCGTATTGAACCCCATATTTTGATAGTTCTATGGCCCAAGTTGTCATCCTTCGCGCTAACTCGGGCCTGTGTAGGATGTGCCGGATTGGCTGATCTGTCCTCACAATAATCTGGTGTGACTAAAAGTACGGCCGCAACCTTTTGGCGTTATTACCAGGGCGAACACAACCTTCTCCATCTTGGGGTATCTCGGTTCAGCTCTTTGTAGAGCTCTGCTTACAAAATAGACCTGCTTCTGGCCTTTCGGTGTTTCCTGTATTAGCATAGCACTCACGGCTTCATCAGCCACGGCTAAGTATAGGTACAACACTTCACCCGTCTCGGGTTTAGTCAGTAAGGGGGGAGAGGATAGGGTTTCTTTCAACCTGATGAACGTAGCTTCACAATCATCTGTCCATTCAAAAGGTTTCCCCTTCCTTAAAAGCCGGAAAAAGGGAAGAGCGTTTTGCGCCGACCTAGCTATGAATCTCATTAGCGTGGCAAGGGGCCCTATCAACTTCTAGACCTCCTTCACGCTCTGAGGGCTCTTCATTTCTAAAATAGCTCGACACTTCTCCAGATTCAACTCGATCCCCCTCTTAGAAAGCATATACCCCAAAAATTTTCTAGCCGAGACACCGAATGCACACTTGTTGGGGTTTAGCCTCATGTTGAATTTCTCTAACTGGGCGAAAGTTTCCTGTAAGTCCTGGAGGTGTGCTAAAGCGGTGGCACTTTTTACAATCATGAAATCAACATATACCTCCAGGTTCCACCTTATCTGCGCCTTAAACACTTTATTCATCATTCTTTGATATGTAGCTCTAGCATTTTTCAACCCGAAGGACATCACCTTATAACAATAATTGGCTTTCTCAGTCATGAAAGCGGTCTTCTTGGTCGCCGGGGTATAGCGGGATCTGGTTATACCCAAAATAAGCATCCATGAAAGACAAATAGCGAAACCCGGATGAACCATCCACTAGCTTATCAATGTCAGGGCAGAGGGTAAGAGTCCTTCGAGCAGTGCTTGGTTAGGTCGGTGTAATCGACACACATTCTCCACTTCCCGTTCTGCTTCTTTACAAGCACTACGTTGGCTAGCCAGGTGGTATATTTGACCTCTTGAATGAACCCAACTTTTAACAGCTCCTCCACCTATCTATCAATCTCCTGTAGGCGCTCAGGGGCCATTTTTCTCCTTCTCTAACAAACTGGCTTCACAGAGGGGTCGACCTCTAACCGATGGCAGAAGAGATTGGGGTCTATCCCAGGCATATCTGTCGGTTTCCATGCAAATAAGCTGGCATTATCTTTCATAAGTGTTTATAGCTCCTCCTTCATCTTTTCATCTAGGTCGGCTCCAATCTTCACGACCTGATCCTTTTCCATGCCGATCTGAACAGAGATACACTCTCCTTTCCGGCTCTGGACGGGGTATCCAGGTATCTCTTTTGATCTTATCTCGGTAATGCAACTCCATCAGGAGTACTTCGCCTTCTCCGGGGTTGGGTTTGTAATCCATGTCGGGGTTGCGTCTGACTTTAAGGGATTCCTTGTAGCATTCCCTTGCTTTCCTCTGGTCACCCCGAAGGGTGACTACCCCCATGTTATCACCGATGAACTTCATAGCTAGATGTGAGACCGAGATAATGCTGCCCCCAGTGCGTTCAATGTCGGTCTGCCCAGGATTGCATTATACAAGGACTTCACATCTACGACAATGAACCGTGTGGAAATGGTTTTCGTGCATGGCGGCTTTCCAAAAGTCATGTGGAGCTTTAAGTACCCTACTAGTGTTATGTGATGTCCGGAGAATCCTATCAGGTCCTCGTTATACAGCATTAACTCAGATTTCGATATCTTTAGCTTTTGAAAAAGCTCGTAGAACATAACATCGGCTGAGCTGCCGATAGCTACCAGTAGCCTATGGACCTCCTTGTTCAACATCAAAGCATTCACCACTAGAGGATCGTCATGGTCGGGCATAACGTCGGCATAATCTGACTCATCAAAGGTCAGGGGTGGGAGCCTCTTCTTCACGGGGTTATCACCAGTACGAACCCCGGAAGAAATCGCCATTACCTCTTTAGCATGTCTTTTCCTCGTGTTGTTTGACGGACCTCCACCTGAGAATCTGCCTACAATGACGTATATGATCTGGTGGCTCCGTGCTGGAGAATGGGCGGGAGATCGTGTGGGCCGCCGAGAAGACGACTTTCTAGGAGACTAGCAACATATAGCATGTACCTCGACATCGTCTCGTGATGGCCGGGATGGTGAGTGACTTCTCACGGGACTATGTCGGTGAGGTGACCTATCCCTTCGGGTTTGGGAGCGTCCCCTCCTTAAGCTCCTGGATCTCTCTCTCCTGGGTGGTGAAGGGCATCGTTCTCTGTCACTACGACCCCCGTTCTGCTTAACAAAGCAGTCTAGTCTCCCAAGTCTGATCAGCGTTTCGATTGCATCCTTTAGCTGAAAGCATTCGTCAGTATCATGCCCGATCGCCCTATGATATCGGCAGTATTTGGATCAATCCCCTCCTTCTTTGTTTTTTATTGGCCTCAGGGGCTTTATTCCTTCCTCTACGAACTCCACGTTGAATACCTCGTTCAAAATTCTTCCTCTAAAAGTGTTCAACGACGTATATTCTTCAAACCTCAGGCCTTTTTTATATAGACCCCGGTCCTTGTGACGCGGCGGTTTGTCGGCCTTAGCTTGTGGGTTCCTCTTCTGCGGTTCAATCTCGACCGTCTTCACTTCACCGGCCTTCAGCACATTTTCGTAATTGATATACTTCTCGGCCTTCTTCAAAAACTCCTCCATCGACGTCAAAGGCGTTTTAGTGATCGACATGAAGAAAGGCTAGCCTGGCCTCACCCTGTCCTTGGCCAACATTAAAACCACTCTGGGTTGTAGATTATCTGCAGCTCGTGCCTCCTGGTTGAATCTGCCGATATACTCCCTCAACGACTCATCCGCGCCCTAGTGGATCCTTCTCATATCGGCTTCAGTCTTTGGCCTGGCCTTGCTAGTTGCAAAGGTGGTTTGGAACTTCTCCCTCAATGTCGTCCATGAGTCAATGGACCTCGGTTCCAGAGATTGGAACCACTTCAGCGCCACTCCCTTCAACGAGAGTGGAAACACTCTACACATCAACGAAGCCGACACTCCTTTGTAAGACATCGCTGACTCAAACACTGAGAGGTGATCATTAGGATCAAAAGATCCATCACACAACTCTAGAGAAGGCATCTGCTTTGGGACCTACAAATTCAACATCCTCAGGGAGAAAGGAAGGTTGAACAGAACCAACTCATCTTCCTCATCGACCTTCGTGGCCATGTGAGCGTCATGCATCTCTAGCGCAGGTTTTAGAGCAGATGCAACGGATCTCTCACTGCGGTCGTAGGTGTTCTCTGTAACCTTCTTGTTGTCTCTCTCCGCTCGGAGTTTAGCAATGATCTTCTCCTGCTCCTTCAAAGCATCTCTCTACTGCTGCAATAGTGCAGCGAGGTCTGCCATGTCAACTGAAGGTGCCGGAACATCGTGTGGTTGGGGAGTCGCCTCAAGAGTGTCGGAAACAACTTCACCATCCTTAAGCGACAGTGGTGGAAGCTTCGGTGGCAAAGGTGCCACAGCGGACTTGCGGTTCCTTGTGCTGACCATCACGATCTTTAGAGAATGAAGAAAACGAAATGAAGAGACAAGAATCGAAAAGCATTTCCCATAGACGACACCAATGTTGTGTGGTGAACATAAGAATACGCCTCCGATGAGCTCCCACGGTGGTTA
The DNA here is from genome assembly GCA_004329165.1 of Spatholobus suberectus. NCBI lineage: Eukaryota > Viridiplantae > Streptophyta > Magnoliopsida > Fabales > Fabaceae > Spatholobus > Spatholobus suberectus. The sequence continues at coordinate 12,318,486 of CM014731.1, read as the reverse complement.
CGGGCAACTCCAGTGGTGGCACCTGCAAGGACTTCGATGCTTAAGTCAGTATGGGTCTGAGCATGAGTGAGTGTGAGAGAGAGTGTGTGTGTACCTGGTAGGTGTAGAGTCCTTTATATAATGCGCTTTTGGAGGGAAATTCAGTTAGAGCTAGGTACCACGTGACAGCATGTGTTTAGGTACCTAACTACACGCGTTCCTTGCCGTTAAGTGTTTCCCATGCTGTGCCGGGATAGAGGTAGATCAGATCCGGGATAGCAGGGGCTATGAGTTGGGGTACACAGTTTTGTGTTAGCCGGGATAGAGGACGTGCGAGGTGACTTAGATTTGTGGGTCCGAGTAACCTCCAGAACAGTTGCCCCCAAGTCGGTGATGATTAAAGAAGCATCGTTGGCTTAAGAGTCCAAGTCGGCCCTGTAACATAAGGCTTATAAAAAGGCTTGTGGACCTATTAGCCTAAATAAGTTTGTTGGCCTAAAAAGGCTTATTGACCTAAAAAGGTCTGTTAGTTATACATTCTTTTATATTATTATATGTAATATATGTATTATATATAATTATGTATATATAATATAACATAGTATACAATATAATAATATTTTATTGTATATGTAAATAAATAGGTCGACCTATTAAGCTTAATAGTTTTATTTTTAAGGCTTGAGCCTTGACTTTTTTTTTACCTAAATAGGCTTTTTAAAAAGCCGAAGCCTAACTTTTTTAATAAACAAGTCAGGTCAGGCTAGACCCTATGTAAGCCAGGCCAGAAACCCCTAACAAGCGGCCTGACCAATTTCCACCCCTAGTTGTAGGGTCAATTCTTTAAAATATGCAATTATAAGGATGAAGTAATTATAAGGAATGATATTAATATTAAATTTAATTAGAATAATGCATTAGCAATATAAAAATATTGGCTTTTGTAATAATTCCACTAAAAGTCATGCATTGCTAATTATGTAGTACTCTTTACACTGATAATATATAAAAAATAAATTCTATTAACATTTACATTCATGTGATTAAAGTTATAAGAATACAAACAATTTAATTAAAATGAAAATGATTAGTTATGAAAACAATAATCAGAAATAGCTAGTGTCATGCATTTTGGGCGAGAAAATCATGGGATCTAGTCTATTTTTGGGTAAGAATATCTGTGCTCCTATGTAATTTCAAACATGCATTTTATAGAATAATACATCAATTTAGTCATCAAAATAAGTATCACTAATCAATTCAATTAGTTCATGAATTAGGGAAAATATTAAAATAAAAGTAATCCTTCAAAAAAAACAAGGCTTAATTACTTTTTTCGTCCATAAAGTTTTATAATCTCGCAAATTTTTCTTCTAAATTTTTTTTTTCACAAATTTTGCCCCCAAAAATATCGTAAATTTTGTCCCTAAATAGAAAAGCTGCCAAAATTAAAGGAAAAACTACTACAAATTGTCTTAATTGTGGCAGTTTAAAGGAAAAACCACCACAAAATGTCTTAATTGTGACAGTTTTTCTATGTTAGGGCAAAATTCGCAAAAAAATTTCGGGAGACAAAATTCGTAAGATTGTAAATTTTTGGAAGCAAAAAGTGCAATTAAGCCAAAATATAATTATTATTAACAATAAGAGAGAAAATTACGTTAAAGATTTTTTTAAAAGGAAAAATTAATGATGACAACTCAACTAAAATATTGACATGATAAAATTGTGTTATCAACTATTTATAAAGTTACTTATGTAAAATTTATATATTTTAAATAAATAAATAGATAGATATCTCTTTATTTAATGTAGTGACTAGCATGGTACATGCGATCTATTTGAAGCCTTATCTATATTAAGACTTGCTTCATTATCTTCCAATAACTTTTCTGTCCATTCTAGGTTTTTGGGTTGTTTTTATCCCCATTTTGTATCTAATATTTTAATTAGACCCCACAAGTTGCTTTCTCTTGTTATGCCTCACTATACATAATTTCAACCGTACATTTTGGATAAAATATTCATTCTATCTTTCTATCTCCCGTTTTCCATGGCAACAAAATGATCATGTATACGGGACCCATCCAAATTGAAAAACTAAAATTTTGACTATTTCAATTGAAGAAAAATGTTAGTAAAAGAATCACTATTATATTCTTTTACTATATTTTTATTATTAAGTAAAAATACATAAAACTCGCTAAAGAAAAAATTGAAACATATTAAGTCCTATTTGGATAATTTTTTTCATAAACACTTATAGGAGAAAAAAATAAGAAGAAAAAAAGAAATAAACTTTTTCCATAAGTTAAAATTAATTATGTATAAGTTAATATTCAATTTTTGGCGTTATTCTCTGCCTTTACTTAGTTGTCGTTATCTACTGAGGTGGCTAAAGAGTCAAAGACTAAAATAGAAAGTGGGATATTTTAGAGGAAGTAAAATGCAAATGGAATTTATTTGTAGGAACTAAACTAAAAACTTTATAAAGTGACATGTCTCACATGACACTGAAGCAAAAGTTAATGACAACAGTGACTAACACAAAAAATTAAATATTATTAGGACTAAAATAAAAATAAAAAGGACAAAACTTAGATAGAGTACCATAGGTACTATTAGTGTTGTTCTTCAATCAAAATTAGAGTTTTATCTCGGTAATACGCATCGACATTTAATAGAATCCTTTATTACATAGATTACCGAGATAACACTCTAATTTTTATTACATAGTATATATCATAGGGCCTAAAAGCATATTTAAGCTTATATATATTATTACACTTCTTGTTATCAATAATTCTAGCTTATTTCAATAAATAATTTTGTGCAATTTCCTCAAATAAAATTTATAATTTAATTTGAGTATTTGATAATATTATTGAATTGAGTATATTTTGTATTGTTACTCTATTTGGATAAAATGTATTTAAACTACGCACTTAATACTACTGACTCACCCAGCATGGGAATCAACTAGTGTTAGGCTATTTTAGTTAATTAGTGATCTTAAGTTCGAGTCTTGTTTATGCAGTTTCATGTGGTCTCTACAAAAAAGAAGAAGAAAACACTACATACTCAATTGACTTTTAAGTACGTTTGACAAGCATTTTAAACTAGTTTATAACTTGTTTTTATTAGCTTAAAAACTTGTTTGACTATATTAATATGTTTGGTAAACAAGTTTCTTTTAGTAGCTTATAGCATTTTGTGAGACGCTACTCCAAGTAGTGCTTTAACTTCTAACTTAATATATTTTATTCCCTTTTTAACCATAAAATATTTATTAAATTTTTTAATTACCCCTTTCTTTACATATGATAGGCGTTTATTATTAGTAGAATACAAAATATGAAAAAAAATTGAAAACTAAAAATTATTATTAAAATATTTCATCTTTAAATAAACAAAAGAATTTAAAATTAATTAAAAAACTAAAATTATAATTACCCAAAACACATATTTTTATCCATGAAGTAAAATTAAAATTTATATAAAAATATCATTTAAGCATGTCTTTTTTGGTCATTTTACATTATCAATTACTTCAAAAGATAATTTTACCAAATACTTATAATTCAATAAGTTAGATTATTCAACTTTCAACTGTCAACTTTCAGCAACTAATTTTTCAATTTTCAGCTACCTTATCGGTTACTTTTGCTATATATAACGTTCATTAATGCTCTTGGAAATTTTCTATATTTTGACTACTAACAACAAAAAGCAAATATAGAATAGTAGGTATATAAGTAAAGATATTAGAATGGTTGTGTTTTAGATATTCATTTTCAAATCATATAACATGTTTATACGTTTAAAAAGTTTACAAGAATGTTCAGTTATTTAAATGTTATTTCTTAGAGGATATAATTACTTTAAAAGTTATATTTAGTAGAGAAATTTCTAATTAAATGATAATGTATAAATCTTTATACTTTCAATGTATTAAAATTAAACTCAAATAAAAAAAGAGTTTAATTTTGATACATTATCAATGTAAAAAAATTTATACTGTTAATCAATTAGAAACCACTCTACATATAACATTTAATTGTGACTTTAATAATCTTATCATATGTGGTGTGAATAACCAAGTTTAGGTTTAACTTTTTTTTTTATTAATTTTATCTCATTTTTAATTTAAGTTATTTTATCTTTTTATAGGATAAAAAAAAGCAATCAAAAACGAAAAGAGAAGAAAAGTAAAAATGAGAAAGAAAGAGAAAAAGAGAAAAAAAAAAGTGACTCTGATGAATAAATAATAATAATAAAAAAAAAAACGATGATCTATTTTAAGTTTATGTTTGAGATCCCCAAGTCTACAGGTTTGCACAGCATGTACAAACACATGCATTATCCTCTTTAATTTGTCTCTAGCTCACCTCACTTGTACGTCCCAATACAGAGCAACCTCATTTTTTTATTTTTTTTATCTAAAGCATATGCACAAACAAAAATAAGGGGTCGATCGGATCCCACAAGTAGAATCGTATTCTCCTCCATATCTCACACACTCTAAGGGACGAAGCATAAATAAAGAACACAAAGTCTTCATCCATCATCTTCTTCTACCAAGAATCGCACTTCCCATATTCCGAACCACCATAACCGAATCCATCATCCCCATTGCCTCCACCCCGTTACCACACTTAGAATCCAACTAAACCCAACTAGCACCATCATTACTAAAATTTTCCTTATTACATGTGTATTTTTCTATAATTTTTTTAAAGATGGATTCTACGGTGGACCACCTTAATAAGTGGTCCACCATGTACCACAATTCTTAGCCTTCAGATCAATCTCATCCTTATTATACTATGATGCACCCTCTATATTATATTTTTTCCCCCTTTTCAGATCTAAGCCAGTCATCGCCGCTGACCACCGTGCGTCGTCGCTGGAGGAGGTTTCCGATGGTGGCATTTTATTTTTTTCTTCTTCTCCTCTTTTCTTCCCAAATCTAAGGATTCCATGCTTGAACACGTGTGGTGATAGAGGGAACAACTGTGATGGCAGGGCCGCGAAATGTGTTGTGGAGGCAAATGACGGCGACGCCGAGCATCAGAGCCTCACCACTGCCGCGAACGACTACCACCGCATCACCAATGCCACAAACGCCTGCCCATTCTCGCAGATCTCTTTCCCAACCCACCGCCACGAACGCAATAGATAGTGTGCATAAAACTGAGAAAATTGACAAATCCAATAACCAGACAAGTAAATCTGAAAATGAAGGCAACAAAACCAAAACAACGTAGATCTATAATAACCAGATTTGAGGATTCCATGCTTGAATGCACGCGGCAACGGAGGGACGTCTGGTAGAACATCGCGGAGGGACGGCGGTTCCTCGTGCAAGCCAACGCGCGGGATCTCGCTGCCATGCTGTCCACTGGCGCCGCTGCGCGACACTGGTTGGCGTGGAATCTCTAGTCGCAGCTCTGGTAGGTGTCAGGGCGTTCGTCGGGTGAAACCAAGGGAGAGGGAGAGGGAGAGTGAGAGGGAGGGGGGAAAAGGGAGAAAGATAAAAAAAAAAAAACATAGCCTTCGTCTTTTTTAAAATTCACAGGAAACAAAATTTCCTGCAAATTACGATTCCTAGGTAATAAGTTTTTTGTAATTAAATTTTGAAATCTGCAGGAAATTTCTTGCAAAATTTTTTTTTCACAGAAAATGCAAAAATTTCCACAATAAAATGTTGTGTAGAAAAGTGATGTGTCTCGGAAATTTCCTCCTTTTCATCCATGTTGTCATGAACCACATCTCTCAGACCAAAGTCACACACGAAGGAAGCACCACACCCACATCCCTTCCAATCCTCCATGCATGCTATGGAACCATCACCACCAAAGACATGTTGAATCTGTCCTTTTCTTCGCGTCCCCTTCAAGCTTCTGCTCGTGCATAATTCACTCAAGCACTCTTTCTTCAAGCAGCTCGCAACCATGGGAACCAACAAAACACCTTTGATATAAATGATAGCAAATTTCTGGAGATCATTATTAGAAGGTCATACTAATATCTTGCAATGATGGTTCCATCTTAATCACACACCAATAAGAACAAATCTTATGGTCTCCACTAATTGAACTATTCATACAGTTTTGCAGCTTCATTCAATTATTGGTATAAAGGGTTTAACTTGATCACATTGGTGTGTGATTGAGGAAACTTACCACATTTTGATAGAGAAAAAAAAAAGAAAAAAAGGAGAAAATAGATGAAAAAGGTTTAAAGAACAATGAAGATGGATATAAAAATAGGGTTTATACCTTTGTTGTATAAAATGATATTATTGGTATAAAGGGTATTTAAAATAATAAAAAATTAAAAAAAGAAAGGCAAAAGGGAGTGTATTTAACAAATAAGGGGAGTGTAAATAGCAAAAGCCTAATTTCCAACAAACATTTTATAGAATAATACATCAATTAAGTCATCAAAATAAGCATCACTGACCAATTCAATTAGTCCTTGAATTAGTGAAAATTAAAATAAAATTAATCCCTCAAAAAATATTTTACTATGAACAATAAGAGAGAAAATCATGTTAAAGATTGTTTTAAAAGGGTAAAATGATGAGAACTAAAATATTGACATGATAAAATTGTGTTATCAACTGTTGATTACGTCACTTATGTAAAATTTATATATTATAAATAAATAAATAGATAGATATCTCTTTATTCAATTTAGTGGCTAGCATGGTACATATGATCTATTTGAAGCCTTATCTATATTAAGACTTTCTTCATTATCTTTCAATAACTTTTCTGTCCATTCTGGGTTTTCGGGACGTCTCTATCTCTATTTATTTGTATCTAATATTTTAATTAGACCCCACAAGTTGCTTTCTCTTGTTACGGCTCACTATACATGATTTCAACCATGCATTTTGGATAAAATCTTCATTCTATCTTTATATCTCGCGTTTTCCATGGCAAAAACATGACCATACGTGACCCATCCAATTTGAAAAGCTCAAATTTTGACTATTTCAATCGAAGAAAAATGTTAGTACAAGAGTCGCTATTATATTCTTTTAATATATTTTTATTATTAAAGAAAATGACATAAAACTCGCCAATGAAAAAAATGGAACTTACTAAGTCCTGTTTGAATGATTTTTTTTATAAATACTTATAGGAGAAAAAAATAAAAAGAAAAAATGAAATAAATTTTTCCTAGAAGCTAAAATTAACTTAGCATAAGTTAATATTCAATGGTTTTGAGTTATTCTCTGCCTTTACTTAGTTGTCGTTATCTGTTGAGGTAACTAAAGAGTTAGAGACTAAAATAAAAAAACAGGATATTTTAGAGGGACTAAAATAAAAATTGAGTATATTTATAGGGATTACACTAAAAATTGTATAAAGTGACGTGTTATCACATGACAAGCTGAAGCAAGAGTTAATGACAGCTAAGTAATGACAGTGACTAACACCAAAAAATTAAATATTATTGGGACCTAAGTAAAAATAAAAAATAGTGTATATTATAAGGATTAAAGACATATTTAAGTTTATATTATTACTCTTGTTATAAATAATTCTAGCTTATTTGATAAAAAGTTTTGTGCAATTTCCTCAAATAAAATTTATAAGTTAATTTGAGTAATTCATATATAATATTATTGAATTGAGTATATTTCGTATTGTTACTTTATTTGGATATGGTGTATTTAAACTACGCACTTAATGCTACTATCTCACCGAGCGTGGGAATCAACTGGTATTGGGTTGTTTTAGTTAATCAGTTATCTTAAATTTGAGTCTTGTTTATGTAGTTACCTATGGTCTCTGCAAAAAAATAAATAAATTATGTACTAAATTGACTTTTAAGTACGCTTGACAAACATTTTAAGTTAGTTTCTAACTTTTTTTTATTAACTTAAAAGCATGTTTGACTATATTAATAGTGTTTGATAAACAAGTTTCATTTGGTAACTTGTAGCATTTTGTGAGACGCTACTTCAAGTAGTGTTTTTACTTCTAACTTATTATATTTTATTCCTGTTTTAACCATAAAATATCTATTTAATTCTCTCCCCCCCCCCCCCCCCCCCCCTTTTCACATATGATAGGATTTTATTTTTCATTTTTGGTTCTTTTGCTTCCACTTATATGCACGTCCAACGATGTGACCCATAGCTTGTTGCCGTCCTACTGCTAGTTCATTCCTTGTTTTGGTCGCTCATTCCTTTTATGATTTTTTTTGGGTAATGTTTTTTATTTTAACCATTACACTACTTATATTATTTATTTTATTATGGCAATACACAATGGTATTTGAAAGTATGCAATGGTATTATCATACTAATCAACATAATAAAAGTATAACATCAATTTAAGTGTATGTTTTTTTTTTATTTTAAACTTGGTTGAAAATATTTTAAGATATAATATAAGATTAATATATAGAAGAATGCACAATATGAAAAACCAAAACAAATTGTAAACTAAAATTTATACTTAAAATATTTGATCTTTAAATAAAAAATTATAAGAATTTAAAATTAATTAAAAATTAAATTATAATTACCCAAAAACATGTTTTTATCCATGAAGTGAAATTAAAATTTATTTGAAAATATCATTTAAGCATGTCTTTTTCGATCATTTTATGCTATCAATTACTTCAAAAGATAATTTTACCAAACATTTTTAATTCAATAAGTTAGATTCTTCAATTTTCAACTATCAACTTTCGGCAACTAACTAATTTTTCATTTTTCAGCTACTTTATCAGTTGCTTTTGCCATATATAACCTTAATACTCTTAGAAATTTTCTATATTTTGACTACTAACCACGAAAAACAAATATAGAAGAGTAGATATACAAGTAAAGATAATTAATATTTAGAATGGATGTGTCTTAGATATTCATTTCCAAATCATAACGTGTTTATACGTTTAAAAAGTTAACAAGAATGTTCAGTTATTTAAATGTTATTTCTTAGAGGATATAATTACTTCAAAAGTTATATCTAGGAGAGTAATTTCTAGTTAGATAATAATATATAAATCTTTATATGACAATGTATAAAAATTAAACTCAAATAAAAAAAAGTTTAATCTTTTGATACACTATTAGTGTAAAAAATTTTACATTGTTAATCAATTAGAAACAACCCTACATATAATGTTTAAAGCAATTATTATAAATTCAATAATCTTATCATACGTGTGTGAACAACCATGTTTAGGTTTAACTTTTTTTTTATTAATTTTATCTCATTTTTAATTTAAGTTACTTTATCCTTTTATAGAATAAAGAAAACAATCAAAAACAAAAAGAGAAGAAAAGAAAAAAATACAAAAGAAAAAAAATGAAAAAGAAAGACGAAAGAGAAAGAAAAACAAAAGGTGACCCTGATGAAAAAATAATAATAAAATAAAATAAAAATGATGATCTATATTAAGTTTATGTTCGAGGCTCCTTTGTCCATGTTTGTCCTTATGAATTACTATACTAGTTGTAATGTGGTAAACATAAGTGGTAGAAGTAACATAACTATGTACGTTGAAGAAATTATGGGACATCAGTCGACTTCTGTCCTCATTGGTGGGATGGGTCTAACAGTTTTTGTCCTTATGCTTTCTCATTATTTAGATGTAATTTTTTTTGGGTAAAAAACATGGCTTTATTAAAATTCAGAATTTAAGGTCTGACCTTGTACATCAGCTAAAGCAAATGGGTATGCTTGGTGAGGCAAATCCTCAGTCAAGTATCCATTGTGATAAGTAAATGCTAATTTAGCCAACTATCAGCTACAGCATTGCCATATCTCTTAGTGAATAACACTGAATGTTGTGTAACAGAAATTAGACATCTACAGTTCCAATGAGTCCCCCGCAAGTAGGTTCGGTCTTCTGTTCCAGGCTTGCTCCAAGCATCGAAAAGTTGCTTGTAATTGGTCTCATAACAGACTTGGTTAAAGGAGAGATCAGACGCCAATTGTAGTCCCCATCCAAAACAAAGTTGCTTCTGCTATAGTAACTGGTAGGCAGTTTGATAAAAAATTTGTTGCAGAGGCTAATACTTCGCCCGCATGATCCTTGACTACAATGTCCATCCCGATTCCCTTTCCCTTCATAATCGACACATCAAAGTTTGCTTTTACAGCATCATGGATTGGGGCCTGCCATCGTACCTAGGTTTCTTGTTCCGCTTGAAAGGAGAACTCTAATAACTCATCATCTTAGAGCTCTCCATCAAAAAATCCTTCTATTTGTTACACAAGGTTAACTATTAATCCCATGGTTCTAAATTGCAGTCTGCAACCGCAATTACGGCCGCAACATAAAGATTTTTAGACTTACTGCAACCGCATCGCGACCGCAATTGAGGCCACATTTGCCCGCAATTTACCACAATGTCAAGAATTGCAACGAAACCGTAATCACGACCGTAACCGTAATTTAGAACCATGATTAATCCTGTTATGCATCTCTGTAGTTCCGCTTGAAAGGAGGGGAAGGAGCAAACGTTCTACCTCTAGTCCTCAAGAGTGTGACCACGTGGTAAGCAGGTCTATTAGATCCGCAATGTCTTAACCCATTGTTAGGTAGCATTTTGTTAAATACTTTGAATGCTTCTTCACTTAACCCATGTTGCACATACCTTATCATCATTGCAGTCCAAGTAATGACATTCTTCTATGGCATTTCATCAAACAACTTTTTTGCACGACTTAACTCCTCATCCCGAATGAATCATGATCATAGTATTTCACAAAGGCATGTCCCTCTCAGGCATTCTCTAGAGCCTCATCCAATCTCTTGTTTTGCGAATAACCCGTATGTTCATTGTGTTCCAAGAAACCACATTACAAACAATTTTCTATCAATGAGTGCTCAAGCATCCTCAAGTCCCATGTTTTTGGAGAAACCCGCAACCAGATATTCTATGAAACCACATCCCTTTCGGATATCTGATAAAAAACAATGAATTTTAAACCCTGCATCTAAACGATCATGTCTCAGTCATAGAGAGGGGAAGAAAAAGAAATCAGCTGTTGAAGCTCGATGTTGCGGATGGTGATATATAATTTGAAAAGATTATCAGGCACTTGCAACAGACATAAACACGTTCAAAATATTGTACGTGTACTGAAGGGGTATTGTATAGTTTTACAAAGAAGAGGATAACCCAAACACGTTATGCACACATGATATTACTTAAGTGACATGGTGTTGTGACTTGGTTTTCCGTTAGCCACGTCAGCGGGAATTAACAGTGACTAACAGTAAGGACTAAAAAAAGATTATTCTAAATATGTTAAGGATCAATAAAGGAGAAAATATTTTACAAGGACTAAAACTATAACTGCCTATGTTTACGGAATTAAAAACGTATTTAAGCCTTTGTAAAATTTAAATATTGAAACAAATAATCTTGTGCAAGATTTGAGAATTTAGTTTACTCATTAAGAACACTTTGTTCATTTATGCGTTAAAACTTTTTATAAGAAAAACATGCTTAAGTATGATTTTGCCAAAAGATATAAAATCTCTTCAAAGATATAGTGTTTGGATTATGCTAGAGAGATTAAATTTAGATTATTGTTGTAAATACTGTTTCATTGTGAAGATCATAGAAAATTTGTAGTAATAAACTTACACTGCATAGTTCAAAGAAATCACATCTAAAACTAACACATCAAGAGATAAAATAATATATTCCAACTTATTTTTCAATAAAGCAAAATTTAAACAATTCACTTATTAATTATCTGCACATGGGGCAACTCCATATCTAGTTATATTATAAATTTGAATCTTTATTCTTTGCATAAGGATGCATCTTTTATTTTACTATTTTCATTCTTTTGACATATGATTTTACCATTATTTAGAATCTATCATATTTTATAAATTTTTGAATTATTAATTATTTTTAATTTTTGCTTTTACAACAATACATTTTATATTAATTCTTTTTGGTTTCAAATTTTAATTTCTAATTTTGATACGTGTCTTTGCCATGATTTAACGTTTATTGTTATATTTTTAAACTTTAATATTATTAATTATTTTCAATTTTTCTTTTGCATTAAGAGGTTTTATATTAATTTTTTTGTCTTAAATGTCAAATATTTACACCATCAAATTAAATTGTTTCAAAATTTTAAAAGAAGTTACTGTTTTTTCCTTTAAACATAAGTTACTTATATATATTTTTTAACTTATGTATTTATTTAAGTTAATTATATGCATTTATCTTATAGTTTTAAAATAGGCTATTTTAAATTTTCAAATTTCATTAAAATTAAAAATATTCATATAACATACAAAATACATACTAGCTTTTTTTTACATACATGATAAGTAGGATTTAGATTCTCCCACAATGCAAGAAAGAATCCAGATCCATTTATTTCAATATATGACATCATCTAAAATAAAAAGCATAAAACACTCTTACTACAAAAAGAAGAAAAAAGAAAGAAAGAAGAGAAATGACAACGAAAGGCAGCATAGTCCACACATGTATATTCTACTTCCCTATCTATGGCTCAACTCAAATGAATCTTTTAAGCCATTCAAGAACTTCTTGACCGAAAGTCCTTCCCAACGCCACTCCCGCAATAAGTCCACCCACATACCCAATCAGAACCACTTTCCAGTCAAATTCACCCAAAAATCCTGAGTCTTCACCATCATCAGAGGCAGAAGGTGAAGCAAATGGTGACCCTGCATCATCCTCACATTTCTTGAATAATGGATTCCCACACAGTCCTTGGTTACCCTGAAAAGAACTACCCTGAAATGTAGCAAACTGCTTATTTTGTGGTATAGGACCTGAGAGTTTGTTAAAGGACACATTAAAGTAAGACAGAAAGGTTACTTCTGCTAATTGTTGGGGAATATTCCCTGATAAACTATTCAGAGAAAGGTCTAATGTTTCAAGGTTTGAAAGCGTAGCTAGTGAAGAAGGAATGCTGCCACTAAGCATGTTGTTGGACAGGTTGAGCACAACAAGGCCTGTTAAGTCTCCCATAACATCTGGAATCTCCCCACAGAATTTATTGCTTGAAAGATCAATGACTATCAAGTAGTAAAACTCTTGGAGATTTTGATAAACCATGACCAACCCTTTGTTAAACATTGTCACTGAATAATTATAAGTATCACTCCACCGACTGAACCTTCCCGACAACGTGTAGTTCGGATAAAGCTCATACTGTAATTGACTCTTTTTTGAAGCTTTCATGGATTTCCAATTCTGGATTGTTTTTGAAGGCAAACTTCCAGAGAACTGATTGCAAGAAAGATCAATGATGTGCAGTTTGGGAAATGTGCATGTTGTAGGGCACCTTATAGATCCATACAAATGATTATCACTTAAAGCAACAACTTTCAGCTCTGGAAGATTTCCAAACCAACAGGGAAATGAATCATTAATTTGGTTATGGCTGACATCAATAACCTCCAGCATTCTACAGTTGACCAATGCTCTTGGCAATTGACCCTGCAGATTGTTATTGCTTACATCTATCATTCTCAGAGCACTTGTTCTCATATATGTCTGAGGAATGGGGCCAAACAATTTGTTTCCTTTTAGGACCAAAGTTTGTAGAGATTGGATAGAACTTCCCAAACATGAGGGAACCATGCCACTTAAGTTGTTAAATGATAAATCAAGATGCACAAGAGATTTCAAATTGCATATCAGTGGGGATATTTTTCCTCTCAATGAGTTGTCAGAAACATCTAACAACCGAAGACTTGTTTTTCTCCACATCCAACTGGGAAATGAATGAACATTATTGTTTGACATGTAAAGATATGAAAGCTCAGCCAAGTCCCGGAGAAAATTTGGAAACTCAATCAAATTGCATGAACGCAAACCTAACAATCCAATTCGAGAAAGGCTTACATTGGATGGATTTTTTCCATAAATTAATGAAAATTTATTGTAAGATAATCCGACAAAAACTAGCCATTTGAGCATTAGAAAGTTGTCAAGCTCTACTTCTCCCTCCAACAAATTATAGGCCACAGTAAAACTTTCAAGGTTCTCAAGTTTGAAGAGAGAGTTTGGAATTTCACCCTGAAGTTTATTTGCTGAAAGACCTATGTAAGCTAAATTAGTTAGGTTCATTATCTGGGATGGAATTTGTCCACTTAAATTGGTATTATCAAGGGCTAACACAGATAGCTGGGTGAGATTTGCAAAACAAAATGGAATCTCGTTGCCAATATTTATAAACACCAGATCCAAAGCATTTATTCCTGACAACTTACAAATCCATGAGATGGTATCAGTAGTAAATTCATTAAAACCAACATTCAGGGTGTGTAATTTGGTAAGATTTACCAAGAATGAAGAAAGACGGCCCTTGAATTTGTTGTGTCCAATATCTAGAAACGTAAGCTGAGTGAGGTTTCCAAATGAAGAAGGAATAGTCCCTGAAAAATTGCATTGTGGAATTGATAACCAATTCAAAGACTTGAGATTTCCAATGGGTGCAGGTAGTGTACCGGTGATGTTTTGGTTATTTCCCAAATCCAAATGTGACAAGTTTGGAAGATGGAATATTCCAGCTGGAAATTCGCCATATACTTCACAATGGAAAAGAGAGAGTTCTTGCAATGAAGTAAGATTTGTGAGTATATCAGGTACAGATGATGAAATGGTCACATAATCAAGACGAAGAGTTTCAAGATTAGTTGAGTTTTGAATTAAGCTTCTTAGAGTGGATATTTTGAGACTCAAAAGATTGTCTGCATTGTCAGAATAAAATGTCCCACATAGATCAAGAGACAATAACTTGGACAAATGTGAAACTTGTTGTGGGATTTCACCAAAAAATTTGGCTTCAGAAAGGTTCAGATACCTTAACTGTGAAAGCTCACCAATCCTAGAAGGGATTTGAGAGTAATTGAAGTCATTATTAGCAAGATCAAGCTTTTGAAGGTGTTTGAGGTGAAAGAGGCTGCTATTAGCATCCATTGTACCATAGATGTGGCTGCCACTAAGATCAATGCTAATGACATGACCTGTGTGCTCATCACATTCAATGCCATCCCATGAGCAGCAATCTGTGGTTGCATTCCAAGATGCTATTTTAGGATAACTGAAAAGATTATAAGAAGCAGACTTACTAATAACAAACCTTTCCTTAAATTGCAACATAGCATAGCTTTCATCTTCATGGCATCTTGTAGGAGGAACAAAAAGAAGACTATTAGTAACTGTGAATGAAAACAGTGAATAAAGCAAGAGAAACTGTATTGACAGAGCAAAAGACCACCGAAACCCCATTGTGTCTTTTAATAATTTATAAGCTGAAATGCTTACATAAACAGTAAGATGTACTAAGTGGTATTTATACTCAATTAATCAACTGTTTATGCAAAAATATCTAATCACGTGCATTGACCTTTATTAAAAATGAAAATGTTTAGTTAAAATGATAATTAGAAACAGTGTCGTGCATTTTGGGTAAGAAAACTATGGGTGCCGGTCTATTTCCGGTCTGATTTTCTAGTTAAATTCAAGTTTTTGATGTGTTTACCTCTAATTGGCTTTTATATTAGGCTCTGCAATTTTTGAGTTGTCCTTAGTTCATTTTTGTCTCTGTTCCTACATAATTTGAAGTAGGTTATTCCTTTGGTACATGTTGAAGTTAGGTGGTTTCAATGTTCCCTTACATCGTCTAATTATATTTGGACATGTGTTTTTACTTTTTATGTCAAATAATAGTAACTATTTTTTAATATTACATTTAAGTACTAGGGACCTATTAGCAACTTTTGTTTTATTTTTATTAATTAATTATCTTTTCTAATAGTAGTTGAGTTAAGTACTATATGAGTTATCCTTTTAATTGTAATTAAATTAATTATGATATAAATTCTCCTTTTTAGTAATAATTGAATTGATTGTTAAAGATAGAAATAATATATATATTATGATTTTATAATTATTAATAAAAATAAAATATTTTCAAAACTCAAATACAATCTAATATTTTTTCCTTTTTTTGTAAGCTAGCATTATTTTGTCTTTTTAGGAATTTTTTTCTATTATTCACCTTATTTATATTATTTTATTGATTGTGTTTGTACTTATGCAAGAATTTCTTCATCTAAAAATATTAGTATTATAATAGTATAGCAATAATAATTTTTTTAGCAATTTACCGTTTTACAGAGAATTTATTGAATTTACACTATATTTTTTAACTTTAGTAGTAGGAAAAAAAAGTTTATTATATGCTTTTAGGATAACTTGAGATGAATTTATTATAGTCTTTATTTTATTTTAGGATATTATGTTTGGTGAGATAAGTTGACATGAGTTAATAAATAGTTTTATTTAAAAAAAGTTTGTTTTATGATACATTTCTCTACAGTAAAACACTATTAGTGTATAGTTGACTCTGAATCCTTTTTTTTTTTACATTGTAAGACTTGTAGTACGTAGTTGACCAAAAAGTCAACTATGACCAATTGTAGTATTACAAATTTGCAGTTGACCTTAAAATCAACTTTCTCTGTAGTTTAACTTTACTAGTGCATAATTGACTTTGAATCCATGTTTCATTACACTGTAAGGCTTGTAGTGCAGGATTAATCCTAAAATTAGCTTTGACCAATTGTATGAGTAATACTCTAAAGCTTACCCTAAAGTTAGTTTTTTCTAAAATTTAACTCTACTAGTGCAGGTTGACCCTGAACTTGTATTTCATTATAATATAGGACTTATAGTAGGGAATTGACCCTAAAGTCAGCTTTGACCAACTATGGGAGTAATATTCCGAAGTTGAACCTAAAGTAAGTTTTCTCTATCATTTAAATTAGTGCATAATTGACCTTGAACTTATGTTTCATTACAATATAAGACTTGTAGTGTGGAATTGATTCTAAAGTCAACTTTCTCTACAGTTTAACTCTACTAGTATACAATTGACCTTGAACTTGTGTTTGATTACAATATAAGACTTGTAGTGTGGAACTGACCCTAATGTCAGCTTTGACCAACTGTAGTAGTAATATTCTAAAGTTGACTTTAAAGTCAACTTTCTCTATAGTTTAACTCCACAAGTGCACAGTTGACCTTGAGTTTGTGTTTCTTTATAATATAAGACTTGTAGTGGGAATTGACCATAAAGTTTGCTTTGACCAACTATAGAAGTAATATTCCAAAATTGACTCTAAAGTCACCTTTTTTTTATAGTTTAACTCTACTAGTGCACAATTGACCTTGAACCCCTATTTCTTTATGATATAAGACTTGTATTGTGGAGTTAATCTTGAATTTGTGTCTTTGTACATTTCTCATCACATCAAGTTAAACAGTCCAATTTCTTTTAGTAATTATTTTTTTAATTTTAAATATATATTAATTCATTTCTCAATTTACATGCTTCATAAACATTCCCATTAAAAAATTTTCACATATTTTTGTTTATTTTAAATTATGTTTATTTATTGTGAGGTCTTATTGTTTATAAATTATTTATTTTAGCAAATTAAAAAAATTAATTATTTTTAATTTCCATTATATGAAATAAAAGAACATTACTAAATTGAGTAAATAATATAGTTAAATAAAATTTTAACATTTTAAAATATTTATATATATATATATATATATATTTTAAATTTGAATTTGTAGCTAAGTTTTTTAATTCTTAATTACAACAATATATTTGTTAATTTTTTTTTGTATTTTATTAAATATTTTAATATATATTGGCATTATTAAATTTTATTTAAATTAATTAATTTTTATCTTCTATTAATATTATTGAACAATAATATAGATGTTTTTAAATATTTTATCTTTTGCAATTAATACTTAATTTGTAAATCATCTTTGATTGTAGTTGATATAGAAGTTTTTAAATATTTTATCTTCTATGATGTTAATTATAAAATTAATTGTAGTTGATCCATATTAATTATGTTTCCAAAATCTTTGACTACACAATACTGATCGATAAGGACACATGGGTATGGTTTGTATCAATAACCTCAACAATAACATAACCTTTACTATTATAGGGGGAGAAATGCTAGCAACACACTCTTTTGAATACACTTTCTCTTATTGGTTGAAATTTTTTGGAAATTGCCAAAAATTGTGGGTCTCACATTTTATTTAATAACTCTCTCTCTCTCTCTCTCATGATTTTGCAATTTCTAATAAATTTCAACCAATAATAAAGTGTGTGTTAAGAGAATGTGTTGCTAGCACTCCTCTTATAGGGGGGTGTTTAGTAGGAGGATTCTTTTAAGTTCCTTAGGAATCTTAGATTGGGAAAGTTAAATCCCTATGTTTGGTATGAGAATTTTAAAATCATTCCCAAGAATCTAACATTCTCAAGAATCATTTTTTAATTAAGTTTCTTGCTAAAACTTTCTCATGGGAGGGGTGGGAATCCAAGATTCCCATGAAAGGTGGAAAGTTCTTTTATACATATGTCTTTTATTCCTATAAATATTTTAGACATACCAAACATTTTTTTGACATTTCTAGGAAACATTATTCCTAGGAAACATAATTATTAAGAAACAAGATTCCTAGGAATGAAAAAAGATTCCATATATCAAATGTCCCCTTAGTTGCATCTTTATGAATATTTTGTTATGTATAATATACACTTTATATTGTAGAAGCATATGACAGTATATCATATATTTTATAAAAAAAAAAAGAAGAGAAAATAGGCTATGTACTGATAGTGTAAAATAGTTTTACATTGTCATCCAATTATAAACCACAATGTATGGTATGCTTATTGACTTTTATAATAACTACCTTAAAAATCATATCAACGATGATTTTTAATTAGTTGATAGTATAAAAGTTTTTACACTGATAGTGCATAGTCATTAAACTAAAAAAATAATAATATATCATATTATATTTCTTTATTGTAACATATTATATTTGGGTGAGACACGTAGGTAGCATAGATAAGTAGCATTGTATTGTGTATGGCTTTTAGTTATAATTAATATTAATATATGAATATATAATATATTAATATATAATATATTATACATTATTATTTATAATAAAGTAAGCATATAGGAAGAATAATACATTAAAAATCAATAAACAATACATTTAAATAAATAAATACGTTTGGATATAAGAAGAATAGATAGGCACATTTCATCTTGACAAAAAAAAAAGACACATTTCATATAACGAGGAGGTTGAAGGCTATGTAACCCATTTTCTATTTTCTCTTTTCATAAAATCATTTTATTAATTCGATTATTATTAAAAAAAACATTATTTGTATCATAATTAATTCAATTATTATTGAAAAGGGTAATTTATAATCATAATTGATTCAATTACTATTAACAAAGATAACGTGTATCGTAATTAATTCAATTACTATTAAAAAAGGTAATTAGTATCATAATTTAAAAAGGTAATTAGTATAATAATTAATGAAAATAAAACAAAAGTTGCTAATAGGTCCCTAGTACTAAAATGCAATATTAAAAAATAGTTACTATTATTTAACATAGCAAGTAAGGACGCATGTCCAGATATGATTGAACGATGTGAGAGTCGACATTGAAACCCCCTAACTACAACATGCACCAAAGGAATCACCTTATGCATTATATAGAATAATACATCGATTTAGTCATCGAAATAAGCAATAGTGGTTAATTAATTTAATTAGCACCTGAATTAATGAAAATTAAAATAGAATTGTTATGAATAATAAGTTTACATTAAGTTAAATTATATTTTAATATGTAAAATTAGTTTAAAAATATAAATGATTTCCTAACACTATTTAAATTTTTTTTATATTAATTTTAAAATATTGATATTTTGTGCCTAATATTGACATACTTATATCTATTTTAAAATAAATAGATATATTTCCCTTTATTTAATTCAGTGGCTAAGATGGTACAAGGTCTATTTAAAGCCTTATCTGTATTGAAACTTTATTCATTATCATCCAATAACTTTCTGTCCATCTAAGGCTTTTGGATTGTTTCTGTCTTTATTTATTTGTCTCTAATATTTTAGTTAGATCCTACAACTTGCTTTCTCCTGTTATGTCTCACTATACATAGTTCAATGGTGCATTTTGTATAAAATTTTCATCTATCTTGATATCTCCCCTTTTCCACAGCCAAAAAGACCACGGTGACGTATTAAATTTGTAAACCTCAAATTTATAGAAATGTATTAGGTAGTGTAGATGTTTTATTATTTAGAAATTGGAATCTAAGTCAACATCTATATCAACATTTCAATTTCAAATCAGCACATTCATGTCATTACTCTACCATCATGTCAACATTCTGAAAAAAATATTAGATGACAAGGTAATGGTTGCATCAAAATTATATATTTTAAAAATATGAAAATTGCCCAACCATTATACTACGGGACCAAAAAAGTAATTAAGACAAATAAATAAATAGATAGATTTCTCTTTATTTAATTCAGTGGCTAAGGTGGTACAAGGTCTATTTAAAGCCTTATCTGTACTGAGACTTTATCCATTATCATCCAATAACTATCTGCCCATCTAAGTTTTTTGGATTGTTTCTTTGTGTATTTGTCTCTAATATTTTAATTAGATCCCACAAGTTGCTTTCTCTTGTTATGTCTCACTACATAATTCAATGGTGCAATTTGTATAAAATCTTTATTCTATCTGGATATATCTCCCCTTGTCCACGGCAAAATGGACCACGGTGACCTATTAAATCTGTAAACCTCAATTTTTGACTATTTTAGTCTAAGAAAAAGTGTTAGTAAAGGAATACTTTTTTATTCTATTAATATATTTTTTATTTTTAAGTGAAATTACGTAAAACTCACTAAAACATGAAACCCAGGGAATAAAAAAATGAGTTATTAATAAGATCATAAAAATTTTAGCTAATAATAAAAAATTGTTACTAACCTTCTACAATTTTATTTAGTTTTATAATGCACCAATTTGTCCTTATTCATCGTACTATGTTTTTCATGCTTTATATTATATTATTACTACTTGTTCTAAATTACTCTAACTTATTTCGATAAACAATTTGTGTAATTTTCTCAAATAAAATTTATAAGTTAATTTGAGTATTTCATAATATTATTGAATTGAGTATATTTTGTGTTGTTACTTTTTTTTTTTTTTTTTTATCTATAATCGATTTAAACTAGACACTCAATTGACTTTTAACAGTATTGGAAAATTTCTATTTTTTGAGCAGCAACAACTAAAACAAGTATAGAACAGTAGATAGCAACATGGTGTGGCGCAGTTGGCAAATAATCTTGTCTCTTAAGCATCTGATCAGAGGTTCAATCTTCAGGTTCGTGTGTATAGAAAACATCTATTGGGGGAGGTCAATCCTTTAAATAGATTTCAGTACTTCGAGAGATTAGCCATTGTGTAATGCCTGGCCAGTTTCAGGATTAGTGACTGTCCCCACAAACCAACACAAGACTTTTTAGCGTGCTTTGTCTTTACTCACACACGCTTCCAAGGAAACTTCTCAGGAGGTCGCCCATCCTAGAATTGCTCCAAGTCAAGCACACTTAACTATGGAGTTCTTAAGTGATAGGCTACCAAAAAGTAGATGCATCTTATTGGTATAGGTAGTACTTATTAATTTCTTTAAGCTATCCTCAATTGTACAGTCCCATACGTGCATAGCCTCTGGATCCCTCTCGTTCTAGTGTATAATCGATTCATTTATGTACCCCCCCAGCTGGAAGCCTGCCAGGAACTGCTCCTTATCTGTGCCTTATCTCTTTTATACTGGTGATCACTCTCCACCCTTGTCAGCGCTTGGTTACATGCTCACCAGCTTCTGCTTGGTTCATCCTCGAACCACACCGTACTGGGAGAGAGGCCTCACTCTAATACCACTTTGTAATACCTAGCTGCTTTTAGGATTAGTGACTGTCTCGACAAACCAACACAAGATTTTTCAGCGTGTTTTGTCTTCACTCACGTGTTTTCAAGGAAACTTCTTAGGAGGTCACCCATCCCAGAATTGCTCCAAGTCAAGCACGCTTAACTGTGGAGTTCTTAAGTGATAGGCTACCAAAAAGTAGATGCATCTTGTTGGTATAGGTAGTACTTATTAATTCCTTTAAGTTATCCTCAACTGTATAGTTCCATATCTGCACAGCCTCTGGATCCCTCTCATTTCAGTGTGTATTCGATTCATTCATGTACCCTTCCTGCTGGAAGCCTGCCAGAAGTTGTTCTTTGTCCATGTCTTATCTCTTTTGCACCTGTGATCACTTTTCGCCCTCGTCAGCACCCGAGATATTACACATTGACTCTCAATCGAAAGATACCTTGGGTTCACCCAAAAAAAGGTATAGAACAATAGATATATAAGTAAAGTTAATATTTAAAATGAATGTGTTTTAGATATTCATTTTTAAATCATAACATGTTTAGTAGTTAAAAAAGATTACAAGAATGTTCATTTATTTATATTTTATTTTTTATAGGATATATTTCTTGTTTTAACATATTTAATCGTCTTAAATTTATAATGTAGTGGTTAATAATTTTTTAATGAAAAACACTTTAATACTTTATTTATGGAAAATGAAATATTTACATAATTATATTAGTTTATATTATTTCTAAGGTCCAAAGTATTTTTTAAATATGAAATTTATTAATATAAATGAGGTTAACAAATTATTTATAAAAATAAGTTAAGTGAATTATACAGTAGAAAAATAATATTTTATCAAGAAACTTATAATTCATAATATATTATTTTATTCAATTTTGAGTTCATATTTTAGAAAATTTTATGTCACCTCCTTAATAAAAGCTTCATCACTGTAATAATGAATTGGTCAATTTAACATTTAAATGTTAAATTTTTAATCGACATTAATCTCAAGAGAGTACCATCATTACGTTGATCCAAGTGAAACTGAAATCAAATTCCTCAAGCAAAATCTCGGATTTGAGTCTTGTAGATAGAAAAAACATAGTCGGGAGGAGAGACCCTACTAAAAGTGGAGGACAACTAAGTGCTTCAATGGAGATTAGTCATCAGCAAAGTCTATGGATATTTTGCACCTATAATATGGTAATTAAAAAAATCTCAAGAAAATGATTAAGAGGAAGTATCTTATATTTCCAATTCATATTATTCTCTCTTCTTTCAAATATATTTTCATTATTCTTTTCTTTCTGTCATTGTATTCTTCTTTATTACAAGACCATCCAACTTCGTTTATCCAAATAATGATAAAAAATTCTTTTTATCTTCTTTTCCTTTTATTTTTCTATTGGTTTTTGAAAAAGAGTACATGATCAATTAGAAATGTTATAAATATGCTATGTATTCTTATCGTTAAAACTATTCATATTTTTGGGTCAATGGTTTAGATGAATATAATATTTATTAAATTTAAGTTTTACCCTTTTTATATAAAATAGGATTTTATTATTCTTTTTTGATTTCTCTGCTATTGATCAACATACGACGCTGTGACCTACATGCTATGATGCGACCACCGCCCTTCTACCTGTTCATTCCCTTTTTCGGTCGCTAGCTCATTCCTTTTATGTTATTTTCTGGTAATGTTGTTTATTTTAACCTTTAGACTATTTACATTATTTATGTTATGATTTTAGTATTATATTCAAAATTTTGATAATGGATTAGTATGGCAATACACAATGGTATTAAAAATATACAATGGTGTTACCATATTAATCAACATAATAAAAACATAATATTTACTGAAGTGTATGTTGTTTTTTATTTTATTTTAAATTTAGTGGAAAATATTTTAAGATATAATATAAGATTAATAGTAGAATGCACAATATGAGAAATAAATAAATAATTGAAACTAAAAAATATCATTAAAATAATTGATCTTTAAATAAAAAAATAAATGCTCAAAATTAATTAAAAAACTAAAATTATAATTACCCAAAAGTGTATTTTATCAATGAAATAAAATTAAAATTTATATAAAAATATCATATAAAAATGTCTATTTCACATTTTAGCATAATTTTGTCAAACATTTATCACCTATTTCAAAAGATAATTTTGTCAAACATTTATCAGTTTCAGCTTTTAGCTAAGAACTACTGGCTACACAACAAGAATTTCGCGTTTGAACGTCGAATTTTCGTGAAAGTGGACGCTAAGTTGACTTTAGCATTGGCTTTGCATCAGCTAAGCATTCAACGCTATAAAGCTTGAAGCTAAACATTTGCGTCCATCATTTTGGTCGACGCTAAATTGATGCTAAATTGGAAGCCTTACGGAAAAAAAAAAACCGACGCTACGTTTTGGCGTCCATGTGGTAGATGCTAAACTAACACAATTTGCGTCAGCTACAAAGCTGGTGCTACGTTTGCCATCACTCAAACCACTCACCCAGCTCAAATCCTCTGCCCAACTTGAATATTAATTCCCACTAACCATTCCTGAATCGTCGCTTTTGGAAATATAAGACATGTGACTTGTAACACTTCTTTAATTTTAATTATAATTCATATTAATTTAATTATTAAGTCATGTTGATGAAAATGCAAGTAAATTTTTTTTGATTTATAATAGAAAAATTCTAAATTTAACAAAATTTGAAAATGGAAGTGAAAAATAGAATATATATATATATATATATATATATATATATATACATATATATATCAAACTGTATATCATGATTTAGGTAATACATAATAGTCATAAAAAAAAATAAAAGTATATCAAAAGACATATATTACTAGCCCAATATATACATCAAAAAGTTACTATACAGAGCAGTATTTATCTACCTTATCCCTCATAAAAATATTATAAACTAGTCTACAGATTGCCATCTGTAGGGTGTCTTCTAACTCGTCCTTAGCATTACTGGGCGTTTTCGTCATCCTCAATCATTTTGATTAAATATACATGGAAGAAAAACAATGGAGTGAGGTGATTTGTTCTAAAATCACATTTACATATATGGTAGGAAATCTATCATAAAATTAAAACACCATTGACGAAGGGAACCTAGGATTTATTCTAAGTTATACTAAACTACCCTTAACTTGGTATGGATCCATACGTTCCATTAGTAAGTAATAGTTCTCAACAGAACTTGGGAAGTGACTAGGAGTACATATACCTCTTTCAACATCATCACATGGTACAGTCCTCATCATCAATGAGGAAGAAATATCAGTCAGGACGTCCATTTACAAAGGTATATTCTCACACCAATCTTGGAATGTTGAGTAGTTGTTAGGATTATCGAGCTTGGTCAGGTGAATATTCCACCTTACGGATGCTACCTTGTCCATTGGAAGTTTCACCACTCGATGCCTACCCCCAAGTCCTCTAAAATTAATGTATCCCTCCTCAAATGTTTTATTAGTTATCCACACTTGTATGGTCATGGATTCAAGCTTGAGAATTACTATTGTGTTTCCTAAATGTCGGATGTTTGAAAAATATCGGAACCAAAACTATATAATTTTAAAAACATGAGGACTAAAATCAAACAAATAAAAATTGGGATGCACATCAATACATGTAGAAATTCCTCTCCTTAATTGATGATGGACCATAAACAACTAAGTGGGAATTAATTGTTGTTTATATAAAGAGGCATAGCTCTTAAAGACCACCATTTCATTAAAGGATACATTTGGATGATGGACAATAAATATTCACTTTCTCATGAAGAGTTGCATTTCTTCATAAATGAAGAGACACGTCCTTTCATCTCCTATAAATAGTGAGACTTGTGAAGTGGTGAAGCATTCCAATCCCAATCTTCTTTGAGAGAAATAGAGTGAGAGTGAAGAGTTCTCGTATTCCTCTTTGAGAAAAAGAGTTGTTCTTCCACCATACTATGTGAGAATTGAGAGATAACCATCCTAGAGGAGTGAGATTCTGTGAGTAATCATCTTGAAAAGACAAATATTCTAATCCTACTTTTATAGTAGAGAACTTTTGCTAGACTAGGTCATGTGGTTTTTTCTTTACTAACATTGAGAATGATCTCAACGTAAAAATTGTAGTGCTATTTTTCTACTCTCTATACTTATTTTTTTACTTTCACATAATGTTTATTTTGTACTCACGGATGAGGAAATTTAATATGTTAATTCCCAACATTATTAACATTCTATGGTCATTTTTGCCGTGTAAAAGGGAAGATATATATCAATATAAATTTTTTTCCCAAAATGCACCATTGAAATTATGTATAGTGAAACATAACAAAGAAAGCAACTAGTGGAGTCTAATTAAAATTTTAGAGACAAATAAACAAAGATAGAAGCAATCCCATGGACAGTGAAGTTATTGGATGATAATGAAGAAAGTCTCAATATAGATAAGACTTTAAATAGATCTTGTACCATGTTAGCCACTTAATTAAATAAAGAGATATTTAACTATTTATTTATTTGGCTAAAATATAATTTTGGTCCACATAGTATAGTGTTTGGGTGATTTTGATATTTGAGTTTTTAATTGCTCATGTTTTTAAAATGTGCAATTTTGGTCCACATAATATGGTGTTTGGGTGAATTTGATATCTGAATTTTTAATTGCTCATGTTTTCAAAATGTGCAATTTTAGTCCAACCATTAATTTAGGATGGAGGACATTGCTGTCTATAGTAGTCTTACCCAACTCGAGTAGAATTACTTTCCGTAGAAGGTAAATGTGGTCTTTATTAAAAAAAATTAAAAAAAATCAAATTTTAACTATTAAATCTAAGAAAAATGTTAGTAAAGGAATAACTATAATATTCTTTCAATATACTTTTTTATTATTAAGTGAAATTACGTAAAACTCACTAAATAAAAGACGAGTTATTAATAAGATCATAAAATTTCCAGCTAATTAAAAAAATGTTATTAACCTTGCAACAATTTATCTTTACTCATCATACTATGTTTTATTCATTGCTTTGGGTCTAATTAAAAGATAGAAGAATCCAAAAACTTAGAATGGACAGAGAATTTATTGGATCATAATGAAGAAAGTCTGAATATAGATAGGATTTTAAATAGACCTTTAACATGTTAGCCACTTAATAATAAATAAAGAGATACCTATCTATTTATTCATTTGGCTTAATTATAATTTTGATCCACATAGTATAGTGTTTGGATGATTTTGATATCTCAATTTTTTATTGCTCATGTCTTTAAAATGTGCAATTGTGGTCCAATCATTAATTTAGGATGGAGAACTTTGTTACCTATAGTAATTTTATCCGACTCGAGTAGAATTATTTTTCGTGAAAGATACATGTGGTCTTTATAAAAAAAAATCAAAAATCTCAAATTTTAACTATTTCAATCTAAGAAAAATGTTAGTAAAGGAATAACTATAATATTTTTTTAACATATTTTTTTATTATTAAGTGAAATTACGTAAAACTCACTAAAACATATGAAACTCACTAAATAAAAAATGAGTTATTAATAAGAGCATAAGAATTCCAGCTTATTAAAAAAATGTTATTAACCTTCTCCTTCTACAATTTTATTTAGAATTATACTGCACCAATTTATCTTTACTCATCATACTATGTTTTATTCATGCTTTATATTATGACAGTTGTTCTAAATTGCTTTAACTTATTTTGATTAAAAAAATTGTGTAATTTCCTCAAATAAAATTTATAACTTAATTTGAGTATTTCATAATATCATTGAATTGAGTATATTTTGTGTTGTTGCTTTTTTTATATATAAATAATGTATTTAACCTATACAAATCCAATGGCTCTAGCTCAATTGACAATACATGCTGAGTTTGTGGAAGAAGACCCAGGTTAGATTCTCGCAAAATACATCCATAGGGAGGAGATAAGAAGCTTTAAGTATGACTAATTAAGCATCGGACTGAAGATTAGTCTCATAGCTAACCCAAAAGACCAAAGCTAGCTTTTGGAAATATCTCGGGGTCCCACCAGTGAGCCAACCCTAATTATGGTGGTTAAGAAAGAAAAGGGTATTTAAACTACACTCTCAATTGACTTTTAATACAATTAGAAATTTTCTATATTTCAAGCACCTCAACTAAAAACAAGTATAGAACAATAAGTATATAATTAATGATAATATTTAACATGAATGTATTTTAGTTATTCATTTTCAAATCATAGCAAGTTTACATGTTTAAAGAGGCTACAAGAATGTTCAATTATTTAAATGTTATTCTTTATAGGATATATTTCTTGTTTTAACATATTTAATCGTTTTGAATTTATAATGTAGTGGTTAATAATTTTTTTATGAAAAACACTTTGATTCTATATTTATGGAAAATGAAATATTTACATGATGATATTTATTTTATAATATTGCTAAGATACTGAATTTTATTAAAAATGTTAAATTTATTAATATAAACGAGGTTAACAAATTTTAGAAAAATAAGTTAAGTGAATTATACAATAGCAAAATAATAGTTATCAAGTAACTTATAATTTATAATATATTTATTTGATTCAATTTTGAGTTAAATTTTTGGTAACCTCCTTAATAAAAGCTTTATTAATCTAATAATAAATTGGTCAATTTAACATTTAAGCGTAAAATTTTTAATCCACATTAATCTCAAGAAAGTAATTAAGAGTATCTCGTATTTCCAAATTCATTTTCTCTCTTCTTTCCAATAACTTTTCATTATTCTTTTATTTCTCTTATTGTATTCTTCTTTATTTCAAAACCATCCAACTTCTTGGATGATTTTCGATCATTATCTTATTGTGAAGAGATGGTCACCAGATTTTATTGTGGAGGCAGATACCATTGATAGTGCTTTGGCTTGGGTGGGTTTTCCCAGTTTGAATATGGTGTTTTATGATGAAAGTTTCCTTCTAGGATTAGCTTCAGTTATTGGTAAACCTATTAAGGTGGACAATAACACTTTACAAGCTGATCGTGGTCGGTTTGCGCGGGTATGCGTAGAGATTAATGTTCATAAACCTGTTATGGGGAGAATCAACATTAGGGGCCACTAGTATCATGTTGAGTATGAGAGTTTGCATTTGCTTTGTGGTAGTTGTGGACATTATGGGCATAGATGTAGAGATTGCCCCTCCAAACCTCTGAAGGCTGCTCCGCCGGAGAAGCCAGATTCTGTTACAGAAACGGCAGTGCACCAACCTACGGAAACTAGGGCATTAATTGGGGAGGAAAATACGGTAACTGATCCTGAGGACATTTCCATGATTAATGACAAATTTAATTATGGAAAAAAGGCAGATTTGGAAATTCACGGAGAATGGATGGTTGTCCAACGTAAGAAAAAAGGTAACCGCCGTTATGGGAATTCCAGGTCTAATGATCGGCACAAATTGTCATCTTTTGTGAAGTCAAAAGGTGGCTTGATTTCAGTAGCCGATAATTCACCTAAAGATTTTACTCCAGCTTTTAAAGAGGGGAATAAGCAAAACGTATATGCTTAAGATGACGAGCAAAACCGTCCCCGGAACGATTCCTCTTTTAATACTCGGGTAGGTCCACTTGTGGGAAGTCAAAGGCAAAACGGTAATGGGATCACGAGTATGGCTGCACTCCCCTGCAGGCACAACACGGTTATTGAGGGGCCTCCACAACCATCCCGAAAAGAAGTTCTACAATCTATTGATAATGCTAATAATATGGTGAAGGGTGGGTCCACGTCTACTGCTTATATTGATGATTGCCTTGAGGGACAATGGTCCTCGTCCTCTTGTGCCCAACATTGAAGATAATGTCCACTTGATGGACTTTAATTCCGAGCATGACCTTGGACCCATCTGACGTGGGCTTTCACTATTAGCTCCTATTTATTGTTGTATATGGATTGAATGGATTTACGTTGCTTTTGTGGAATTTAAGGGGCATGGTTCTAAATTGCGGTTGCGGTCGCGGTTGCGGCCATTGCGGTTGCGGGCATTGCGGCTACTGCGATGCGGATTGCGGCTGTTGCGGTGTGAAATTAAAATATGTTTGCACCAAACATAAAAAAATTCTATAATTATTGATATATCTTTTATTTATAAGGTTGTATAGATTTTCATTCATTTTTAAAATTTTGTATCATTTTAATGAATAATTTAGAATAGATTTATAATAAAAATTAAGATATATAAATCTAAACAAATCTAACAAGCAACAAGAACACAAAAGTAATTAGTCTGACATAAATTTAGAATAAATTGTCTCATTAACACAAAAGTAGAAAATTTAAAGGTACATAAACTAAACAAATCTTAAATAGATATAATAAAAAAGAAATGGTCTATCAGAGGAAATTCTAGTCTTTCCACAGGAAATTCTTCTTCACTTGATGGCATTGAGTATATGCCTATTTAGAATTTATGAAATATTAACCAATAATTAAATTAAATTTCAAATTTAAGAGCAACTATTAATAGATTATCCCTTTTCCCAAATTGTTGCTTGCTCTACCACAAAAAATTATCTTTCTTCACCCAATATTTAATTTTCTATAATCAAATAATCTTTTCTCTAAAAAATTGCTAATATTTTTTCTTCATTTCTTTCATAAAATTATTTCTCCCTCTTCTCTAAATTTTTCACATTAAATTTTTTTTTTTTAATATAAAAACACCAAGCATTAAAAAAAAACAAAAAACCCACCCACATTGAAGCTTCCCCCGGTTCCCCCCACCCATGAAAGCCAAAAGAAATTTGGACCAACCCACAAAATTTCCCCCGCTGCCCGCCCAGTTGAAGAAAAGAAAAATATCCCTTCCCCCCAACAAAGTTTCACACCCCGTCCCCAACCAATTAAAACTTAAAACTTAAAACTTAAATAAAAAAAATATCCCCCCCCCCTTTCTCCCACAAAGTCCCCCCCAACCACCTGCTAAACCTCATCCATTGAAACCCCCCCACCCCTCCCACAAAGTTCCCCCACCCCCCGCCCGCCCCCCCCAAACCACCTACTAAACTTAAAAGTTAAAGCCAAAAAATATATGCGCCCCCCTCCCCCCAAATCGAAGCCCCCCACTCCCAATGCCCAGCATTCAAGAATTAAAGGCAAATAAAAAAACCCACCCCACCCATCAAAGCCTGTTCCTCCTTTCTTTTTAGTTCACTCACCTTTCCTCTTTCATCAAAAAATTCAGATCAATCATCCCATTCATCCGTGTGAGTCTGAGATCATAAAGAAACAGAGCAAAAAATAGTGATAGAATGCAGAGCAAACAAAGAAGACGGCAAGGATTTGAACGAACTGAAACTCTAGTTTGATTTGATTTTTTGCTTCTTTTTTTTTTTTATCAAAAATGGAACGGAACAGAGGAATTATATCGTTGGCTCGTTGCGTTGCGGACGTAACGGCTTTGTTGCGGTGTTGCGTTGCGGCAAAACATGTGATTTGAGATCACACCGCAATTGCGGTTTGATGCGGTTGCGTGTAGTTCCGCAACCGCAATATTGCGGCCGCAACACGTGTTGCGGTCCGCAATTTAAAACCTTGGTAAGGGGTGCCATTATTAGTAACAATGGTCAACGATATGCTGCTAGTCTTGTTAGGCAGTTTAGGCCGAGCATTGTTTGCTTATATGAGACTCATTGTCCGTTTAGCCAAGTGAAGCACTTTTGGCAGAAACTTGGTTACGAAGGTTGTTTTCTTCAAGAAGCTGATCGTCATATGGGAGGGATTTGGGTTCTGGGGTTGCTTACCAGACATTTTACAATCTCTCTTCTGGACGCCCATTCCCAAGTTATCACTTTTCTTGTCTCCGACGATAATATTTCCTAGACATGTTCTTCCATTTATGCTCGACCTAACCTTTCTTTTAAACATCAGTTTTGGAGTCATTTGAAATCTCAAAGGAACGTGATTTCCACCCCTGGATGATGATTGGAGACTTTAATGAAGTGGCTCTCCCATCTGAAGTGAGGGGTGGCAACTTTTATAATTCTAGAACTTCTAAATTTCTTGTATTTATTGATGATTGCAATATGCCCGAGATTGAGATGGAGGGTAATTCCTTTACTTGGTTTCGTAAAGAGCAGAGTAGGCGGAGTATGCCCAAAAACCTTGATAGAGTTCTTGCAGATTCCTCATGGCAGTGTCTTTTTCCTGGAGCTCATGCAGTGAATCTGTGTAGAGTGTATTCGGATCATTGCCCAATTATTCTTCACCTTAAGGAGAATGGGTTGGTCAAAATTAATCGTCCTTGGCGATTCTTGATAGCCTAGACTAGACATCACAGTTACTCTAGTGTTGTCCAAGAGGCTTGGAGGCGGCCTACTAATGACATCATTCAGAAGCTGGATGAGGTGAAGAGCCAATCTTAAATTTTTAATAAAACTATCTTTGGTAACATTTTTCGTAGGAAACGAAGATTTAAGGCAAGGTTGAGGGGTGTTCAGAAGGTGATGGATCTTAGTCCAACTTCAAATATTTTGCAGTTGGAATCTATGCTTCAGTCTGAATATAGGAAAGTTTTCAAGCAGGAGGAAATCCTCTGGTTCCAAAAATCCAAGGAAGATTGGATAAAATCTAGGGATCGAAACACCAAATTTTTTCATACCCAGACTATTGTTAGAAGACGGAGGAACACGTTTCATAAACTTATGCTTGATAATGGAACTTGGTGCACTGATGCTAATATTCTCAGGATGGAAGCTCAGAATTATTTTCAGCACCTTTTCTATCTTCCTTACACCCAAAGTAATGCTTCTTTTCATGTTTCGAGCTTCCTTACCCTTTGTGAGGCTACAAAAACTACTTTGATTGCGCCAGTTACCAAAGAGGAAGTCAAAAGTGCCCTTACGAGCATGAAGTCATATGCAGCTCTAGGTTTGGATGGATTTCAACTATATTTTTTTAAGAAATATTGGGATGTTATCCAAAATGATCTTTGGAGCCTTGTTCAGGAGGCATTTTCTCATGGGCTCTTCGAGGGGAGGTTAGCAAAGACTCTTATTGTTCTCATCCCTAAGATTGATCATCTGAAAAATTTTACGGATTTTAGACCTACTAGCATATGTAATGTGGTTTATAAAATTATTTCTAATGTCTTGGTCCAACGACTTCGCCCCTTCTTGGAGGATATTGTTAGTCCTCTTCAAGGTAATTTTGTTCCTGGCATAGGTACCATGGAGAATGCTATCCTTGCTCAGGAGGTGGTTCATTTCATGCACCGGTCTAAATCCAAAGATGGTATTGTGGCTTTTAAGGTTGACTTGAAGAAGGCTTATGATAGAGTGCGATTGGACTTTCTTGAGGGTGTCTTGAAGGACTTTGACTTCCCTTAGATTACCATATCTTTAATTATGTGGTGCATTAAAACCACATCCCTTTCTATTGTTTGGAGTGGGTCTAAACTAGATAGTTTCACTTCGACGTGTGGTTTAAGACAGGGTGATCCACTTTCACCATATCTTTTTTGTTCTGTGTATGGAAAAGCTCTCTATTCATATTCAGCATCGAGTGGAGGATGGGTTATGGTAGCCTATGACTGTATCTAAGGGAGGTCCTGGTATATCTCATCTTTTATTTGCAAATGATGTTCTTTTATTTTTGTAGGGCCAATGAATCTCAGGCTATCCTTATTCTTCTATGTTGGTGACCTTTTGCATGGAGTCAGGTTTGAAAGTGAATTTGTAGAAATCAAAATTTATGTGCTCCAAGGGAGTTAGTGGTGTTATCAAACACAAATTTCGTTCTATTTGTTCTCTGAAGAGCGTACATGACCTTGGGAAGTATCTTGATTTTCCTCTTTTGAAAGGGAGAGTTACAAAAGAATCTTTTAGCTTTATCATGGAAAAGATTCATCGAAGATTGGTGTCTTGGAAGGGACAGTTGCTTAATAGAGCTGGTAGGCTTTGCCTCATTAAGTTGATGCTTTCATCCCTTTCTATCTATACTATGCAGTTGTTTTGGCTTCCTTCACATATTTGTGATAGTATGGATAGAGTAATTCGTAATTTCCTTTGGTCTTCTTCGGGTGAAAGGAAAGGTTGGCATCTTGTTAATTGGTCTACAGTCTCGTCATCGAAGCATGATGGGGGGTTGGGGGTGAGAGATTCTTATCTCATAAATGTCTCTCTGCTGGGCAAATTGGTGTAGGGCTTACTTACAAATAAGGATGCTCTTTGGGTGCAAGTATTGTGTCATAAATATCTTTCCAACAATACCATTCTCAATGCCAAATGTACAGTAGGGGCTTCTTATTTTTGGCATGGTATTATAAAGGCGAAGGATGAGTTGCTTGATGGTTTTAAATTTAGGATAGGGAATGGGGATACTTCCATTTGGTATGGTAATTAGTCTCCAATCGGTTTCATGTGCCATACGGTCCCCCATGTCCACATAGCTGATGCCTATTTGTGTCTTCGTGATATTATGGAGAATGGCTCTTGGCGTGGTGACTTGTTGCACACTATCATGCCTGATACCTTTTCTCAATAGCTTATGGAGGTGGAGTGCGTTCTTGCCCCTACTCTCTTGGATTGTTGGGTTTGGAGTCATTATCCTAATGGGATGTATTCGCCCTCTTCTGCTTATGAGTGGCTTTCGTCGGATGTAAGTTCCTCCTATCCGTCATCTTTCCAGTGGCTATGGAAACTAAATATTCCTAAAAAAAATCACTTCATGTATTGGCTTCTTCTTCATGATTCACTTCCTATTAATTTCGTGCGCAAGCGATATAACTTGGCTTTTTCTTTTGCTTGCTATGCTTGCTCTCATGATAATGAGGACACTCTTCACTGTCTTAGGGACTGCCCTCATGTTAAGGAGGTATGAATTTGGCTGGGTTTTCTATCTCATAATAATTTCCTCTCCCATAATACTCATTTGTGGTTGAAAAGCCAAGTTTTGGCAGATAATGGTTTCCTTTTTGTTGCTACCACGTGTTGGATTTGGAAGTGGAGAAACAACCGTGTCTTTGATAAGTAGGTGTGGGATATCCAGTAGGTTATCGGGCAAATTTATTTATTGCAAGATGATATAGTTCTCTTTTTGAAGGATTAAGGGAAGGGGGTAGCGTCCCTTCTTTATATTCCTCGATGGTCTCCCCCTCAAATGGGCTGGTACAAGATGAATATGGATGGGAGCTATCTATATCCTTCTCATAATATTTGTGCTGGTGGTGTTCTATGGGATCATCATTCTTTGTGGCTCATGCGGTTTTCATCCTTTGATGGCTCGGGGGATGCTTTAACGGCAGAGATTATGGCTATTCTCCATGGCTTACAAATTTTGTGGGATAAAGGCTTATGGAATGTTTGTTATGAGTTGGACATCTCCTTTCATGTTGATATGATCAACTCTAGATCGTGCCCTCCGCACCATCAATATGCAGCTCTTGTCATGAGGATTCTTGATTTTGTTAACTGGGATTGGTCAATTATTTTCTCTTACGTTGGTAGGAAGGCTAATAAGGTTGCTCATTTTCTTGTGAATTTTGGGGCTAGACAGTCCCAACCCCTTTGTATTTGGAATGATCCATCTCCCACTCTAAACACCATTCTCTTAAGAGAAGGGTTAGGGTAGTTCTTTGTTTCTGTAATTTGTCTTCTTTTCCAATGAATCAAAAAAAAAAAAAAAACCATTCAACTTCATTTCTCTAAATAATGAGAAAAAATTCTTTTTATCTTCTCTTCCTTTTATTTTTCTATAGTTTTTTCTTATGTTGTTTACACATTGAAATTTAAAAAAGAGTACTTGATCAATTTGAAATGTTATAAATATGCTAAGTATTCTTCTTCTTATTAAAACTAAGTTCATATTCTTGGGTGAATGGATTAGATGAATATAAATTTATATATTCTATACAAAATTCAGTGAAATTTGAAAACATTATTTATTTGGTAATTGTATAGAAGATTTCCTTCATAAGAGTTCTTGTAGGTAGGGATGAAAATATGTCAGGTCAAGTTAAGTTTTGGTAGGCTTGAGTCTGACCTTCATTAAAAAGATAAAACCTGAACCTGGCTTATTTATATGTCATAGGCCTTTTTTAATGGCCTTGGCCTAGCTAGCATAGAAGCTTGGCCTGGCCTGTAAGTTTATTTAAAAGTCTATTTTCTTAGAAGGCTTATAAAAAGGCTAGTGGACCTATTAGTCTAAGTAGATTTGTTAGTAATTATACATTCTTTTATATTATTATATGTAATATATGTATTATATATAATTATGTATATATAATATAACATAATATAATAATATTTTATTATATATGTCAATAAATAGGTTGACCTATTCAACTTAATAGCTTTTTTAAAAAGCCTAAGCCTAACATTTTTAATAAACGAGTCAAGTCAGGTTAGGCCTTATGTAGGCTAGGCCAGAAGCTCCTAACAAGTGGCCTGACCTATTTCCACCCCTAGTTGTAGGGTCAATTCTTTAAAATATGCAATTATAGGGATGAAATAATTAGAAGGAATGATATTAATATTAAATTTAATTAGAATAATGCACTAGCAATATAAAAATATTGGCTTTTGTAATAATTCCACTAAAAGTCATGCATTGCTAATTATGTAAAACTCTTTACACTGATAGTATGTAAAAAATAAATTCTATTAACAATTACATTCATGTGATTAAAGTTATAAGAATACAAACAATTTGATTAAAATAAAAATAATCAGTTATAAAATCAGAAATAGCTAGCGTCATGCATTTTGGGCAAGAAAATCATAGGGGGTAGTCTATTTTTGGGTAAGAATATCTATGCTCCTATATAATTTAAATATGCATTTTATAGAATAATACATCAATTTAGTCATCAAAATAAGCATCACTAATCAATTCAATTAGTTCTTGAATTAGTGAAAATATTAAAATAAAATCAATCCTTCAAAAAAATATAAGGCTTAATTACACTTTTTACTCCTAAAGTTTTACAATCTTGCAAATTTTGCTTTTAAAGAATCTTTTTTGCAAATTTTGCCCCATAAAATATTGCAAATTTTGGTACAAAATTGTTTTAATTGTCGCGGTTTAAAGGAAAAATCACCACAAAATGTCTTAATTGTGGCAGTTTTTCTATGTTAGGGCAAAATTCGCGAAAATTTTTTTGGGAAACAAAATTCACAAGATTGTAAAATTTTGGAGGCAAAAAGTGCAATTAAGCCAAAATATAATTATTAATAATAATAAGAGAAAATTATGTTAAAGATTTTTTAAAAAGGTAAAATGATGACAACTCAACTAGAATATTGA
Source organism: Spatholobus suberectus (assembly GCA_004329165.1). Classification (NCBI taxonomy): domain Eukaryota; kingdom Viridiplantae; phylum Streptophyta; class Magnoliopsida; order Fabales; family Fabaceae; genus Spatholobus; species Spatholobus suberectus. Next base: position 12,281,337 of record CM014731.1, on the reverse strand, counting down.
CATGATAAAATTGTGTTATCAACTATTGATTAAGTTACTTATGTAAAATTTATATATGTTAAATAAATAAATAGATAGATATCTCTTTATTTAATTTAGTGGCTAGCATGGTACATGCGATCTATTTGAAGCCTTATCTATATTAAGACTTTCTTCATTATCTTCCAATAACTTTTCTGTCCATTCTAGGTTTCTGGTTGTTTTTATCTCTATTTTGTATCAAATATTTTAATTAAACCCCACAAGTTGCTTTCTCTTGTTATGCCTCACTATACATAATTTCAACCGTGCATTTTGGATAAAATATTCATTCTATCTTTCTACCTCCCGTTTTCCATGGCAACAAAATGACCATATATACGGGACCCATCCAATTTGAAAAACTCAAATTTTGACTATTTCAATCGAAGAAAAATGTTAGTAAAAGAATCACTATTATATTCTTTTAATATATTTTTATTATTAAGTAAAAATATGTAAAACTCGCTAAAGAAAAAATTGAAGCATATTAAGTCCCATTTGGATAATTTTTTTCATAAATACTTACAGGAAAAGAAAATAAGAAGAAAAAAGGAAATAAACTTTTTCCAGAAGTTAAAATTAATTATTCAATTTTTGGCGTTATTCTCTGCCTTTACTTAGTTGTCGTTGTCTACTGTGGTGGCTAAAGAGTAGATTAAAATAGAAAGCAGGATATTTTAGAGGGGGTAAAATGAAAATGGAATATTTTTATAGGAACTAAACTAAAAATTTTATAACGTGACATGTCTCATATGACACTGAAGCAAAAGTTAATGACAACAGTGACTAACACAAAATTAAATATTATTAGGACTAAAATAAAAATAAAAAGGACAAAACTTAGATGGAGTACCATAGGTATTGTTGGTACTGATCTCTAATCAAAATTAGAGTTTTATCTTGGTAATATGCATTGGCATTTAATAGAATTCTTTATTACATAGATTACTGAGGTAATACTCTAATTTTGATTGGAGAATAGCACCAATAATACCTATGGTACTGTATCTAAGTTTTGTCCAAATAAAAATAGTATATATCATAGGGCCTAAAAACATATTTAAGCTTATATATATTATTACACTTCTTGTTATAAATAATTCTAGCTTATTTCAATAAATAATTTTGTGCAATTTCTTCAAATAAAATTTATAATTTAATTTGAGTATTTCATAATATTATTGAATTGAGTATATTTTGTATTGTTACTCTATTTGGATATAATGTATTTAAACTACGCACTTAATACTACTGACTCACCCAGTATGGGAATCAACTAGTATTAGGTTAATTTAGTTAATCAGTGATCTTAAGTTCGAGTTTTGTTTATGTAGTTTCATGTGGTCTCTAAAGAAAAAAAGACTACATATTCAATTGACTTTTAAGTACATTTGACAAGCATTTTAAACTAGTTTCTAACTTATTTTTATTAGCTTAAAAACTTGTTTGACTATGTTAATAATATTTGGTAAACAAGTTTCTTTTAGTAGCTTATAGCATTTTGTACGATGCTACTCCAAGTAGTGCTCTAACTTCTAACTTAATATATTTTATTCTATTTTTAACCATAAAATATTTATTAAATTTTTTAATTACCCTTTCTTTACATATGATAGGCTTTTATTATTAGTAGAATGCAAAATATGAAAAAAAAATTGAAAACTAAAAATTATTATTAAAACATTTCATCTTTAAATAAACAAAAGAATTTAAAATTAATTAAAAAACTAAAATTAGAATTGCCCAAAAACATATTTTTATCCATGAAGTAAAATTAAAATTTATATAAAAATATCATTTAAGCATGTCTTTTTTGGTCATTTCACATTATTAATTACTTCAAAAAATAATTTTACCAAATACTTATAATTCAATAAGTTAGATTATTCAACTTTCAACTGTCAACTTTCAGCAACTAATTTTTCATTGTTCAGCTACCTTATTGGTTACTTTTGCTATATATAACCTTAATTAATACTCTTGGAAAATTTCTATATTTTGACTACTAACCACAAAAAACAAATGTAGAATGGTAGGTATATAAGTAAAGATATTCGAATGGTTGTGTTTTAGGTACCCATTTTCAAATCATATAACATGTTTATACGTTTAAAAAGTTTACAAGAATGTTCAGTTATTGAAATGTTATTTCTTAGAGGATATAATTACTTTAAAAGTTATATTTGGTAGAGAAATTTCTAATTAAATGATAATGTATTTATACTTACAATGTATTAAAATTAAACTCAAATAAGTAAAGAGTTTAATTTTGATACACTATCGATGTAAAAAATTTTATACCGTTAATCAATTAAAAAACACCCTACATATAACGTTTAAAACAATTATTTTGACTTCAATGATCTTATCATATGTGGTGTGAATAATCAAGTTTAGGTTTAACCTTTTTTTATCTCAAGCATATGCACAGACAAAAATAAGGGGTCGATCGGATCCCACAAGTAGAATCGTATTCTCCTCCACATCTCACACACTCGAAGGGAGGAAGCAAAAATAGAGAACACAAAGCCTTCATCCATCATCTTCTTCTACCAAGAATCGATGTCATTTCCCATATTCCGAACCACCATAACCGAATCCATCATCCCCTTTGCCTCCAACCCGTTACCACACTTTGAATCCAACTAAACCCAACTAGCACCATCGCTACTAAAATTTTCCTTATTACATGTGAATTGTTCTATAATTTTTTTCAAATTCACAGGAAACAAATTTTCCTGCAAATTACGATTCCCAGTTAATAAGTTTTTTGTAATTAAATTTTGAAATCTGCAGGAAATTTCTTGCAATTTTTTTTTCATAGAAAATGCAAACATTTCCACCATAAAATATTGTGTAGAAAAGTGATGTGTCTTGGAAATTTCCTCCTTTTCATCCATGTTGTTATGAACCACATCTCTCAGACCAAAGTCACGCACGAAGGAAGCACCACACCCACATCCCTTCCAATCCTCCGTGCATGCTATGGAACCATCACCACCAAAACATGTTGAATCAGTCCTTTCTTTCCCGTCCACTTCAAGCTTCTGCTCGTGCATAATTCACTCAAGCACTCTTTTTTCAAGCAGCTCGCAACCATGGGAACCAACAAAACACCTTTGATATAAATGATAGCAAATATATGGAGATCATTATTTGAAGGTCATAGTAATATCCTACAATGATGGTTACATCTTAATCACACACCAATAAGAACAAATCTTATGGTCTCCATTAATTGAACTATTCATACAGTTTTGCAGCTTCATTCAATTAGGTTGTTCAGTTTTTTTAAGGGTTTAACTTGATCACATTGAGGAAACTTACCACATTTTGATACAGAAAAAAAGGAAAAGGGGAGAAAATAGATAAAAAAAAAAGGTTTAAAGAACAATAAAAATGGATATAGAAAATAGGATTTATACCTTTTTTTTATATAAAATGATATTATGGGTATAAAGGGTATTTATAATACTAAAAAATTAAAAAAAAGAAAAAGAAAAAGGAATGTATTTAACAAATGAGGGGAGTGTAAATAGCAAAAATTTAACTTACATCTTACAGAATAATACATCAATTTAGTCATCAAAATAAGCATCACTGATCAATTCAATTAGTCCTTGAATTTGCGAAAATTAAAATAAAATTAATCCCTGAAAAAAATATTTTTACTATGAACAATAAGAGAGAAAATCATGTTAAAGATTGTTTTAAAAAGGTAAAATGATGAGAACTTAAATATTGACATGATAAAATTGTGTTATCAACTATTGATTACATCACTTATGTAAAAAAAATATATATATATATATATATATATATATATATATATATGTATATATGTATCTTTATTTAATTTAGTGGCTAGCATGGTACATATGATCTATTTGAAACCTTATCTATATTAAGACTTTCTTTATTATCTTCCAATAACTTTTCTGTCCATTCTAGATTTTTGGGATGTTTCTATCTCTATTTATTTGTATCTAATGACAAATAAGGAATGACAGTGACTAACACCAAAAAATTAAATATTATTAGGACCTAAATAAAAATAGAAAATAGTGTATATTATAGGGACTAAAAACATATTTAAGCTTATGTTATTACACTTGTTATAAATAATTCTAGCTTATTTGATAAATAGTTTTGTGCAATTTCCTCAAATGAAATTTATAAGTTAATTTGAGTAATTCATAATATTATTGAATTGAATATATTTTGTATTGTTACTCTATTTAGGTATAGTGCATTTAAACTATGCACTTAATGCTACTAACTCGCCAAGCGTGGGAATCACACTACTACACGAAACGGATTTTAAAGCAGGAATTTAAATCGGTTAATATCAAACTAGTTTAAAAAGAAACGTGATGACAATTTTGAAATTATGACAAACTTTTTTAAATCGGTTCAAATCCAACCGATTTAAAAAGTCAATTTTTAAAATAAAATAATATTCGTGCCAACTTTTTAAACCGGTTCCATCAGAACCGGTTTAAAAAGTGGCTTTTTTAGCCTTCGCGTGCCTCTCCTTTTCATTTCCAGCAACCTTCTTCTTCCCCATTTCCTCCCTTCCAGCTTTCTTCTCCTCCATCCGCCCCTCATTTGCTCCATTGAAGCTCTCTTCTTCCCCATCTGCCCCTCATTTCCTCCATGCAAGCTTTCTCCTCCCCATCTGCCCCTCATTTTGCCGTTGCATTTTAGAGGGAGTAGGAGACGTAGCGCGCACTGTCACCGTTGCCGTGGGACTCGTCGCTGTCGCACCTTCACCGTCCTCGTCATCGCGTCTGCACCGTCCTCGTCGCCGCGTCTACACCATCGCCGTCGCCGCGTCTGCACCATCACCGTCGTTGGAGTGCGAGCTTCGTGCCAAGCTTGCATTGGTTGGAGCTAGCTCGCGCCATTACTGTTGGTGGAGGTCTACTGCTGTTGAACGTGCTCCATTGCTGAGTTTGGAAGTCTGCGCACTGGTTAGTCATTTTATGTTCATTTGGTTCATAATGTTTATATTGGTTCATTATGATTTACATTAGTTTACATTGGTTCATTTGGTTCATTAATTATGTGAATATGATTGTTTCATTTTTAATATTAATTTGAAATTAATCTTTTATGTTAATTATATTGTTACATGAAATTAATTAATAAAGGTTATATATGGTTGAAAATGTTTATTAATATATATAAGAAAAGTGTAATTCTTTATATGTTTATAAATTTATAAATCTTTAAAGTACAAGATAAATTGTTTAAGTTAATTATTCACTTATATAAATATGTGGTAAGAATTTTAAGTGTTGAGGATTATATTACATAAGATAGAATTAAGTGAAATTGATTATTTTAGGTAAGTTAGTAATAAGTAATGAAAAAGAATAAAAGTAAGAAGTTAATTTAATTATATGTTAGCAATTAATTAATTGTCACTAAATATGGTTTAACAAGCTATATGTTCTAAAATATTTATTTATTATAAATTTTAATTATAATATAGTTTGTATATTTATGAGTATTTATTTATTATAAATTTTAATGATATAAAATAAACATTTATCTTGTGCAATGCACAGGTTAAAATACTAATATAATTAATGTAACTATATTTTGTTTTAAACCCAAAGTTCTATAATTAATGATATATAGTGCCAAAAACAGATGTCGTCGTTGTCTAATTTTGTATGAGATAAGTGAACTATTGGGTATTAGATTTAATTTGTTGTGGATTGGATTGCATTACATGAAATTGACATTTGGTTTTGTTATTGAATTTGGTTTTGTGTATAAATTATATGCATTATGTTGTGTGCTTAATTGTGTTTTGTTTTTCTATTGAATTTATACATTATGAGTGAACCTTAGTTTTCCGTTTGAGATTCAATACAATGATTAAAGTGGTAATTGTTGTATTGAATCTTGAATTGTCCAGTTGGACAGTTTAGAAAGATCCATTTTTTTATACTTTATTAATACGTAATGGTTAAATCTCATCGTAAATTTGACTAAATTTCGGTTTACTTATTTCGTGTTGTGTCTCCGGGTGCATACTTGATTGCGGTGAACTTGATGTCACCACTTGCATTTCGTGTACTTGGAGACCAATGCGAAATGCTGCCAAAATTTTGTCAAATTTAAGATGAGACTAAACCAATACGTATTAATCAAGTTTAAAAAAATGACTTTCTGAATGGGATAGGACCACACCTTATATTAAAAAATGAGATTTACATGCATTAAGATATGGTTTGTGGATTACAGAAGAAAGTTACGGATTGTAGTTGGATTAATTTTAGATACACAACTGATGAGTATCAAAATGGAGTGGAATAGTTTATCCAATTTGCTGAAAGAAATCTTTCTAATAGTGGTGGGTTCTTTTATTGTCCTTGTGTTAATTGTCTGAACACTACAAGAAAACATACAATTAGAGTTGAATAGAAAGAGACGGCCTAGTGGTCGTCGCTCATAGAGTTGGCCAAGCCATCTCTAAGCCGACACTATATTATTTAAATTATTATCATTTTTTTGAAAGGAAATATTTGTCTTTATTTATATAATTTTTTTTATATTTTTTATTGTTAGTGTCGGTCCAAGCCGTCACTACATAGTTTTTATTTTGTTTTTAAATATATCTTGGAGTAGTGTCGGCTAAAGCTGGCACTTTTTATTTATTTTTTTAATATAAATTTATGCTAGAGTCGGCCATGGACGACTCTATATAATAATAATAAATTAATTAAAAAAAATGAATTTGTATTCTAAAAACGTGCGGAACCTAAAACTCAAAATTGGCATGTTTGAAGTTCCCTCCTTTGTGTGCGTGTCTGAACGCCTCTGCCCTAAAGCCCCAAACTCTCCGCTCCACCAGTCGCTCACCATACTCCAACGCTGCTCCACACCGCTCGCTCGCCACACTTCGACGCCGCTCCACCAAACCATCGCTCGTCATACTCTGGTAGGTATGATGAAATCATCTTTTGATTTGAAAAACAAAGATAAGAATGATAATTTGTTTTTCATCTTTTGATTTCATTCGCAGAGGTTCTTGTGGAATTGCGTTTCTAAGTGCGAAGCAAGCCATTGTGTTCTTTCCCTTCTCATTAGGTTCTAGGTTTCTATATCTCTTCTCTCAATTTTAAAACCTTTTATGCTCTTTCTCTTTCTGTTTCGGTAACCATCCCATCAACTCACATTCATGTTTTTTTGTCTTGTTGGTTTGGTTACATTGCATGCTTTCAATTTCAATTTCGTGATACTTGGTTTGGTTACAATGTGTGCTTTTAATTTCAATTTAAGTGTTGAAAGTATATGATACTTGGGTGAATGAGGTGATCAAGTCTCATCTAATCAAAAGACTGAGTGAGTGAACATAATATTTTTATTGAGTTATACTCATATTTAATTACATTTGTTTCCCTTTATTTTGGCCCCAAAATGGATGTCACTAGTTATTGTTCATGCTTCTCATATAGCTCTATATTATGGACTGTGCTTGCCACAAAGAGGGATTGAGAGATCATGGGTTGAACTGCTTCAAACTTTCTACGATTGAATAGCTATTTAGTTACTTTGATTTTTCAACTTGCAGTTTCCATTCGCATATAGATCCTTTTTTGTTCTTAGAAAAGTAGACCTTATTTCATTTTTGGGCTTTAGAAAGATTGGAAATTTCTTGCCCAGGTGGTGTGGTGACTAATTTGTTTAGCTTATTGAAATGTTTTATGTTTGGCATTGGATCGCCTAATCTTTTCATGGTTCCCGTTTTGCATTGAATTGCATTTATGTTATTCGGTTGTAAGAGCATTGCATGCATTTGAAATTTGAAAATATTAAACTAATGCTCTATCTTATTAAAGTTTAAAAAAAGAGGTAGTTATCTTGTTTTTGAGCTATAAAAATGTTGTTCACTTAATTTAGTGAATTTTTGTTTACGGTTTGAAGTGTTTTATTAAACTATGATGTAAGTAATTTGAATGATGCCAAAGTATGAAAACTGTTTTGGTTTTACGTTTGATACTGAAATTTTGTTTCTACAAGATGGCATCCTGTTATCTTTTAATTCTGAGAGTTATATCCAACCTTGCAGCAATGACGAGTCAATACTGCTACTGTTTCATTCTTTTGATATTTGATTTTGGAAATTTATTTGAGAAAGCTTATGCAAATAAGAGGTCCTACTTGAGGCTTCAATCAAACTTAAAATCTGTGTCATGTCATACACTACTGATACGTAACCAGTATAAGCAAATGAAGGGCATCAAAGTTGTATAACTTTTAGAAGGTTAGATGGCACTAACTGCATGATTGAGTTGCTATTATGTCTTTACCAGAAACTCCAGAATTTCCACAAGATATCTACCTGATATAACGTAAATGCTTGACTTTTTCTTTAATTTGTTTTTCATGGCATTGCAATTTGCTGTTGATTGTATTTTTTGTGCCTTCATACTTTTAATTATTTATAGTTCAATCTCTTTGAAATTAAGCTGTTATAGTGTTTGAATCAATTCTTTGGAAAGTACATATTGTGGCTGTAATAATATTAATGTGAAACATTGCTAGACTTTGATGTTTCTCCCAATCAATTTTTATTGAGTCAACAAATTTAGCATTCTTACACATGATATTTTGCAGGATAATCCTCTTAGACATAAGCCAGAAATGGAAAAATGCACTTGAGTCTTCTGGCAGTCCACAACATAGAAAGGTATTTAGCATGATCCATTATGCTGTGAAGGTGTCTTGGTATACTCAGTGAAGTCAGATACTAATTTTAGTCTTTTAAACATATTTCCTACAAAAATCAGTTTGGATGTTCAGAGGAAAAAATGATTTAAAAATTTCTTTGTATATATATTGTTGCCATGTTGCAGATATCAGCCAGATGGGATCTAGTTGAAGCATGTCGGCCTATAATTGACGAAGCACCTGCGTTTTATTCAACTATTGAGGTACTTATATTTATCACTATCATAGTATTATAGCTTTTGGTGGTGGTAATATCTTATTTTCAAATTAACTTTTTTGTTTATACTTTTTTTATCAGGATTTTGAAGACACACTTGGCTACCTAGCTAAGATTCACCCCCAAGCTGAACCTTATGGCATATGTAGGATTGTTCCTCCAGTTTGCTGGGTACCACCTTGCCCTCTTAAGGAGAAAGATTTATGGGAAAAGGCAAAATTTCCCACTCGTATTCAGTAAATTGACTTGCTTCAGAACAGGGAACCCATGAGAAAGAAAATTAGGGGAAGGAAATGAAAACGTAGAAAGTAGTCAAAGATGGCCACGGGTAGGAGAACTGCCAAATCAGATTCTAAAGCTAATGTTGCTTCTGAGCCTGATGAGAAGTTTGGATTCCAATTAGGGTCAAACTTCACGCTTAAAGACTTTCAGCAATATGCAAATGTTTTTAAAGATTGCTACTTTGGATTGAATGATACTAATGAACATGGAAAAGTTAGTCATAATCACCAGCAGAGATAGGATCCCTCTGTGGAGGAAATTAAAGGCGAATACTGGCGAATAATAGAGCAACCAACTGATGAGGTTTAGGTACTAATTGCAGTTTATTGATAACATTGTTAGTCTTATTGTCACTTAATTAAGCAAAGAATTTATATGTTATTATGTTATTTTTGTAGGTGTATTATATTATGAAGCTGACTTGGAAACAGGAGCACTTGGAAGTGGTTTTCCTAAGACATCATCCTTAAATAAGAATGATTCAGATATGTATGCCCTGTCTGGCTGGAATCTAATTAACTTCCCGCAACTACAGGTTCTGCATTATGTTTTGAAGGAAGTGATATCTCAAGAGTTCTAGTTCCATGGTTGTATGTTGGAATGTGCATTTCCACATTTTGCTGGGTAAGTAGTGAGAATTACATGTTCTTAAAGTCTAAATCTATGAAAGAAACAAAGTTTAAGGCATAACTTATAATATTACTAATTTTCTTTTTAATCACTTTCTGTATCTGTCTGTGGAGTTATAGAGTTTAAGTTATTTTTCAAGAAAGCTGAGTTGGAATTTTTAACATCTGTCTATTTTATAAAAAATATAATTTAATTAAAAGGTTCAATGGAGAAAACTAATGACTAGAAATAGTATTAGACATAGACTAGATTCTAGAATCTAGATCCTAGATAGGGGTTGCTACAAACTACATAATTATTGAATCATGTCTAATATAATAGAATCCTCGGTATGCTTGCACTCACAATATTTTAGGTTCCACTGCTTTATGTTGATTTGTTTGAAATGTTATTTCTTTTGTTTCAGGTTGCTATACTTTACTATAACAACTAACATCTTTTTCTAGTTTCCTGCTCCTTGAAACATGTTGAGGACCGTCACCTCTATTCAGTTAATTATCTGCATTGGGGTGATCCAGAAATATGGTATGGAGTACGTGGAAGCCATGCTCCAGGTTTGGAAGATGCAATGAGAAAGCACGTGCTTGAAGAACAACCAAATCTACTCAATGAATTGGTATACTACTTGAAATTGTACTTTCCTCATTGACTTCAGTTTTTTAGTTGCTTTCATTCTGTTTCCATATAGAGATTTCATAAACATAAAGAGATTCTAGTTGATGCTAAATGTCTATTTTGTTAGAAGTTTGCTTGGAACTCTGAATGCACTTGTGAAAGTTAAGAAACTAAAACAATGATGACATTTTAAAATCTTCAACTTCAGAGTGTCACTTCACGTTTATTTAGTTAAGGGCGTGACACTCTGATTAGTGTATGATACTTTTATATGTAAATGTATATAGTGTAAGCTAGAGTTATTAGGTATATCAATTTGTGAGTAAGAAAGAGTAGATGTGGCACTCATTTTAAGTGCTTTATCATTTCAACTTAACCAACCTATAATGTGAGCAAGAAATGGATTAAAAAAGAGTTTTATTTTAAAAAAAAAAAAAACCTTAGAGTCGGACATATTAAAAATAAAAATCGAGTTGGCTAAATTGTCTCTACGTGAAAAGAAAAATATTAAAAAATAAAAATAGAGTCGACTTAGCCGACTCTACAAGAAAAATATATTAAAATAATTAAAGATAAAGTCGGATAAGCTAACTCTAAATGAAAAAAAATATTAAAATATTTAAACATAGAGTCGGTTTAGAAAAAAGAATTAATAAACTAAATGATAAAGTCGACTAAGCCGACGCTAAGGGAAAACGAAATTTTAAAAAATTAACAACATAGAGTCGGCTTAGCCAACACTAAATTTATAGAAATTAATTTAAAAAATAAAATAGTTCGCTACGGCTTCTTATTGTGACGGTTTAAGCGTCAATTAAGCTAACTCTAAATAGCGTCGACCCTAATTAACCGACGCAATGATGTTAGTGTCAAGTGTTTTAGAGTCAACAATTTTTCTGACACATGTCCGACACTATGACAACATTAGAGTCAGCTTTTGCATGTTAGAGTCGGCTTTTGGCCGACTCTAAAACGCTATTTTGTTGTAGTGGAATAAGAGACGATTGCAACTTGAGCAAATACAGGAGCATCTCCTTTGTGATGGCTTTTGCAAGAGTTATACAACATGAACATGGCATGATGAATTGTTAGACATGCCAAGTATGTCTCAAATGGATCAATTCGATGTACCTATGGATGATCGACTAGAGGGCATGATCTGTGATATTGGACCAGAGTCTTTTCAGCGAGCTAAAGTGTACGACACTTTGTATAGTGATGCGGATAAGTCTCTGTATTTGGGGTGCACTAAATTCACATGGTTGTCAGCAGTGTTAAGATTAGTGAATGTCAAGGCAAGAAATGGGTGGAGTGATAAAAGTTTCACTGAATTGCTTAAGTTGTTGAATGAAATGCTTCCAGAAGGTAACACGTTGCCAAGACGTAACTATGAGGCAAAGAAGGTGTTGTGTCCGATGGGATTGGAATACAAGAAAATACATGTGTGTCCTAATGATTGCATATTGTACAAAGAAGAGTTTGAAGAGTTGCACAACTGTCCCAGGTGTGGGGTATCGCGGTATAAAGTGAGGGGTGATGATATTGATGAGAGCACAAAGGAGGGTCCCCCTACTAAGGTATTATGGTATCTTCCAATAATTCCAAGGTTTAAGCAATTATTTGCCAATGTAGATGACACGAAGAACCTTACGTGGCATATAGATGGGAGAAAATGTGATGGACAGCTTCGCCATCCTGCAGATTCTCCGCAATGGAAGAAAATTGATTGCTTGTTTCCAGTTTTTGGGACTAGGGCAAGAAACCTTAGGCTACGACTTGCTACGGATGGAATGAATCCTTATGGGAACTTATCCAGTAAGCACAGTTCATGGCCTGTTCTTATAATTATTTATAATTTGCCTCCTTGGTTGTGCATGAAGTGAAAATATGTTATGCTATCTATGATGATTGTGGGCCCAAGACAGCCAGGAAATGACATAGATGTCTACTTACGTCCCTTAATTGAAGATTTGAGAATGCTGTGGGATGAAGGTGTTCATGTGTATAGTGGTTATTGTCGTGAAAATTTCATGTTGCGTGCAATGTTGTTTTGTACCATCAATGACTTTTCAGCATATGGGAACTTGAGTGGATATAGTGTTAAGGGGCATAACGCTTGTCCTATCTGTGAAGAAGACACATGTTACGTACAACTAAAACATGGAAAGAAAACAGTTTACACTGGGCATCGAAAATTTCTCAAGCCTAATCACCCATATCGTAGACTTAAAAATGCCTTCAATGGATGTCAGGAGGATGGTATTGCACCACATATTTTAACTGGTGAGCAGGTTTATGAACGGGTGAAGGACATCAACGTCCAATTTGGAAAGATCCACAAGAGAGTTATTGAAAAAACCTCGTGGAAGAAGAGGTCAATATTCTTTGATCTTCCATACTGGTACGATCTAGATGTTAGACATTGTGTAGATGTCATGCATGTTGAGAAAAATGTGTGTGACAGTGTAATTAGCACTCTTTTGAACATTAAAGGCAAGACGAAGGATGGTTTGAATGCTCATCAAGATCTGGTTGAGATAGGTATACGCCTCCAATTAGGTCCACAGTCAGTGGGTAAGCGGACATATTTGCCTCCAGCATGTCATACCTTGTCAAGAGAAGAGAAAACAAGTTTCTATAAGTGTCTATAGGGAGTCAAGGTGCCACAAGGATACTCTTCAAATATCAAGAGCCTTGTGTCACTAAAAGATCTCAAATTAGTTAGGTTAAAGTTGCATGATTGCTATGTTTTGATGCAGCAACTCCTACCAATGGCTATTTATGACATATTGCCTAAAAAAGTTAGAGAGACCATTAAACGACTGTGCCTATTCTTTAATGCCATATGTAGCAAAGTCATTGACCCTATGAAGTTGGATGAGTTGGACAATGAAGCTGCTATTATATTGTGCCAGTTAGAGATGTATTTTCCTCCTTCATTTTTAGACATCATGGTTCACTTAATCATACATCTAGTGAGAGAGATTAGAATTTGTGGTCCGGTTTATTTAAGGTGGATGTATCCTGTTGAACGATATATGAAGATGTTGAAAGGGTATAGTAAGAATCCATACCATCCAGAAGCATCTATTGTTGAGAGGTACATTGCTGAAGAAGCCATTCAGTTTTGTATAGAATACCTGTCACAAGCTGAACTTGTAGGGCTTGTAACATCTCATCATGAGGGAAGATTTTCTGGTAAGGGTACTCGAGGTGTAAACGTTAAACAAATGAATCGGGAGGAAGTTCTGCAAGCACATTTCTACATATTGAATAATACTGATGAAGTTGAACCTTATTTTTCTGCTCACAAAAACATTGTCAAGAAAAATAATCCTAGAAGGCCGGAGAAATGGCAATTGACTGAGCATAACAAAACATTCTTAAACTGGTTTAAAGAACAAGTTGTGAATGATGATAATGCTTTTGAGGCATTAAACTAGGGAAGAGGTGGAGCGAATCAGGCAAGAGATTATAAACGAGCTTAAAGAACAGTTGAGACGGGAGATTAGAGAGGAGCTGGCATCTTTGGGTCTTTAACAACAAAATACAAATGTCCAAACAGAACAAGCTCATACTCCTGTACAGGTCAGCACAAAGGGAAGTTGTGCTGCTGCTGATCCTTCTGGGGAAGAGATTGACACTGATATCCATGAGCAGTGTCAGTTATATGTTGATGGAGAGCCTATTCGTTTAGTGGCCTTTGGGAGAGTATATAACTTGGGGCCTACCATACATCACATGACTGTTGAGGATGATATGGTGAGGGTGGTGGTTGAACAAATATGGGATGCAAATGCTCAAGTTCCTGTACCCGCCAAGGAGGTTCAGACTGTTGGACAGGCACCTAAAGAGTTCATTCAATGACTGAGACAACTTATAAAGGTCACATCAGTCAAGGTATATTCATAAGTCATCTTAAATATATTTTTTCTATTACAAATTAAAATAACTTGAATGTATTTTATAACCTTATTTTGTATTTACTTTTTTTTATAGGATGTTCAACCGTCTAAGAAAGATGTTACACCCAAAAAATCGAAACCTGAAGTTGATCCAATACCACGCTTGTGGCAAGTGGCATCTAGTATGGGGACAGATGTTGTTCAAATAGATTGGGAACCGACTTTCCTTGGCAGACCTAGTGGTGTAGACTTGTGGATCACCCAGAAGGATGTATTGGAAATTTGTACTGGTAATGACATGCTAAATATCTCAGTTCTTCAATTATGGTTGCTGCAAGTTTAATTTTTTTGTTAATCTTTTAAATACGCATCTCAATATTATATTTAACATTCATTTGTATATTTTAGATACATGCATCTTCTCTGTCTCTCAAAGGGTCGGGAGAATGTATATGGATTTATTGACCCGTTGCCTATTCAGAAGATACGGAATAAGGATGAAGATTCTCAGGCTTACATTCAGAATTGGATGTATAATGGACAAAAATGGTGTTACCTAGCACCATACTTGTATTGGTAAGTACAAGTTATTTCTTACCCAAATGATTTTAAATGATTTTTGAATCTCATCACATATATTCTTTTTGCAATGCAGCTCGCATTGGCAATTGCTAATTATTTGTCCTAGGGATAATACTGTGGCCTTATTGTGTTCGTTGCATAAGAAGCCTAACAAAGATTTGAAACAACTAATAGAAAGGTAATTCTTTATTTATAATATATTTCATTCATGCTTTATATTGTAATTATGAAACCTATAACATGTCTTGTATATCTATTTTTTAATCAGAGTCATGATTGGATATCAAACATTGGCGGGTAGGCACGTGTCACTACGGAGGAAGCCTAGTTAGTTTTTTCCTTATGTAAGTAATTTACAACTGCATATTCTATTACAATTTGTATTTGTTTTTATAATCATTTCTAAAAAAATTCTCATTGATAGGCTAACAAACAAGTAGGGAGCTATGAGTGCGGATATTATGTTATGAAACATATGTTGACCATAGTTTCAGCAGATATTGTGGATTCATGGGACAAGGTAATATAATTTTTTTAAGTTACAATAATACTTATTATTATAGGTGGTTGACTAATGATTTATCTTATTTTTGTATGTTACAGTTATTCATTGATAGGGAACCATTCTTGCATGAGGACTTGCTATACATCCGTCGACATTGGACAAATTTTTTTGTTGAAATAAGAAATAGATAGTTTGTTTAGAATGACATTAGAGAGAAAAGAATAGTAGTTTTTATTTCATATGTTTCAAATATGTTATGAAGTTTTGTTGGTTAATAAATGAATTCTGAATTCTGATAAATGAATTCTCTAGCTATTTCTGTGGTATCTGTCTGTATCAGGTTTTGGTTGTATCTGTGAAAACAATGAAGGTATTTAAAAAAAACGAAACTTTTTAAATCAGTTGTACATTAACCAATTTAAAAAGTGCACTTTTAAAATCGGTTCTACCAGAATCGATTTAAAAAGTAGCTTTTTAAATGGGTTCTAGAGGGAACAAATTTAAAAAGCGAGACTTTTTAAATCGGTTCCCTGTAGAACCGATTTAAAAAGTTTTTTTACATCAGTTCATTTTACGGTTTAAAATATTAATTTTTTTTATATCGGCTGTATCTAAATCGGTTGTAAAACTGATTTAAAAAGCCATTTTTAACCGATTTAAAAAGCCTTTTCTATAGTGGTGTCAACTAGTGTTGCGTTGTTGCAGTTAATCAATGATCTTAAATTCAAGTGTTGTTTATGCAATTACCTATGGTCTCCACACCAAAAAAAAAAAAATACATACTTAATTGACTTTTAAGTACGCTTGACAAGAATTTTAAGTTAGTTTCTAACTTTTTTATTAACTTAAAAACTTGTTTAACGATATTAATAGTATTTGGTAAACAAGTTTCTTTTAGTAACTTGTAACATTTCGTGAGACACTATTTCAAGTAGCATTTTAACTTCTAACTTATTATATTTTATTCCCCGTTTTAACCATAAAATGTTTTTTAAATCCCCCCCCCCCTTTTTACATATGATAGGATTTTATTATTCGTTTTTGGTTCTTTTGCTTCCACTTATATGCACGTCCAACGTTGTGACCCATAGGTTGTTGCCATCCTACTACTAGTTCATTCCTTTTTTTGGTCACTCATTCCTTTTATGATTTTTTTTTTGGGGTAATGTTGTTTATTTTAACCATTACACTATTTATATTATTTATTTTATTATGGCAATACACAATGGTATTTAAAAGTATGCAATGGTATTATCATACTAATCAACATAATAAAAGTATAACATCTACTTAAATGTATTTTTTTTATATTTTAAACTTGGTTGAAAATATTTTAAGATATAATATAAGATTAATACAAAGTAGAATGCATAATATGAAGAAAAAAAAACAAATTGAAAACTAAAATTTATACTTAAAATATTTGATCTTTAAATAAAAAATTGTAAGAATTTAAAATTAATTCAAAAATTAAATTATAATTACCCAAAAACATGTTTTTATACATGAAATAAAATTAAAATTTACTTAAAAATATCATTTTAAGCATGTTATTTTCGGTCATTTTATGCAATCAGTTACCTCAAAAGATAATTTTACCAAACATTTTTAATTCAATAAGTTAGATTCTTCAACTTTCAACTATCAACTTTCAGCAACTAACTAATTTTTCATTTTTCAGCCACCTTATCAGTTACTTTTACCATATATAACCTTAATACTCTTAGAAATTTTCTATATTTTGACTACTAACCACGAAAAAAAAAATATAGAAGAATAGATATATAAGTAAATATAATTAATATTTTGAATGAATGTGTCTTAGATATTCATTTTCAAATCATAACATGTTTATACGTTTAAAAAGTTAACAAGAATGTTCAGTTATTTAAATGTTATTTCTTAGAGGATATAATTTTTTTAAAATTTATATCTAGTAGAGTAATTTCTAATTGGATAATAATGTATAAATCTATTAGTATTAATATATAATTTAAATCAATATTAATTTTTCCCTATTAATTAATTATTCATTTGAAATATATTTTCATTTTTTACTTTATTTAGACAAAACTCAAAATTTTGCAAATAATATTAATTATGAAAATATTTATAAATTAGCATTGAAATAATATTATTAATTGAACACTATCATCTATAAAAACAATAACACAAGGCCGGCTAGTGTTTACACTCTAAGGTTCCATTGATAGTTTTACGTATAATAGTTTTGTTAACAGTCCCAACATGTTATTGGCGTTCTATCCAATAATATTGGGGTTGCTTCCTATTCTACCACTTATTATTCAACAAAAAGAATATAATAGTTTTGTTATACTTATATCAATTGCATTAGGTAGTCTAGATGTTTTATTTCTTGTCCACACTTGTGTGGTCATGGATTCAAGCTTGAGAATCAATATTTTTTTCCTAAATGTCAGATGTTTGAAAAAAATGGGAACCATAACTATATAATTTGAAAAATATGAGGACTAAAATCGAACAAATAAAAATTGGGATGCACATCAATACCCTTATTTTGTAGGAATTCTTCTCCTTAATTGATGAAGCATCACAAACAAGTAAGTGAGAATTAATTGTTGTCTATACAAAGAGGC
This sequence comes from Spatholobus suberectus, assembly GCA_004329165.1. Taxonomy (NCBI): domain Eukaryota; kingdom Viridiplantae; phylum Streptophyta; class Magnoliopsida; order Fabales; family Fabaceae; genus Spatholobus; species Spatholobus suberectus. The sequence continues at coordinate 12,263,214 of CM014731.1, read as the reverse complement.
ATAGCTCTTGAAGACCACCACTAGATTAAAGCATGCATTTGGATGATGGACATTAAATATTCACTTCCTGGTGAAGAGTTCCATTCCTTCATAAATGAAGAGATAGGTCCTCTCATCCCCTATAAATGGGGACTTGTGAAGTGGTGAAGCTTTTCAATCTCAAACCTCTTTGAGAGAAAGAGAGAGAGTGAATAGTTTTCGTATTTCCCTTTGAGAGAGAGTTGTTCTTCCACCATACTAGGTGATAATTGAGAGGTAACCATTTGAGAGGAGCGAGATTTTGTGAGTAATCATTTTGAGAAAGACAAATATTGTAATCCTACTTTTATAATGAAGATCTTTTGTTGAACTAGGTCTCGTTTTTTCTTGCTTGCATTGAAAATGATTTCAACGTAAAAATTGCAGTGCTATATTTTTCTACTCTATACTTATTTTTTACTTTCACATAGTGCTTATTTTGTAATCAAATGAAGAAATTTAATCTGTTAATTCCCAACATTATTAGCATTCTACGGTCATTTTTGTCGTATAAAAAGGGAGATGTATATCAATATAAAATAATTTTTCTTCCAAAATGCACCATTGAAATTATGTACAGTGAGACATAACGACAGAAAGCAATTAGTGGGGTCTAATTAAAATATTAGAGACAAATAATCAAAGATGGAAATAATCCGAAAGCTTACAATGGGCAGAGAAGTTATTGGATGATAATGAAGAAAGTCTCAATATAGATTAGACTTTAAATAGATCTTGTAACATGTTAGCTGGCCACTTAACTAAATAAAGAGATATTTATCTATTTATTCATTTGGCTTAATTATAATTTTGCATAGTATAGTGTTTGGGTGATTTTGATATCTCAGTTTTTAATTATTGCTCGTGTTTTAAAAATGTGCAATTTTTAATTTTAGTATTTCATAACATCATTGAATTGGGTATATTTTATGTTGTTACTATATATATATATATATATTACTATCTATTACTAGAAAAATTATAAAATAAGTAATTAAAACAAGAAGTTAAATCAATCAAATAATCAATTAAATCAAATCAAATAATGTAATTAATTGATTAAAGTTAATTAATTAATTTTCACAAAATATATTCAAATTACTATATATATTAAGATATTATAAACCATAGGATCATTCTATATTCACGGTTTGGATTTGGTATAACTCTTTTTAAGTTTCATTGGTGTAATTTAATCCCTCCTATATATATATATATAGAGAGAGAGAGAGAGAGAGAGAGAGAGAATGTTTCAAATGAGAAACTTTTACAATGAGATGATAGCCCTTGGATCATAATTAAAACAAATTTGTGACTGAGATTAAAACTTAATTAATCACCTCTTATAAGACCATCATTGTCATTGCCTCCACCACCACTGCCACTGTCGTTGCCGCCACCACCACCACCTCCTAATGGTGGTGGTGGTGGTGGCAATGGCGGTGGCGGTGACGGTGGTGGTGGTGGTGGTGGTGGCAACGATGGTGGTAGTGGTGGCGATGATGCTACTGGTAGTGACAGTGGCGGTTGCGGGGGCGGCAATGACATCAATGGTGGTGACAGTGGCAATGGTAGTGGTGGTGGCGATGACGGTGGTGGCAGTAATGGTGATGGTAGTGGCAGCGAAGACAATGGTGGTCTCATAAGAGGTGTTTAATTGAGTTTTAATCTAAGCCATTTGTTGTTTTTAATTGTAATCTAATGGCTACTATTAATTGTTCTCATTTCTCATTTTAAGAAGTTTCTCATTTGAAATGCCCCATATATATATATATATATATATATATATATAGTCCCTGTAATATATTGTTTTTTAGCTTTGGTCCTTATAAAATTATTTTTTTAAAATGGTCCTTGTAAAATCTGTTTTTTAGATTTTGGTTCCCATTATTTTGTTTTAGTCCTTGTAATATATTTATTTTTTCATTTTTGTCCTTGTAATATGTAAATAATTTGCTTTTAATCCCTATCAATTTTTTTCAAAGAGACTAATTCAAAATAAATAAAATATTATAGGGACAAAAATGAAAATAAATATATTACAAGGACTAAAACAAAAAACAGGGACCAAAATAAAAAAATTATGAGGACCATTTTTAAAAAAATAATTACACAAGAACCAAAAACAAAAAAGTAGTATTTTATAGGGACCAAAAACATATTTAATCCTTAGAAGTTTCAAGAGGTTATGCTTTCTTATTATATTAGATGCAAATTTTTTTGAGGAAAAAGCATGACTTTATTAAAATTCAGAACTCAAGGCCTGAGCCTGTACATCAGCTAAAGCAAATGGATATGCTTGGTGAGGCAAATCCTCAATCCAGCATCTATTGTGATAAGTAAAGGCTAATTTAGCCTAGTAACATTATTGTATGGCATGTAAATATATGAAAGCTCGCGCGAGTACCGGAGAAATTAAATGTGGAAACTCATTCGAATTGCATGAACCCAAAACTAACACTTGAATTCAAGAAGTTCCTTGGATGGATTTTTGCCATTAATTATTGAAAGAGTATTGATCACCATCAGAGGCTGAAGATGGAGCAGATGGTGACCCTGCGTCATCATCACATTTCTTGGATAATGGATTCCCGCACAGTCCTTGGTTACCCTCAAAAGAACTATCCTGAAATGTAGCAAACTGCTTTTTTTGTGGTATTGGACTAAGCAATTAAAATTTGAAACAAAAAAGAATTAATACAAATTGCATTGTTGGAAAAGAAAAAATTGAAAATAATTCATAATTTGAAAATTTATAAAATATGATAGATGCTAAATGATGGTAAAATCATATGTCAAAAGAAAGAAAATAGTAAAATAAAAGATGCATCCTTATGCACAAAATAAAGATTCAAATTTATAATATAACTAGATATGGAGTCGTGCCAATGTGTAGGTAAATAAGTGAATTGTTTAAATTTTGCTTTATTGAAAAATATGTTGGAACATATTATTTTATTTCTTGATGTGTTAGTTTTAAATATGATTTCTTTGAATTATGCAATGAAAGCTTATTACTACAAATTTTCTATGATCTTCGCATTGAAATAATATTTACAACAGTAATCTAAATTTTGATCTCTCTAATATATAATCCAACACTATATCTTCTTTGAAGAGACTATATGTCTTTTGGCAAAATCATACTTGAGCATGTTTTTCTTATAAAAAGTTCTGACACATGAATGAACAAAGTGTTCTTAATGGGTTAAATTATTCTGTAAGTCCCTGAACTTTTAGACAAGTTTTAATTAGATCCTTACACTATTTTTTTTTAATTGAGTCCTTAATTTTTAAAATTTTTTTAATTGAATCCTTGGGGTTAACTTCCATCTGATTGCCATTTGCCTCAGGGACCAACTTAAAAAATCTCAAAAGATTAAGAATTTAATTAAAAAAATAGTATAAAAATCTAATTAAAAATTACACCTTTGTGAAATACTATGATCACAAGTTTCATTCAGGTTGAGGAGTTAAATCGTGCAAAGTTGTTTTATGAAATGCCATTGAAGAATGTCATTACTTGGACTGCAATGACGACAAGGTATGTGCAACATGGGTTAAGTGAAGAAGCACTTAAAGTATTTAACAAAATGCTAGCTAACAATGGGTTAAGACACTGCAGATCTAATAGGCCCGCTTACCACTCTTCAGGGCTAGAGGCAGAACGTTTGCTCCTTCCCCTCATTTCAAGCGGAACTGCGAATATGCAGATCAGGATTAATAGTTTACCTTGTGTAACAAATAGATTTCACAAAAAAATTTGGATTCAGAAAGGTTCAGATATCTTAATTGTGAAAGCTCACCAATCCTAGATGGGATTTGAGAGTAATTGAAGTCATTATCAGCAAGAGCAAGCCTTTGAAGGTGTTTGAGGCGAAAGAGGCTGCTATTACAAATATAATAATAAGTTAATTAGAACGTTGCAAAAAAAATAAAAATAAATAAAATAATGAGTAATCTAATGAATAAATAAAATAAAATTTTTACTTTTAAAATTTCTGGAATTTGGATTTGACAAAAAGAATAATAATTCAATCGTTGTACGTAGAATTAACATAAATGGACACCAAATATTTTTAGAGAAACTTTTTCTTAAATTATTGTTTTTTTTTTCTCTCTCTTTCTCGTTTTCTTTCTCTCAAAATTTGAACTTTTTCCATTTTTAACTTCCTATATCTCTTTTCCTTTTCTGTTAAATTTCGAAATTAAAAAGAAAAATTTTCTTTCTCTCTCCCTCTCTCGCTCTTTTTTTTTTTTTTGGATACAATCTCTCTCCCTCTTTCCTCTCTTATCTAGCATGTTTCACATGAAATTAGACACCTAAAAATCTAAAATTTAATTGAGGTTGGCAAAATTAGACCTTGAATGTGAATCTCGAATTCTTGCCATTAATTGCCTGTTGACCACTTGATCCATTTTTTGCTTCGATTTTCACTTTGTTCTCTCTCTCTTTCTCTCTGTGCCTGGGACACCACCGAATTAAGCATCTCAATTGTAGGCAAGACATTCAATTATGTCTTATGCTAGTGTCATTTAAACTTGACATAATTTCCACCCTTGAATCCACCAAAACATTTCTCCATCCATTGGATGAAACAAATGAATCACTCAAATTCAAATTGGATTCATTTCCACGTCAATCTTTCTCAGAAGGAAGGAGTGGACATTCTTTTTATTTTTATTGGGCGGCGTCTAAGGTCAAGTTACAAAAATGTGGTTCATGTGGAGCAGAGCACGGACCGTTTTGTAAAAATTTTAAATTATTTGCTAAAAAACCCCAGTGTAATATGAAGAATATTTATTAAAAAGATCTGATGCAAAATGATGATCTGAGAGGGTTACCGCAACATTAACATGGAGCCCAATTGTAGAGAATGCACCTTGGAATTCAAGAGCACCGGGAAGGCTGAACCTGTGCATGAAACATTAGAAATTTGGATGTTTTGGGCGAAGGCCCATCGCTGCTTTCGTTCTGTGAATGCCGTTAATGTTATTCACTTCTTCAAACACTTGTTTTCTCCATCAAAGCCAACTCAAGTGACCTACTGCTACTATATCATGACTTTAAGATAACCTATTTAAACAGACCAAAGGATAAGTTGTTGAATTAATTGGTTCTTTAATCCTGTAATGGTTCTGAAGTAGACAAGGGTCATCAAATTGGGGGAAGCTGAAGTGAGATAATTAGAAAAAAATATTTCTCTTTCGAAGCAACAAGCAATGCTGGGAGGCTTGGGAAAACGACGGTTTAATGATTCCTGATGCTTTTAGAATGGCTCAAACTGAGGGAATTTCTAGAAGGTAAGTGATCAACAAATTAGAGCATGGTTCTAAATTGCGGTTGCAGTTTTGCTGCGTTCCTTAACATTGCAGAATAATGCAGGAAAATGCAGCCGCAATTGCGGTTGCAATGCTGTTGCGGTGAATCAAAAATTCCTTACGTTGCGGCCACAATTGTGGCTGCTGACTGCAATTTAGAACCATGAATTAGAACCATTGTGCATGGAGCTTGCAACTAATGTACCTCTCACTATGCAAGGTCCCAAGACCCAGATCTGTAGATATTCAAACAGATTTTACCAGACAGCACCGCTTTCCAAACAAATTTGTTTCTTCTGCACCTTTACTAAACTCAACATAATAACTTTACCAACTCAAAGTGTTAGGGACCAAACACTCAGTGGTAGGGACCAAATAATAAATATGTAAACTTCATTTAACCTGTTAAGATTACCTCAGGTCATATTTGGTGTGATTCACCATGCACTACCCATGTGCTAGTTGACCCTAGCCAAAACATACTTTTTTGGAGAAAATTTATTTATATAAGGCCTTTGATGAGATTTCTAAAAGAGTTTAATTTCTATATTATAAAAAGTTTTATATTGTTAACTAATCAGATAGAAATCATAGTAGCTATGATTTTTAAGGTTGTTATTGTAAATGTCAATAAACGTATCATACATGATGATTTGTGCTTGAATGACAGTATAAAATCTTTTACACTCATTGCAGAGACTATTTCCTCTTTTAAAAAAAGACAATTTATTTTGCCAAGACATTTATTTTATTTGTTATATAAGATTAAAAGAAAGGAATTTATTTATTTTATTAAAAGAAGAATTGATACTTTGCCTGAAGTGTATGGTATCATCCTGATAATAAATTATCATTCTCTCTACAAGGATTGCGTGTTTGGCTTAGTAATTATCACAATTTAGTATAAATTTAACAAAGGAAATTGCATTGGGGATTTAGGTTTTGAAAACAGAAGAATTAGAAATTCAATTGAACAAGCAAATAAAATTATTAATTCAATAAAGAAAACTTCTAGGATCGGGGTTCACCCTATGACACTTACTAAATTAATTCCCCTACCTTGTGTTCCTACTTGTTTTTCTTGAGGGTGAATTAACTTAAGGTACCCTTCATTCCCTTTCAAGACACGAAGGAGTGTCTAATCAAATTAGCCCCTTACTTTCGTGATGATTATGTTTAATTAGACCCAATGAGCTCTTTGTCAATCCAATTAATCCCCAAAAGGTTCATCTACTTTCATGGTTTAGACTTAGGTTTCTTCCCTATAATTTCGGTATTTAAGTTCACCTTTCAATACTTCCCTAAATCCTTAAGGTTATGTTAAACGTGGCCAATTTGTTTCATATAAAGAAAATCAGTAGAGAAGAAACAAGAGTAGAACATTCATCACACAAGGATACAAGAAATTACTTCATTAAATGTTCATAGGATTATGTCCAATCGTAGAATAAAGATGACTACTCAGACATAGCTATAGAAAACAAATAACTAAAAACGAGAAACATTCAAACCAAAGAAGAGAAAGAGGAGAAGATCATAATCCCAAGCTCTTGCTTTAAGCTGTCAAGAATGCAAGGTTCGGATCCCACTTCCTAAGCCTAAGAAGCTTATTTATGTCTAAAGTTATAAAAAGGTCCAAGCCCACAGCAATTAGAAACAAAAAAAATTAAAGAAAAGCTGCATCAATAACGCACCACGGGTGTGGTGTTTACCACAGGCAACCTGTGGCACTCTTTGGTAGCTTCTATGGTGTCTTGGAATTTATAATGGGTGTGGCGTTTACCACAGGCAGCTTGTGGTGCTCTCTGGTTGAGGGATTCATACTTTTCTTCATTATTTTCTTCAAGTATGGATGCTAGTGATCCCTTCCTTGCTTGCATAAAGTTTCAGCAAATTCTCCATTGCTTTTCCTTGACTTTAAATCACTCTAAGTCTCCAAAGCTAAATCCATTCATGCTAAACTTCCCCTGAAATCCACAAACAAAATAGAAAAACACACCTAAAGAGTTCCAAGCAAATAGCCTAAAGAAATTAAGGAAATTAAAACAAAAACTATTCTTACTAAGCTAAAATATATGCAAACCTACATGGATTGAAATGCAAATTATAGTATAAAAAGCTACGATTGAAACAATCCCAAACTTAAAAACTTCTTTATCCTCAAGCAATCAATGTGGTATCAGTAGAACAAAGGAATCCAATGAATCAAAAGCTCAAGGAAATAAAAGCACAAGTAGCAGATTTTAGTTAAGGTGAGGGGGTTTTAAAGAGGGGGAGGCGTGAGGTTTACAGAAGGGGGGCTGGGTTTGTGTTTTAAAAACCTTTTTTTTTCCGCCATGGTTGTGGCAAGTTTTGTGGGTGCGGGGTGGGGGTCCTAGACAATTCCACGAGTGTGGCAAATGCCACAGGCATCCTGTGGCGACCTCTATACTAGCACACACAACTTCTGTACTGTCTCTTGGAACTCACCACGGGCATAGCAAATGCCATAGGTAGCCTGTGGCAGCCTCTGCATTCAACAATTTTTGTGTGTGTGTGTGTTTTCCAATTGTTTTTAATTTGTAAAATAAGAATCCACAAAACTAAAATTAAAATTTTGTTAAAGGTCAATACTCTAAAATTAATAAACACTAAATTGTAAGGAAACTAACAAAGAAAAATAAAAGAAACAAAGGAAGATTTGTCAGGTTGCCTCCCGAAAAGTGCTCGTTTAACATTATGAGTTCGACACCTGTTTGGATCAGTCATCCACAGCTAGGTGAGGAAAGAATAGTATCACCCTTTCTCAATTGGTTTCCATGCCAAATCACACTTTGGTTCCTCCTTTTTCTTTTTGCCTCCCTTACTTGAACTCCCAAGACTCCTCAATTTATGCCGATGAGGAGGAATGTAAGGTTTCCTCTTTAGTGTGCAAGTTTCTTAGGACTTTCCTTTGCAAGATGCTTAGCAAGTTGCTCAACAGTTAAGCATAGTTTTAGTGGATCCTTAACAAGGCACTTAATTGCCTCTTGTTTTACCACTTGATCCAATGAGTCAATCTTGCACATAGAATTCTCAATAATAAATAGATTGTTAGCCTTAAACAAGTCAAATTCAATGGTATTCTCTCCTATAGTCAAGGAAAGCTTATCCTTCTTTACACTTATATTAACATCATCTGCTAAAAAGGGTCTACCTAGAATAATGAGGATGTTGGCATCCTTTTCCATCTTCAATACTACAAAATCATATATAATAAATAAATTCCCTACCTTAACAAGAACATCCTCTACAATTCCCACTAGGTGTTTGACAGATCGGTCTGTCAATTGTAATGACATATTGGTGGGTTGCAGTTCCCTAATACCAAGCTTCCTAAAAACAGATAAGGGAATCAAGCTAACACTAGCTCCCAAATCACACAAGGCTTTTTCAAGCCTAGTATTACCAATCAGACATGGTATGGAAAAACTACCTAGATCCCTAAGCTTACGTGGTAAAGTACTTTGGACAAGGGTCATAGTTTCATGCTTAATAATTTTTCAACTATTGGCCAAAATATCCTTAAGAAACCTTGCATAAGTAGGCATTTGTTGCAAAGCATCTATAAAGGGGATACTGATATATAGTTGTTTAATCATCTTTAAAGACTTTTCAAACTATTTGTCTAACTTAGCTCTGGCTAACCTTTGAGGGAATGGGATGTGTGGTTGGGAAGGCGTCAGGGAAACCTTTTTAGACACTTGTCCTTTCTCTACAATACCCCCTTCTTTTTCTTTTTCAACTAAAGGCGGTGTCTCTACGTCTTTTTCTACTTCTTTTTCTCCCTTACTTTCTTTGTTAGACACAGGATCATCTAACTGTTTCCCACTCCTTAGGGTCACTATATTATAATGCTCAATAGGATTTGTTTTGGGTGTGCTAGGAAACTTACCTGGGGAATTGCTCGAGGTAGGGAGGAATTAGGCAATATGAGAAATTTGACCTTCCAACATTTTATTGTGCCACTGCATGACATCCATCATAGCCGTCAACTCCTTGACAGAGCTGTTCACTGTCTCATTAGTTTGCTTTTGGCAAGTCATAAAGTCCACCATTAAGTTTCCAAGTTGTGACAGTGATTATTCGGTCGGATCTGACAGTTGTTAGGAAACATGACTACTAGAGCCCTTACTGAAGCTTGAAGGCTACTACCACGACTACCTCCTTGACTTAGATTATTCAGTTAGGAGAAGTTTAGATGAACTTTCCACCCCAGATTATATGTGTTTGAGTAAGGGTCAAATTTCTCCTTTTTGGGTTCTCATGAAAATTATGTGTGGCAACCACGTTTCCTATTTGCTCTTCCAGATCATAAGGCATTCTTGCTTGACAGTCTATAACTGTATGGCCCTGCACACCACAAATCTCACAAGAGAGGTTAGAAGTACCCACTACATTAACATTGCCCTTTTCTAGTTTATCACATTTCTAGCTTAAAGCATCAAACTTAGCCATGAGAAAGTCAATGTTATTTCCCTCATACTTACCTGGGGTGACTCTCTGTGAGTTGTTGCCTTGCTCTCCTACCTAATGGCATTGATTTGCCTCCATCGATTCAATGATGTCAAATGCCTTATTAAGAGGCTTATCCATGAAAGCTGCTCTTGAAGTGGGCAGTGCCATCCTACTTTCATAGTTCAATCCATTATGAAAGAATCAGATTGTGGGCTCTTATTCAAAACCATGATGAGGACAAACGAGTAACAGTCCAAAGAATCTTTCCCATGCTTCAACAAAAGGCTCGCTTTCCTTGGCAAAAATCAGTGATTTGGTTCCTCATCTCACCTGTCTTCGATGGTGGGTAATATTTGTTGAGGAAGGCTTTCTTGCATAAGTCCCATGTAGTGACAACATTCTTGGGAAGAGTCCTCATCCATGTTCTCGACTTACCTGCTAGGGTAATAGGAAATAAGTGTAGGCAGAGCGCATCAACCGAGATACCTTAAAAGTGTTGGGTCTTGCATATTTCCAAGAACCCTTCAAGGAGCTCAATGGGGTCTTCTAAAGGAAACCCACTGAATAGGAAATAGGTGTAGGCAGAGCGCATCAACCAGATACCTTAAAAGTGTTGGGTCTTGCATATTTCCAAGAACTCTTCAAGGAGTTCCATGGGGTCTTCTGAAGGCAACCCACTGAATTGACTTTGCTTAAGCATGCTTAGCAAAGTAGGTGGTATAACTGTAGTTCTAACTTATAGACTGCAACACGTGTTGCGGCAGCAATATTGCAGTTGTGGGTGGCCCACAATTGTTATGTGAACTAAAATCACAAGAATTGCCGTAACGCAATCATAACGCATCTATAATGAAGCCATAACGTAACCGCAACAAAGTCGCAACACCATCCTATTCCATTTTTTTTGTGAAAAAATAAATAAAGATTCAAACTTAAATCTTTTATTCTAATGGATGTGGTTGTGTGAATGTTGGGGAAGGGAGGGAAGCATTTCATGGTGGCTAGTTTAGGTACTGGTAGGCTGCATGATGCATTCAAGGCAAGGAAAAAGGGTGAGGAGGTAGGGGTAGGCCAGTAAGGGGAAATGTAAGGGGGGGGGGGGGGGGCAAAGGGAAAGGTAAAATGCAAACATATAATAATTTCATGCCGCAATGCCCGCCATCCGCATCGCAGCAGCCGTAATGCCCGCAATCGAAACCTCAACCACAATTTAGAACCATCAGTATAACAAAATTCATGTTTGCTGCAACAACTGGGAAACTATCCTAACTGACAACCCACGGATTCTCAGAGCGGCAAAATCCTTTAAGGGTCTAATTGCTTGCTCTTCTGCCATTGCTTTGGTTCCTTTTAGAACAATAATTGCTCTATGCTTTTGTTTTTGTTGTCTCTGCCTTCTATGGAATGTCCTCTCAATCTAAGGGTCTGCTTCAAAGGGTTCCTCTAGACGGAAAGATCTTGGCATACACAAAGAAAAGCAATTGCAAAAGAATAAAGCCCGTGAAGTCCGAAAAGGAGATAAATAAAAGAAAATGAAAACAAGAAATTAAGGGAGAAAATTTTTCTAATTTTATTAAAAAGTGAAAACCACCGAGCCAACAGATGTAGCCTCGGCAATGGTGCCAAAAACTTGATACGTTACCGAAAATGTACAATATCATCCTAGAAATAAAGTATCGTTCTGTCCATAAGGACTGTGTGTTTGGCTTAGTAATTATCGCAGTTTAATATAAATTTAACAAAGGAAATTGAATTAGGGATTTAGGTTTTGAAAACAAAAGAATTAGAAATTCAATTAAGCAAGCAAATAAAATTGGTATTAATTTAGTAAAGAAAACTTTCAGGATTGGGGGTTCACCCTATGATGCTTACTAAATTAATTCCTTTACCTTGTGCTCCTACTTGTTCTTCTTGAGGGTGAATTAACCTAAGGTACCATCCGTTCCTTTTCAAGATACAGAAGGGTGTATAATCAAATTTGCCCTCTACTTTAGTGGTAGTTGTGTTTAATTAAACTCAGTGAGCTCTTTGTCAATCCAATTAATCCCCAAAGGATTCACCTATTTTTGTGGTTTAGACATAGGTTTCTTTCTTATAGTTTTAGTATTTAAGTTTATCTTTCGATACTTCTCCAAATCCCTAAGGTTATGTACACATGGCCAATTTGTTTTGCATAAAGAAAATCGATAGAGAAGAAATCAAGAGTAGAGCAAGCATCACACAGGTATAAAAGAAATTATTTCATTAAGTGTTCATAGGGCTACGCCCAATCCTAAAGTAAAGATGACTACTCAGATATAGCCATAGGAAAAAAAAACAAGTAGAAAAGAGAAACATTCAAACCAAAAAGAGAAAAAGGAGAAGATCGCAATCCCAAGCTCATGTTCTAAGCCGTCAAGAATGGAAGGTTCAAACCCCAATTCCTAAGCCAAAGAACTCTATCTATGTCTACAATTACAAAAGGGTCTAAGCCCAAAGCAATTAGAAATAAAAAATTAAAGAAAAGCAGCATCAGTAACGTGCCACAGGCATGACATTTACCACAGGTAGCCCATGGTGCTTTCTAGTAACTTCTACGGTGTCTTCCTGGAATTCACCACAGGTGTGGCATTTACCACGAGCAGCCCATGGTGTTTTATGGTAGCATTCACTACTACACGAAATGGATTTTAATGCAGGAATTTAAATCGGTTAATATCAAACCGATTTAAAAAAGAAACGCGATGGCATTTTTGAAATTATAACAAACTTTTTTAAATCGATTCAAATCCAACCGATTTAAAAAGTCAATTTTAAAAATAAAATAATACTCGCGCCAACTTTTTAAACCGGTTACAGAGGAACCGATTTAAAAAGTGGGGACTTTTTAAACCGGTTCCTCTGTAACTGGTTTAAAAAGTCAGTTTTTCTACCTACGCGCGCCTTTATTTTTCATTTCCTGCAGCCTTGTTCTTCCCCAGTTCCTCCCTTCTAGCTTTCTTCTCCTCCATTCGCCCCTCATTTGCTCCATTGAAGCTCTCTTCTTCCCCATCCGCTCTGTTGTCGCTGCTGTCGCGCCTGCCGCGTGCTTCGTCGCCATCGCGCCTGCCTCGTGCTCCGTTGCCGTCGTGCCTGCAGCGTGCTTCGTTGCCGTCGTTGGAGTGTGAGCTTGGTGCCAAGCTTGCTTTGGTTGGAGGTAGCTCGCGCCACTGCTGCTGGTGGAGGTCTACTGCTGTTGAACGTGCTCCATTGCTGAGTTTAGAGGTCTGCAAACTGGTTAGTCATTTTAATTTCATTTGGTTTATAATGTTTATATTGGTTAATTTGGTTCATTATGATTTACATTAGTTTACATTGGTTCATTAATTATGTGAATATGATTGTTTCATTTTTAATATTAATTTGAAATTAATCTTTTATGTTAACTATATTGTTACATGAAATTAATTAATAAAAGTTATATATAGTTGAAAATGTTTATTAATATATATAAGAAAAGTGTAATTCGTTATATCTTTATAAATTTATAAATCTTTAAAGACTAGATAAATTATCTAAGTTAATTATTAACTTAGATAAATATGTGGTAAGAATTTTAAGTATTGAAGATTATATTACATAAGATAGAATTAAGTGAAGTTGATTACTTTAGGTAAGTTAGTAAAAAGTAATGAAAAAGAATAAAAGTAAGAAGTAAATTTAATTATATGTTAGCAATTAATTAATTGTTACTACATATGATTTAACAAGTTATATGTTATAAAATATTTATTTATTATAAATTTTAATTATAATATAGTTTGTATATTTATGAGTATTTATTTATTATAAATTTTAATTATATAAAATAAACATTTATCTTGTGCAATGCACAGGCTAAAATACTAGTATTTATGAGTATTTATTTATTATAAATTTTAATTATAAAAAATAAACATTTATCCTGTGCAATGCACAGGCTAAAATACTAGTATAATTAATGTAATTATATTTTGTTTTAAACCCAAAGTTCTATAATTAATTGTGTGTTGTTTTTCTATTGAAATTATACATTATGAGAGAACCTTAGTTTCCCGTTTGAGATTCAATACAATGATTAAAGTGGTAATGGTTGTATTGAATCTTGAATTGTCCAGTTGCACAGTTTAGAAAGATCCATTTTTTTTATACTTTATTAATACGTAATGGTTAAATCTCATCGTAAATTTGATTAAATTTCAGTTTACTCATTTCGTGTTGTGTCTCCGGGTGCATACTTGATTGCGATGAACTTGATGTCACCACTTTCATTTCGTGTACTTGGAGACCAATGCGAAATGCTATCGAAATTTTGTCAAATTTCAGATGAGACTAAACCAATACATATTAATCAAGTTCAAAAAAAATGACTTTCTGAATGGGATAGGACCACACCTTGTATTAAAAAAATGAGACTTACATGCATTAAGATATGGTTTGTGGATCACAGAAGGAAGTTATGGATCGTAGTTGGATTAATTCTAGACGCACAACTAATAAGTATCAAAATGGAGTGGAAGAGTTTATCCAATTCGCTGAAAGAAATCTTCCTGATAGTGGTCGGTTCTTTTATTGTCCTTGTGTTAATTGTCTGAATGAGAGACGATTGCAACTTGAGCAAATACGGGAGCATCTCCTTTGTGATGGCTTTTGCAAGAGTTATACCACATGGACATGGCATGGTGAATTGTTAGACATGCCAAGTATGTCTCAAACGGATCAATTTGATGTACCTATGGATGATCGACCAGAGGACATGATCCGTGATATTGGACCAGAGTCTTTTCAGCGAGGTCAAGTGTACGACACTTTGTGCAGTGATGTGGATAAGCCTCTATATCCAGGGTGCACCAAATTCACACAGTTGTCAGCGGTGTTAAGATTAGTGAATGTCAAGGCAAGAAATGGGTGGAGTGATAAGAATTTCACTAAATTGCTTGAGTTGTTGAATGAAATGCTTCCAGAAGGTAACACATTACCAAGACGTAACTATGAGGCAAAGAAGGTGTTGTGTCTGATGGGATTGGAATACAAGAAAATACATGCGTGTCCTAATGATTGCATATTGTACAGAAAAGAGTTTGAAGAGTTGCACAAGTGTCCCAGGTGTGGGGTATCACAGTATAAAGTGAAGGGTGATGATATTGATGAGAGCACAAAGGAGGGTCCCCCTACTAAGGTATTATGGTATCTTCCAATAATTCCAAGGTTTAAGTGATTATTTTCCAATGCAGATGACGCGAAGAACCTTACGTGGCATATAGATGGGAGAAAATGTGATGGATAGCTTCGTCATCCTGCAGATTCTCCGCAATGGAAGAAAATTGATCGTTTGTTTCCAGTTTTTGGGACTGAGGCAAGAAACCTTAGGCTAGGACTTGCTACGGATGGAATGAATCCTTATGGGAACTTATCCAGTAAGCACAGTTCATGGCCTGTTCTTATAATTATTTATAATTTGCCTCCTTGGTTGTGCATGAAGCGAAAATATGTTGTGCTATCTATGATGATTGCGGGCCCAAGACAGCCAGGAAATGACATAGATGTCTACTTACATCCCTTGATTAAAGATTTGAAAATGCTGTGGGATGAAGGTGTTCATGTGTATGACGGTTATTGTCGTGAAAATTTCATGTTGCGTGCAATGTTGTTTTGTATCATCAATGACTTTCCAGCATATGGGAACTTGAGTGGATATAGTGTTAAGGGGCATAACGTTTGTCCTATCTGTGAAGAAGACACTTGTTACATACAACTAAAACATGGAAAGAAAACAATTTACACTGGGCATCAAAAATTTCTCAGGCCTAATCACCCATATCGTAGACTTAAAAAAGCCTTCAATGGATGTCAGGAGGATGGTATTGCACCACACATTTTAACTGGGAGCAAGTTTATGAGCGGGTGAACGACATCAACGTCAAATTTGGAAAGATTGATAAGAGAGTTACTGGAAAAACCTTATGGAAAAAGAGGTCGATATTCTTTGATCTTCCATACTGGTGCGATCTAGACATTAGACATTGTGTAAATGTCATGCATGTTGAGAAAAATGTGTGTGACAGTGTAATTGGCACTCTTTTGAACATTAAAGGCAAGACGAAGGATGGTTTGAATGCTCGTTAAGATCTGGTTGAGATGGGTATACGCCTCCAGTTAGGTCCACAGTCAATGGGTAAATGGACATATTTGCCTCCAGCATGTCATACCTTGTCAAGAGAAGAGAAAACAAGTTTCTGTAAGTGTCTATAGGGAGTCAAGGTGCCACAAGGATACTCTTCAAATATCAAGAGCCTTGTGTCACTAAAAGATCCTATGAAGTTGGGTTAAAGTCGCATGATTGCCATGTTTTGATGCAGCAACTCCTACCAGTGGCTATTCTTGACATATTGCCTAAAAAAGTTAGAGAGACCATTACACGACTGTGCCTATTCTTTAATGCCATATGTAGCAAAGTCATTGATCCTACGAAGTTGGATGAGTTGGAAAATGAAGCTGCTATTATATTGTGCTAGTTAGAAATATTTTTTCCTCCTTCATTTTTTGACATCATGGTTCACTTAATCGTGCATCTAGTGAGAGAGATTAAAATTTGTGGTCCGGTTTATTTAAGGTGGATGTATCCTGTTGAACGATATATGAAGATCCTGAAAGGGTATAATAAGAATCCATACCGTCCAGAAGCATCTATTGTTGAGAGGTACATTGCTGAAGAAGCCATTGAGTTTTGTACAAAATACTTGTCACAAGCTGAACCTGTAGGGCTTCCAACATCTCGCCATGAGGGAAGATTTTCTGGGAAGGGTACTCGAGGTGTAAACGTTAAACAAATGAGTCGGGAGGAAGTTCTGCAAGCACATTTCTACATATTGAATAACACTGATGAAGTTGAACCTTATTTTTCTGCTCACAAAAACATGGTCAAGAAAAATAATCCTAGAATGCCAGAGAAATGGCAATTGACTGAGCATAACAAAACATTCTTAAACTGGTTTACAGAACAAGTTGTGAATGATGATAATGCTTCTGAGGCATTAAAATGGCTAGCACATGGACCTAACTTTGATGTCATATGTTGGACCGGATACGATATCAACAACTTCTCCTTCTATACAAAGTCATTGGATGAGAAAAGTACTGTGCAAAACAGCGGGGTTATGGTTGTGGCTGAGTCCATGCACTTCTCTAGTTCAAAAGATAAAATCCCTGTTATGGCATCCATGTGTTACTTTGGAGTTATCGAAGACATATGGGAAGTTGACTACACAAAATTCAGAGTACCTGTGTTTAAATGTAAGTGGGTTGACAGTAACATCGAGGTGCAAACCGATGAGTTAGGGTTCATATTGGTCGATCTTAGCAAGGTAGGTTATAAGGAGGAGCCTTTTATTATGGCATACCAAGCAAAACAAATTTTTTATGTTAGCGATCCTTCCAACAAGAGATGGTCAGTGGTTCTCCAAGGAAGAAGTGTGCATGCTAGTCATGAAAAAGAAGACTCAAATTCTGATTTTATTGAGATTCCTTCTTTCTCAACACGAATCCCAACTTTTATTGATGAAAATGAAGTGGATGATGTACATGCCACACGTGATGATCATCACGAAGGAATATGGGAAAACATTCATACTTGACAATGTTAGTAACTTATTTATGTTTATGTTGTATATTCTTGTTGACATTATATAATTTTTATTATATTGTTTAATTCTTTTTATCATTATGTTTATCTTTGAAAATTTAAAACTTCTCCAATGACGGTACTGAAAATTTTTTTCTTTTCCAATCAGGTCATGGTTGATTCTTCTGGTAATCCATCTTATGAGTCTACTAGAAAAAAGGGTAGAAGAGGTACGCATCTAAAAGAACTGACTCTTAGTCAAGCTGGTGACCATCTGATACAAATTCAGTTTGACATGCTTAGTGGGGCACCTGAAGGGGAAAACGCCACAAAATTCGTTAGTTTTGTGGGCGTTCTTGCTTGGAATAAGGTCTCTATCCTTTATGAGAATTGGGACCATGTAGAAGAGAGCATAAAGAACCAAATATGGCAAACTATCACGGTATTTTATTTCTACAATCTTAAATATATAAATTATATTTAATCATATTATTATCAGACATTAACTATTTATTTATTTTTATAGTTGACTTATGATGTTCCACATAATGCCATATTGAAAAAGAAGTTGCTCTCACTTGCGGCTGAGCATTGGAGAGCATTTAAGACACAGCTTACCATGAGATACATATATGGTAAGTTGAAAGACAATTCTCCTTGTGAGAAGTATGCATTTTTGGATGAGGATACGTGGACAAAGTTTGTTGAAAGCCAGGAGGATTCTGTCTTCCAGGTTTAGTTGCAATCATATTTTTCTAATCATACAACAATATTTGATTAATTTTTATTCAATTTAATAGTGTCTTATTATACATAGGAGAAGAGAAAAAAAGGACAAGCGATTGCATCCAAGAATATCCACCCCCACAGATTGTCTCGTAGGGGATATAAGTTGCTTGAGCAGAAGATGATGACGGAGAAGGCGAGGCAACGTCAACTGGAAGCCTCAGCATCTAGTTCTACTACAGATATTGCTCCTCCATCACCACCGCAACGATGGGATAAATGGAAGGTGGCCCGCATGCTATAATCGGGTGGATATATATCAGACAAGACACGCGTTGTTGCTAAGAAGATTGTAAGTCATTTTTTATTTCAAATTATAATTGTAACGTCATATGCCATATTTTTTACACATTTCTTAAATTAAATGTTGTAGGACTCACTGGTTGAGCAGACCTCACAAGGAACATTTGTTCCTCGTGGACATGAGGATATATTAACAGTGGCTATTGGGAGACCAGAACATCCTGGTAGGGTTCGTGCAGCTGGATAAGGTGTAGGTATTTGTGATTACTACGGACCACCCTCACGTAGTGGGCCCAACTCCGGAATTGTCACCAGGGAAGAGGTGGAGCGAATCAGGCAGGAGATTAGAAATAAGCTTAAGGAATAGTTGAGACAAGAGATTAGAGAGGAGCTAGCATCTTTGGGTCTTTCACAACAAAATACAAATGTCCAAACAGAACAAGCTCATACTCCTGTACGTGTCAGCACAAAGGGAAGTTGTGCTGCTGTTGATCCTTCTGGGGAGGAGACTGACACTGATATCCATGAGTAGTGTCAGTTATATGTTGATGGAGAGCCTGTTCGATTAGTGGCCTTTGGGAGAGTATATAACTTGGGGCCTACCATACACCACATGACTGTTGAGGATGATATAGCGAGGGTGGTAGTTGAACAAATATGAGATGCATATGCTCAAGTTCCTGTACCCATCGAGGAGGTTCAGACTATTAGACAGGCACCTAAACAGTTCATTCAATGGCCGAGACGACTTATAAAGGTCACATCAGTCAAGGTATATTCATAAGTCATTTTAAATATTTTTTTTCTATTACAAATTAAAATAACTTGAATGTATTTTATAACTTTACTTTGTATCTACTATTTTTTATAGGACGTTCAACTATCTAAGAAAGATGTTCCACCCAAAAACTCAGAACCTGAAGTTGATCCAATAACACGCTTGTGGCAAGTGGCATCTAGTATGGGGACAGATGTTATTCAAATAGATTGGGAACCGACATTCCTTGGCAGACCTAGTGGTGTAGACCTGTGGATCACCCAGAAGGATGTATTGGAAATTTGTACTGGCAATGACATGTTAAATATCTCAGTTCGTCAATTATGGTTGCTATAAGTTTAATTTTTTTGTTAATCTTTTAAATACGCATCTCAATATTATATTTAACATTCATTTGTATATTTTAGATACATGCATCATCTCTGTCTCTCAAAGGGTCGGGAGAATGTATATGGATTTATAGACCCATTGCCTATTCAGAAGATAGGAAATAAGGATGAAGATTCTCAGGCCTACATTCAGAATTGGATTTATAATGGACAAAAACGGTGTTACCTAGCACCATACTTGCATTGGTAAGTATAAGTTATTTCTTACCCAAATGATTTTAAATGACTTTTGAATGTCATCACATATATTCTTTTTGCAATGCAGCTCGCATTAGCAATTGCTAATTATTTGTCTTAGGGACAATATTGTGACCTTATTGTGTTCATTGCATAAGAAGCCTAACAAAGATTTAAAACAACTAATAGAAAGGTAATTTTTTATTTATAATATATTTCATTCATGCTTTATATTGTAATTATGAAACCTATAAAATGTCTTGTATATCTATTTTTTAATCAGAGTCATGATTGGATATCAAACATTGGCGGGTAGGCACGTGTCACTACAGAGGAAGCCTAGTTGGTTTTTTCCTTATGTAAGTAATTTCCAACTACATATTCTATTACAATTTGTAATTGTTTTTACAATCATTTCTAAAAAAATTCTCATATGGTAGGCTAACAAACAAGTAGGGAGCTATGAATGTGGATATTATGTTATGAAACATATGTTGACCATAGGTTCAGCAGATATTGTGGATTCATGGGACGAGGTAATATAATTTTTTTTAAGTTACAATAATACTTATTATTGTGGTTGACTAATGATTTATCTTATTTTTTTATGTTACAGTTATTCATTGATAGGGAACCATTCCCGCATAAGGACTTGCTAGACATCCGTCGACGTTGGGCAAATTTTTTTGTTGAAATAAGTAATAGATAGTTTGTTTAGAATGACAATAGAAAGAAAAGAATAGTAGTTTTTATTTCATATGTTCCAAATATGTTATCAAGTTTTTTTGGTTAATAAATGAATTCTGATAAATGAATTCTCTAGTTGTTTCTGTGGTATCTGTTTGTATCAGATTTTGGTTGTATCTGTGAAAACAATGAAGCTATTTAAAAAAAATGAAACTTTTTAAATCGGTTGTGCATTAACCAATGTAAAAAGTTCACTTTTTAAATTTTAAAAAGTCTCGCTTTTTAAATCGGTTCTCTCTAGAACCGATTTAAAAAGTTTTTTTAAATCGGTTCATTTTACGGTTTAAAATGTCAATTTCTTTTATATCGATTGTATCTAAATTGGTTGTAAAACCGATTTAAAAAGCCTTTTCTATAGTAGTGATTTGTGGTGTCTTCCTTAAATTTACCATGGGCATGGCATTTACCACGGGCAACCCATAATGCTATCTGGTTTAGGGATTCACATTTTTCTTCATTATATTCTTCAAGTATGGATGCTTGTGATCCCTTCCTTGCTTGTATAAAGTTTTAGCAAACTCCCTATTGCTCTTCCTTGACTTTAAATCACTCCAAGTCTCCAAAGCTAAATCCATTCATGTTAAACTTCCCTTGAAATCTATAAACAAACCACACGTAAAGAGTTCCAAGCAAATAACCTAAGGAAATTAAAGCTAAAACTATTCTTAATAAGCTAAAATGTATGCAAACCTACATGTATTAAAAGAAGAATCCATATTGCTAAAGACTTAAGATAATACAACTATACATAAGTCTTTACGATGCATATGACATTTGGGGAAAAACCACTTTAAGGCATTTTAGTCCTTAACAACCAGGTCATTGTACCATAAAATTATAAGAATAGCAAGAACAAAATTGGGTTCCAAATAACTCCTAAAATTTCGATTTTAACGAAAAATTCTCACACATCCAAATCCTAACAAATAAATATATGATTCACTAACAAACTTGTTCTAAAATTTCGCTTTTCTTACTTTTCTAACTTTCAAGAGCTCTCTTGACACCATGGCTAACAAATACAAGAGCAAAATTTAAGATTTGAAACCATATATTAGCCAAAAATAAAATTGGAGAAAATAGGAAAAGAAACAATTCACCATTTTGGATTGTAGGAAGAAAGAAAATGAGGAATAAAATATAGAAATCGAAAGATATGAAGAAAATAAAAAATTCATCTATTTTCCTCTTTCATTAGGTACTATCTACCATTCCCAAGGTTTCCCATCTCAAGTTGGTTTGGTTTGATGCGGTTGACTCTAAGAGATTCAAGGACAAAGTCCTTGGCCTCGATTTCTACCTGCCATTTCACCTACCTAATATTCCATGCCAACGCAAACAAGGATTTATAGCATGGTAGACAACCAAAACACTCAAACTAATCTAACTAAACTAACCATCTGATTTGAATTGAACTGCTCTAATACCAAAATGTAACATTCTAAAGAGTATTACCTTTTACCTACTTATATTTCTAAAACATAGAAGTTTAAAATATAAGAATATCAGATAAAACTACATGAAAACTAAAATTTAAACATCGATTACATAAATGGGTCATGAATATAACTAATACAAATCTCTTGGCACTTAAGTGTCATACAAAACATCTAGAAGGTACAAGAACATAAACTAAACTCCCATTTGCTACTAGGTACAAAATTATAAACATCTCCTCCAGCAGCGACTTCAAGCTTCAAGCTCCAAGCTACTCCCAAGAGGATTTTACCTACTTAACCTGTGAAAACATGAAACATATAAGGGTTGAGACATATTGTCTCAATGAGTGCTACAGGGACTCTAAGGGTAGACTGACTCTTCTATCCTAGAATCCTTCCTTATCTTATGTGGTTTTGCCTCTCACTAAAACTCCTAGTCCGTTACACTAGATAATTATCTCTCCATCCCTTGGATGAGGTTCCATTACCCTTTTTGGACATCTTACTTCCTATGACACTAGGTGGGGACTTACCCTTTCTTTTTTCCTTATCTTTATCTTTATTTGCCCTTTTTGGGACTTATAAAATAAACCTTCTTTAGGATAAACCTTGCACATACCCATTTGATATCAACTTTCATAAACTACGTCCTCACTAAACACATAGGTTCCCTTGATTTGGCTTTACTTACATTACCTATAAACTAGGCATACCCATCATCTTCTACACAAAGGGCAACACACATGTCTCACATAGGCATTCACATCATATACATTAATTTCATTTTTATTTTGTGTAGTTCTCGATATCTTTATTATTAGGTTTCACTTGTCCATCGTCTTTTCTCTTGACTGATAATGACAACAAAAGACATCCCTCTTGTTATGACCTCTTACTACCATGGGTCAAAAGTGGCTGGACTACCTTATGTTATTGAAGGAGTCCCCCCCATCCTTCCTTTATTGAAGGTTGTTGTTTTTCCTTAGCATCTGAGGGATGACAACCCCTTCCTTTAATGTAGAGGGCCTCCTAGCCTTTTCTTACAACTCATTCTAGAGGTGCATATAACCTTATCTCTCCTTGGTAACCCTGAAATCCTCGCTACGGTTTGCACACCATAATACGCCAAGCGTGCAACTTGAATATGACTAGTACTGGGAAGGTCATAACGTTATTAAGGAGGTACTTTTCTTGAAAGCATAGCTTTTCTTTTAAAACATATTTCTTTGAAAATATATACTTTTCCTAAAAACCCTTCTCTTCATAATACCTTTCTAAAATTTAGGGGAAATTCCCCACCTTTCCTAAGGAGGCATATGATAGTGTCTCAAGTATCTTAAGTGGCTTATTGCATAGAGTTTATAGTTGCATGCAAACCATCCCAAACAAACATAGCAATACATTAAACAATGTCAAACATACAAGAAAAAAAAAACAAGGAAAGCATATACAATGCAACTCTTCCTTGGAGCTGGAATAACTATCTGCTGTCCAAAGGGTCTTGCTTAGCAAAGGCCCTTGGTCACTCAATGCCACTCCACTTCACTTAGTAGACTAGCTCTCTAGAAGTACTTTTGCTCAGCAAACCTAAGGTCTTACTCAACGAATCTTAATACTTCTCTTTACAGTTCCCACCCTCGCTTAGTAGGGACCTACCTCGCTCATCAAATCTTAATACTACTCTCTGGAGTCCCATAGAAAGGACCTACTTTGCTCAGCGAGAAACCAATGGGTTATGAACCTAGAAACTTATGCTTCTCACTCAACGAGTCTCCCACTCGCTGAGTCGCTACGCGAGCACTTATCCAGAACCAAGAAACTCATGCTTCGCTGAACGAGCCTCACACTCACTTAGCTAAAACTGGGATTCTACAATTCATAGCCCTTTACGAATTTGCATTCCCATGGCCATACTTGGACCCAAATAGCCAAAGCATACCAAATCATTCCTAAACACTTATATTACCTTTCTAACCGAATAGGACCCCCAATTATACAAATCTTTCAAAAACCCGTAAATCTCCTACCTAGGGTTCAAGAAGGACAAAAAGGGAAAACATACAATCAAAGGGTTTGGGAAGACAAGAGGGAAGCACTCACTTCCGAGAACTGTTTGGATCTGAACTTCAGGTTGGATCTCTAGTCTCTTCCCACTCTTCTTCTTCTCCTCCTTCCCTTTCCTTCTGTCTTTTCTTCTTTGTCCTTCTTTCTTTCTTTTTTCTTCTCCCTCTCCCTTTCCTATATATAATTATGTGTGGGTGTGGGGTCTGGTGGGCCGTTAACCCATTAGTGGCCCCAGGGTCTTGCTTAGGGTCTTATTATCTTATCCCTATAAATCCTAACATAAAAGTAACTATTATTAATACATATAGGCATTCTTAACCATTAATTTTTATTCTTATTTCTATTATTCAAAATTGAGGATGTTATAGAAAGAATGACAAGAGATGGGAAACATAAATTTCAAAATTTATTCATTCGTTTGGTGTCTTAAATAAAATGGAAGGATGAAAAAAAGTGGTGGGACCCACATTCATATTATATTTGTTCTAAAGGAGATGAAAAAATTGAGAAGTAATTTTTGTAACAGGACTAAATTGTCTTTATTTTTTCATACTTCTTTTTTTCTTTGATATTTTTATATCATTTTACATTTTTTTTTTCTCTCCTTTTATTTTTTCCACAACTAAATAAGAGGAAAGAAAAAATTTAACTTTCTTTTCTTTCATTTTCTTTTTCTACCAAATAATCTGCAAAATTATCTCACTTTCTTTTCCTTTCCTTTTTTTTTTTCTTTCTATCATTCTTTTTTCTTTTCTTTCACTTTTGTTTCTCTAAAACATTAGCAACGCCTCTATCCTATAGGTTTTCATCTGTTAGTAATTTGTTATGTAGCAATCTCCAAGACAAGAAAGATCTGCATGGAGGAATAGAAGAGCTCCATATTAGCTTGCCCTATGAG
This sequence comes from Spatholobus suberectus, assembly GCA_004329165.1. NCBI lineage: Eukaryota > Viridiplantae > Streptophyta > Magnoliopsida > Fabales > Fabaceae > Spatholobus > Spatholobus suberectus. The sequence goes on along the minus strand of CM014731.1, from coordinate 12,238,259 downwards.
ACATTTGGCCTAGGAGGATTCAAAATAGATAGACTTCTTTAAGTGTGAGAGACCCAGAGTCTATGCTAGACCAAACCAATTTATCCTCTAAAGGCATAAGAGGAATATGAATGCACTCAATATTAGCAATAAGAGTAGGGAAATTGTGTATCAAATATTCAAGTATGGACCAAGACTTATGGAAAATAAAGTGCCCAACTTTAGTTGTTCATGGAAATTTAGTTAGGCAGGAGCTTGAATTCTATCAATAATTGGCTTAGAAAGCCAAGTGTCAGTCTAGAAATTGATTTTTCGACCATCTCTAACTTGCCAAGTTGTGTTATCAAGAACTGTTGTGATGAAACTTTTCAAACCATGCCAAATTGACGACTTGACATAGTGAGAAACTGGGGTGCCATCCTTGAGGTATCTAGCTCTGAAGAGGCAAGCCATGGGCTATTAGAAGAGATGAAATCTTAGCAAAGCTTGATGGATGCTGCCATGTTGATTGCTCTAGCTTATCTAACACCAAGACCGCCTTTTAAAAAAGGAGTACAAACTTTGCTCCAAGCAATAATCACAACCTTCTTAAGAAGAATATCTCTAGACCAAATAAAATTCCTAATCCATTGATCAATGGATTTAAGTAAAGAAATAGGTCGTGCATAAATATGAAAACTAAATACAAGCATACCATGGATGACAGATTTGACAAGCTAAGTTCTCCCCATAATGGATAGAAGTAATCCTTTCCAAGTTGCCAATTTAGCCTTGATTTTGTCTGCTATAGGATGAAGATGCGTTCTTCTAGGCTTGCCTTTAAAGATAGGAACACCAAGAAAATTAAACGGAAGCTGACCAGCAGTAAATCCCATAGTGTGAGAGATACGTTGGATTTTGCTATTAGAGATGGAGCCTGCGTAGATTTGCTTTTATTAAGACTAATGATTTGACCAGAGGGTTCACCATAGGTCTTGAATAAATTCATTATCTGTAGCAAGTTATTATTGTCTCTACAATAAAAAAATCATAATATCATCTATATAAAGCACATGACTAGGAGTTTGGAAACCTCTCGATCCAGCCATTGGCAGTAAATGGCCACTTTGAACTAGCGTGAAGATTGCTCAACTTAGGACATCCTCAATAAGACAGAAGACGGGTGGTCACCTTGTCAAACACCCTTTTTATAATTGAAGAAACCAATAGAATGACCATTTATGGAAATTGAAAGCTTTGCTGACTGCAAGATCACTTTTACCCATTGACAGAATTTGGTATCAAAGCCAAATGCATCAAGCACTTTAAGAAGGAAATTTCAATCCATTATGTTAAACATCTTTTTGATGTCAATTTTTAGGCATAAATACCCACTTTTTGTCCAACATGCTAATTACCTCAAAAGCTATACAAATACAATCTAAGATTTGCCTACCTTGTATGAACCCTCTTTGATTTTCAAAAACAATTTTGGGAGCTACAAAAGTGAGTCTATTTGCCAAAACCTTTTTGAACTAAAAATTAACTAAGGCTATTGGCATGTACTGCTCAATTCTATCTGCACCTAGAAAATTTGGGATTAGAACCACCAAGTTTGAATTAAGATTTGGAAGAATCCAGCCTTGAGCGAAAAATTGAAGAATTGCATTGAACACATCTTCAACATTTATATCCCAATACCTTTGATAAAAACATCCACCAAACCCATCTAGGCTTAGGGCACCATTAATGTTCAATGAGAAAGCTACATTTTTAACTTCTTCTTTAGAGGGCAAATTAGTGAGCATTAGATTATCATTTGCTGTTACTAGGGGGTGATGATCGAATTAATCAGATCATTGGGAGTGTAGTTATTGTCAGTGGCAAAAAGATCTTTATAATAGTCTAAAACATGATGTTCTATATCTTCAATCTTGTCTAAAATGGGATCAACCTTTTTAAGCAGAGACATCTACTTTGTTTTAGTTCTGATTTTGGTGACTTTGTGAAAGAAAGTTGAATTTCTATTACCAAATGAATGCCAATTAATTCTAGATTTTCTCTCCCGAATTCCTCCTATAAGTGCAATGCTTTCTCCAACTATAGTTGAACTTCCTTTTCTTGATTTAGTAGAGAGTCATTGTAACTAGAGTCATTTGCTAGATCTTGAATTCTATCAACTTTTGCCATGGCCTTATTCACCCTTATATGCACGTCCCCAAAAATATCGTTGTTCTAAGTTTTAAGCTTTAACTTTAAATTCTTTAGCTTTTATGCAAGAATATGCATTAGACATCCACTAATAGGTCTACCCCAAAATTCTGAGACAAGCCTCTAACAATCTGGATGTTCTGTCAACAACTTCAAAAATTTAAATTGAGAAGGATATGCGAAAGTGCCTTTGTTCAAGGTTAGCAAAAGTGGATAATGGTCTAATATACTTCTGGTCAAAGTGCAGCAAGATATGTTATCCCAAAAAGAAAGCCATGAATTTTTGCATATAGCTATATCCAGTCTCTTTTCAGTCATAGAGCTTCCTCTTCTACCATTTGACCAAGTGAATTTTGATCCTCTAGTCAATAAGTGAGTTAGGTTGCAGGAATTTGTCCAGCTACGAATTTCATCACAAGAAATTTTGAGCGGTAAACATCCTCTTCTTTTCTCATGGGCCCTTAAAATTGCATTAAAGTCCTATATGAAACACCAAGGCCAGCATAGTTTCCTTGAAGCATTGCTAATTCAGACTAGAGAGTTCTTCTTTGGACATACGTAGTGCAAGCATACACAACAACAAAATAAATTTGTTGGTCTTATAATTGTAAAGAGAAAGAAACCTGTTGATTTGAGACTGCAATAACCTTGGGGTCAAGATCCTTTGTACAAACACACCATAAATTTGGAATCAAAGAACTTTTATTATTTACAGAAAAGGTCTTTAACCTTAGATAAGACCAGAGGCTATAGGGAAATGTTCTAAAAGCATCCATGGCTCAGAGATAAAAAGAAAGTCTGGCTTGTGCAAGACACAGCTTTTTCAACACTAATCTAGTGTTATGATTGGCTACTCCTCTAGCATTCCAATAGAGAATTTTCATTATACGTGATTTTTGGGGCCAGCCCTGGATCGAGTTTGATGTATATCAGATTTAAGATTCCTCAATTTGTTCTTTTTCAATTTTTTCTTTTAAGACTTTGTCAAGACTAGGGTGAAATCTGGGTCTTTGCCTGGATCTTTGGCATAAGCATCCTCATCACTTTGATTTGACATGTCTACATACAAATCTCCTTCATTATCATCTCCCTAAAATTTGGATATGATTCTTAAACCATTCTGCAAGATAGGTGGAACAATTGAAAGGTGATTTGGGGTAGGAGTACCTATGTTTTAACCCATTGGCAAGTGTATCAATTTGTGCAAGTAGACAATAATGAGTTGAGTATCGTATGCCAAAAGACTTGCATAATACTAGGTTTTTTCACTCAAATAAATGAATCGTTCAAAGGAGAATTTATACGAACATGTAGAGTGCAATTTTTAAGAAAAAAGACAATAAGCAAAAGCATTGGGGTTTGATTACACTAATCATCCTATCATGAAACATAAAGGTTACCTATTGAGTTTATATTTTATTCATTACCAATAACCCATAATTATATCCAAATCCTAATCCCTTAGTTGAATGAACCTAAATTATCTGATTAAACCATCAATCCCTTGATTAGCTTACCCAAACAACTTGCTTTAAGAAAAGAGGTTTATAGGTGGTTAACAATTCATGTACCATTACTAGAGACAAGATCTATTAAGTGCTCTCTTCAGTTCTATACAAAGAGTTTTCTAACATCAATCAAAACAACAAGAACAAGTCATGGGAGATCAAACCACAATAAGCATTAAGTATGGAAGTAGAGACACTAATGAATACAACATAAACTTCAATAAATAACTTAGAATGTATACATGAGAGTAGATTAGTTACATTAAACCCCAACTGGGAGAAGATTAGCCACTCATGGGTGAGTGAACCAAACAAAAAGATGAAGAATGAAAGCCTTGGATTGAAGCTTCAAGGAGGTGCTTCCTAACACTGTTCCTCTTAGCCCTAGCACGAAAATAGCAGAATGAAGAAATATTTCCAAAAGCCCCCTCCTTTACTATTTTTGTCGAGCATTCTATAACGTCCCAAATTTCAAGTACTAGAAAGAAACCACAATGTAGGTCTTAGTAGAACACTTCTCATGTGTTATTGGATAAAAGATGCCTTAAGAGTTATAATTATTATTATTATTATTATTATTATTATTATTGTTATTATTATTATTATTAATTTTGCACTATAGTGTTGTTATTATATTATTGTTATTATTACCCTAGTGATAGAAATTAGTAAGAATGTTATCATAGAACCCAAAAGAGCATCTAGGGCCCAATAGGGGACTAAAACCCACTAAGCTACATACCCACCCACATGTTATAAGAAGAGAATAGGGAAGGAGAATTAGGTTTAGCCGTCACAAAATAGAAGAAGAAAGAAGGTAGAGAGAATGAGGAAAAAAGGAAGAAGAAGAGGAAGAGAAAGAGAAGAAATAGAAACCGGAGAACCTAAGCCCTAAAACTCAACTTTGCATGTCCCTAAAGGTGAGTGCTCTCTCCCGTGTCCTTTATGTTGTGATTTGTTTATCTATTTACCTTTTTCCCCTCTTTATGCCTAAGTTAGGGATTTGATGGATTTTGAGGGGATTGTGAGTGAGTGAAGAGTTTATAAATTAGATTAACTAATTATCAAGGTAGAAGAAGTGAGTGAGAATTTAATTATTTGATTTGGAGCATTTAAAAGCTAATAACAATAGGAAAAAGAAATTAAAATTTGTACCTTGGATCCGCCCGGTGGAGTTAGATAGCCACTTGGCGACCTTTTTCCAAAAATTAGACTCTGTGTTGGCGCTGGGTGAATGTATTGTTCGCTGGACGTGTGGGCCCGCCGGGCAGGATTCACAACCCGTTGGGCGTACTAGGTCCTGGCACGCATACGCCAGGTGGGATGCACAACCTGCCAGGCAAGTTCAGTCTTGGCATGACCACTGGGGGGACCCCCCATGTCCCGTCGAGCGGATACAACCTTGGTTATTCTGTTTTTTGTGCCTATGAACTCCTTTTCGCAGTTATTAATTCATTGTTGCTTTTTTTCTTATGCCTCATTAAGTTTATACTCGTGATTGTTATTTACCTTGAGAAAACTGAGTGTGATATGAACTTATGTCAATGTTTCATGATAAAAGCCTATAAAAAGCTGTAAGCATTGTATGTGACCATGCATCATAACATTTGAGTTATGTGATGAGGAAAGTATATAGGAATCTGGCTAGTGGAGGCTGGGATAGGTTGTCTAACCCTAGCCTTGGGGTTATCTGATTGGAAAAACTCCAATGGTCCATGCTGATCCCATAGAGACGGGGTATACTTGCAAAAATAGGTAACCCTAACTAGTCGCCAAGAGATATCATACTAGTTGAGGGTGCGAAAGTCGAAGGCATCAGTATCGATTACGCTTCTTATGGCCGTGCATTTACTCCTAGTCTACTTTCCGACAAGTTTAAGTTGGTACCACATGTGCATAAGTAGTGATTTAGGAATATAACATGCATGTGTATCCTATTGTAGTGTGATATTTTGAAGTGTGCTACGTTATAACTATGTGAAATTTGTGCGACCATGTTCATGAGCGATTGATGTAAGTGTACATGTGTGAAAATGTAATTGTGTCTTGTGATGAAGTGTCAAGATTATGTATATGTGATCATGTTATGCATGTATGTTATTCTTGTTTGATGAAAGAAAACAAGGTGTATGTCTAGTTATTAGGCAGAGGATGTGAAATAAATGTATGATTGTAATTAGGATTGTCTTTGCTATCTTAAGGATATGTTAGAAGCTAAACTCTAGGATAGTGTTATAAGGGTTATAGTTGGATAATAATAGTTGTGACAGAGATAGAGAAATGGTGAATTCCCATATGGTGTAATAGATAAGTATGAGACTAGTAAGAGAGAACAAGATGAGAGTATTGAGGTAAGCGTTAAGGGAGTATCAAGAGTATTTTAGAATGTCTATAGCCTTAGACTTGACCCTTAGAGACAACTTTGAATATCAAAAGGAAGAAGAGTAAATTCTAAACATGAAGGGTTTAACTACTAGAGAGAGTTTTGGGTAAGAAAGTATAAGTAATGAGGATGAATTCTTAGGTTAAGAATGAGATAGTAAACCAATATAATAGTTGTAAGAATGAGAGAGCAATTAACAGGAAGTATTGACTATTGAAAGGTGTAGACTCAACCATAGGTATGGAGAATTATGAAAGACCTAGTGAGGCTAAGGCCATGAGAGATAAGTGATGAAGGTTGTCCGAGTAGAAGAGTCTGACCTAGCCGAAGAACTCTTAGAGCACTCACTGAGACATTATGTCTCACTCCTTTAAGTTTCTCCTTTTTAGGATATAGGTGAAAACATGTGTAGATGGGACTTGGAGTCACGTGCAAGAAGACGTAGCTTAGTTTATGTTATGTTTTTATATTATTCTTTATATTTTGTACGACACCTTCAGCTGATAGATGAGTTGTATTAGGCATGTATGTTTTTTTATTACGTTGATCGTATATAATATCTAATTATATTTATGAGTAGCATTTGCATGTCATTTCTACCTTTTTAAGTTTGTTTGTTTTTTTGTTCTTAGAAATCTAGACCTAGTTACAGTAATACCCATTAGGGTGTTACACATTCATTAAGTGAGGTGGCACTGTTCTTCCTTAGCAAACACAAGGCTCGATGAGCGAGAGTCTACTCCCTGGAACAAGTCTTGCTCAGCGAAGATATGTCTCGCTGAGCAAGAGCCTTGACTGCTCTCTGTAATAGATTTCGCTGAGTGAGTGAACTATTCACTCAGCGACTTTGGGCAACTACATTTCTCCTGTCTTGCTTTAGTCTTCTCTCTCCATTTCCTGCAAAAAATCATCAACTGGCAATTAAAATGGCCAAACGTATAGTTCTATTTGTAAATGCTACTTACTTAAAAATCAACTAAAATTTGGGTTTAGATAAAACTTTTAGTTTGGGAAAGAGGGTAATAAATACACAATTAAATGCAAAAAAGATGGACATGATTGACACTTATCACTATGCAACTAGAAACAGTTATAGCCAATTCATGGACAAAGGTAAGGGAAACATGCTGAGCTTTTACCTCAGCATTAAATTCCTGAATGGCATTGTGTATAGGGGACTCCAGATGGATAGATTCGTCTACTGAGTCATCATCCTTTTTGGTATCTATAATATGAGTCAATTGGGCATCAACATCTTCTTTATTCAAACTATAAGCAGAATTGCCATCTCCCATTTATGCATGTCCTTCTGTCTCTCCAATATTTTGCCCTTCTTCAATGATAGGATTGACATTAGCTTGGAGACTACCATCAATATCAATAGGTGGTGTGTTTGTATTCTAGCATTATTTTGTGCTACTGATTTTGGAACATAAATCTAGGCACCAAAAGGTTTCTCTTTCTGAGCCAAGAAACTTTTTTTATTATTCTTGCTACTGATTTTTCCTTCCTTACTATTACATTGAGCAATATCATGGTCAATTGATTGGCAAAAATTGCAAAAAGGAGGCAATTTTTCATATTCTATGCCAACAAAAAAAGCTAAGTTCTCTCTTTCAACCATAATTTCAATATGCATTTTTATCATGAGATCTATATTAACTAGACCCGAGCATAATGACCAAATACTCTGTTTCGTGTGGATTTATCTAGAGAAATAGGTGTACTTATACCAGTTGCTATTTCAAATAAAATCTTCGGCCTCCAATACTCTTGAAGAAGATCAAAAATTCTAACCCAGCATTGAGCATATTTGTTCCTTTGGTTGTGAGGACTGAAATCCAGTGACCACTGTGACAGTTTGAGAAGACTTGGCTAAAGGTTCCATTTGCCCGAAGCCCACACACTGTGAAGATCCTCATGTGAAGAAAAATTAAATTCATAAAAACCTTTGCTAGGAGAAATCATGCTCCAATGACCTAGGGGCTTCCATAGTTTTGCGTGTATCTCACGCAAATCAGTGGATTTGATTGGTTTGCTTCCTTTAGGCAATAAAAGGTGACCATGAAGGTTGTTTTTGCATCCAGCAAGCCCCTTTTGATATTCATCTTCAGAAATCTGGATGGACATTAAATATCCTTTGACACACAGTCGAGGTAACTGACTGAAGGAAATATCGAAAGAATTGTTAAAGGCTTGAGCAAAAGTTCGACATTGGGGTGTAGGACTCGATGAAGAAGAAGGTTGAGTAGGAGAAGGTGGAGCAAGAAAGCTCCATGGGTAGATAGGAAAGTCCATGGTCATCGTGCAAACCCTATGACACCACCATTAGGGTTCCCTTACCATCTTCCAAAGCTTCCACATAAGTAAAGAATTATCAACTCTTATATTATAAATTTTGAGTTTTTAACTTGAACTTGAGGATGCATCTTTTATTTTACTATCTTCATTATTTTGATATAAGATTTGATTTTACCATTATTTAGCATTGATCATAATTTATAAATTTTAAAATTATTAAATATTATAAATTTTTCTTTTACAACAAGACCTTTTGTATTAACCCTTTTTGTTTTAAATCTTAATTTTTTTATTTTAATACATGCTTTTACCATTATTTAACATTTATTGTTATATTTTTGAATTTAAATATTATTAATTATTTTCAAAGTTTCATTTTTTTTTCGTGAGAAACAGAATTAAATAAACATAAAAATTAGTCAAAAATTTTATTTTACATTTAGAGGTTTTTATATTAATATTTTGTCTTAAATCTCAAATTCTTACATTATCAAATTAAATTGTTTCAATTTTTTTTTAAAAAAAATACTCTTTTACCTTTAAACATAAGTTACTTATAATTTTCAATTTATATATTTATTTTAGTGAATTATATGTACTTATTTTATAATTTTAAATATGCCGTTTTAAATTTTCAAATTTCATTAAAATTAAAAATATTCATATAATTAACGTACAGAATACTTACTAGCTATTTTACATACATGACAAGTAGGGTTTAGATTCTCTCACAGTACGAGAAAGAATCCGATCCATTTATTTCAATATATAACACCACCTGAAAAGCAAAAAACACTCTTCCTACAAAGGGCCAAAAAAAAAAAAAAAAAAAAACGAAAGGAAACATTGTCCACACATGTAAATTCAACTTCTCTATCTATGACTTCAATGAGCCTTTTAAGCCACTCAAGTACTTCGTGACCAAAAGTCCTTCCCAACGCTATTCCTGCAATAAGTCCACCCCCATACCCAATCAGAACCACTTTCCACTCAAATTCACCGAAAAATACCGAGTCTTGATCATCATCAGATGCAGAAGTTGGAGGAAATGGTGACCCTGCATCATCTTCACATTTCTTGAGTAATTGATTCCCACAGAGTACTTGGTTACCCTTAAACGAAGTACCTTCGAATGTAGAAAACTGCTTATTTTGTGGTATAGGACCTGAGAGTTTGTTAAAGGACACATTAAAGTATGACAGAAAGGTTAATTCTTCCAATTGTTGGGGAATCTTCCCTGATAACCTGTTGAGAGAAAGGTCCAATGCTTGAAGTTTTGATAGCTTCCCTAAGGAAGAAGGAATGCAGCCACTAAGCATGTTGTTGGACAGGTTGAGCAAAACAAGGCCTGTTAAGTCTCCCATAACATCTGGAATCTCCCCACTGAATTTATTACTTGAAAGATCAATGGCTATCAAGTTGTAAAACTTTTGGAGATTTCCATAAACCATGACCATCCCTTTGTTAAACATTGTAAGTGAATAAGCATCACTATGCTCCAAACCGATCCTTCCCAACATCGAATAGAATACATAATCAATATACTGTAATTCACTTTTGTTGGCACCTTTCATGAATTTCCAATTCTGGATTGTTTTTGAAGGCAATCTTCCAGAGAAGTGATTGCGAGAAAGATCAATGATGTGCAATTTGGGAAATGTGCATGTTGTAGGGCACCTTATATATCCATACAAATGATTATCACTTAAAGCAACAACTTTCAGCTCGGGAAGAGTTCCCAACCAACAGGGAAATGAATCATTAATTTCGTCATGACTGACATCAATATACTCCAGCATCCTAGAGTTTGACCAGTGCTCTTGGCAATTGACCCTTCAGATTGTTATTGCTTAAATCTATCATTCTCAGCGCACTTGTTATCATATATGTATGAGGAATGGGGCCAAACAAGTTGTTTCCTTTTAGCAGCAAAATTTGTAGGGATTGGCTAAAACTTCCCAAACATGAGGGAACCATGCCGGTTAAGTTGTTAAATGATAAATAAAGATGCCCAAGAGATTTCAAATTGCATATCAATGAGGATCATGGTTCTAAATTGCGGTTGCGGTCGCTGTTGCGATTTCATTGAAATCTCTAATATTGCGGAAAATTGCGGAAAAATGCGGTTGATGCGGTTGCGATGCGGTTGTGGTGTGTCCAAAAACCTTTACGTTGCGGCCGCAATTGCGGTTGCGGACCGCAATTTAGAACCATGATGAGGATATTTTTCCTATCAATGAGTTGTGGGAAACATATATGTTCTGAAGACTTGTTTTTCCCCATATCCAGCTGGGGATGAAGTGATATTATTGTATGGCATGTAAAGATGTGACAACTCAGCCAAGTCCCTGAGAAAATACGGAAACTCATTCAGATTGCATGAAGCCAAACATAACGCTTGAATTCGAGAAAGGCTTGCATTGGATGAATTTTTTCCGCTAAGTAATGACAATTTATTGTAAGATAATTGAACCACAATTAACTTTTTGAGCATTAGAAACTTCTCAAGCTCTAATTCTCCCTCCAACAGATTACCATGCACAAAAATACTTCCTAGGTTCTCTAGTTTGAAGAGAGAGTTTGGAATTTCACCCTGAAGATTATTTTTTGCAAGATCAATGTCAGCTAAATTGGTTTGGTTCATTATCCAAGATGGAATTTGTCCACCTAAATTGGTGTGAGATAGGGATAATGCAGATAGCTGGGTGAGATTTGCAAAACATAATGGAGTCTCGTTGCTAATATTTACAGAGGTCAGGTCCAACTCATTTATTCCTGACAATTTACAAATCCATGAGATGTTGTCAGTAGTAAATTCATTATAACCAACTCTCAGGGTGCGTAATTTGGTAAGATTTACAGAGAATGAAGAAAGATGGCCCTTGAATTTGTTCGCTGCAATCTCTAGAAACGTAAGCTGAGTGAGGTTCCCAAATGAAGAAGGAATAGACCCTGAAAATTTTCATTGTGAAATTGATAACCAATTCAAAGACTTGAGATTTCCAATGGATGCAGGTAGTGTACCGTTGAAACTTGTGCCAGAGAGTTGTAACTTGGTAATTTGAGCACTTGAATTAAAATCAGGAAATTTACCAGTGAGGTCTGTGTTATTTCCCAAAATCAGATATCTCAAGTTTGGAAGATGGAATATTCCAGGTGGAAATTCCCCATATAGTTCACAATGATAAAGAGAGAGTTGTTGCAAAGATGTAAGATTTGTGAACGTATCAGGTACAGACGATGAAATGGTCACCAAATTAAGACGAAGTATTTCAAGATTAGTTGAGTTTTGAATTAAGCTTCTTAGAGAGGATGTTTGAGACTCAAAAGATTGATTATATCTGGAGAATAAAATGTACTGCATAGATCAAGAGACAGTAACTTGGACAAACGTGAAACTTGTTGTGGGATTTCACAAAAAGAATTGGCTACAGAAAGGTTCAGGTATCTTAACTGTGAAAGCTCCCCAATCCTAGATGGGATTTGAGAGTAATTGAAGTGATTATCAGCAAGATCAAGCCTTTGAAGATGTTTGAGGTGAAAGAGGCTGGTATTAGCATCCAATGTACCATAGATTTGGCTGCTACTAAGATCAATGCTAATGACATGACCTGTGTGCTTATCACATTCAATGCCATCCCATGAGCAGCAATTTGTGGTTGCATTCTGTTACGATTTGTGTGCCGTAACTCATGATCTTCTCGATCGAGTGTCATCCGCTCAAGGGGTTCACACTGGGAGTTTTTTGCCCTCCCCAGGAATCGAACCCCGTGTCATCCTTAAGTACACATGGAAAGCTGACCCTAGTACCACTTGGGCTTTGTAACGATTTGGTCGTTACTCATGATCTTCTCGACTGCAGTGGTGGGGAATTGTTCGTCCTCTAACCGCTAGGGAGTTTTTGCCCTTTCCAGGAATCGAACCCCCGTGTCATCCTTAAGTACACACGGAGGGCTAACCCTGGTACCACTTGAGCTGCTAACCCTGGTACTGGGGGTTTGATTCCTAGGAAGGGCAAAAACTCCCTAGCGGTTAGAGGACGAACAATTCCCCACCGCTGCGGTTGAGAAGATCATGAGTAACGGCCAAACCGTTACAAAAAGGGAGCCCTTTTTGTTACGACCTCGGTGGGTCGTAACTCATGAACTTCTCGACCGAATGTCATCCGCTCAAGGGATACACACTGGGAGTTTTTGCCCTCCCCAGGAATCGAACTCCCGTGTCATCCTTAAGTATACACGGAGGGCTGACCCTGGTACCACTTGAGCTGCCAGGGTTAGCCCTCCGTGTGTACTTAAGGATGACACGGGAGTTCAATTCCTAGGGAGGGCAAAAACTCCTAGTATGTACCCCTTGAGCGGATGACACTCGGTCGAGAAGTTCATGAGTTACGGCCCACCGAGGTCGTAACAGTTACCAATAGATTAAAATATACACACAAACACATTATTTATTTTATAATTTTAAAATATGCTATTTTAAATTTTCAAAAAATTAAAATTAATCGTATAACGTACAGAATACGTAGTAGTTACTTTGCTTACATGAGACGAAGGATTTAGATTCTTTCACAGAACGAGAAAGAATCTATCCACTCTGTTATTTCGAAACATGACACTATCTGAAGAACATAAAACACTCTTGCTACGGAAAGATGAAATGACAATAAACAAAAGGAAACATATATAGTCCACACTTGTAAATCCAACAGCACCAAAAAAAACATGTAAATTCTACTTTTCTGTTTACGAGACAAATGAAATGACCTTATTAAGCCATGCAAATATCTCGTGACTGAAAGTGCTTTCCAATGCCACTCCCGCAAGAAGTCCACCCCCATACCCGATCAGAACCACTTTCCCGTCAAATTCAATGAAAAATCCTGAGTCTTGATCATCATTAGAGGCAGAAGGTGGAGCAAATGGTGACACTGCATCATCATCTTCACATTTCTTGAATAATTGAATCCCACACAGTCCTTCGTTACCCTCAAATGAACTCCCTTGGAATGTACCAAACTGCTTATTTTGTGGTATAGGACCTGAGAGGTTGTTAAAGGACACATTAAAGTATCCCAGAAAGGTTAGTTCTTCCAATTGTTGGGGAATCTTCCCTGATAAACTATTGAGAGAAAAGTCCAATGCTTCAAGGTTTGAAAGCTTCCCTAAGGAAGAAGGAATGCTGCCACTAAGCATGTTGTTGGACAGGTTGAGCAAAACGAGGCCCGTTAAGTCTCCCATTAAATCTGGAATCTCCCCAGAGAATTTATTGCTTGAAAGATCAATGGCTATCAAGTTGTAAAACTCTTGGAGATTTCCATAAACCATGACCATCCCTTTGTTAAACATTGTAAATGAATAACGAGCTGCTTTATTTGCCCGAGTGAAACTTCCCAACAACTTATACGGTGGATATTGCACATGCTGTAATTGACTCATGTTTGAAGCTTTCATGGATTTCCAAGTCTGGATTGTTTTTGAAGGCAATCTTCCAGAGAACTGATTGCGAGAAAGATCAATGATGTGGAGTTTGGGAAATGTGCATGTTGTAGGGCATCTTATAGATCTATACAAATGATTATCACTTAAAGCAACAACTTTCAGCTCCGGAAGAGTTCCCAACCAACAGGGAAATGAATCATTAATTTGGTTATGGCTGACATCAATATACTCAAGCATTCTACAGTTGACCAGTGCTCTTGGCAGTTGACCCTGCAGATTGTTATTGCTCAAATCTATCATTCTCAGACCACTTGTTATCGTATTTGTTTGAGGAATGTGGCCAAACAATTTGTTTCCTTTTAGCACCAAATCTTTCTTTAAAGCATTATAAGCACCAGGAATGAAAGCATTATAAGAAGCAGAGTTGCTAACAAATCTTTCTTTAAATTACAGCAAGGCATAGCTTTCATCTTCATGGCATCTTGTAGGAGAAACGAAAAGAAGACAATTAGTAACAGTGAATGAAAACAGTGAATAAAGCAAGAGAAACTGTGTTGACAAAGCAAAAGACCACCAACACCCCATTGTATCCTTCAATAATTTTTAAGCTGAAATATTCACATAGAAAGTGAAATGCACCAAGTGGTTTTTATACACAAAATCTCAAATAATCGACTGTTTGTGTAAAAATATGAAATCACGTGCATTGAGCCACTGACCTTTAATGGGGATGAAAATGTTACGAAAATGATAATCAGTTATCGGTGACTTTCGTGCATTTTAGGTAAGAAAATTATGGCGCCGGTCAATTTTCTGCGGTTGCCTTAAATGTTATCACTGTTCCATATAATAATTTCAAGCATGCATTTTACATTTTACGTAGTAATACATTTAGTCGTCAATATCACTGATCTATTTAGTTAGTTCCTAAATTAATGAAAATTAAAATAGTTATTATGAATAATAAGAGATTGAAGAATATTACAAAGAGTTTAATGGTCATGCACTGTCAGTGTAAAAAGTTTTACATTGTCATTCAATCAGAAATCACCATTAATATGACTTTTAAAGTATTTATTATAAAAGTTAACAAACTTATAATAAATGGTAGTTTGTGATTAGATGACAGTGTAAAACTATTTTATACTGTCAGTGCATGACCATTAAACCCTATTAAAAATTGCTTTGAAAAGGTAGAATGATGTGACAAATTTTAACAGTTTGAAAAGCTTTTATAGCTGAAAAACAAATATAATATAAACTAGTACTTGTAACCGTGCAATGCATGAGATATTTAGATTGTGTAAATAGAAATAATTATTAGTTTTTTAAAATTGTATTTTACAATTTATTACTTTAAGTAATTACATAATAAAATGAGTAAGAATATGAAATAAAGAATGAAATATCTAAACTATTTATTACAATGTTGCATGAAGAAGATAAAATTATAAATTAATTAAGTTTAAATTACAAAATTAGACATCTAAACATTTTACTTTTAATCTCATGTATAAAAATTTAAGCCAAGGTTCAAGTATCTCAAAATAATAATAATTTTATTAAAAACATATATAATGTTCTAGTAATTTTTTTATCGTATTAAATGAATAATTTGAATTAAAAAACTCTTTTAAAAGTAATATATAAAAGGTTAAAACAGAAAGTTATTTATGTATTTATATTATAAATCATTCATAATAGTTTACATGGATTCTAAACTATTTAAGTTAATCTTTTGCCTCTAAAGAAAGGTAAAGAATCATAGACATGTCTCTAAATATATTTATATATTAATTAAACCAATTATGTGTATTTGATACATTTTAAAAACAAAAATTATGAAAGTTCTTTTAGGCCAAAACTTACACATTATTTCTTTTCCATAAAACAATAAACTAAAATTGCTTTCGATTGACTTTTCCTTGTTAAAATTTATTCGATCAATTTTATTTATTTTTCAAATAATTTAAATGATTATTTATTTTCCAAATAATTTAAATGAAGATTTTTCTTTCATGTCACTGGTGGAAAAAAATTGCATCTTGTAGTTATATGCTACCCAATATTTATATATGTAATAAGTAAATATAATAAAAAAATAGCTTATACATATCTAATTTTAGTGTTATTGTGTGTTACTCTCCCACTATAATGCTTATATATATGCTACCCAATTTAGATGCTTATTATTATCCGTTACTCTCCCATCATGATTTTAGTCTTCACTTTTTATTAGACTATTATATCTTTTAATTAATTTCTAAATTATCCATTATTTTACTTTTTAAATATTTTTAAAACTATTCACTATACTCTCTGTCTTTTATTTTATTTTTATTTTTTAAAAATGAAGAGAGGCACAGAGTGCCTCTCTTTTCCTAGTATATAATAATTAAAATTAATTAACCTAATTATTTATTTAGCAATTATACTAATTAATTTAATTATATATTTTGAAATAATATATTTTTTTAATTTAAATTAATCTTACTTCCCTTTTTTAAAAAATATAGATCTCATCATTACCTTAATTAATTAAAATTACATTTTGAATATTGTTATTTTCTTTTTTAAAATATATATCTCTTAATTACCTTTATTAGTTGAAGAGTTGACTCACATACATTTAAGTAGAAAAAATAATTATATATAATTAAGGTAGTTATCTTAAATATATATAATTGATAATTGCATTCATTATCATAATCAGTCGTAAATACCATAAATAATATAATTATGTAATTTTATCATTAAAAATAAATATTTCTAGTGACTTTTAATAATTATATTTAATAAAAAATAAATTATATGTAATAATTATAGATATTTTTCTCAATTATATATTTAATAATTACATAAATAAAAAATTCAAGCAACATATAATATTTATATTTAATAAAAATTAAACTATATATAATAAGTGCATTAACTACTTTTTTTGGTTACCCAGGTATCCTTTGTAACATCCTAAAATTATTATATAATTATTTAGTTGTTATTAAAAAAATAAATTTATTACTTAGTGTAAAGACTCTAGCAGACATACAATACTTGCATTTAATAATAAATAAATGATATACAATAATTATAGGTAATTACACCAATTTTATATATTTAATAATTACATTAATTACTTTAATCATATATTTAAAATAATATATTTATCTTAATTCAAATTAATCTTACTTTCCTCTTTTAAAAAATTATACATCTCATAATTACCTAAATTAACTTAAGTATTGTCTCACATGCATCTTAGTGAAAAAATAATTACATATAATTAAGATAATTTTCATAATTATATGAAATTGATAATTACATTAACTACCGAAATAAGTTGTAATTACCAAAATTATAATAATTATTTATTTTTAAAAAAAATAAAGAATTTCTAATGAACAATAGTGTGATTACATTTATTTCTCACAATCCATTTGTTATAACTTCATAAAAAAAAAAAAACAATAATCTACCCATGAAAAAATTTAAATAATAAGCTTTTCTATAATTTTTTTTAACAAGATTTAACTTATAGCTACATATATTGCTTTATACAATCTAATCACTTAAATATAATATGTTAAAATAGTCATTTAATCTTTCACCTAAACGCCATTGATTTTTTTTTTTTACTTTTACTGATAAAATGTATAATTATATTAATTAAGATAATCATGACCAAGTTACCAAAAAATATATATATATATATATATATATATATATATATATTAAAGTAATAAAGATTATTTTAAATTAAGGTAATTAAATTTACTTTAAAATACCTAATTAAAATAATTAATGTATTTATTATTATATTTAAATTAAGGTAATAATTTTTTTTTGAATTAAGATAATTAGATTTACTTTAAAGTACATAATTGAAATAATTAATGTATTTATTATTTTATATAAATAAGGTAATTACCTGCAATTATTATTATATTATATATAATATATAATTAAAGTTGTCAAAATAATTAGACTATACATATTGATTTAGTTATCATCAAAGATAATAAAAAATATATATTAAAAACATGCGATATTATTATAATATTTGTTGTAATATGAATTTGAACATTCAATATTAAAATCAACACATTTCTTTTTTTTATATCTATTTTAATATTTTTTATTTTTTTCACTATATGATGTTTGAACATTCAATCTTTTGATTTTTAAAAAATTTAATTATTAATATAAATAATTTAGACTATGAATTTCAGACCATGGTCCTGAATTGTCACTTCATTTAGATCATTTTTTGATATCATTTTTTTCCATGTAGAATGTGAGAACATCATCATTTTTCAATACTGAGCATAAATCAAGCCTTTGAAGAGTCTAATAAAGAAAACTTTACAAACTAAAGAAAATTGGATGCAATGACATCTTTCCCTTCCAAAAGCCACAATTACTTTCTATGCCTACCACCTGCAACCAAATACCAAAGGGTAAACAATAGAAAAAAAAAGGAAATAAGAAAAATAAAGAAAGAGGAAATAGTGAAATCATTAGAAAAAAAAATTGCAACATTGTCAAACCACCTTCATGCCTACATCCACCATCTATATCATACCCCTATTTCATATTGTTTCAAATCATGAAATAATCCTTCAAACATCAAGGAAACCGTCCAAAAAATAAAGTGCAGAGATCAAACTTAGAAAATTAATCCCACTCAATATACTTCCAAACTTGATAAATTAATCCACCAGCCCATACAAAAAGGCAAGAACTACAAAGATTAAAAAAAATTCTAAAATCAGGAATCACTAAACCCCATTAAAGATATCAAAAGAACCAAAAAAAGATTTCAAAACTCATTGACGATCAAAGAAAAAAAGAGAAGTATAATTTTATCTATAAGAGTAGCAATGGAGCATTGGTAAAAATTACCAATGGAAGAAAAATAAGACATGAATGAACAAAAAATTACCATGCAATGGAAGTGAATGTAGAAAGAAAAATAGAGGGATAGAAAAATAATAATAGAAGTCAAATATTGAATAAATATTCAACACTACTTAATACAATTTATTAAAATTACCCTTAATTGGCTCCAACACCTAGCTCCCACTAATTAATACAATTTCTTAAATTAAATAAATAAATAAAAAGAAATTGTTTAAAGTGCCATTATTTTGAGTAGAAGAAAAGTGCGTCAAAACTGTCTTACTTTATTATAATATATTATATAAAATATAAAGATAAAGATAGAGTTTTATTATTACGAAACTTGTGCATAGAGAATTAATTAACAAATCGTACATTGGTCTTACTTAGTGACCTTTCAATTTGCTTTTAAATTTATCATAATGTAATATTTTCACATTCTTACAACAATATTATTATTATTATTATTATTATTACTACTACTACTACTACTACTATTACTACTTCTACTACTACTACTACTATTATTACTAATTGTTAATTAATTAATTAATATTAAGTAATAATAACAAATTAATGTAGAATTTATGTTTATAAATAATTCAATTTAAAATGGACATAATCATAATGAAAATAAATACATTAAAAAAAACTTGTGCATAGAGAATTAATTAGCAAATGGTACATTGGTCTCACTTAGTGACCTTTCAATTCGTTTTTAAATTTAACATAACGTAATATTTCCACATTCTTACAGCAATATTATTATTATTGTTGTTGTTGTTGTTGTTGTTGTTGTTGATATTAAATAATAATTATTATTATTAAATTATTAATTAATATTAATTAATAATGAAAAATTAATGTAGAATTTATGTTTATAAATAACTACCCACTAGGGTTAACCTAGTGGTGTGAGTTGGAATAGTATGCATGAGGCCATAGATTCTAACCTCATTGCGACTATTATACACCAAAAAAAATATTTATAAATAACTCAATTTAAAATGGACAAAATCATAATGAAAATAAATATATTAATGAGTCGCATTTCCATATTTAATTGATTTAATGTTTTAAAATAGAATTTATTGTGAAAATAAATTAACATAAAATTTATACTAGAAATTATTTATGAAAATAATTTATGTGAATTTATTGATTGATTGAAATTAGTCCAAGATAATTTTCTATTTAAAGCTACTAAAACCTTAAGAAATCCTATTTAAAGTTGCTGACATGCTAATGTAGCTAATTAATGCTCCAAAAATCCTACAAAACCTTTATATATATATATATATATATATATATATATATATATATATATATATATATATATATTAATTGAAATGTTATAAAAAATAATTTAATGAGTTATCTAATGAATAAATGAAATAAATTTTTACTTTTAAAATTTCTGGAATTTGGATTTGACAAAAAGAATAATAATTCAATCGGTATAAGTAGAAATAACATAAATGGACACCATATCTTGTTAAAGAAAATATTTCTTATATTCTTGTTTTCTCTTTCTTGATTTCTTTCATTCAAAATTTAAATTTTTTTTTCTATATTTTTCCTTCCTATCTATTTTCCTTTCTTGTTAAATTTCAAAATTAAAAAAACAAAATTTTTCTCTCTTTCCTCCCTTATCTAGCATGTTTCACATGAAATTGGACACCTGAAAATCTGAAATTTAATTGAGCTTGGAAAAAATGCACCTGGAATGTGAATCTTGAATTCTTGCCATTAATTGCCCGTTGACCAACTTGATCCTTTTTTTGCTTCAATTTTCACTTTTCTCTCTGCCTGGAACACCACCGAATTCAGCATCCCAATTGAAGGCATGCAAGACATTCAATTTTGTCTTATGATAGGTGCGATTTTAACCTGGCATAATTTCCACCCTTGGTTCCACCACCAAAACATTTTTCCATCCACTGGATCAAACAAGTGAATCACTCAAATTCAAATTGGATTCACTTCCACGTCAATCTTTCTCAGAAGAAAGGAGTGGGCATTCTCTTCATTTTTATTGGGCGGCTTCTAAGGTCAAGTTACAAAATGTGGTTCATGTGGAGCAGAGCATGGACCGTTTTGTAATAAAAATTTAAAATTATTTGCTAAGAAACCCCAATGCAATATGAAGAATATTTATTAAAAGACATGCTGCAAAATGATATCGATGATCTGAGAGGGTTACAGCGACTTTAGCATGGAGAACCCCCACATGCACCTTGGAATTCAAGAGCACCGGCAAGGTTGAACCTGTGCAAGAAACCTGACAAGTTTGGATGTTTTGGGCGAAGACCCATCACCACTTTCGTTCTGTGAATGCTGTTAATGTTATTCACTTCTTCAAACAACTGTTTTCTCCATCAAAGCCAACTCAAGTGGCCTATTGCTACTATATGACTTTAAGATAACCTATTTAAACATACCAAAGGATAAGTTGTTGAATTGGCTCTTGTTGGGGAAATAAACCCCTCTTTATGTACAACAATGTGGAACGAACACACAAATAACACTACAAATAAAAACAACGGAAGAACACAAATTTATTTAATGTGGTTTGGTACCTCTTTTTTACGTTCACGAAACATCTCAATTATTATTTATTCTCTCAGTAAAATTAACTTCATTACAAGTTTTCTGGACAAATTTGAAAAATCATCCCTTCCCATAACCTCCCTTTCACTTAGAATAATGACTCCCTCTACAGGTCAGATAGTTCTTCTCACCTCAAGAACTTTCGTTTATACAACTTGCATTCTAATGTTAAAAGAAGAAACAAATCTCTAAAATAAAAATAATATCTTTAAATTTAAACAATGTCTTAAAGTTTTGAAATAAAAAATTTGAATTGTTTTCCAACAACTCTTTAGTCCTCTAATGGTTCTGAAGGAGACAGGGATCATCAAATTGGGGGAAGCTGAAGTGAGGTAGTTGGAGAAAAAAAAATATTCCTCTCTTGAAGCAACAAGCAATGCTGGGAGGCATGAGAAAACGATAGTTTAATGATTCCTGATGCTTTTAGAGCTGCTCAAATTGAGGGAATTTCTAGAAGGTAAGTGATCAACAAATTAGAGCCATTGTAAGGCTTGGGACTAATGTACCTCTCACCATGCAAGGTCCTAAGACCCAGATCTGTAGATATTCAAACAGATTTTACCAGACAACACTGCTTTCCAAACAAATGTTACATGAAGTTGTTTCTTATGCACCTTTACTAAACTCAACATGATAACTTTACCAACTCAAAGTGTTAGGGACCAAACACTCAAAGTGATAGGACCAAATAATGAATATGTAAACTTCATTTAACCGGTTAAGATTACCTCAGGTCATATTTGGTGTTTCACCATGCACTACCCTTGTGCTGGTTGACCCTAGCCAGAACATATTTTTTAGGAGAAAATTTATTTATATAAGGCCTTCGATGAGATTTTTTAAAGGAGTTTAATTTTTATGCATTGTCAGTGTAAAAATTTTTACATTGACAATTAATTATAAATCATGGTAGGTATAATTTTTAAGGTTGTTATTGTAAACATCAATAAACTTATTATATATGATAATTTGAGATTGGATAGCGATATAAAAATATTTTACACTCATTGCATATACTGTTTTCTCTTTTAAAAAGATAGGATTTATTTTGGCAAGACCTTTATTTTATTTTTTATATAAGATTAAAAGAAAGGAATTTATTTATTTTATTAAAAGAAGAATCTATATTATTAAAGACTTAAGATAATACTACTATACGTAAATCTTTACGATGGACATGACACTTGAGTAACCACCATTTCATTGTACCATAAAATTATAGGACCGTCAAGAACAAAATTGGGTTCCAAATAACTCTTAAAATTTCAATTTTAATCGAATATTCTCACACATCCAAACCCTAACAAATAAAAATAAATACATCATTCACTGACAAACTTGTTCTAAAAATTTGTTTTTCTTACTTCTCTAGTTTTCAAGAGTTCTCTTGACACCATGAATAACAAATACATTAGCAAAATTTAAGATTTGAAACCGTAAATTAGCCAAAAATAAAATTGGAGAAAACAGGAGAAGAAACAATTCATAATTTTTAGGTTGAAAGGAAAAAGAAAATGAGGAATACAATACAGAAATGGAAAGATATGAAGAAAACAAAAAAATTAGAAAACAAAAAACTCATCTCTTTTTCTCTTTTAGGACCACAATCAAAACTTGATCTTTTATGGCGTGCTTGGTTTAATGGATTCATCGAGAAAAGAATAATGAGACACAAAAAACACAGAATTCGAAATCTGTACATCCGTTTGGTGTCTTAAATAAAGCGGAAGGATGGAAAAAATTTTACATATATGTTTTTTCTCTATTAGAGATATTTATGTCACTTTATATAGATGTTTTTTCTATCCCTTTATTTTCTACACAATCAAATAAGAGGGAAGAAAAAATTTAACTTTCTTTTCTTTCATTTTCTTTTTCTACCAAATAGCCTACAAAATCATCTCACTTTTTATTCTATTCCTTTTTCATTCTATCATTATTTTTTCTCTAAATTAAGCATATCCTTAAGGTAATTTGTAAAATAAAAAGGTATAATAAAATAAAAAAAGTAGCTTCTTAAGAGAAGTTGTAGAAATTTAGTTCATGTGAAGCATGGAATGTTTTTCAATATAATTTTAAAATAATTTTCTAAAAACTCCTGGTGCAAAATAAAGAATATTTATTAAAAAGACCCTAATCTATGTGATGGTGCTCATTGACGACTTCCTGTTTCCAAAATTGTATAGAACAAATAATAAAGAAGAGACAAGAGTATCGTAAATCCATAGTCAAGGATTGTGGTTTAACAGCGATTCAATCAACCAATTACTATTTTGGTTTCAAAAGAGTGTTGTGGGATTTAGTTTCTACTTCTTTGTATGTAAATCGACTCTCAAACTTATCACGTTTTCATAGATGATTGTTTTAAAGGAGTTTTTCCAACATTTTTCCGAATTATCTATCATGATCCAAGTGGTGACAATGACTTGATAAATTATTTGTAGTTTATTTTCATAAGTTTCTCCATGAAGTTTATCAAAATAAGTTTGTTTTAACTTATTTAAATGAAGTGTATAGTCAAATTCATGATATGTGATTAGAGTTTATTTGATAAGTTCTTAGTTAAGTTAATTATTTATTCGAACTCATTCTAATGTAGTATTTGTTTTAACATATTTTGGTTTTTTTTATCAATGAAAGTAAAGGCTGAGTCAAAAAGAATTTTAAAATCTCTAAAATAAAAGTATTTGTTATGAGGAAAACTTAAAAAAGGGATTTTAGAAAAATTGTTTCAGTATTTCTTAACTGTTTTTCTCTCTCTTTGTTTAATTCTAAATCTCAAGATTGAAAAAAAACACTCTATTTAAGAAATTTTAACATAAAAATAACTTTTAAATTAAAAAATAATTGCCATACATTTTAACCTTGAATTTAAAGTATTATTTTTAATTTTCAGTTTAAAGTATTTTTTAAACTCAAAAAGAAGTCAAACTAATACCACTTAATTATCTTTTCAAGTCAATGCCATGAATTAAAATCATTAAAATGGCAACATTTTATTTTTAAAGAAATAGATAACGAAATTGAAGAATTATGTAACAGTTAATAAAAGTATTGCGTAATTAAAGAAAATTAGAGGAGAAATTAGACATATGTAAAGAATTATCAACTCTTATATTACAAATTTGAATTTTTATCTTGAACGTAAGATGCATCTTTTATTTTACCATCTTCTTTATTTTGACATATATACCATTATTTACCATGTATCATAATTTATAAATTTTAAATTTATCAAACATTTTCAATTTTTCTTTTACAACAAGACTTTTTGTATTAACCCTTTGTTTCAAATCTTAATTTCTTATTGAAAAAATAGACTATGCATTAACAGTGTAAATTAGCTTTATACTATCATCTAATTATAAACTATTATGTATGATAAGTTTGTTAACTTTTATAATAACTACCTTAAAAGTCATACCAAAGTAATTTTTGATTGGTTGATAATGTAAAACTTTTTACACTGATAGTGCATAGCAATTAAACTCTTTCTTATTTTGATATGTGCTTTCGCCAATATTTAACATTTATTGTTATATTTTTATATTTAAATATTATTAACTATTTTCAAAGTTTCGTTTCTTTTATGAGAAATAGGAGTACATAAAAATAAAAAAAAATTAGTGAAAAAGTTTATTTTACATTGAGAGGTTTTTATATTAATATTTTGTCTTAAATCTCATATTTACACTATAAAGTTAAATTGTTTCATTTTCTTTTTTAAAAAATACTCTTTTACCATTAAACATAAGTTACTTATATTTTTTAATTTATATATGTATTTAAGTCAATTTTACGTATTTATTTTATAATTTTATATATGCTATTTTAAATTTTCAAATTTCATTAAATTTAAAAATATTCATATAATTAACATACAGAATTCTTACTAGCTATTTTACAAACATGACAAGTAGGATTTAGATTCTCTCACAGTACGAGAAAGAATCCCATCCATTTGTTTCAATATATGACACCATCTGAAAAGCATAAAAAGCCACTTCCTACAAAGAACAAAAAAAAAAAAAAGAACAGAAAAGAGGAAATGATAAAAAACGGAGGGAAACATAGTCCACACATGTAAATTCTACTTTCCCATCTATAACTTACCCGTTGTTTGGATGGAGTGAAAAGTAGTGAAAAAGAAAAGAAAAAAAAAAAAGCACATTTATCAAAAATTTTCTTTCATTTAGTATGCAAGAAAGCAAGGAAAGAAAGAAAAAATAATGTGAGACTCATTAAAATTCTTTCTTTCCAATTAATTTGGAAAGAAAATAACAATAAAGAGAGAAAGCATGGTAAAAATACAATTGTGTCCTTTATGATTACAATAAATAAAAATAAAATTATTTTTTAGTATTTTAAATTTATCTTGAGTTTTTATTATTTTTTTGTTAACAACTTTTATCTTTTTATTATATAATATAAACACTCACTATAAATAAATAAAAATAATATTCTTTTTTACATATTTTATTTTAATTTTATTAATAGATAAAATAAATATTTTAAATTTATCTTAAATTTTGATGTATTATATATTTTTATATTTACTCTTTATTATATTTCTTTTTTATTTAAAAATATTTATGTCATTTGTACATATACATCTTTCTTTCTCTTATTTTTTCCTTCTATTTTCTCTCATACCAAACAATTAACAATCATCTCACTTGCTATCTTTTTTCTCTTCTCACTTTCTTTACTACGACTTTCTTTTCTATATTTTTCTTTCTTTAACCAAACAAAATGTTAACTCCAATGACCCTTTTAAGCCATTCAAGTACATCTTGACTGAAAGTCCTTCCCAATGCCACTCCCGCAATAAGTCCACCACCATATCCAATCAGACCCACTTTCTAGTCAAATTCAACTGAAAATCCTGAGTCTTGATCATCATCAGAGGCTAAAGGTGGAGCAAATGATGACCATGGATAATGAACAAATTGTTAAGAAAATTTTCGTACACGTCAGGAGTGATAATATTAGTATTAATATATAATTTAAATCAATTTTAATTTTTTTTCCTTATTAATTAATATTCATTTGAAATATATTTTTATTTTTTTAATTTATTTAAAAAAAACTCAAAATTTTTGCAAATAATATTAATTCTGAAAATATTTATAAATTAGTATTGATATTATTAATTGAAAACTATCATCTATAAAAACAATCACACAAGGCCTGCTAGTGTTTACACACTCCAGGGTTCCATTGAGAGTTTTACATATAATAGTTTTTTATTAGTCCCAGCATGTCATTGACGTTCTATCCGATAATATTGGGATAAGTCCTTGTTCTACCACTTATTATTCAAGATAAAGAATATAACAGTTTTGTTATACATATATCAAATGCATTAGGTAGTCTAGATCTTTTATTACTTGTCCATACTTGAGTGGTCATGGATTCAAGCTTGAGAATTAATATTTTTTTCCTAAATGTCAGATGTTTGTAAAAAATGAGAACCAAAACTCTATAAGGGTGGTTGAAATTTACCCTAGTATGTCTGGGTCAAGGACAAGTGCCAACTTCGAGTGGTTAAGGGTGGTTGTTGTGGATGGTGTAACACCCCTACTTTTGTATATTAAATTATTTTGTATATTTAAAAATTGTTTTTAAGTCATCAATGTATTTAAAATAATTAATAATAATTTTAGAATTTTTTCTGAAATTTATTAATATAATTTTTGTAAAATGACAAAAATACCCCTAGTTGACTACGGGAACCAACTAGAGACTTTTTGACCTCAAAATATTTTAAAAATTTTATACTAAGTATTTTTCATTATAGAAACTTTATTTTGAAAGAGAAATATAACAATCCTATTCCAATTTTTCAAGTTTTTTTTTAATATTTGATAATGCAATTCTAAAAAATCGGGATGGAATTTCAAAATTCTGATTCTCACCATTACGCTTAGAATTTCAAGAGTTATATTAATCATGATTTTTAATAAATTTTTTGAGCCGGAGCCAGGAAAAATTAGAGAATGACGATTTTGTCCTTATTTCTCAATATTAAGGGTTGGCCTAAGAAAAAGATTCAATTGACATTAAAATATCAATTTGAGCTAAAATCATGTCTTATATATTAAAATATAATTTTGAAAATTTTCTGAGAATTTTTTAGAATTCTTGTATAAAATGACCAAATTAGCCCTAGGTGTCTAATAAGCCAACCAGTATTGGTTTGACATCCAAAAAAGGTGAATTTTTGTTATTTGTTGAATTAAAATGGATTTTTTATGAATTTTCTAACCTAAAAATACAAAATAAATACATATAATTTGAAATAAATTAATAAAAATTAAAATTTATTATTAGAAATTTATTTTTGATAAAAATAATGTATTTGTCCAGTTTTGCATTAAAATTTATTATTTTGATATTACAAGCTAATTTTTCAACTACAGATAAAATTTACATTGAGGAGTTTGAGGACAACTACGTCCCCAAGCCTAGGAGGGATGATTCAATACCCTAAATGGTGTATGTGTCCTTAAGTTTGCATATTTGTCCCAAAATTTAAATTAAAAACAAATTTAAAGCTTTATTTTTTTGTATCATTACTTAGGTCATTGGTGGACACCTAAGACTCTTTCCTCTTCTATAAATAGCCCCTCTTTCCTTCAAATTTTCAGCATCCTCTACCAAGCTAGAGAGCTTCTTTCTCTAAAATTTTCTCTCTCTAAAAATTTTATATCTAGTTTTTATGTTAAAATTTTGCTAGTTTTCAACTAATAGAATTTCTCCTCCTAGAAGCTTTGCACCAATAATTTCATCCTCTTCATCAACCACCTTAGAGGTAATGGGGGGAGTGGAGTTGGTTCTAAATTATTGTCACTTTGCATGTTGGTAGGAAGGGTTTTCCCCTAAACTCATTTAGGCTTAAGTTTTATTATTATTGTTATATTGTTCGATGTTAAACTTTAATTTTTGATAATTTGTTACTCTGTTTAAATTTAAATTATTAAATAATAATTGTTATGTTGTTACTTTGCTCAAATTTAAATTATTAAATTATAATTGCTAAGTTGTTACTCTGCTCAATTTTAGAAAATTAAAATGCATTTGCTAAGCTGTTGCTCTGTTCAATTTTAGAAAATGAAAATGCATTTGCTAAGCTGTTACTCTACTCAAATTTAGAAAACTAAAATGTATTTATTTAGTTGTTATTCTACCAAAATTTTAGTAATTAAATTATACTTACTTTGTCATTATTTTGCTAAAATTTTATATGATTACTAAATTGTTATTCTATTAAAATTTTGGTATTGTGCAATTTTTGCAAATTAAGGTAGAAATGTTGATTGTACTGGTGTTCAAATTAATTGAGACCAGGAAAACCTTTGTTTGAGAAGTAGCAGGTGGATAGATTAGTGAGTAATGTAAAGCAAGTGACATGACACCCTATTAAGGAAATTATAGTTTGGTACGCTGAGGAATCAAAGGCAGGGACCCACTTGCGGAGGTCTTGGGGGTAAACATTGAGTGGTGAAAGTTCCAATGGTCGGGTTAGCTCCCTCGAGCTAGGATATTCGCCTGACCAAGCTCAATAACCCTGACAACTGCTCAGCATTCCAAGATTGGTTTGAGAGTATACCTCTATAAATGGATATCCTGACTGTTATTTTCCTCAATGATAATGAGGACTGTACCCTGTGATGATCTTGAGAGAGGTATATATACTTCCAATCACTTTCCGGTTCTGTTGAGAACTATCACTCACTAATGGGAAGTATGGATCCATAGCTAGTCAATGGTAGTCTGATATAACTTAGAATGAACAGTAGGTTCCCTTTTATTGTTAGCTGTGTTTTATCTTTATTTTATGGTAGATTTCTTACCATACATGTGAAAGTGATTTTAAAACAAAAAATCTCACTCCATTATTTTCTCCTATGTATGATTGATCTGATTATTAAAGATGACATTAACATCCTGTGATGCTGAGTACGAGTTAGAGGGTATTTCAACGGCAAGGATTTGACAACCTATAGTATTTTTTTTTCTTTTGTATAAGGGAATAGGATAGATTGACACTACTCTATATAGGACCCTTCTAATGTACATATTGGATAATATAGTGTCTATCTTTTGATGTATTTTAAGTTTTTCGATTATCATGTATTATCAAACTATGATATACAGTTTTATAATATATATGTATATATAGTCTTATCTTTCATCTTTTACTACTATTTTCAAATTCTGTTAAGTTTGAAAATTTTCTATTATAAAAGTAGAAAAATTTCACATGCATTTTTATTTACTTAAACCTAATAACTAAATTAATATGAATTATATTTAATATGGATGGGTATTACAGATGGCCCGATTTAGATAAGTGGGGGCCGAGGTAACCCCCAGAACAATTGCTCCCAAATCAATATTGTTTGAAGTAAGCAATGCTAGCTTAAAAACTTAGAGGCCAAAGTGACCTCCAGAATAGTGATAAATATGCTTTCTTCTTATTATTAAAACTAAATTCATATTTTTGGATGAATGGAGGAGCGGATCCTTTCCAATTTAAAGAGAAAAAAAACAAAACTAGAGAGTGTATAGTATACAACTCCTACCATTGATATATATTATTTTAATACTTTATATATTAAATTTATTAAATATTAAAATAAATCAAAGGTTGAGATTTCATCTAGTAATATTGTTATTGGAGAGGAGCCAGTCCCATGAATGGATTTGATGAATATGAATTTATATATTCTTTACAAAGTACAATGAAATTTCAAAACATTATTTATTTGGGAATTGTAAACAAGATTTCCTTCATAAGAGTTGTCTTAGGGTCAATTCTTTAAAATATACAATTATAAAGATGAAATATTTATAAGGAATGATATTAACATTAAATTTAATTAGAATAATGCACTAGCAATATAAAGATGTTTTACATTATCATGCAATTATAGATTGTCATGTATTGTAAAATTGTTGGTTTTGTAATAATTTCACTAAAAGTCATTTCTAATTGTGTAAAACTCTTTACACTGATAGTATATAAAAAAAATAAATTCTATTAACATTTACATTCAAACAATTTAATTAAAATGAAAATGATTGGTTATGAAAATGATAATCAGAAATAGTGTCATGCATTTTGGGCACAAGAAAATCATGGGAGCCAGTCTTTTTTTGGGTAAGAATATCCGTGCTCCTGTGTAATTTGAAACATGCATTTTATAGAATAATACATCAATTTAATCATCAAAATAAGCATCACTTATCAATTCAATTAGTCCTTGAATAGTGAAAATGAAAATAAATTAATCCCTTAAAAGGATATAATAATTATGAACAATAACAGGAAAAATCATGTTAAAGATTGTTTTAAAAAGGTAAAATGACGACAACTCAACTAAAATATTGACATGATAAAATTGTGTTATCAACTATTGATTACGTCACTTATGTAAAAATTATATATTATAAATGAATAATTAGATAGATATCTCTTTATTTAATTTAGTGGCTAGCATGGTACATATGATCTATTTGAAGCCTTGTCTATATTAAGACTTTCTTCATTATCTTCCAATAACTTTTCTGTCCATTCTAGGTTTCTAGGTTGCTTCTATCTCTATTTATTTGTATCTAATATTTTAATTAGACCCCACAATTTGCTTTCTCTTGTTATGTCTCACTATACATAATTTCAACCGTGCATTGTGGATAAAAGCTTCATTCTATCTTTACATATCTCCCATTTTCCATGGCATAAAAATGACCATACGTGACCCATCCAATTTGAAAAGCTCAAATTTTGACTTTCAATTGAAGGAAAATGTTAGTATAAGAATCACTATTATATTATTTTAATATATTTTTATTATTAAATAAAATTACGTAAAACTCGCCAAAGAAAAAAATGGAACTTACTAAGTCCTGTTTGAATAATCTTTTTATAAACACTTATACAAAAAGAAAATTAAAAGGAAAAATAAAGTAAACTTTTTTCAAAAACTAAAATTAACTTAGATATAAATTAATATTTAATTTTTTGGCATTATTCTCTGCCTTTATTTAGTTGGTGTTATCTGCTGAGGTGACTAAAGAATCAGAGACTAAAATAAAAAACAAGATATTTTAAAGGGACTAAAATAAAAATAGAATATATTTATAGGAACTAAACTAAAAATTATATAAAGTGACTTGTCATCACATGATAGGCTGAAGCAAAAGTTAATAACAACTAAGTAATGACATCAAAAAATTAAATATTATTAGGACTAAAATAAAAATAAAAAATAATGTGTACTATATGGACTAAAAATATATTTAAACTTATTACACTTGTTATAAATAATTCTAGCTTATCTGATAAATAATTTTGTGTAATTTCCTCAAATAAAATTTATAAGTTAATTCGAGTATTTCATAAAATTATTGAATTAAGTATATTTTGTATTGTTACTCTATTTGGATATAGTGTATTTAAACTATGCACTTAATCCTACTGACTCACCAAACATGGGAATCAATTGGTGTTGGGACGTTTTTTTTCAAATAATTAGTGATTTTAAGTTCAAGTCTTATTTATGTAGTTACCTATGATCTCTACAAAAAAAAATAAAAAAATAACTACATACTCAACTAACTTTTAAGTACTTTGACAAGCATTTTAAGTTTGTTTCTAACTTCTTTTAGGTTTGATACATTTGTAGGTCCCTAAACTCTTTAGGAATTTTCAATTAGATCCCTAAACTAAAAAAAATTACAATTAAATCCTTGATCATCTAAATTTTGTAATTGAACCCCTGGAATTAGAAAAACCACCACAAATTATAAAATTTCTTGCGATTCCAAGCCGCCATAAAGTAACTCTAGGGACCTAATTATAGAAATTTAGAAGATTAAGGATCTAATTTTTTTTTAGTTTAGAAACCTAATTAAAAATTCTTAAAAAGTTCAAAAACCTACGAATATATTAAATCTTTTTTTTATTAACTTAAAAGCTTGTTTGACTATAATAATAATGCTGATAAACAAGTTTTTTTTAGTAACTTGTAGCATTTGTGAGACGATACTTTATATAGTGTTTTAACTTCTAACTTATTATATTTATTTCCTTTTTAACCATAAAAAATATACTAAATTTTTTTATCCTTTTTTTACGTACGATATGTTTTATTATTCATTTTTGGTTCTTCTACTTCTACTCATATGCATGTCTGATGCTGTGAACCCTATAGGTTGTCGCCATCCTACTCCTCGTTCATTCCTTTTTTTTGGTTGCTCATTCCTTTTATGCTATTTTTGGGGTAATGTTTATTTTAACCGTTACACAGTTTACATTATTTATTTTATTATGGCAATATACAATGGATTTTTAAAAGTATGCAATGGTATTATCATACTATAATCAACATAATAAAAGTATAATGTCTAATTAAGTGTATGTTATTTTTATTTTATTTTGAACTTGATTGAAAATATTTTAAGATATAATATAAGATTAATATATAGTAGAATGCACAATATGAAAAATTGAAAAACTAAAAATTAGAATTAAAATATTTGATCTTTAAATAAAAAATTATAAGAATTTAAAATTAATTAAAAAAAATAGGCTTAAATATGTTTTGAATCCTTTAAATTTGGGGTAAGTTTGTTTTTGGTTCCTCAAATTTAAAATTAATCTTAGTCCTTGTTATTTGAAAAAAAAAAAAAAGTTTTAGTCCCGTAGGACCACCTACAGCATCATTGATAGGGTCAGACTGAGTCAGCTATGCAGCATCAATTGTGTTTGGTGTGATGTTTTCATTAATAAAGGCACCAGTAGGTAAATTTTGTGTGACAGATTCAATAGTAAGTAGGTTTTGTGTGACAAATTTATTAATGACGTTTGGACAGAGGGACGAAAATATGCTTTTTTCAAATTACAGAGACTAAAATTATTAATTTTAAATTTAAGAGACCAAAAAACAAACCTACCCCAAATATGAGGGACTAAAAATATATTTAAGCCAAAAAACTAAATTATAATTACCAAAAAACATATTTTTATCCGTGAAATAAAATTAAAATATATTTAAAAATACCGTTTAAGCATGTCTTTTTCGGTTATTTTACGCTATCAATTACTTCAAAAAGATTATTTTACCAATTATTTTTAATTCAATAAGTTAGATTATTCAACTTTCAACTATCAACTTTCACCAACTAACTAATTTTTCATTTTTCAGCTACCTTATCACTTACTTTTGCCATATATGACTTTACTCTTAGAAATTTTCTATATTTTTGAGTACCAACCACGAAAAACAAATATAGATCTAACAGTAGATGTGTATGTCAAGATAATTAATATTTAGAATGGATGTGTTTTAGATATTCATTTTCAAATCATAACATGTTTATACGTTGTCATCATTGCAGTCCAAGTAATGACATTCTTCTATGGCATTTCATCAAACAACTTCTTTGGACGATTAATCTCCTCATCCTGAATGAAACTCGTGATCATAGTATTCCACAAAGGCATGTCCATCTCAGGCATTTTCTCAAACAACTCTAGAGCCTCATCCAACTTCTTGTTTTGCATATAACCCATGTTCACTGCGTTCCAAGATACCAAGTTACAAACAAGCATTCTATCAGTGAGTGCTCAAGCATCCTCCACTCCAATGTTTTTGGAGAATCCTGCAACCAGATATTCTATGAAACCACATCCCTTTCGTACATTTGATAAAAAATAATGAATTTAAAACCTTGCGTCTAATCAATCATGTCTCAGTCATAGAGAGGGGGGAAGAAAAAGAAATCACCTGTTGAAGCTCAATGTTGTGGATGGTGATATCTAATTTGAAAATATTATCAGGCACTTGCAACAAACATAAACACGTTCAAAATATTGTATGGGTAGTGAAGGGATATTGTTTTTACAAAAATAAAAGGATAACCCAAACACGTTATGCACACATGATATTACTTAAGTGACGTGGTGTTGTGACTTGGTTTTCCGTTAATTAGCATGTCAACAGAGACTAACAGTGAAGACTGAAAAAAGATTATTCTAAAAATGTTGAGGATCAGGATTGTAATTTGATGATAGTATAAAACTGTTTTCTACTGTCAGTGTATAGTTTATTTTCTCTAAAAGAAAGAGTTTAATTGCTATGCACTCTAAGCATAAATTTTTTTTCATTCACTGTTAATCAATTGAAAATCAGTTTTAATGTGGTTTTTAGGGTAGTTATTATCAAAATCAACAAACTTATTATTCCTGGTGGGTTATGATTAGATGACGGTGCATAGCTTATTTTGTCTAAAAGAAAAAATATTTTACAAGGACTAAAATCATAACTTTCGATATTTACAAGATTAAAAACATATTTAAGCCTTTGTAAAATTTAGATATTTAAACAAATAACCTTGAGCAAGATTTGAGAATTTAGTTTACTCATTAAGAACACTTTGTTCATTCATGTGTTAAAACTTTTTATGAGAAAAACATGCTTAAGTATGATTTTTCCAAAAGATATAAAATCTCTTCAAAGAAGATATAGTGTTGGATAATGCTAGAGAGATTAAATTTAGATTATTGTTGTAAATATTGTTTCAATGTGAAGATCATAGAAAATTTGTAGTAATAAGCTTACATTGCATAGTTCAAAGGAATCACATCTAACACTAACACATCAAGAGATAAAATAATATGTTCCAACATACTTTTCAATAAAACAAAATTTAGACAATTCACTTATTTACCTGCACATGGTGCAACTCTATATCAAGTTATATTGTAAATTTGAATCTTTATTTTGTACAGAAGGATGCATCTTTTATTTTGGTATTTTCATTCTTTTGACATATGATTTTAGCATCTATCATATTTTATAAATTTTCAAATTATTAATTATTTTCAATTTTTGCTTTTACAACAATACATTTTATATTAATTCTTTTTTGTTTCAAATTTCAATTTCTTATTTTGATACGTGTCTTTACCATGATTTAACATTTATAGTTAAATTTATAAAATTTGATATTATTAATTATTTTCAAATTTTCTTTTGCATTAAGAGGTTTTATATTAATTTTTTTGTCTGAAATATCAAATATTTATACTATCAAATTAAATTGTTTCAAAATTTTAAAAGAAGTTACTATTTTTTCCTTTAAACATAAGTCACTTATATATATTTTTTAACTTATGTATTTATTTAAGTTAAATATATGCTTTTATCTTATAGTTTTAAAATATGCTATTTTAATTTTTCAAATTTCATTAAAATTAAAAATATTCATATAACATACAGAATACATACTAGCTTTTTTTACATACATGACAAGTAGGATTTAGATTCTCCCACAGTATGAGAAAGAATCCAGATCCATTTATTTCAATACATGACATAATCTAAAAAGCATAAAACACTCTTACTAAAAAGAAAGAAAGAAAAAAAATAAAGGAAATGACAAAGAAGAGAAACATAGTCCACACATGTAAATTTTTCTTTCCTATCCATGACTCAACTCAAATGAGCCTTTTAAGCCATTCAAGTACTTCTTGACCGAAAGTCCTTCCCAAAGCCACTCCCGCAATAAGTCCACCACCATACCCAATCACAACCACTTTCCAGTCAAACTCAACCAAAAATCCTGAGTCTTGATTATCAGCAGAGGCTAAAGATGGAGCAAATGGTGACCCTGCATCATCCTCACATTTCTTGGATAATGGAATGCCACACAGTCCTTTGTTGCCCTCAAAAGAACTGCCCTGGAATGTAGCAAACTGCTTATTTTGTGGTATAGGACCTGAGAGGTTGTTAAAGGACACATTGAAGTACGACAGAAAGGTTAGTACTGCCAATTGTTGGGGAATCTTCCCTGATAAACTGTTGACAGAAAGGTCCAATGCTTCAAGGTTTGAGAGTTTTCCTAAGGACGAAGGAATGCTGCCACTAAGCATGTTGTTGGACAGGTTGAGCAAAACAAGGCCCGTTAAGTCTCCCATAATATCTGGAATCTCCCCGCAAAACTTATTACTTGAAAGATCAATGGCTATCAAGTCGTAAAACTCTTGGAGATTTTCATAAACCATGACAGTCCCTTTGTTACTCATTGTAAATGAGTAACCGGAAGCATCATTCAGCCAATCGAACCTTACCAAAGTCGTAAAGTACGGATAAAACTCATACCGCAATTGATTCTTGTTGACACCTTTCATGGATTTCCAATTCTGGATTATTTTTGAAGGCAAACTTCCAGAGAACTGATTGCGACAAAGATCAATGATGTGCAGTTTGGGAAATGTGCATGTTGTAGGGCATCTTATAGATCCATACAAATGATTATCACTTAAAGCAACAACTTTCAGCTCGGGAAGAGTTCCCAACCAAAAAGGAAATGAACCATTAATTTGGTTATGGCTGACATCAATAAACTCCAGCATTTTACAGTTGACCAGTGCTCTTGGCAATTGACCCTGCAGATTGTTATTGCTGAAATCTATCATTCTCAGAGCACTTGTTGTCATATATGTTTGAGGAATGGGGCCAATCAATTTGTTTCCTTTCAGCACCAAAATTTTAAGAGATTGGCTAGAACTTCCCAAACATGAGGGAACCATGCCAGTTAAGTTGTTAAATGACAAATCAAGAATCATAAGAGATTTCAAATTGCATATCAGTGGGGATATTTTTCCTATCAATGAGTTGTAGGAAACATATAACCTCTGTAGACTTGTTTTTTCCCACATCCAATTGGGGAATGAATTGACATTATTGTTTGACATGTTAATATTTTTAAGAATAAATATTTTTAAATAGCATTATGTATTTAGGTTAATAATGATTAAATATTAATTAAGAATTAATAAATAAAAACTTTTATTAAAAATTAATAATGTCATTGTGTTAAAAAATATAATAAGATATATGGACAATATTTCTTTATAATTTTTCTCTTAATTTTTTAATTAATATCTCAAAAATACTTATTAATATTTTCAAAAAATAAATCAATGATTTACTAAAATTTTAAATAAAGAAATAATCATGCAATTTTTTTGAAAAAAAGGATAGGCAAACTTGTGACCACCAATTTAATCCTCGAAATAAGTATGAATTAATGAAAATTAAAAAAAAAATGTTATGAATTATATAATAAGAGAGAAAAGCACAATAATGATTGTTTTTAAAAAATAAATAACGATAGGGTCTTGCTAACTAGTGCCCTTAGGACATTGGTTAAGGAAATCAAAATTAAAAGTTTTTGTTGAAATTCGTATTGAAAATTCAGTTAAAATCACAGCAAAGATACATTAATGATATTTTTTAATGAAAACTTTCAATTTTAAATTTTTTAACTAGTGCTTTAAGATTACCGGTTAGCATTTACCATAATGATAACTCAACTAAAATGTTGGTATGATAAAATTATGTTATTAAATGTTGATTTAGTCACTTACTTGTACCAATAAATGTGGGGCCTGAGAATTTATATATTTTAAATCAATAAATAGATAAATATGATAT
The DNA here is from genome assembly GCA_004329165.1 of Spatholobus suberectus. NCBI lineage: Eukaryota > Viridiplantae > Streptophyta > Magnoliopsida > Fabales > Fabaceae > Spatholobus > Spatholobus suberectus. The sequence continues at coordinate 12,200,440 of CM014731.1, read as the reverse complement.
CTTTATTTAATTCGATGGCGAAGATGGTTCAAGGTCTATTCGAAGCCTTATCTGAAGTTAGAATTTTTTCATTATCATCCAATAACTTTTTTCTCCATTCTCAGTTTTTGGATTGTTTGTAAATATCTGCTTACTTGTCTCTAATACTTTAATTAGACCCCAATATTCCAACTAGAATCGCTGTGGGACAATGGCAAAAAGAGAAAAAAGATATTCTTATAGTTGTGTTTTTGATAGGGGTGGCAAATAAATGGATTGGATATGTAACACTCCTTTAATTCTAAAGTATAATTCATATTAATTTAATTATTATTTTAAGTTGATGAAAATGTGAGTAATTTTTTTTTTCTTTATACTAGCAAAATAGAATTTAGAAATAAAAGTGAAATGATAAAAATTATTTATATGTATATATATCCAACTGTACATCATTGTTTGGGTAATACATAATACTCAAAGAGAAAACAAAAGTACATCAAAATATATATACTATCTTACCCAATACATACATCAAAAAGATCCTATACAGAGCAGTATTTATCTACCCTATCCCGTAAGAAAATATTATAAACTAGGTCTACAATCTGGAGGAGTATCCTCTAGCTCTTCCTCAGCATCATCGGGCATTGCTGTCATCTTCAATAATCACGATTGAACATGCATAACAAAAATAATGGAGTGAGGTGATTTGTTCTAAATCACTTTCACATGTATGGTAGGAATTTAAATATAATTAATTAAGGGAACCTAGGGTTTATTCTAAGTTATACTACACTACCCTTGAGTTGGTATAGATCCATACTTCCCATTAGTAAGTAATAGTTCTCAACAGAACCTAGGAAGTGACTGGGAGTACATATACCTCATCAACATCATCACATGGTACAATCCTCATCATCAATGAGGAACACATATCAGTCAGGACGTCCATTTATAGAGGTATACTCTCAAACCAATCCCGAAATGCTGAGCAATTGTCGGGATTATCGAGCTTGGTCAGGTGAATATCCTAACTCATGGGCGCTACCCTGGCCATTGGGACTTTCACCACTCGATGCCTATCCCCAAGACCTCCCAAATGGGTCCTGCCTTTCATTTCTCAGCGTACCAAACTGTAGCTTCCCCAACAGGGTGTCATGCCACTACATGTTCCTTGCTTTACATTACTCACTGATCTATTTATTTCTAAAGGTTCACTCTGGTCTCAAAATTTTGAGCACCAGTATAATTTCTACTAATATCTCTGTCTTATATTACAGAGATTTGATCGATACATATCATTCACATAATTCATAATTCAAATTAAAGCACATAATCAATAATTCAATAAAAATAAAGACATACAAATTAAAATAAAGACTGATAATTAAGAAACAAAGCATAGAATAGTCAAAAAAATTCATAAAAATAATTTTAAGCTTAGAAAAATAATTAGAATTTTATCATGAATTTTTAGAAATTTTTAGAATTTTTTTTTGAAATTTAGTACTTTTAAGAAAAATGTGTCCACAGGCACTTATAGAACACAATTAGAAGTACTAAATAAGCTTTAAAATTTATGAAATTTTTACAGATGGTCTATTTGTTTGTCTAGACCTTACCTGAATGATAAAAACTTAAACTGAAATTTCTACAGTAGTTTTCTAAAAATAAATTCATAAATAACTCATAAAATAATTTTTGTGCTTAGTTTCATATTATGAGATTTATAGTTTATTTCTTCAATTACTTTTACTAAAACAATTGAGTATTACTAAAATTTGGCAATATAATAATTTAATTATCTTTTATAACAGCTAAAAATATTTTTTCGAAATTTGGGCAGTATAACAGCTTAGTAATTCTATTATAATTGTTTGAATTTGAGCAGTATAACAATTTAATAATTATACAATAGTTGTCTAAATTTGAGCAGCATAACTACTTAATAAGTGTATTTTAATTATCTAAAATTGAGCAGCATAACAACTTAGTAAAAGTTTAAATTTAATACTAAACATTATAACATTTATAAAACTTAACAAACTTAAACATTGAAAGGTTTAGGGGAAAACCTTTCCCACCAACATGCAAAGTAATTGAAATTTAGAACCAACCCCACTCTCCCCATTACCTCAAAAAGTTGGTGAAGTTGTTCGTGCAGAGCTCCTAGGAAGAGGATTTTTACTAGTTGTTGGAAAACTAGTATAATTTTAGCATAAAACCAAAGTAAAAGAATTTTTTCTAGAGGAAGAGAGCTTCTTTATGGAGACTCACGGCTCAGAAGAGGAATGAGAATTCACTTCAAGTTCATGGTTATTTATAGGGAAGAAAATGGGCTTAGGTGTCCATTGATGAGATCATCCATGATGTCAAAATTTTAATTTTAATTTCTTTTATTAGGGACATCTATTGATATAGGTGATGAATCACCTCTTGGTAGAGCAGCAACGTGGGATAGCAGCTGTCCCAACATTTTCCAGTGCAAAATTTATCTGTTATTGGATTAGTCAGTACCGATAAAATCGCCTAAACTTGAAAAATTAACTTTTAACACCAAAATAATTAATTTAGATATAAATCTGAACAATTGTAATATTTTTCATCAAAAATAATTTCTAAAAATAAATTTAATTTTTTTCGAATTATAAATATATATATTATATATTAAGCTTAGAAAATTCATTTTAATTCAATAAATGCTCAAATTTTTATGAAAATTATAAAATTACATATTTTACCTAGAAATGTACTAAAAATATGATTTTCTCCATTTTTGGATGTCAAACCAATACTGAGTTGGTTATCTGACAACTAGGGATATTTTGGTCATTTTATACAGGAATTTCAGAATATTCCCAGAAAATTTTCAAAAATTATATTTTAATACATATGACATGATTTTAAACTCAATTTGACATTTTAATATCAATTGAATCTTTTTCTCATGTCAGCCCTTAATACTGACAAATAAGGACAAAATCGTTATTTTCTAATTTTTCCGGACTTCGGTTTGGAAAAATTATTAAAAATCACAATTAGATAGTTTTTGATATTTTGAGTTTAATCGTGGAAATCAGAATTTTTAGATTCATTCCCGATTTTTCAGAATTAAATATATAGAATAAATAAATAAATAAAACAATTAATTAAATAAAAGTGAGGGTGTTACAGGATAAACTTTTAGTCGAATTATAATAGATTGGATAAAAATAATTCATTAATCTATTTTGATCCATTAAAAATTTATTTAAAAAAATCTAATTCATTCATGATCCATATAATAAAATCCATCAAATTCATCCATTAACAATTTTTTTAATGGATGCATATCCAATCCATTCATAAAATTATTTTTAAAAATTAAATAATTTTTTTTAAAAGTATTCTCCTTTCTCAGTCTCCTCTCTTTCCCCTTTCTTTCTCTCTCCTTTCACTCCCTCCTATCTCTCTTCTTTTTCTCCTTTGTCTTGTTCGTCTCTGTCCTTTATCTATCTCTTCTCTCTCTAATATCATAGAGAGGGGAAAGAAAGAAAGAGGAGAGAGATAAGAAAGATAGAGAGAGGAGACAAAGAGGAGGGAGAGAAAGGATAGAGAGAGAGTATTAAAAAATTACATATGAAAAAAAAAATTAAGTTGGATTGATTTTTTTCCATTAAGTGTTAATTAGATGATCTACTAGATTTGAGAATTAAAGAGGACGGATTGTTATCCATCAATTTAATCATATGATCTATTTAATCTGATCCAAGTCTATTTTATTTGAACATCTGGATGGATTAAATTGAATTTTATGTGAATGGACTAGATGAATCAAGGATAAATGAATAATTTTACCACCCCTAATTTTAGAGTTATTGTCAAAGTTTATTAAATTGGGATAAACTTGAAAAAACTTTTTACAGAAGAAATAATCCATGAAAACTAAATTTGATTTGAGAGTTAGTTATGTATAGCAAAAGGTAGAAACATAGTACTACATCACTTACTACATCTATAAAAAAACGATTGTCTTACAATTAATTGCGTAATTATTAATAATTTTCAAAATATTTGTCTTAACAGTATGTAAAATACGATATTAAATGAAACAAAGTAAATCATTACTTAAATATAAAAATTAAATTTATTTTAGTCTGGTAAGAAGTTTTTCTGCGTTGACACATTTGTTAATGCAATAAGAAGCTCAAAGCTATATTATTCTTAACAAAACATTTGTCGGTTAATTAAAAAAGAGGGTATACAAGTTTCAGATTACTAAACTGCTACAACTTAAATGTTGTAAACCAAATTATGTGATTAATAAGACATTAGGCCTAAATTATGTGGCCTTATCTAGTTCGAATATGATTGTTTTACATGAAAAATACCTATGATTTCTATAAAAAAAAATAAAAAAAAAATAAACACTTTTAGTTTTAGTTTCCTATTGTTGAGGTCTGTGGTGATAAGAACTAGATAGCGACTCTCCTTTATTGAAAAAGAGAACATAAAATCTTTGGGGCTGAAAATGCCTTGCACCCTTGGTGCATAAGGAAGCATTCAAGGGAAGGAAATCTAGAATCGTAGGAAATATTAAATGAAAAGGGCAAAAAGTCCACAAATTTTTTTTCAACAAAAGCTAGAAGAGGCCAAAATAGTACACAAAGTATTTTTGTATTACAAAATTAAGTTGACAAGTTTTGAGCGACCACTACACCAATGTATCACCCCTCTTTTAAACTAATTAAATAGGTTTACAAAAAGAAAAATATTATAAAGTGAAAAATAAAAATACAAATAAAAGAAATCTGAAAAATAAAAAATAATATATTAAGCCTAGTTTGGGTTGTAGAAAAAGATTAACATCAATACTAACTAGCAGGTTTATTCCATAGAAATATTTACTGAAAAAAGATAATATGCAAATTGAATCTTCACTTCCTTAAAACTGAACATATTTCAATCAAATTTGACTATAAAATCCTTCCTTCCATATTGTAGAAGATCTTATCAGCATACAATTACTTTTTTGTTTTTTTTTTTTGTATCACAATCTTCTTAACAGTAACACATTCTGAAATCCACATTAAGGTCCTGATCTCCGGTCCCTTTATAATCTCATATATGCAAAGAACACAACATAATGAAACTACAAGATAGAACGTAAGACGTATCTTAAACAAAGAATAATACAACTAAATTTAAGCCAATCAATTTCCTTCCAGCACAATGACTTCCAATTTTGTTTCCATCAGTTAGTAAAGAAAGATCCAATAACCATTAAAATATTTAACTAATTCACTAATGAGCCAAAAATTATTATACTCAATTAACTTGTTGCTCAAACGCCAACCAAAGCTTTTTCACCTCCTCCTCATAGAATGCCTTGTCAAGCATCTGCTCTCTCCATATGATAGCTTAGCAAACATAGATTGATAGGGGGATATTTTTCCATAATAGCACAAACCTACACGAGCAACCAAAATAAGAAACTTAGGGCCAAAAAGCATTATTAAAAGAAATCAACCAAAAATATGCGGACACTACCAGTGGCTTTGATGATTAACCATTTCATGACAAATTTCAACAAAAAGGATAAAGAACTGCTCAACTTCGCAACACCTTCTGGAAATTGGTAGCCAAAACTAGCCACGTAGGTAATTGCAAATTACAAATGAAATAAAAACAATCATATCATATATGCCTCCATAATAGAAGGATCCTATACAAGAAAAGCTTGAAAGTGACACCTTAGAAAAACTTCTGCAAGTATCCATCATAGACTCATGGGACAATTTCCCAACGTGCTTATGTAGCTTAAGTCATATGACAAGGTTTAAACCAAATACAAGAGAAATCATAAAAACATCAAATTATCAACACATCTTTTGGTAAAAACTGATAGATATTTAAGTATAAATGATGCACAATTATAGCATGTTGATAATACATAATAACAATCATAAGAGGGTTAGATAACATGTACTAGAAAAGGCAATTATATCTGTGCCTTTTACCTTAATTGAATCACAAATACCAAATGAGAGAGATATTCCTCTCTGCCTGGTGTAACACACTAGGAGGTATTACCATACATACATACTTTCTATTGCGAAAGACATAAATTTCATAGAAAATAAAACCTCAAACTGTATTGAATAAGCATAGATTCCTAATATCATGGGTACCCAAAGTATACCTTACAAAGCTCAAGGTAATAATAAAACATAAAGGTGCCTCAACAGCAAGGGCTTAGTCTTAAACATAGAAATAAATACTAAAAGATAAGCCTAAAACATAAATGCAAAGCTTGCAAGCTTCCTCCTTATAAGCAACTTAAGGCTCCATACCTGCTCAATCTAAAACACTTAAATTTAAACTAATGAGACAAAACTCTCAGTGAGTGCCCTAGGGACACTACAACATCATGCAAAACATATAATGCACACATTGATAGTTAATTCTCATAAATTGTGACATTATAGCATATAAACATTTGTAGAATATAACAATTTATACATCAATCACAGAATAAGAGATCCTCATCAATAATTTATAAATACATCAACATTCTTAATTAAACATTTTCTTTTCTTTTACTTTTCTTATTTGTCCTATTGGTAGATTTGAGCTCAAAATCTCAAGGAGCATCTCCTTTGTTTTTGCCAAACAACCTCCTCATACTAGATGTTAACAATCACCTTTTGAGGATTGAAGGAGACGGATATCCTTCCTTGGTCAAAGGGAATGTTACATCTCAAACATTCTTTTTACAATTGGCTTTTGGCCATCCTTTGGGGACTGAAGAGGTTTCTACCCTTCCTTGCCAAAAGAGACCCTTTCAACATCATATGCAGTTATACATACCATGTTGTATTCATTCATATGGGGACATTCCTTTATAGTCATACACATCACATTGAATTCATTCATATGAGAGCATTCAATTATAGTCATACATATCATATTGTATTCATTTATAAAAGGATAGAGAAAATCATACAATAAAGGTAGTAACATAAACATGTATATTCATCTTGTAGGCATATATTTTATCTCATGTTATAGGTTAGACATATATTTCATATTACCTTTTGGGATGGACGTACATTGTATCTCTTACCTAGGGGATAAACTTATATCATATCTTTTACCTATTATAACAATTACTCATTTGATATTTAAGATTTGCATTTTGTTTTATTAAGTTCTTGGGTACTATCTTCTTCATTTCCTCTTACGCTTCTATGACCTCTATAGAGTGAAAACATGATATCTAGAGTTATACTAACCCTATCAAGTTGATCTTTATTTGATTTGAAAGCTGAGAAGATTATCTACAACTTTTATGTTGACCTCGAAAATTGATTTAATCATCTACTATGCCGAAACTTATGAAGAACATGAAATAATTACCAAATTTTGATAGCTTGACCTTTGCTCACTAATTTGATCATATATTGAGCTATAGATTATTTTCAAGTGATTTTAAAGCCATTAATTAGCTAACATCTACGGCTACAATTCTTATAAAGGTACATAAGCCTAATTCTCATTGCAGGGACTATGCATGGGTGTGCTAAACTAAGCATGGCTGTGCTTCCTTTTGAGGCGTCGATATGAATTTTGTACACGGCTATGCTTCCATGCACCGTGCTTCCTATATGCACGACCATGCTTCTTGTCATTCACAAACCTCACAAAACTAAACACAGTCATGCTTCCCTTATGCATGACTATGCTTAGTGATGCGCTAAAAATACGCTCAAGGGCAAGCGTACCCTTATCACAGTAGTAACAAAAGGACGTGAGTCCAGATATCGAACCCAAAGGACTAAATGGTGATTACCAGTTTCCAGAGATTCTATATTGTTTAGGTAAAATTAAATAGGTACTGGGTTGGTTCAATAGTGATAAACATAAAATAGGAATTGTAAAACAAACAATGGCAAGTAGAGAAAAATTCAGAGAAAAATAGGCTTAGGGTTGTGGTTTCCTTCGTGCTCTTAAGTTCCTTCACATCCAATTCTAATTGAACCTCTTACTATTCGTCAATTACCAATATTCCCCTACGAATTTTATTGTCAATTGTTGGTCATAAATTGCAATAGTCCTTTCTAAATTAATTTCTCAGTTGATCATGTGAGATATTAAAACCCTAGGAAGGCATGAGGAATAAAAGGAGAGGATTAAATTAATTATTTAATCCAATTGGAAATTAGGAATGAAGGTTGATCATACGACAAAACCCAATTTGATTACCCTACACGTCTACCAATTAATTGCGGTACGGCCGCCGTTCAATTAATCGATTCGAAACATACAAGGGATGATCAATTCCAAGTAAGAAAATAAAAACAGTAGAGCAATCTAATTGACTGAATAGAAACAAGAATTCAATTAAAATTAAACATTTAGGGGTTTCAAACACTAAGTACACCACAACCCTAACAAGGAATTTAGCTACTCATGGCAAGAAGAGAAATCATAATTTTAAAGATATACATAAAAGGAAAGAGAAGAAGAAATCTTTTACAGAAAAAGGTTTTTCTCCAGTCTCTGACTCTGAATATCTTATTGCCCTTCAAGAATTTTTCTCCAAAAGCCAAAGACAAAAAGAAGAATTGGGAAGAGAATAGAGATGAGATCACGATCCCTCTTGTGCTTTGCTCCTTCCTATTTGTAATATCCTCTCAGAATTTTGAAGTAGAAGACTTAACCCCGGTCCATTCTGTCCAATCTAGGTCCATTAAAAATTCAAATAAAATTAAAACTTGGACCTCGGACCCGCCCAGCGAGGTTGGAAACCCGCTGGGCGGTTTTTCGGAATTCACTTCGCTTTGTCGCCGGGCGGGCTATCCAACCCGCCCGGTGGAATACCTCCAGGGCAAGTCCCGCTGGGCGGCGTGCAAGGCCCGCCGGGCGGGTGCAACTTTGTACATTCCATTTTGTGCTTCAAGTCTCCTTTTTGGCCCGTTCTCGTGCTTATAGGCTTCTTTTAAGCCCACTTGATAAGTATATTACTCCTCTATACTTGTGGACTACATTTCTTTTCATTGCTCAACTAACTTCCTGAATAAAATTCAACAAAATTAAGGCAATTCATGTAATTTTAAATAAAAAGCTTAGAAACACACATCACATAAAATCCTTCATTAATGGTCTATTTTCTCAAAAGTTTCCAATGAGTTAATGCAAAAATCATGTGAACTTGCTCTATAAATATACATAAATATAGATTTATCACTTAGTGAAGCATGGTCGTGCATATCATCCTAATCACAATCATTTGAGCATGAGTGCTCTCAATATAAGCATAGGCATGCTCAACCTAAGCATGGGCATGCTTAACATAAGCATAGGCATGCTCAACAGTAATTCAAGACATCCCTAACATGGCATCCTAATCATACAAACCATAAATACGTAGAAGATATACACGAATGACATCCAAGTCATAAAATTACATATCCCAAATTCCCACTGATACTATAAACATTTGTCTGCAACAAAACCCCAATTGAACCATATAATGGCATGTTCATACAAGACACACAAAAGACATAAGACAAACATACTTGGGGAAAAGGGAAAACATACAAAGGAATATATGTGAGTAACAATACAATTATGGGGAGGGGGGAATAGGCAAGGGGTTGCATTCACCTAGTGGTGGCCATCATTCTGCTATGGCTTGCCTAAGGTTTTGCTCTTCGTTTCCTATCCTCCTTTCTCTTTTTCCCTTTTTCTTTTTCTTTCTTTCTTTTCCTATCCCATGCATGATATGGTGTATGCATGTGTGGCTTAGGGTTTATAAATCCTAATACCCTTATTGGGCCTTAGAGGCTTGTCCTTTTAATAACCTCTCTCCTTTTAAACAAGGCCCACTATTCAATTATTCGTTAAAACACTCCTAATTATTAAATAATGTGTAGTTAATATTAAATTAATTAGACCTAATTTTTGCAAGATGCTACACTTGGCAGCTTGAGTTTTCCACATAATATTGTGCCACACAAAATTGTCTATTGGGGTGACAATTTTGTAACCACCAAACGAGAGTAAGGACTCTTTATTTGGGCACAAGTGAGACCCCAACCCATCAGAGGCACGCTCACATAATAAGCCCAAGCAATTGATATCCATCGATTAAAATATCATATACTTTATTTACATGATTGATATTAATAATCCAAAATTTAATCCAATAATTAAATAATACTAACCCACAAAATCCCAACAATCTCCCACTTAGATAGCATTAATTTAATTATTGGAGACACAAGATTATTAAAATGAAATATTAATTATGTCCAAAGAAATAATGAGTTATCAACAAAACAAAAAATTATATCCTATAGGGACAAACATCATGTACATCAATAACTCACATTTCATACAAAAAATGGATAAAAGAAAGCATAATTAAATAAAATAGAAATGCAATCCTAACAAAATGGTCAAAACGTCTTAATGATGTCATGAGAGATATGATTACAAAAGTGATATCATCAAATTAGATATCTCATAAAGAACAATAAACAAATGCACAATCTCAAAAACTACCACTAACCCAAAATATCAAAAGACTTATCTTAACCTATATGAGATACATGAGTTTGAAAAGTTGCAATAGTTTAGCCTTTGGTTAGTGAATTTGCTGACATGCATATAGTAATGTGCTCAATTCGAGTCTAAAACTCTAGAATTTTCTCTTTAACAAGCAAGTACTTCACATCAAAATGCTATGTAAAAAAATAGCTCTTATTATTCTAAGAGAAATACACAACAACATTATTATCACAATATATTACAAATTCTTCATACACATAACTTGGCAAGTAGCCTCATGGCAAGCGATATACTCTACCTCCACGGAAAAAGAAGTTGTAAATTGGAAGCTTGATACTCTTCCAAGAAATAACTCCTCCTACCATTAAAAAAATGAAGCAAAAGTAGACTTTTGGTTGTCAGGGCACCCTACAAAATCAAAATTAGAATAACTAATGACCTGAAGTTGATCAGACTTCATATAGGTCAACATATGCTTCTTAGTACCTTGCAATTATCCAAAGACCTTTTTCACAGCTTTTCAATGATCCAAATCTAGTTTGCACAAGTATCCCCCTAAAGTATTAATAGTAAAAGCAATATCAGGACAAGTACAAACTTGAGTATACATCAAACTGCCAACAATGGAAGCATATTGGACTTTATCCATTTCAACTATCACCCCATCATTCTGAGGACATTGGGACTTAGAGAGTCTTTCACCTCTTTGTACAAGTACAACACATGGGAAGCAAGAATGCATATTAAATTGTTCTGAGACCTTTTCAATGTATCCTTTCTAAGACAATCCAATAATTTTAGGTATCACGAAAAAATTGGATACGTAAAACAAAGGCATCATAAAGGTCTTTCATATCAAAGTGACTACTCAATATACATGTAGTCTCAGTCAAAAGCTCAATGTAGTAATAAGGAGGATACCTTCAACATACAATACAAGAATTATGAAATTGCTCCCACTATTCTTCAATTAGATGCGCTAATCGAAGCATTTTCCTCGAAGCTAAAAGAAGTAACCACTTGATCAAACTTCAAGTACCATTGTTTAAAGGCCTATTTTAACCCATAAATGGATTTGTTCAACTTGCAAACCAAATTCTCTTTTCGAGTTTTAAAAAAGACATTAGGTCTAACTTTCCTTTTAAAAAGGTTGTTTTAACATCCATCTAGTGTAACTCTAAATCAAAGTAAGCCATTAGTGCTATGACAACTCTAAAAAGCATCCTTAGTAAATACTAGTGAGTAAGTCTTGTTATAATCAATGCTTTCTCTTTGATTATAGTCCTTTTCCACCAATCTAGCTTTATACCTTTTTACCATACCATCTATATCGCAATTAACTTTGAGGACCCACTTACATCCAACCGGTTTGCAACCAACTAGTAATTCCACTAGATCCTAAACATCATTATAAGTCATGGAAGTCAACTCATCATGCATGACGTGTAGTTAATTAGAAGCATGAGGATTAGAAAAAGCTTCTTCAAAAGTGATTGGATCATTATCATTATAAAGATCAAACTCATGCTCTTTGAGGAACACCATATAATTATTAGGACTAGAAGGCTTGCATACTCTAGAAGATCTCCTCAAAATGGCTACTTCAACAAAAACATCATGTCATTATTCACCTGTAGGTGCTCTTGCCAAATCACCATCCTCTACATGAGTATGGTTGCCTTCACGTACAATAGGAGTCATGACAACTCCTAAACCTAAAACATAGGGCAAAGGAATGACAACTTGATCCTCTTCGAGAATGATTGGTCATGGCCAATTTTATCAAATCAGGAACAGTCATTGACTTGGTTAGGATACTAATTCATTGGGTCATTCGTCGAACCAGTAGATTAATGGTTGAACCACATGAACTGGTATAATATTTAACACACATATATATATATATATATATATAATTTTAATAAAATATAATTTTAATATATATATATATATATATATATATATATATATATATATATAACAAAATTGTAATAAAAATATATTTAATATATACATGTATTAATATGCACATATGAATATTACTATACTACTATTATATTATGGTATACATGCATATCCATATCTATCTATCATTATATTATATTCATATAGATGCTGTACCAAGAGTTGGAAATGGGGAGTTGTGTCGAGTATTAAAGTTACATATAGGGCAAAGTGCCTTGTTTTCTTTTCCAATAATTTTCAAATTTCAAAATCTAAATTAAAAAATCAACGGTCCGAAATTTTATTTGTGCTTTTTTATCTTTGAGAAGCAATCTACTTCTTCCTTTTTATGTTTCAAAATTCAAACCTTTCTCTTCTTTCTTACGCCACCACTCTCCAGTTGCTGAACTTCAACCATGGTGACATTGTCTGTGCCAAAATTTTTGTCCCAATATATATTTCATTGGTTAAATTAATTGTTAATACTGTTAACTCAGATTAGTTTGATTAAATGGTATACATATTAAAAATTTACATGGTAATTTTTCATTTTTCAAAGCATTCTACATTATCATTAGTACACTAATTTAGTTATTTAGTCCACATTAGCATGTAAAGTACGTCTCTTAAATTAATAAGATCAACAATACTTTATTTTTATCTCTTTATTTGTCTCTTTATTTTTTTTATCCAATGGATTATATTTTTTTATCTAATGTAATCCAATGGATTTTGAAAAAAATAGTAGATAGATCACTAGCCATACATAAAATTAAATAGATGGATTAGATCCAATCCATTATTATTATTATTATTATTATTTGTAATGGATGGATTGGATAGATTTACTTATGGATAGATTAGATGGATGATAGATTAATAGATTATTTTGCCACTCTTTAAGGCACACTTGATGGCAAGAACCAAATCAATATCGAAAGTACATGTATAGAGATTAAACAGATTATTTTTAACTATAAGAATTAAAGGTAAAATTTGTGCAACTATAAGGATCAAAAAAAATAATTAAACAAAAGGAAAACATGATTGCCCACAAAGTCTCGCGTTCATGCAACTTTATTCTAAAAGAGTAATCATGCTGAGGTAAAATCCGTAAATGATCCCGTGATTCAAGTCAGTCCCTTAAATATATCTCAATATTTCGAAGGAGTAACTCTTAACTTGACTAGGGATATCCAGGATAAAAAAAATTAAAAATACCCGTCTACATTTATCAACCGTCCAAACCAAGAAACTTTCACCAATTTAAAAAATAAATTAATTTCTCGTAGGTGACTTAACCAGAAATTTGTGTAGCAACATAGACTACTGGTATCCTAGTAATCATCTTATTTGGACAGACAACTAAAGCTGACTCACCCCTGAACTTGGCCAACCGGAGACACAAGACCAGACTCATGTGCAGGAATCACCGATCTCATACATTTAAGCTAAAATTAATTGGTTTCAGGTTGGACAAAGAGAAGAGAATTTTTTATTTTTTTTAAAGGAGGATGATAACTCTGTGCATGCTAACATGATACCTCATATATACTTCTTGAATTTATTCACAATGATTCAGGGCTTTGCACTGGATTACCACAATGAAATCACTATTGCATTATGGGGCTTAATTAAACAATAACACCTCATGGTTCATGACAAGCCAAATGTCAAGTCTAGCAGACCCAAAGTTAAATCAGTTGCAAATAAAAGCATTCAGACAGAGTGTTCAAACAAAGTTCTAACTTCATAGCAACTCCAACTTAACACAAATCATTTGACAAGAGCAAAGAGGTTTGGTCTTGCACATCCAATCAATTGCAGTGCAATCCTAATAACACTAATGCAAAATCTTCACAGCATAAGAAACACAACGCATATATATATATATATGTCAAGCATTTTGTCAAAAAACTGGTCTGCCAAAATAACACAAAATTGACGATAAAAGAAAAGCAAAGAATGAAAGTTCTGCTGTTATTGCTACACCATAGATGCCTTTATCCTTTTCTCTCTCCAGTATGAGTCTGTACTCTGCAGCACTGCTAATGGGTGGTGTTTTGTAGTAACGCGTTCGGATCCTGTGACTTAGTAAGGCATAGGCAAAAGAAAGGTTGTGCATGGGGCATGGCTTGCTCTGCTCCCAGATCGTTTGGAGACAAAAAGCAATGATAAGAGACATGAACAGAGTAAGTTACTTTGCATACATGACAAGAAGGATTTAGATTCTTTCTCGGAACGAGAAAGAATCCATCCACTCTCTTATTTGAAAACATGACACCATCTAAAGAACATAAAACACTCTTTCTACGGAAAGATGAAATGACAATAAACGAAAGGAAACATATATATAGTCCACACTTGTAAATCGAACAGCAAAAAAAAAAAATGTAAATTCTGCTTTTATGTTTACGAGACAAATGAAATGACCCTATTAAACCATGCAAATATCTCGTGACTGAAACCGCTTCCCAATTCCACTCCCGCAAGAACTCCACCCCCCACCCAATCAGAACAACTTTCCAGTCAAATTCACTGAAAAATCCTGTGTCTTCACCATCATCAGAGGCAGAAGGTGGGGCAAAATGGTTACCCTGCATCATCCTCACATTTCTTGAATAATTGATTCCCACACAGTCCTTGGCTACCCTCAAATGAACTACCTTGAAATGTAGCAAACTGCTTATTTTGTGGTATGGGACCTGAGAGGTTGTTAAAGGACACATTAAACTATTCCACAAAGGTTAGTTCTTCCAATTGTTGGGGAATCTTCCCTGATAAATTGTTCTGAGAAAAGTCCAATGCTTAAAGGCTAGAAAGCTTCCCTAAGGAAGAAGGAATGCTACCACCGAGCATGTTGTTGGACAGGTTGAGCAAAACAAGCCCTGTTAAGTCACCCATAACATCTGGAATCTCCCCACAGAATTTATTACTTGAAAGATCAATCGCTATAAAGTTGTAAAACTCTTAGAGATTTCCATAAACCGTGACCAACCCTTTGTTAAACATTGTAAATGAATAAATAGGTATGAACGTTCCCAACACAGAATGGGTCTCATAATCCTCATACTGTAATTGACTCTTGTTGGCACCTTTCATGGATTACCATTTCTGGATTATTTTTGAAGGCAAACTTCCAGAGAACTGATTGCGACAAAGATCAATGATGTGCAGTTTGGGAAATGTGCATATTGTAGGGCACCTTATAGATCCATACAAATTATTATCACTTACAGCAACAACTTTCAGCTCAGGCAGAGTTCCCAACCAAAAGGGAAATGAATCATTAATTTGGTTATGGCTGACATCGACATCCTCCAGCATTCTACAGTTGACCAGTGCTCTTGGCAATTGACCTTGCAGATTGTTATTGCTCAAATCTATCATCCTCAGAGCACTTGTAATCATATAAGTTTGAGGAATGGGGCCAAATAGTTTGTTTCCTTTTAGCACCAAAGTCTGTAGAGATTGGCTAGAACTTCCCAAACATGAGGGAACTATGCCCATTAAGTTGTCAAACGATAAATCAAGAAGGATAAGAGATTTCAAATTGCATATCAGTGGGGATATTTTTCCTATCAATGAGTTGTAGGAAGCATCTAACCTTTGAAGACTTGTTTTTCCCCACATCCAACTGGGCAACGAATTGACATTATTGTATGGCATGAAAAGAAATGACAGCTCAGCCAAGTCCCGGAGAAAATGTGGAAACTCATTCAAATTGTATGAACCCAAACTTAACACTTTAATTTGAGAAAGACTTGCATTCGATGGATTTTTGAACATATCATGTACAGAAGATGAAATGGTCACAAAATTAAAATGAAGTATTTTAAGATTAGTTGAGTTTTGAATTAAGCTTCTTAGTGAGGATATTTTGAAACTAAGAAGATAGGTTACATATTGAGAATTAAGGTTCTTAGTGAGGATATTTTGAAACTAAGAAGATAGGTTACATATTGAGAATAAAATGTACTGCATAGATCAAGAGACAGTAACTGGACAAACATGAAACTTGTTGTGGGATTTCACCAAAAAAATTGGCTACAGAAAGGTTCAGGTATCTTGACTGTAAAAGCTCCCCAATCTTAGATGGGATTTGAGAGTAATTGAAGTGATTATCAGCAAGATCAAGCCTTTGAAGGTGTTTGAGGTGAAAGAGGCTGCTATTAGCATCCATTGTACCATAGATTTGGCTGCTACTAAGATCAACGCTAATGACATGACCTGTGTGTTCATCACATTCAATACCATCCCATGAGCAGCAATCTGTTGTTGCATTCCAAGATGCTATTTTAGGATAACTGAACAGATTATAAGAAACAGACTTAGTAATAACAAACCTTTCCTTAAACTGCAACAAGGCATAGCTTTCATCTTCATGGCATCTTGTAGGAGGAACGAAAAGAAGACAATTAGTAACTGTGAATGAAAACAGTAATTAAAGCAAGAGAAACTGTATTGACAGAGCAACAGACCACCGAGACTACATTGTATCTTTTGATAATTTATAAGCTGAAATGTTCACATAAACAGTGAGATGCACCAAGTGGTATTTATACTCAATTAATCGACTGCTTGTGCAAAAATATCTAATCACGGGCATTGACCTTTGTTAAAAATAAAAATGTTTAGGAATGAAAATGATAATGAGAAACAGTGTCATGCATTTTGGGTAAGAAAACTATGGGCGCTGGTCTATTCCCGTTAATTGTTAAGCTAACTTGATCACCTCCAATCCAAAAAGTCTTCCCGTTAAATTCAAGTTTCTGATGTGTTTGTTTACTCCCATTTAGTTTTCATATTTGGCTCTGCGATTTTGGGTTGTCTTTACTTCATTTTATCCATGTTCCTATATAATTTCAAGCATGCATTTTATAGAGTAATACATCAATTAAGTACTCCATACAAGCATCAGCAAACATTTTAATTAGTTCCTGAATTATGAAAATTTTAAAAATTATTATGAATAATAACAGAGAAGAGAATAACAACTATTTTTTAGAAGGGTCTCAAACATGATAAAATTTTATTGTTAAATGTTGATTAAGTCACTTACATATAACGTATATGTGGGTCTTCAAAATTTATATATTATAAATGAATGAATATATATGATCTCTTTATTTAATTCAATGTCTATGATAGTACGAAGTCTATTTGAAGTCTTATCATACCGAGACTTTCTTTACTATCATCTAATAATTTTTGGTCCATTGTAAATTTTTGGATCGTTTATATCTTTGTTTGTTTCTAATACTTTAATTAGACCCCACTGTTGTGGCTAGATTAGTGGTGGAAAAATGGTTAAAAGAACAACATGAAATTTAATTTTATAATTCTATTTTGGAGTTGTGATTCAGAGTTTATTAAATTGAGAAAAAGTTAGAAAACCTTTTTAATAGGAAAAAATAGTCTATATATGAAAACGAAGTTAGATTCAAGAGTCAGATATGCATGTAGAAGGGTGAAAACTTATTCTACGACACATTACTACATCCATAAAAAATGGTTGTCTTATAATTAATTGTGGAATTATTAATAATTTTTAAAATATTTGTCTTAACCCTATATAAAATAAGATATTAAATGAAACAAAGTAAAGTATTACTAAAAAATTATTTCAGACTGTCGAGAAATTCTTCTGCCTTTTCCCTTATGCAAAAGGAAACTCTACATTATATCACTCTAAAGAAAACATTTGTGAATTAATCAAAAAAGCGAGTATATACAGGCTTAAGATAACTAATCTATCACAATTTAAATGCTCTAAACCAAATTATGTGATTAATAAACATTATTTCAGCCTGTCTTCTACCCTGACGTATCCCTCACGCAATAGAAAACTCTAAGTTATATCAACATTTGTGAGTTAATTGAAAAAGCGGGTATATGCAATTGCAAGCTTAAAATCACCGATTTATCATAAAATAAAATAAAAACTATCACAATTTAAACGCCCTAAACCAAATTATGCATTTAATAGAACATTATGCCTAAATTAATCTTTTTAGTTTTAAATAAACTAATAGCAAACATTTTATTTTAAAAAATTTAAAATTATCAAATTATCACAACTCAAACATCCTGAATTAAATTACATAATTAATAAAGTGTCACACCTAAATTAAACTATTTTATTGTAAAAATAAATAAATAATATCAAGCTACTATTTTTAGTTTTCTATTGATGTGGCCTGGGGTGATGGGAACCAGACAATGACTATTCTTGGGGGGAAAAAGAGTACACAAAGTCTTTAGGGGTGACAATTCTTTGAACCCTTGGTGCTGAAGGGTGCATTCAAGGGTAGGAAATAAAAAATTGATGAAAATATTAAGTGAAAGGAGGCACAAAATCTACAAAGTATTTTTCAATTAAAGCTGGATGGGGCTACAAAAGTTCATAAAATATTTTTATATTGCAAAAATTAAATGAAAATGACAAGTTTAGAGGAGACCACAGCATGTATAACCCCTCTTTCAAAGTAAGTAAATAAGTTTACAAAAAAAATAATGAAAAAATAAAGTGAAAAAAATTGGAAAAAATAGAAATTTAATCTTAAGCCATGTTTGGGTAGCAACAGAAGAGATTAAGCCACCTCAATACGTAGATCCAGCTAGCAAGTTTCTTCCACAGAAATATTTACCGTAAAAATAAAAAATCACAGTATACAAATTGAGTATTAACATCTTTAAAATTGAACATATTTCAATCAAATTCGACTATAAAAATCTTCCTTCCATATTACAGAAGATCTTATCAGCATGAGATTACTTAGTTTTGTCACAATCTTCTGAACAACGACTGTCTAGTATCTACCAATTGTAACACCCCTACTTTTATATATTAAATTATTCTGTATGTTTAAAAATTATTTTTAAGTCATCAATGTATTTAGAACAATTAATAATAATTTTAGAAATTTTTCTAGAATTTATTGAGATAATTTCTGTAAAATGATAAAAATACCCTTGGTTGACTATGGAAAGCAACCAGAGACTTTTTGAACTTAAAATATTTTAAAAATTTTATATTGAGTATCTCTCATTATAAAAACTTTATTTTGAAAGAAAAGTAGTGAAAAATGTAACAATCCTATTTCAATTCTTCCACTGTTTTTTTTAATATTTGGCAATGCAATTCTGAAAAATCGGAAAAGAATTTTAAAATTCTAACTCCCACCATTTTGCTCAGAATTTCAAAAGCTATTTAATCGTGATTTTTAATAATTTTTCCGAGCCGGAGCTCGGAGAAATTAGAAAACGACGATTTTGTCATTATTTCTCAATATTAAGGGCTGACATGAGAAAAAGATTCAATTGACATTAAAATGTCAATTTGAGCTTGGAATTGTGTCATATATATTAAAATATAATTTTGGAAATTTTCTGGGAATTTTCTGGAATTCTTGTGTAAAATGACCAAAATGCCCTTAGGTGTCTGATAAGCCAGCCAGTACTGATTTGACATCCAAAAAGGATGAAAATGGTAATTTTAGTTTTTTCATGGGTGAAGTATTTAATTTTATAATTTTTATAAAAAATTTGGTATTTATTGAATTAAAATGGATTTTCTATGAATTTTCTAGCTTAAAAATACAAAATAAATAAATATAATTTGAAATAAATTAATAAAAATTAAAAATTAATTATTAGAATTTTATTTTTGATGAAAAATAATGTATTTGTTTAGTTTTACATTTAATTTCATTTTTCTGATATTAAAAACTAATTTTTCAAGTTTAGGCGTTTTTATCGGTACCAGTTAATTCACCTATAGATCAAAAGTGGCACATGGGAGCTTGGGACAGCTGGTGGAGCACGTCCCCAAGCCTAGGAGAGGTGATTCAACACCCTAAATGGTGTATGTGTCCCTAAGTGTGCATATTTGTCCCTAAATTTAAATTAAAAACAAATTTAAAACTTGATTTATTGCATAATGGCTTATGTTATTGGTGGACACCTAAGGCCCTTCTTCTTCTATAAATAGCCCATTCCTCCTTCAAATTTTCAGCATCTCCTCTTCCTCTCCCAAGCTAGAGAGCTTCTCTTTCTAAAGTTTTCTCTCTCTAAAATATTTTTATCTAGTTTTTATGTTAAAATTTTGCTAGTTTTCAATTAGTAGAATTTCTCCTCCTAGAAGCTTTGCACCAACAATTCCATCCTCTTCATCAACTATCTTAGAGGTAATGGGGGGAGTGGGGTTGGTTCTAAATTACTGTCACTTTGCATGTTGGTAGGAAGGGTTTTTCTCTAAACTCATTTAGGCTTAAGTTTTATTATTGTTATTATTGTTTAATGTTAAACTTTAATTTTACTAAGTTGTTACTCTGCCCAAATTTAGATTATTAAATCATGATTATTAAATTGTTACGCTGCTCAAATTTAAATTATTAAAATTTTCTTGCTAAGCTGTTACTCTGTTCAATTTTAGAAAATAAAAACACATTTGCTAAACTGTTACTCTGCTCAAATTTAGAAAATTAGAATGTATTTATTTAGTTGTTATTATGCCAAAATTTTAGTAATTAAATTATAATTACTATGTTGTTATTCTGTTAAAATTTTGGTATAGTGCAATTTCTGCAAAATAAGGCAGAAATGTTGATTATACTGGTGCCCAAATTAAATGAGACCAGGGAAACCTCTGTTTGGAAAATTAGGAAGTGATAAATTAGTGAGTAATGTAAAGCAAGTGACATGCACTGGCATGACACCTTGTTAGGGAAGTCACAATTTGGTATGTTGAGGAATGAAAGGCAGGGACCCACTTACGGAGGTCTTGGGGATAGACATTGAGTGGTGAAGGTCCCAATGGCCAGGGTAGCGCCCTTGAGCCAGGATATTCACCTGACCAAACTCGATAACACCGACAACTGCTCAGCATTCCAGGATTGGTTTGAGAGTATACCTTTATAAATGGATATCCTAAATTGTTATTTTGTTCCTCAATGATGACGAGGACTGTATCATGTGATGGTGTTGAGAGAGGTATATGTACTCCCAATCACTTCTCATGTTCTGTTGAGAACTATTACCCACTAATGGGAAGTATGAATCCATACGTAGTCAAGAGTAGTCAGATACAACTTAGAATGAACCTTAGGATCCCTTGTATTGTCAGCTGTGTTTTATCTTTGTTTTATGGTAGATTTCCTACTGTACATGTAAAAGTGATTTTAGAACAAAACACCTCACTCCATTATTTTCTTCTGTGTATGATTGATCGTGATTATTAAAGATGACATTAACGCCCCGTGATACTAAGTATGAGTTAGAGGACATCTCCACAGGGGAGGACCTGAAGACCTATAGTATTTTTTTTTTATGAGGGATAGGGTAGATGAATACTGCTTTGTATAAGATCTTTTTGATATACATATTGGGTTAGATAGTATCTATTTTTTGATGTATTTTTTTTAGTTTTCTGTATTATCAAACCATGATGTATAATTTTATAATATATATATGTATATACAATCTTATCTTTCATCTTTTACTACTATTTCTAAATTCTGTTAAGTTTGGAATTTTTTTATAAACGTGAAAATTTTTTTTACACATATTTTCATTTACTAAAACTTAATAACTAAATTAATATAAGTTATGTTTAATATGAATGGGGTTACACCAATCGAAAACTCGGACGGAGAATGCAGAAAATATACACTTTGTCCTAATGAACATACAAACTATAATGAGCAATCTGACGAAAATATGAAGACAACACTGTCATGAACTCTGGACTTCTGATTCTGAGCAACACATTCTGAAATCCACATTAAGTTCCTGATCTCCTGCTCCCTTAACCTCATATATGCAAAGAATGTAGCATAATAAAACTGCAATATAGTCAGAATAGTGCGGCTTACTAATGAAAATAAGATGTATCTTAACAGAGAATAAAACAGCTATATTTAAACCAATCAATTTCCTTCCAGCACAATGACTTCCAATTTTGTTTCCATCAGTCAGTAAAGAAAGATCCGGCAACTTTCAAAATATTTAACTAATTTATTGCACAAGCCAAAAATTATGATACTCGGAGTACTGTAAAAAATATACCTGATGCTCAAACACCAAGCAAAACCTTTTCATCTCCTCCTCATAGAATGCCTTGTCAAGAATCTGGCTCTCTCCATATGATAACTTTGCAAAAACAAATTGATAGAGGGGATATATTTCCATAACTGCATGAACCTACATGAGCAACCACATAAGAAATTTAAGGCCCAAAATGCATTATTAAAAGAAATCAACCAAACCCACTAGAGTTAGACCTCGTGGTGGGGGATTTGAATAGTTTGCACAAAGTACTAGGTTCAAACCTTTTTGTTGCCATTGTATACAAAAAAAAAATAGTAGCAAAAAAAAATAAAATTCAACCAGAAACATACAGACCCTCTGGAGGTTGGTAACCAAAACCAAGTAGCCAATTGCAAATTACAAATGAAATAAAAAGAATCAAATCATAAATGTCTCGATAATAGAAGGAGCTCATAAAAGGAAAGCTTGAAAGTGGCACCTCAGAAAAAACAATTGCATGTACATCTTTAAAAAAAATATATATCAAATTACATCTAACATCAACAGTAGAAGTACATTGCATACCTTGGCTACCCATAGACACAAATCAACCACCCTGAGAAACACAATCTTGCAGGGCTTAAGAAACTTAAACAAAACATTTTTAACAGCATAAAACGTCACATGAATTAGATGTAAACCATACATACCTGATCAATGTCCTCACAGACAGCAAGTACCTCATGACCATATGGGTATCTATTTAAAATAAGTCAGTCATTACCAAAAGCACCATGCCAATGCAGTGTACAAACATTTTTAATTCAAAAGAAAAGGCAGATATAAAAATCTTGCTGAGGGTTAAGAGCTTACAGCAAACCAAAATTAAAGTACAATTTTCTACGGTCATCTCTGGTAAGCTCAGTACCAATGCTGCACAAAGTGAAAACCATGGATGCCAGTTATGCAAGTATCCAGATAAATAAAAAGGATATACAAAACCTTTTACTTCCAATATACCTATTTATGGTAATATTCACAGTTCTTCTATCAGCCACAAAAGCTAGAAGGTCGGACATTATCTCAGCTGTGGCATCACCAAGTTTCGGTTTAGGAATAACATTAAATTGATGGAAACCAGGAGAGAAGAATAAAAAGTGCGACAAGAGAGTACATATATCTAGTGGACAACAAAGAGCCTTAGACCTTTCACTTGATAAAATCTGTAAAAGTCTTGAAGGTGTGCCTTGTAAAGAGTGTTCCTCGTTATTTCAATGTTCATATCATCCAAGTCCTAGAGACATAAAGAATTAACAGCAATAAAATCAGATCAGCAGTCCAATTTCAGACAAGTATCATGAGCATATATCTGAGAAATAAACTAGTACCGCAGAAACATATAAAGCTACATCAACTATAATGCAACAAAGCCATTGATACCAATACTATGAAAATATTGTTTCCGTCCTACATATAACCCATAAAAAGGTAAAGTGGGAAAGTTTATTATGAGGATTGAATCAGAAAAGTTAGTCTTCATTCATTGTGGTAATAGGCTTTATATACAAGTGAAAGAAGCATACATGTAAAAATGGAAAGAATAAAACTAACTAATACAATAAATGCAAATATAACTAATTTAACTAATTTCTGGTTTTATAGCCGTTGACATCCCCTGCAAGCTGAGCTGTCTATGTCAACAATGTTCAGCTTGGAGAGAAGAGAATGAAATGGTGATCGATGTAGGGTCTTTGTGTGAATGTCAGCTAGTTGATTTGTAGAAGAAACATGCATTAAATGAATGACACCCTGTTGAAGTTTGTCTCGAACAAGATGGCAATCGATTTCTATGTGCTTTGTTCTCTTGTGGAAAGTTGGATTTTGAGCTATGGAGATGGCAGACTTGTTGTCACAATAAAGTCGAACGGGATGACTTTGTGGTTGATGCAGATCTGCAAGGAGAAATAAGATCCATTGAACCTTACATGTAGTAAAGGCAAGGGCCCTATATTCTGCCTCTAAAGAGGAACGAGAAACAATTGCTTGCTTCCTGGATTTCCAAGATATTAAAGATGGTCCAAGGAAGATAGAGAAGCCAGTTACAGATTCATGGAAATTGGACAAGATGCCTAATCCAAATCACTAAAGGCACTTAGTTTCAAATTAGAGGAAGCAGAAAATAAGATGCCTACTCCTGGGGAACTTTTGATATGTTGAAGAATGCGAATTGCAGCCTCTTGATGAGCTATTCTAGGATCAGATACATATTGACTGAGCTTGTTCACAGCAAATGAAAGATTAGGTCGAGTGTTTGTTAAATTAATCAATTTGCCAATTAGTCTGCGATAGGAAGAGGGATCAGGATGTGGGGGGCTATCAGCTGCAGAAAGCTTGAGATTGGGAAGTAGCATTGGAGTTGAGTTAGGTTTGCAGGCCAACAAGCCTACATCATCCAATAGTTCAAGGGCATATTTCCTTTGGTTAAGAACAATGCCCTTATGTGATCGAGCCATCTCTAAGCCAAGAAAAAATTGAAGAGTACCAAGATCTTTTATGCGAAATTGTTGGTTCAAATAATGTTTGACAGATTGAATCTCATTCAGATCGTTACCCACAAGAACAATATCATCAACGTAGACAAGTAAGATGGTTATATGAGAAGCAGTGGATTTCACAAAAAGGGAATAATCAGATTTAGACTGAATGTAGCCAAGAGAAAGGAGAGCAGTGTTGAGTTTGGAATTCCATTGTCAACTGGCCTGCTTGAGGCCACAGAGAGACTTGAGCAGTTTGCAAACTTGATTCAGCTTTTGTATTTTAAAGCCTAGAGGTGGCATCATATAAACTTCCTCATTGAGTTCGCCATGTAAGAAAGCATTATTGACATCTAATTGTTGTAGATACCAGTGCTTGGTGCTTGATTTTATAGACCCATTTACAGCCAATGGGTTTTTTCCCTGGAGGAAGGTCAGTGATTTCCCATGTGTTATTTTGTTCATGAGCTTATATTTCTTGATCCATGGCTTGTTACCAACGTACAAGCTTGACAGCTTGGGTATAGGTTTTAGGTTCAAGTACATGTGATATGGATAAAGTAAATGCTTTGTATGATAAAGATAAATGATTAAAAGTAAGAAAATGAGAAAGGGGATAATAGATATTTGTTGAAAGGCTTGCTGGGTGCTGACAATGGACTATATTGCAGTGGTAGTCTCTAAGACAATTGGGTAGATGTCGCTGTCTAGTGGAAACCTGAGGAGTGGGGACAAGGTCAAATTATGGATTGATGTTGTTAAAGTTATCTATGGTAAGGTCAGAGGGGTTGCTGTAGGACAGAAGGCTAATTGTCGAGAGTTGTGATAGTGCAGAAGATTTGTCGGTTGGAGGGAAGGGAAAAATAGTTTCGTAGAAGATCACATTCCTTGAGAGGAACAATTCTCTAGTGTGTAGATCATATAAGAGGAATCCTTTGACACCGTTTTGGTGACCAAGATATATGCATTTCCATGCTTGGGGGTGAATTTTTTTTTCTATTTGTAACACCCCAAATTTCAAGTACTAGAAATAAACCACGAGGTAACTCTTAGTAGGACCCTTCCCTTGTGTTATTAGACAAAAGATGCCTTAAAAGTTATTTTTATTATATTTCTTATTATTACTGTTCCTATTCTTATTAATATTATATTTATTATTGTTGATGTATAAGTTGTTGTTGTTGTTATTATTATTATTATTATTATTATTATTACTATTATTGTGTTGTGTTGATGTTATTATATTATTATTATTATTATTGTTATTGTTATTAATACCTTAGTATTATAAATTAGTAGGAATATTATCATAGAACTCAAAAGAGCATCTAGAGCCCAATAGGGGACAAAAGCCCACTAAGCTACATACCCACCCACATGTTATAAGAAGGGAATAGAGAAGGAGGGTTAGGTTTAGCAGTCACGAAATAGAAGAAGAAAAAAGTTAGAGAGAATGAGGAGAAAAGGGAAGAAAAAGAGGAAGAGAAAGAGAATGAATAGAAAAAAGAGAACCCAAACCCTAGAACTCAGCTTTGCGTGCTCCTAAAGGTGAGTGCTCTCTCCCGTATTCTTTCTTGTCCATTATGTTGTTCTTGTTCATCTATTTACCTTTTCCCCCTCCTTATGCCTAAGATTAAGAATTTGATGGGTTTTGAGTGGATTGTGAAGGAGAAAGGACTTTATAGATTGAATAGTCTTTTTGCAACTTTTCTTTAAAAACTGATTCCACGTTGATGCTAGGTGTGCAAACCCGCTAGGCGGGGTACTACACCCGCTGGGCGGGTTGGGTCCTAACATGGACCTGCCGGGTGGGGTATAATACCCGCTGGGCGGGTTGGATTCCTGCGCAAACCCGTTGGGTAGTTCGCTGGACGGCCGGGCGGATGCGATTTTTGCTATTCCATTCTGTGTTTATGAATTTCTTTTGGCAGTGTTTAACTCATTGTTATTTGTTTTCTTTATGCCTTGTTGAGTTTGTACTGTATGATTGTTATTTACCTTGAAAAAAATGAGTATAATATGAAATTGTGCCAATGTTTAATGATAAAAGTCTATGAAAAGTTATAAGCATTATATGTGACCATGCATCATAACATTTGAGTTATGTGATGAGGAAAGTATGTAGGAATCTGGCTGGTGGAGGCTATGATGGGTTGTCTAACCTTAGCCTTGGGGGTTATCCGGTTGGGAAAACTTCAATGGTCCATGCTGATCCCATGGAACCGGGGCGTACTGGTAAAACTGGGTAACCTTGACTAGTCACCGGGGAATATCATGCTAGTTGAGAGTGCAAAAGTCGAAGGCATCGGTACCGATGACGCTTCTTGTGGCCTGCATTTACTCCTAGTCTACTTTTCGAAAAGTTTAGGTTGGTACCACATGTGCATGAATAGTGGTTTAGGAACATAGCACTTATATGTATCTTGTTGTAGTGTGATATGTTGAAGTGTGCTATGTTGTAATTATGTGAATTCTATGTGACCTTATTTATGAGCGATTGATGTAATGTGTACACATGTAAAAATATAATTGTGCCTTGTGATGAAATGTTAAAGTTGTGGACATGTAATCATATCCTGCACGTGTGTCATTCCTGTTTGATAAAACAAAACGAAGTACATCTCTAGTTAATAGACAAAGAATGTGAAATAACTATATGCTTGTAATTAAAATTGTGTTTGCCACCTTAAGGATAAGTGAGAGGCTAGACCTTAAGATAGTGTTATGAGGGTTCTAGTTGAATAATAATAGTTGTAAATGAAATAGAGAAAGAGTGAATTGCTACACAACGTAATAGAATGGTATAAGACAAGTAAGAGAGAACAAAATGAGGATATTAAGGTGAGTGTTGAAGGAGTGCCAAAAGTATTTTAGAATGTCTGTGACCTTAGACTTGACTCCTAGAGAATAACCTTAAATCAAAAGGAAGAAGAGTAAAATCTAAACATGAAGGGTTTAAATACTAGGGAGGGTTTTGGGTAAGAAAGAGTTCTTAGGTTAAGAATGAGATAGTAAGCTCGTATAACAATTGTGAGACTGAGAGAAGAGTTAACAGGAAACACTGATTGTTGAAAGGTGTAGACCCGACCATAGGTATGGATAATTATGAGAGACCTAGTGAGGCTAAAGCCATGAGAGATAAGTAATGAAGGTTGTCCGAGTAGAAGAGTCTAACCTAGCCATAGAACCCTTAAAGCACTCACTGAGACATTATGTCTCACTTCTTTAAGTTTTTCCTTTTTCAGAATACAGGCGAAGACATGTGTAGATGAGGCTTGGACTCACGTGCATGAAGCTGTAGCCTAATTTACGTTATTTTTTTGTATTCTGTATATTTTATATGACACCTTTGGGTGATAGATGAGTTGATTAGGCATGTATTTTAATTATTGTATGGTTCGTATATAATATCTAATTACATTTATGAGTAGTATTTGCATGTTGTGTCTACCTTTTAAGTTTGTTTTTCTTTTCATTCTTAGAAATATAGACCTAGTTATGGTAATGCCTCTTAGGGTGTTACACTATTAGCTAGGAGTGTGGAAGCATAGCATTAAGGAGTCGAAGATGAGATAAGTCGAGTGGCTTATTGTGGAGTACATGGTAAAGGGATAAATTGTTGAGCTTGGTTGATGGAAGCATGTTAATGACATGAACAACATGTATGATCATAAACAACCAAAAAGGGATTGGGAGAATGGCTTGAAATAACAAGGTTCGGGCAACATTTAAAATATATTGTTGTTTATGTTCAGCCACGCCATTTTGCTGGGGTGATTAAGTTGATGAAGGATACCTTTAGATTGATAGAACGAAGGATAGATGAACTCTTGACCATTATCAGAATGAATAACTTTGATTTTAATGCTGAACTGCGTTTCAATTAGAGTAACAAAAGCTACTAAGTGTGATCTCGTTTCAGATATAGCTTTCATAAGCCAAATCCAGGTAAAACGGGATTTATCATCTACTATGGTTAGAAAATATTTATATCCATTTAAAGAAGGGGTCTCATAAGGTCCCCAAATATCCACATGTATGAGATCAAAAGAGGAGACAGAATTAGACATGCTCATAGGAAAAGGCAACTTTTTTTGTTTAGAAAAGTGACATATAACATATATCACATATCTTTGGAGTATCAGATGATACAATAGAATGTTGTTGTAAAAGAGCAGTATAACATTGGGAGGATGGATGTCCAAGGCGATAATGCCATACATCAATGTAGGAAATATTAGTGTGGAGGTTGGTGGCTGAGTTCACACTATTGGTAAAAGGAGGAACAGGTTGGGATAGAAGTAGCACATATAGTCCATTGACAATACTAGCATTGCCAATGATCTTCAAGGTACTCAGGTCCTGTATAAGACTATTAGTTTTAGAAAAATATGTGTAAAGGTATTGAATGATATAGAAGTAGTTGATAGTGAAAGATAATAAGGTTTTATTTGTTATTTGGAAATGCTTTGAAGTGCTTGGAAGTGCTTTCTTTGATAGTTAGAAGTGCATGCTACAATTGATGATACACTTGCCTATTTATAGGCATGTAAGGAAAGTTCTAGAAATATCTAGACTTTCTTGTTCTAGAGTTTTCTCACTTTACTCTTAGCTTTTCTAGTTTTTTCTAAAGCTAGATTTCTCTAAGTTTCTAGATCTTTCTAAATACATGTGAATACTTTACAAGAGTATTCTAGAATATTCTTCACTTTTTCATATACATATATTAGTACTACACTCTTCTAGAAATTTGTAGCACTTTCTTTCAAAGACAATGATCATGAAAAAAAGAAATTTTACAAGAAGAAGATTGAGTGAGTTTTGTAACAGATATTAAGTTGAAAGAAAAATGTGGAATATATAATGTATCATGCAGAATAAGTGTGTCAGTAAGATCAATTGTACCACGAAAAGTGGCAATGGTGTACTGCCCATTTGGAAGGCAGATAGGAACGAGTTTAATTTGTTTGTAAGAAGAAAAAAGAATTAAGGAGGAGGAAATATGATCAGTGGTGCCTGAATCCAGGATCCAAGGAGCATGGGAATTACCTGAAGTGGGTTGGGTACTGACATTGTGTGTGCTCACCAAGTTAGTGGAGTAAGTAGTGGCAGTGGCAGAAGTTTGCAAAACTAGAGCTACCAAGCTTTGAATTTGTTCATGAGTAATGCTAGGGATGGAAGGAGCAAGTGGTGTGGATTCAGTGGCAACCATGTTCATATTTTTCTTGGATTTGTATCCAGGTGGGAAGCCATGTTTAAAGAAACAAGTGTCCACCACATGGTTGTTGCGACCACAATGAGTGCAGTGGCGCTGAGTATTGGATTTGGAAGGATTCTTCTTGGTGAAACGACCTTTTTCTTGAGAGTTGGAATTAGAGGAAGGTTGAGATGTAATTGTTAGAATGGTGGGTTCAGGTAAAGTGCCAATTTGTAACTGCATTTCTTATTGAATAATCAAGGAAAAAACCTCGTTTAAATAAGGTAAAGGTTCCATCAGGAGTATTTGGGAGTGGACAGCAGCAAAGTTGTCATTCAATCCTTGTAGGAAGCACAAGACACAATCATTATCTCTGCATGTCTACACTGTCTTGGAAGCATTGCAGCAACCAGAATCGAAAGATTCACACAAAGGGATGGGGCAAAAATTGCACAGTTCATCCCAAAGAATTTTTAACTTGGTAAAATAGGTAGTAATAGGAAGATTACCTTGTTTTAAAGAGTAAAGATCAGCTTGTAACTGAGAGATGCGTACAATATCACCTTGTGAGAAGCAATCTTTGAGTTCATTTCAAACTTCATATATAGGCGGTATTGATCCATAGAGTGCTGGTAGCAATTTCTGGTATCATGGAATGACTACGCCAAGAAAGCATAAGGGTATTGCATCTCTTCCAGGTAGCATAGGTGGAACTCTTTTCAGAAGGCTTCTTGATGGTGCCATCCACAAACCCAAATTTATTTTTCATTTCAAGAGCCATGGTGATGGCACGGGACCAACTATGATAATTTGGTCCCTCAAGTATGGGAGAGACAAGTACCAACGAGGGATTCTCATTGGGATGAACCTAAAACGGGTTGGAAGGATCTTGTATAGGATTACTCATGGTGTAGAAAGAGAAATTGCAGAGAAAAGGGATAGGAGAATGACAGCTAATTCCATATTATGAGGATTGAATCAGAAAAGTTAGTCTTCATTCACTGTGGTAATAGGCTTTATATACAATTGAAAGAAGCATACATGTAAAAACGAAAAGAATAAAACTAACTAATACAATAAATGCAAATGTAACTAATTTAACTAATATCTGGTTTTATAGCCATTGACAAAGTTGTCTTCATTATGGGGACCAACACCTAGTTGCCATTAATTTCTCGATAATTTTGTATCATCACTTCCTTGAAATTCTTTTTATCACAGTCTATTGGATATAAATTAGGGGATATAGATGTAGACTATTTGCAGTTTCTGCAAGAGTACTGAAATCCTTTAACACTATAACAAACATATTAATTAAACAAAATAAAAGGAAAAAAAATTGGAAAGGTGATTTACCTTTGATATAATGCACTCAGAGAAGTATGGAGCCAGAGGAGTGTCAACAAGAACCGGCCTGTAAAGTTCCCGCATATTTTAAGCAACAGCCAGAGTAGCAATACTGCAGAGAAACCACAGAAAGAGAAAGGAAAATTAAGGAGGCATTTGTTTCATGTCATTTTTTTCTATTCCCAGAAATATGAAGGTGGGAATATTTATTCTTATGTCTGTTAGAAGGTTATGAAAAGAGATTCTTGGGCATCTTTCATTTCCAGGAACTACATTCCCATGTTTTTGATGGGGTGGGAAAGTGATATTCCCATGGAAATAAAGGAAGTTATTTTTTTATCACTCTTGTAACTTCTATTTTTTATTTAAATTATTTTGAATATTAAAAAATACTCCTAGGAATACTAAAATGTAATCAAACATCTTTTTAAATATACTCAAGAATAACATTCCTAGTTATAATATTATTGGAAATGTAAAATGATATCTTGAAACAAACGCCTCCTAAAAGTCTAATGGCTTACCGTCAATATATTGAAAATTACATAGAAATTATTATACCTGTCAAACATGCCAAGTGGATGGCATTTTTTAAATTGGTTAAAAATGACTTTATAAATCGGCTCTTGAACCATTTTAGATGCAAGGGATGTAGAAAGTAGGGGGGTTTTAGAATAAATTTTCAACTAATTTAAAAAAGTAAGGGGTTCTTGAACTATTATTGGTGCAACCAATGTAGAAAAGTTCTACTTTTTACATTGGTTATGACCATAACCGATTTAAACTTTTTAAATCAATTATGGTAAGACTGAGTTAAAAAGTATTTTTTTAAAATATTTTGTTTGTTTTGTTTCCTTCCATCCCTATAATATACAAAACAAACACTACATAGATAGGCAATACATAGGTAGTAAGAATTATAACCTACTTTCTAAACATTACATCATTATAAGATTTCAAAAACATTTAAATTATAAACTATTATTATTGTAGCTAAAAACATTCTAAACAAACTATCCAATGTCAACTATTACTAATAATTTCAAGGAAGAATGTTGCCAAACATTGGCAGATGTCTAACAACTCTTCAGGCAATGATTTCCTATTGATGAATATCTCCAAGATAAAATAACATAAGATAAAAATATTAGCCCATCAACTATAAAAACCATAATTATTGTAACTTGTTGAAAATTATATTACCTGATCTCATGAATCTATAATGTCTGTTGAAACTATGGTAAGCATTTGTTCATGACATAATATCCACACTCATGGCTTCTAGGTTGTTTATTAGCCTGCAAATGAATATTGTATTTAAAGATAATGAGTTATAGAAACTATAAAATATTGTAATTGAATATCAAGCTCTAAATTACTTGCATCCGAAAAAAACCATGCAGGCTTCTTTTTTATTTGACAAGTGCCTATTTGCCGATGTTTGAAATCCATTTATATCTCTATGATAAAAAAAAAATTATACATGCAAAGTATGTTTATAGGTTTCACACTTATAATACAAACCAGAAAGCAAATGTATTAAGGCGTAAAAAAATTCTACCAATCTTCTTTCTAAATCCCTTTTGTTGTAAAAAAAATAAATTAGTTGCTTTTGTTTTCTTCCTTAAAAAAACACAAAAAAATGATTTCCTTTTATTTTAATTTTAAGGCACAAAATTAATTTTTTTTGCTATTAAAAATCTTGCACAATCAACTTAAAGGTAACCACTTTAGAGTGGACATATTATGAGTACTGTGGGATTTAATTTCTACCCTTCCTTGTATGTAAATCGACTCTTGAACCTATCATGTTTTCATATACCATTTTTCTAAATGAGTTTTTCCTACATTTTCCTGAATTATTCATCATGATCCTAGTTGTGACATTGACTTTTATAAGTTATTTGTAGTTTATTTTCAAAAGTTTCTACACGAAGTTTATCCGAATAAGTTTGTTTTAACTTATTTAAATGAATTGTATTGTCAAATTTATGATAGACTCTGTATCATGTGATAAGAGTTTATTTAATAAGTTGTTAATTAAGTTAATTATTTATTCAAACTCATTCCAATGTAGCTTGTTTTAACTTATTTTGAGTTCTTTCTTGTCTTTAAAAGAAAAGGCTGAGTGAAAAAGAATTTTAAATAAATCTCCAAAATAAAAACATTTGTTACGAAGAAAACTTAAAAAAAAAACAAAAATGGATTTTAGAAAAGTTAGTTTTAGGATCTTTTAACTATGTCACTCTCTCTTTTTTTAATTCTAAATCTCAAGATTATTAAAAAACACACTATCTCAAAAATTTTAACAAAAAAGTAACTTTTAAATTAAAAAATTAAAAAATTACCACACATTTTAACCTTAAATTTAAAGCTATTTTTTTTTAATTTTCAGTTTCAAGTATTTTTTTAAACTCAAAAGAAGCCATACTAATACCAATTAAGTATCTTTTTATGTCAATGCCATGAATTAAAATCATTAAAATAGCAACATTTTATTTTTAAAGCAATAGATAACTAATTTGAAAATTTATGTAAGAGTTAATAAGAGTATTGTTTGAGTAAAGAACAAAATTAGAGGAGAAAATAGACATAAATAAACAATTATCAACTCTTGTATTATAAATTTGAAATTGTATCTTGGACATCAGGATGCATCTTTTATTTTACTATCTTAATTATTTTGACATATGATTTTACCATTATTTAGCATCTATCATAATTTATAAATTTTAAAATTATTAAATATTTTCAAATTTTTTTACAAGATTTTTTGTATTAACCCTTTTTGTTTCAAATCTCAATTTCTTATTTTGATACGTGCTTTTGCCATTATTTAACATTTATTGTTATATTTTTAAATTTAAATATTATTTATTATTTTCAAAGTTTTATTTTTACTGTGAGAAACAAGTGTAAATAAATATAAAAATTAGTGAAAAAGTTTATTGTACAATAAGAGGTTTTTATATTAATATTTTGTCTTAAATCTGAAATATTTACATTATCAAATTAAATTGTTTCAATTTTTTTAAATCTTACTCTTTTACCTTTAAATATAAGTTACTTATATTTTTGTAATTTATCTATTTATTTAACTGAATTATATTTATTTATTTTATAATTTTAAATTTTCAAATTTCATTAAAATTATAAATATTCATTTAATTGACGTACAGAATACTCACTAGCTATTTTACGTACATAAGTGGGATTTATCTCACAGTATGAGAAAGAATCTGATCCATTTATTTCAATATATGACACCATCTGAAAAGCAAAAAACACTCTTCCAACAAAGAAAAGAGGAAATGACAACAAACGAAGGGAAACATAGTCCACATATGTAAATTCTACTTCCCTATCAATGAGTTGACTTAAATGAGCCTTTTAAGCCATTCAAGTACTTCATGACCGAAAGTCCTTCCCAATGCCACTCCCGCAATAAGTCCACCACCATACCCAATCAGAACCACTTTCCAGTCAAATTCAATGAAAAATGCTGAGTCCTGATCATCATCAGATGCTGAAGGTGAAGCAAATGGTGACCCTGCATCATCCTCACATTTCTTGGATAATGGATTTCCACACAGCCATTGGTTACTCTCAAATGAACTACCTTGGAATGTACCAAACTGCTTATTTTGTGGTATAGGACCTGAGAGGTTGTTAAAGGACACATTAAAGTATTCCAGAAAGGTTAGTTCTTCCAGTTGTTGGGGAATTTTCCCTGACAAACAATTGAGA
Organism: Spatholobus suberectus; assembly: GCA_004329165.1. NCBI lineage: Eukaryota > Viridiplantae > Streptophyta > Magnoliopsida > Fabales > Fabaceae > Spatholobus > Spatholobus suberectus. Next base: position 12,165,109 of record CM014731.1, on the reverse strand, counting down.
GAAAGGTCCAATGCTTGAAGGTTTGAAAGCTTTCCTAAGGAGAAAGGAATGCTGCCACTAAGCATGTTATTGGACAGGTTGAGCAAAACAAGGCCTGTTAAGTCTCCCATAACATCTGGAATCACCCCACAGAATTTATTACTTGAAAGATCAATGGCTATCAAGTTGGTAAACTCTTGTAGATTTTGATAAACCATGACAATCCCTTTGTTAACCATTGTAAATGAATAACGGGCAGCTTCACTCGCCCAACCGAAACTTCCCAATAACTTATACGGTGGATATTGCTCATACTGTAATTGACTCATGTTTGAAGCTTTCATGGTTTTCCAATTCTGGATTGTTTTTGAAGGCAAACTTCCCGAGAACTGATTGCAAGAAAGATCAATGATGTGCAGTTTGGGAAATGTGCATGTTGTAGGGCACCTTATATATCCATGCAAATGATTATCATTTAAAGCAACAACTTTCAGCTCGGGAAGAGTTCCCAGCCAACAGGGAAACGAATCATTAATTTGGTTATGGCTGACATCAATAACCTCTAGTATTCTACAGTTGACCAATGCTCTTGGCAATTGACCCTGCAGATTGTTGTTGCTTAAATCTATTATTCTTAGAGAATTTGTTGTCATATATGTTTGAGGAATGTCTCCAAACAATTTGTTTCCTGTTAGCACCAAAATTTGGAGAGATTGGCTAGAACTTCCCAAACATGAGGGAACTATGCCACTTAAGTTATTGAATGATAAATCAAGATGCATAAGAGATTTCAAATTGCATATCAGTGGTGATATTTTTCCTACCAATAAGTTGTGGGAAACAATTAAGCTCTGAAGACTTGTTTTTTCCCACATCCAACAGGGGAATGAAATGATATTATTGCCTGAGACGTCAAGGAATGACAGTTCAGTCAAATTCCAGATAAAATTTGGAAATTCGATCAAATTGCATGAACGCAAGCCTAACCATCCAATTCGAGAAAGGCTTACATTGGATGGATTTTTTGGAATAATTAATGACAATTTTTTGTAAGATAATCCAACAGCACCTAGCTTTTTGAGCTTTAGAAATTTGTCAAGCTCTAATTCTCCCTCCAACAAATTATATGCCACGGTAAAAATTTCTAGGTTCTCAAGTTTGAAGAGAGAGTTTGGAATTGCACCCTGAAGATTATTTTTTCCAAGATCCATGTAAGCTAAATTTGTTAGGTTCGTTATCCAAGATGAAATTTTCCTTCTTAAATTGCAGTAAGATAGGGTTAAGGCCGATAGCTGGGTGAGATTTGCAAAACATAATGGAATCTCGCTGCCAATATTTACAGAATCTAGGCGCAAATCATTTATTCCTGACAGCTTACAAATCCATGAGATCGTGTCCATAGTAAATTCATTCATACCAACTCTGAGGGTGCGTAATTTGGTAAGATTTATTAAGAATGAAGAAAGATGGCCCTTGAAGTTGTTGTGTTCAATATCAAGAAGCGTAAGCTGAGTGAGGTTTCCGAATGAAGAAGGAATAGACCCTGAAAAACTGCAATATGAAATTGATAACCAATTCAAAAACTTGAGATTTCCAATGGATGGAGGTAGTGTACCATAGAAACTTGTGGCAGAGAGTTGTAACGTGGTAATTTGAGCACTTGAATGAAAATCAGGAAATTTACCAGTGAGATCTGTGTTATTTCCCAAAACCAGATATCTCAAGTTTGGAAGGTGGAATATTCCAGCTGGAAATTCCCCGTATAGTTCACAACTATAAAGAGAGAGTCCTTGCAAAAATGTAAGATTTGTGAACATATCAGGTACAGACGATGAAATGGTCACAAAATCAAGAAGAAGTATTTCAAGATTAGTTGAGTTTTGAATTAAGCTTCGTAGAGAGGATATTTTGAGACTCAGAAGATTGATTGCATCTAGAGAATAAAATGTATTGCATAGATCAAGAGACACTAACTTGGACAAACATGAAACTTCTTGTGGGATTTCACCAAAAAAATTGGCTACAGAAAGGTTCAGGTATCTTAACTGTGAAAGCTCCCCAATCCTAGATGGGATTTGAGAGTAATTGAAGTCATTATCAGCAAGATTAAGCCTTTGAAGGTGTTTGAGGTGAAAGAGGCTGCTATTAGCATCCATTCTACCATGGATTTGGCTGCTACTAAGATCAATGCTAATGACATAACCTGTGTGCTCATCACATTCAATGCCATCCCATGAGCAGCAATCTGTGGTTGCATTCCAAGATGCTATTTTAGGATAACTGAAAGGATTATAAGAAGCAGACTTACTAATAACAAACCTTTCCTTAAATTGCAACAAGGCATAGCTTTCATCTTCGTGGTATCGTGTAGGATGAACGAAAAGAAGACAACTAGAAACTGTGAATGAAAACAGAGAATAAAGCAAGAGAAACTGTATTGACAGAGCAAAAGACCACCGAAACCCCATTGTATCTTTTAATAATTTATAAGCTGAAATGTTCACATAAACTGTAAGATGCACCAAGTGGTATTTATACTCGATTAATCGATTGCTTATGCGAAAATATCTAATCACGTGCATTGACCTTTATTAAAAATGAAAATGTTTAGTTATGAAAATGATAATCAGAAACAGTGTCGTGCATTTTGGGTAAGAAAACTATGGGTGCCGGTCTATTCCCGTTATCGTTAAGCTAACTTGTTCACTTCCAATCCAAAAAGTTTTCCATTAAATTCAAGTTTCTGATGTGTATACACCTAATTGGCTTTTATATCAGGCTCTGCGATTTTTTAGTTGTCCTTAGTTCATTTTGTCTCTGTTCCTATATAATTTCAAGCATGCATTTTATAGAATAATACACCAATTTAGTCATCGAAATAAGCATCATTGGTCAACTTAATTAGCACCTGAATTATTTTTTTTGACGTACTTAGCATCTGAATTAGTGAAAATTAAAATAGAATTATTATGAATAATAAGTTTAAATTAATTTAAATTATTTTTAATATCCAAAAATAGTTTAAAAAATTAAATTATTTTTTTAACATTATTTAAATTTTTCTATTAATTTTATAATATTAATATTTTGTGTCTAATATTGACATCCTTATATCAAATGACAAATTTTGTATTGAAAATAAAATAAATAAAAATTGAATGAATAAATTTTGCAAATAATATTAATTATGAAAATATTTGTAAATTAACATTGAAATAATATTATTAATTGAAAATTATCAACTAGAAAAACAATAACACAAGGCCTGCTAGTGTTTTGCACTCTGAGGTTCCATTTAGAGTCATACAATAGTTTTGTTAATAGCTCCAACATGTTATTCTTGTGCTGCCCAATAGTTTTGAGGTAGCTCCTCGTTCTACCACTTATTATTCAACAAAAAGTATATAATAGTTTTGTTATACTTATAGCAAATGCATTAGGTAGTCTAGATGTTTTATTACTTATCTACACTTGTGTGGTCATCGATTCAAGCTTGAGAATTAATATTGTTTTCCTAAATGTCGGATATTTGAAAAATATTGGAACAAAAACTATATAATTTGAAAGATATGAGGACTAAAATTGAACAAATAAAAATTGGGATGCACATCAATACATGAAGGAATTCCTCTTCTTAATTGATGATGGACCATAAACAAATAAGTGGGGATTAATTGTTGTCTATATAAAGAGGCATAACTCTTAAAGACCACCATTTCATTAAAGGATGCATTCCAATCCGAATCTTCTTTGAGAGAAATAGAGTGAGAATGAAGAGTTCTCATATTCTTCTTGGAGAAAAAGAGTTCTTCTTCCACCATATTATGTGAGAATTGAGAGAGAACCATCCTAGAGGAGTGATATTTTGTGAGTAATCATCTTGAAGAGACAAATATTATAATTCTACTTTCATAGTAGAGATCTTTAGCTAGACTAGGTTATGTGGTTTTTTCTTTGCTCACATTGTGGATGATTTCAACGTAAAAATTGTAGAGCTATTTTCTACTCTCTATACTTATTTTTTTTACTTTCACATAGTGTTTATTTTGTACTCACAAATGAGGAAATTTAGTATGTTAATTCCCAACATTATTAATATTCTATGGTCATTTTTGCCGTGTAAAAGGGAAGATATATATGAATAAAAAATATTTTTTTTTCCAAAATGTACCATTGAAATTATGTACAGTGAGGCATAACAAAGAAAGCAACTAGTGGGGTCTAATTAAAATATTAGAGACAAAGAAACAAAAATAGAAACAATCCCATGGACAGTGAAGTTATTGGATGATAATGAAGAAAGTCTCAATATAGATGAGACTTTAAATAGACCTTGTACCATGTTAGCCACTTAATTAAATAAAGAGATATCTAATTATTTATTTATTTGGCTAAATTATAATTTTGGTCCACCTAGTATAGTGTTTGGGTGATTTTGATATTTGAATTTTTAATTACTCATGTTTTTAAAATGTGCAATTTTGGTCCACAGAATATAGTGTTTGGGTGAATTTGATATCTGAATTTTCAATTGCTCATGTTTTCAAAATGTGCAATTTTGGTCCAACCATTAATCTAGGATGGAGAACATTGTCATCTATAGTATTCTTACCCAACTCAAGTAGAATTATTTTCCATGGAAGATACATGGGGTCTTCATTCAAAAAATTAAAAGCATCAAATTTTAACTATTAAATCTAAGAAAAATGTTAGCAAAGGAATAACTATAGTATTCTTTCAATATATTTTTTATTATTAAGTGAAATTACGTAAAACTCACTAAAACATATGAAACTCACTAAATAAAAAATTAATTATTAATAAGATCATAAAAGTTCCAGCTAATTAAAAAAATGTTGTTAATCTTCTACAATTTTATTTAGTATTATACTGCACCAATTTATCTTTACTCATACTATGTTTTATTCATGCTTTGGGTCTAATTAAAAGATAGAAAGAATTCCAAAACTTGGAATGAACAGAGAAGTTATCGGATGATAATGAAGGAAGTCTCAATATAGATAAGACTTTAAATAGACCTAGTAACATGTTAGCCACTTAATATTAAATAAAGAGATATCTACCTATTTATTTATTTGGCTTAATTATAATTTTGGTCCACATAGTATAGTGTTTGGATGATTTTGATATTCAATTTTTTGTTGCTCATGTTATTAATATGTGCAATTGTGGTCCAATCATTAATTTAGGACAGAGAACTTTGTTACCTGTAGTACTTTTATCTGACTCAAGTAGAATTATTTTTCATGGAGGATACATGTAGTCTTTATAAAAAAAATTAAAAATCTCAAATTTTAACTATTTCAATCTAAGAAAAATGTTAGTAAAGGAATAACTATAATATTCTTTCAATATATGTTTTTATTATTAAGTGAAATTACGTAAAACTCACTAAAAAAAAATGAGTTATTAATAAGATCATAAAAATTCCAGCTTATTAAAAAAATGTTATTAACCTTCGCCTTCTACAATTTTATTTAGTATTATACTGTACTAATTTATCTTTACTCATCATACTATTTTTTATTCATACTGTATATTATGAAACTTGTTGTTCTAAATTGCTCTAACTTATTTTGATAAATGATTTTGTGTAATTTCCTCAAATAAAATTTATAACTTAATTTGAGTATTTCATAATATCATTGAATTGAGTATATTTTGTGTTGTTACTTTATATATATATATATATATATATATATATATATATAATGTATTTAAACTATACAAATTCAATGGGTATAGCTCAATTGGCAACACACACTGAGTTTGTGGAAAAAGATCCAGGTTTGATTCTTGCAGAATATATCCATAGGGAGGGAGCAAGGAGCTTTAAGTATAACTAATTAAGCTTTGGACCGAGTATTAGTCTCATAGCTAGCCCAAAGGATCAAAGCTTGTGGGCATACCTCGGGGTCCCATTGGGGAGCCAAAGACCCTAATTATGGTGATTAAGAAAAAAAAAAGTGTATTTAAACTACACACTCAATTGACTTTTAATACTATTAAAAATTTTCTACATTTCGAGCACCAAAACTAAAAACAAGTATAGAACAATAAGTGTATAATTAAAGATAATATTTAACATGAATGTGTTTTAGATATTCATTTTCAAACCATAGCAAGTTTACATGTTTAAAAAGGCTACAAGAATGTTCAATTATTTAAATGTTATTTCTTGTTTTAACATATGTAATCGTTTTGAATTTATAATGTAGTGGTTAATAATTTTTTTATGAAAAATACTTTAATTCTACATTTATGGAAAATGAAATATTTACATAATTATATTTATTTTATAATATTGCCAAGGTACTGAATTTTATTAAAAATGTAAAATTTATTAATATAAACGAGGTTAACAAAATTTAGGAAAATAAGGTAAGTGAATTATACAATAGAAAAATAATAGTTATCAAGTAATTTATAATTTATAATATATTTATTTGATTCAACTTTGAGTTCATTTTTTAGAAAATTTAAGGTCACCTCCTTAATAAAAGCTTTATTAATATAATAATGAATTAGTCAATTTAACATTTAAGCGTTAAATTTTTAATCCACATTAATATCAAGAAAGTAATTTAGAGGAAGTATCTGATATTTCCAATTCATTTTCTCTCTTCTTTCCAATAACTTTTCATTATTCTTTTATTTCGCTTATTGTATTCTTCTTTATTACAAAACTATCCAACTTCATTTCTCTAAATAATGAGAAAAAAAATTCTTTTTATATTCTATTCCTTTTATTTTTCTATTGTTTTTTCTTATCTTGTTTACACATTGAAATTTAAAAAAGAGTACCTGATCAATTTGAAATGTTATAAATATGCTAAGTATATTCTTCTTCTTATTAAAACTAAACTCATATTCTTGGGTGAATGGATTAGATGAATATAAATTTATATAATCTATACAAAATACAATGAAATTTGCAAACATTATTTATTTAGTAATTGTATACAGGATTTCCTTCATAAGAGTTTTTGTAGGTAGGAATGGAAATAAGTCTAGTCAAGCTAAGTTTTGGTAGACCTGAGTTTGACCTCTAGTAAAAAGATAAAGCCTGAGCCTTGCCTAATTACATGTCATAGACCCTTTTTAAAGGCCTTGGCCTGACTAGCATAAAAGGCTTGACTCAGCCTGTAAGTCTATTTAATAACCTATTTTTTTATAAGGCCTATAAAAAGGCTAGTGGACCTATTAGCCTAAGTAGGTCTGTTGGCCTAAAAAGGCCTATTGACTTAAAAAGGTTTGTTAGTAATTATACATTCTTTTATATTATTATATGTAATATATGTATTATATATAATTATGTATATATAATATAATAATATTTTATTATATATGTATATAAATAGGTCAACATATTAAGCTTAATTTTTTTTTTAAGGCTTGAGGCCTAACTTTTTTACCTAAATAGGCTTTTTAAAAAGACTAAGTCTAACCTTTTTAATAAACGAGTTAGGTCAGGCCAGACCAGAGGCTCTTGACAAGCAACTTGACCTATTTCCACCCCTTGTTGTAGGGTCAATTCTTTAAAATTAGCAATTAGAAGGATGAAATATTTATAAGGAATGGTATTAATATTAAATTTAATTAGAATAATGCACTAGCAATATAAAAATATTGGCTTTTGCAATAATTCCACTAAAAGTCATTTCTAATTATGTAAAACTCTTTACACTGATAGTATATAAAAAAACAAATTCTATTAACATTTACATTCATGTGATTAAAGTTACAAGAATACAAACAATTTAATTAAAATGAAAGTGATTAGTTATGAAAATGATAATAAAAAATAGCTAGTGTCATGCATTTTGGGCAAGAAAATCATGGGAAGTAGTCTAATTTTGGGTAAGAATCTATGTGTTCCTATATAATTTCAATCATGCATTTTGTAGAATAATAAATCAATTTAGTCATCAAAATAAGCATCAATGATCAATTCAATCAGTTCTTGAATTAGTGAAAATTAAAATAAAAGTAATCCTTCAAAAAAATATAAGGCTTAATTATACTTTTTGCACTTAAAGTTTCACAATCTCACGAATTTTGTCTCTAAAGAATTTTTTTCGCAAATTTTGCCCCCAAAAATATCGTAAGTTTTTCCCCAAAGTAGAAAAACTGCCATAATTAAAAGAAAAACTACCACAAAATTGTCTTAATTGTGGCGGTTTAAAGGAAAAATCACCACAAAATGTCTTAATTGTGGCGGTTTTCTATGTTAGGGAAAAATTTGTGAAAAACTTTTTGGGGGGCAAAATTCACGAGGTTATAAAATTTTGGGGACAAAAAGTGCAATTAAGTCAAAATATAATTATTATTAATAATAAGAAAGAAAATTATGTTAAAGATTTTTTAAAAAGGTAAAATGATGACAACTCAACTGAAGTATTGACATATAAAATTGTCTTATCAACTATTGATTAAGTCACTTATGTAAAATTTATATATTTTAAATAAATAAATAGACAGATATCTCTTTATTTAATTTAGTGGCTAGCATGGTACATGCAATCTATTTGAAGCCTTATCTATATTAAGACTTCCTTCATAATCTTCCAAAAACTTTTCTGTCCATTCTAGGTTTTTGGGTTGTTTTTATCTCTATTTTGTATCTAATATTTTAAGTAGACCCCAGAAGTTGCTTTCTCTTGTTATGCCTCACTATATATAATTTCAACTACCGTGCATTTTGGATAAAATATTCATTCTATCTTTCTATCTCCCGTTTTCCATGGCAACAAAATGACCATATACACGAGACCCATCCAATTTGACAAACTCAAATTTTGACTATTTCAATCGAAGAAAAATGTTAGTAAAATAATCACTATTATATTCTTTTAATATATTTTCATTATTAAGTAAAAATACGTAAAACTTGCTAAAGCAAGAATTGAAACATATTAAGTCCTGTTTGGATAATCTTTTTCATAAACATTTACAAGACAGGATATTTTAGAGGAAGTAAATTGAAAATGGAATATATTTATAGGAACTAAACTAAAAATTTTATAAAGTGACATGTCTCACATGACACTGAAGAAAAAGTTAATGACAACATTGACTAACTCAAAAAAATTAAATATTATTAGGACTAAAATAAAAATAAAAATGACAAAATTTAGATGCAGTACTATAGGTACTATTGGTGTTGTTCTCCAATCAAAATTGGATTTTTGGCTCAGTAATACGAGTTGGTATTTAATAGAATTCTTTATTACAAAGATTACCAAGACAAAACTCTAATTTTATTTGGAGAACAACACCAAATACCTATAGTACTGCATCTAAGTTTTGTTCAAATAAAAATAGTATATACCACAAGTCTTAAAAATATATTTAAGCTTATATATATTATTACACTTGTTGTTATAAATAATTCTAGCTTATTTCAATAAAAAATTTTGTGCAATTTCCTCAAATAAAATTTATAAGTTAATTTGAAATATTATTGAATTGAATATATTTTGTATTGTTACTCTATTTGGATATAATGTATTTAAACTACGCACTTAATACTACTGACTCACTGAACGTGGGAATTAACTGGTGTTGCCTTATTTTAGTTAATCAATGATCTTAAGTTCGAATCTTGTTTATGCAGTTTCATGTGGTCTCTATATAAAAATAAAAAAAAAACACTACATACTTAATTGACTTTTAAGTACGATTGACAAGCATTTTAAGCTAGTTTATAACTTTTTTTATTAGATTAAAAACTTGTTTGACTATATTAATAGTGTTTGGTAAACAAATTTCTTTTGGTAGCTAATAGCATTTTGTGAGACGCTACTCCTAGTGCTTTAACTTCTAACTTAATATATTTTATTTCCTTTTTAACCATAAAATATTTATTAAATTTTTTAATTACCCCTTTTTTTTTACATATGATAGGCTTTTATTATTAATTTTTGGTTCTTCTGCTTCCACTCTTAGGCACGTCTAATGTTGTGACTGATAGGTTGTCGTCAACTCATCGTCCTACTGCTCGCTCATTCCTTTTATGATATTTTTTTTGAGGTAATGTTGATTATTTTAACCATTACATTACTTATATTATTTATTTTATTATGGTAATACACAATGGTATTTAAAATCATGCAATGATTTTGTCATACTAATCAACATAATGATGGTATACTACTTTAGTGTATGTTATTTTTATTTTATTTTAAACTTGGTTGACAATATTTTAAGATATACTGTAAGATTAATAGTAGAATGCAAAATATGAAAAAAAATTGAAAACTAAAAATTATTATTAAAATATTTGATCTTTAAATAAACAAAAGAATTTAAAATTAATTAAAAAACTAAAATTATAATTACCCAAAAACATATTTTTATCCATGAAGTAAAATTAAAATTCATAGAAAAATATCATTTAAGCATGTCTTTTTTGGTCATTTTACATTATCAATTACTTCAAAAGATAATTTTACCAAATACTTATAATTCAGTAAGTTAGATTATTCAATTTTCAATTGTCAACTTTCAGCAACTAATTTTTCATGTTTTAGCTACTTTATCGGTTACTTTTGCGATAAATAACCTTAATTAATACTCTTAGAAATTTTCTATATTTTGACTACTAACCACAAAAGACAAATGTAGAATAGTAGGTATATAAGTAAAGATATTAGAATGGTTCTGTTTTATATATTCATTTTCAAATCATATAACATGTTTATACGTTTAAAAAGTTTCCAAGAATGTTCAGTTATTTAAAGATTGATTCTACTGTAGACCACCTTTGTAGGTGGTCTACGGTGCACCACAATTTTTAACTGTCAGATTAATCTCATATTCACAACATTATGATGCACCCTCAACACAATATTCTTTTTCCCTCCACAACCCCTATTGCCGCCCATCGTTTGCTACTGCTAGAGGTGATTTTTGGTGGTGATGCACCCTTAGTACGCCCTTCTCTCCCATACCACTGGAATAGTCCCACTGCCACCTCCTTCTCTGCACGTGCCGTGGCCTCCTCCAGCTTTGTGCGTCCCTTCAGCCCTGTAATCTCCTCATCTGCCATGCATTTCAGTACAATGCATTCACTAAGCACCCAAAATCACCCCAGCATGATAAACCTTCTAGGGCCATAAGAAATGCTTGTTTATATAAAATCAAAGCATAGAAACATCAATGACAGCAGCCATTGCAAGAAGGTCGTAATCCCTAAACCAAAAATATCAAACGCAAAACTCACAAGGACCCGGAAAACCTTTGGCTATAAATAATGAAACTTTGATCTTTTTATGAAGGGAGATTTTGTTTAGAATGGATCAATGTGCATGGCAAGTTGATTTTGATGGGCGATCTATTCAAACCCTAAAATATTGGTTTGATTTTCCTTTCTTTCAATAATTGTAGAATAGAGCAAAGGGTACGCAATTAAAGTAGGCACTAAACATAGAGTAAAGGGGTTGGAAGAGCTGAGCCAACCAGAGGCAGAGAGGGCGTGGTAGGAGAGGAGGTGCGTGCAGCGGAGGAGGCCGAGGAAGAGTGCCATGATGGTGTCGACTTCTTCTCGGTGCATGAGTTGTCGACATGGACGAGGAGGAGGGTGAGGTCAATGGCGAGGGCTGAGTCAACGGCGCACTTGATAGAGCCAAGGCAAAGGATGAGGTGGTAAGAGTAGAGGTGGCGCACAGGAGGTATGCGAAGGAGAGGAGGAGGACGCGTCAACGTTCGGATTGGAGATGGAAACTAGATGTGGAGTACGGATCAGATAAGGAGAGTCCATGATAAAACGTTAGTATAAGAATCGCTATTATATTCTTTTAATATAATTTTTATTATTAAATAAGATGACGTAAAACTCGCCAATGAAAAAAATGGAACTTACTAAGTCCTGTTTGTGAATAATTTTTTTTTGATAAACACTTATAGGAAAAGAAAATAAAAAGAAAAAAATGAAATAAACTTATTCTAAAAACTAAAATTAACTTATGCATAAGTTAATATTTAATTTTTTTACATTATTCTCTGCCTTTATTTTGTTGTTGTCATCTGTTGAGTTGACTAAAGAGGCAGAGGCTAAAATAAAAAAAAGGATATTTTAGAGGAGCTAAAATAAAAATTGAGTATATTTATAGGGATTACACTAAAAATTGTATAAAGTGACATGTCATCACATGACAGGCTGAAGCAAAAGTTAATGACAACTAAGTAATGGCAGTGACTAACACCAAAAAATTAAATATTATTGGGGCCTAAATAAAAATAAAAAATAGTGTATATTATAGGGACTAAAAACATATTTAAGCTTATATTATTACACTTGTTATAAATAATTCTAGCTTATTTGATAAATAGTTTTGTGCAATTTCCTCAAATAAAATATATAAGTTAATTTGAGTAATTCATAATATTATTGAATTGAGTATATTTTGTATTGTTACTCTATTTAGATATAGTGCATTTAAACTATGCACTTAATGCTACTTACCCACTAAGTGTAGGAATCAACTGGTGTTAGGTTGTTTCAGTTAATCAGTGATCTTAAATTCGAGTGTTCTTTATGTAGTTACCTATGGTTTCTACAAAAATAAAATAAATTAATTACTTAATTGTCTTTTAAGTACACTTGACAAGCATTTTAAGTTAGTTTCTAACTTTTTTTATTAACTTAAAAACTTGTTTGACTATATTAATAGTGTTTGGTGAACAAGTTTCTTTTAGTAACTTGTAACATTTTGTGAAATGCTATTTCAAGTAACGTTTTAACTTCTAACTTATTATCTTTTATTCCCATTTTAACCATAAAATGTTTATTAAATCCCCTCCCCCACTTCTTTTTACATATGATAGGATTTTATTATTTGTTTTTGGTTCTTCTACTTCCACTTATATGCACGTCCAATGTTGTGACCCATAGGTTGTTGCCGTCCTACTGCTAGGTCATTCCTTTTTTTTGGTCGCTCATTCCTTTTATGATATTTTTTTGGGTAATGTTGTTTATTTTAACCATTACACTATTTATATTATTTATTTTATTATGGCAATACATGTTGGTATTTAAAAGGATGCAATGGTATTATCATACTAATCAACATAATAAAAGTATGACGTCTACATAAGTTTATATTTTTTTTATTTTTATTTTCAACTTGGTTGAAAATATTTTAAGATATAATATAAGATTAATACATAGTAGAATGCACAATATGAAAAAAAAAATTGAAAACTTAAATTTGTACTTAAAATATTTGATTTTAAAAAAAAAATTGTAAGAATTTAAAATTAATTAAATAATTAAATTATAATTACCCAAAAACATGTTTTTATCCATGAAGTAAAATTAAAATTTATTTAAAAATATCATTTAAGCGTGTCATTTTCAGTCATTTTATGCTATCAGTTATTTCAAAAGATAATTTTACCAAACATTTTTAATTCAAGAAGTTAGATTCTTCAACTTTCAACTATCAACTTTCAGCAACTAACTAATTTTTCATTTTTCCGCTACCTTATCAGTTACTTTTACCATATATAACCTTAATACTCTTAGAAATTTTCTATATTTTGACTATTAACCACGAAAAACAAATATAGAAGAATAGATATATGAGTAAAGATAATTAATATTTAGAATGGATGTGTCTTAGACATTCATTTTCAATTCATAACACGTTTATACGTTTAAAAAGTTAACAAGAATGTCCAGTTATTTAAATGTTATTTCTTAGAGGATATAATTATTTTAAAAGTTATATCTAATAGAGTAATTTCTAATTGGATAATAATGTATAAATCTTTATATGACAATGTATTAAAATTAAACTTAAATAAGAAAAAAGTTTAATTTTGATACACTATTTGTGTAAAAAATTTTACATTGTTAATCAATTAGAAACAAACCTGCATATAATGTTTAAAACAATTATTATAAATTCAATAATCTTATCATACTTGTGTGAACAACAATATTTAGGTTTAACTTTTTTTTGTTTAAATATGTTTTAAGTCCTTGTAAATATGACTTTGTTTGGTTTTAGTCATTGCAAAATTTTTTGTTAGTTTTAGATCCCTGACATTTTTTTACTGTTCTTTTTTAGCCCTTATCATTAACTCTAGTTGATTTAGTACTGACTTAACTAACAAAATAAATAATATTAATTAATATAATTAAGGTAATGAAGAATATCTTAAATTAAGATAATTAAATTATTTTTAGGTTTCCAATTCAATTAAGTAATGTATTTAATATTTTATATAAATAAGATAATTGCATATAATTTACTTTTATAAGTTATTTTTAATTTTTAATATATTATGAACAATAATTTTTATTGTTTTTAATATTGTTCTTACTTTTCAATTCACTAATTTACTTTTAATATTGCACTTTTAAAAAAATTATAATTTACTTAGACACTTATAATTTATTTTTAATATACTAATTTATCTTTAGAGACAAAATCACCACATGTGATATATTAAAAAAATAAATTATAATATAATCAGTCAAAATTAATGAATTGAAATATAAAAATAACATCAAAGTAATATATTAAAAATAAATTATAAGTGTCTAAGAAAATTATAATCATTTAAAAAAATTACAATGTTAAAAAGAATTTGTGAATCAAAAAGTAAAAATAATATTAAAAGCAATAAAAATCACTGTTATAATATATTAAAAATTAAAAATAAATTGTAAAATTAAATTATATGTAATTACCTTATTTATATAAAATAATAAATACGTTACTTAATTGAATTGCAATCTAAAAATAATTTAATTATCTTAATTTAAAATATTATTTATTACCTTAATTATCTTAATTAATATTTTTTATTTTGTTAGCTATGTCAGCACTATATTAACTATAGTTAATGGTAAGGACTAAAAAAGAGCAATAAGAAAATATTAGAGATCAAAAACTAACAAAAAATTTGTAGGGACTAAATTAGACAGAGCCATATGTATAGGGACTTAAAAGATATTTAAGCCCTTTTATTAATTAATTGTATCTCATTTTTAATTTAAGTTATTTTATCCTTTTGTAGAATAAAAAAAGCAATCAAAAACAAAAAAGAGAAGAAAAGTAAAAAAATACAAAAGAAAAACTGAAAAAGAAAGACAAGAGAAAGAAAAACAAAAAGTGACTCTGATGAAAAAATAATAAAAAATAAAATAAAAATGATGATCTATTTTGAGTTTATGTTTGAGGCTCCTTTGTCCATGTCTGTCCTTATGAATTATCATACTAGTTGTAATATGGTAGAAGTAAGATAACTACGTACGTTGAAGAATTTGTGGGACATCAGTTGACTTCTGTCTTGCCCTCATTGGTGGGATGGGTCTAAGAGTTTTTGTCCTTTCATTTTTGTTGTTCTAGCTTCCAAGTTACATTCGAACTGTTTTCAGTCCAGCTAGTATAAGATCCACAAGAAGTTTGTTCGAAACTGTTGGGCATAATTTAAAACTTTCAAGAGGTTATGCTTTCTCATTATATTAGATGCAAATTTTTTTGAGGAAAAAGCATGGCTTTATTAAAATTCAGAATTCAATGCCCGTGTTTGTACATCAGCTAAAGCAAATGGATATGCTTGGTGAGGCAAGTGTTCAGTCCAGCATCTATTGTGATAAGTAAAGGCTAATTTAGCCAACTCTCAGCTACAGCATTACCATATCTCTTAGAGAATAACACTGAATGTTGTGTAACAGAGTTTAGACATCTACACTTTCCAATGATCCCCTGCAGGTAGGTTCGGTCTTCTGTTCCGGACTCTCTCCAACCATCGAAAAGTTGCTTGTAATTGGTCTCATAACAGACTTGGTTAAAGGAGACATCAGACGCCAATTGTACTCCCCATCTAAAACAAAATCGCTCCTGCTATAATAACTGGCAGGCAGTTTGATAAAAAAATTATTGCATGATCCCTGAATACAATGCCCATCCTGATTCCCTTTTTAACTTTTTCTTTCAATCATTCTTTTTTTCTTTTCCTTCACTTTTTTTCTCTAAATTAAGCCTACCCTTAACGTAATTAGCAAAATAAAAAAAAGGTAGCCTCTTAAGAGAAGTTGTAGAAATGTAGCTCATGTGAAGCATGGAATGTTTTTTGATAAAATTTTAAAATTGTTTTCTAAAAACTCTTGATGCAAAATGAAGAATATTTATTAAAAAGAACCGGATCTATGTGATGGCGCTCATTGACGACATTTGCTTCCAAAATTATGTAGAACAAATAATAAAGAAGTGAGAAGAGTATCACATCCATAATTAAGGATTGTGGTTTAACTGTGACTCAATCAACCAATTACTATTTTGGTTTTAAAGGAGTGTTGTGGGATTTAGTTTCTACCCTTCCTTGTATGTAGATTGACTCTCAAATCTATCACGTTTTCAACTCTTAGGCCCTGTTCGGGGTGGTTGCGAGTTGTAAGTTTTTGGTTTTGAATTTGAAATTTGAAAAGGAAACCTGTTTTGATAAACAGGGGTTGAAATGGTTTTTAAACCAATTTTAAAACCAATTTAACTCAGTTTTAGAAACAACAAAACAAAGTTTCTTAATTACTTTTGGTTTTAGGTTTTTAACCGCTTTCAACATCCTTCCAGTTCCACCCTTAACATTTCATGCATGAACCGATTATGTATGCCAAGTCTTTCGATGGTGCTCCTCCGTCGGACAATGATGCTCTCGTCAAAGAATTTGTTGGGATTCGATGGCCAACCCTCACTGGGATGCTATCTTCGTTGCTCCCTTCCCCTCCCACCATGTCTTTGATGAATTGCTAACCTTCACTAGGATTCAATCTTTGGTGACCCCGCTTAGTCACTCCAAGTCTATTCTAATCTCTATTCCATCAAGTACGCTCAGTGGCACTTTGATGTTGGTGCATCTGCAGGGCACAGGGGATGAGGGCGAGACGTATGATTGTTTGAAAAGGATTGGCACTGTCATAGTTTGATGTTGGTTTTGGGTGTATTTGTAAGGATGCTTCTTGTTCATGGAATGTTGTGGCTCAGTTGTGATGAAGCAATGATGCGACGATGGTTTGTCTTATGCAAAAGTTGTCGAGATTCATGGGTGTTGGAAGTGTGAGGAAATGAATTGTGTTGGTGCATCAACACCTCACTGGTGCGGCAGACTTGGACCAAGGTTGATGCAAGGTGGTGCTGACATGCTGTGGTTTGAAGCATGATGCTAGTGTGGGATGATGTGCAGCAGCAAGGTGTTATGTTTTCCTTTTTCATTATTTTATTATTTTATTATGTATTTTGTTTTCTAGAATAGAAACTACTATGAGATCAATAAAGATACAGTGGTTGCCTTGCAAAAGAAATGTTAATCTTGGTTCACCATTGCTGATATATCGCTAGTAACTACAGTTAAAATGTTATTGGTGATGAAATTATAAAAGAAAATTATAAGACTGATAACAATTTTTTAAAAATAGAAACAAAAAAAATTGGAAAATGAAAACTAGTTTTAGTTTTTAAAAATTTAAAAACTTAAAACTAAAAACCACCCCAAACGGGACCTTATATTACAAATTTGAATTTTTATCTTGAACATAAGATGCATCTTTTATTTTACCATCTTCATTATTTTGACATATGATTATACCACTATTTAGCATCTATTATAATTTATAATTTTTAAAATTATTAAACATTTTCAATTTTTCTTTTACAACAAGACTTTTTGTATGAACCCTTTTTGTTTCAAATCTTAATTTCTTATTTTGATACATGCTTTCGTCGTTATTATTGTTATATTTTTAAATTTAAATATTATTAATTATTTTCAAAGTTTCGTTTTTTTGGTGAGAAACAGGAAAAAATAAAAATAACATTAATGAAAATTTTATTTTACATTAAGAGTTTTTTATGTTAATATTTTGTCTTAAATCTCAAATATTTACACTATAAAATTAAATTGTTTCATTTGTTTTTAAAATACTCTTTTACCTTTAAACATAAGTTACTTACATTTTTTAATTTATATATCTATTTTAGTCAATTATATGTGTTTATTTTATAATTTTGTATATGCTATTTAAAATTTTCAAATTTCATTAAATTTAAAAATATTAATATAATTAACGTACAGAATACTTACTAGCTATTTTACATACATGACAAGTAGGATTTAGATTCGCTCACAGCATGAGAAAGAATCCGATCCATTTGTTTCAACAAATGACACCATCTGAAAAGCATAAAATGCCACTTCCTACAAAGAAAAAAAGAAAAAAGAAAAAAGAAAAAAGGAAATGACAACAAACGAAGGGAAACATAGTCCACCCATCTAAATTCCACTTTCCTATCTATAACTTAAATGAACCTTTTAAGCCATTCAAATACTTCTTGACCGAAAGTCCTTCCCGGTGCCACTCCTGCAATAAGTCCACCACCACACTCAATCAGAACCACTTTCCAGTCAAATTCAACCAAAAATCCTGAGTCTTCATCATCAAAGGCTGGAGCAAATGATGAACCTGCATCATCCTCACATTTCTGGGATAATGGATAATGAACAAATTTGTTAAGAAAATTTCAGTGCACGTTAGGAGTGATAATATTAGTATTAATATATAATTTAAATCAATATTAATTTTTTCCTTATTAATTAATTATTCATTTGAAATATATTTTTATTTTTACTTTATTTAAACAAAACTCAAAATTTTTGCAAATAATATTAATTATGAAAATATTTATAAATTAGCATTGAATTAATATTATTAATTGAAAACTATCATCTATAAAAACAATAACACAAGGCCTACTAGTGTTTACACTCAAAGGTTCCATTAAGAGTTTTACGTATAATAGTTTTATTAACAGCCCCAACATGTTATTGGCATTCTATCCAATAATATTGGGGTAGCTCCTTGTTCTACCACTTATTATTCAACAAAAGAATATAATAATTTTGTTATACTTATACCAAATGCATTAGGTAGTCTAGATGTTTTATTACTTGTCCACACTTGTGTGGTCATGGATTCAAGCTTGAGAATCAATATTTTTTTCCTAAATGTCAGATCTTTGAAAAAAATGGGAACCAAAACTCAATTTGAAAAATATGAGGTCTAAAATCAAACAAAAAAAAATTGGGATGCACGTCAATACCCTTATTTTGTAGGAATTCTTCTCCTTAATTGATGAAGCATCATTTACAAGTAAGTAAGAATTACTTGTTGTCTATACAAAGAGGCATAACTCTTGAAGACCACCACTACCTTAAAGCATGCATTTGGATGACGGACATTAATTATTCACTTCCTCATGAAGAGTTGCATTCCTTCATAAATGAAGAGATAGGTCCTCTCAGCCCCTATAAATAGTGAGATTTGTGAAGTGGGAAAGCATTTCAATCCCAATCCTCTTTGAGAGAAAGAGAGACAGTGAATAGTTCTCATTTTCTCTTTGAAGAGAGTTGCTCTTTCACCATCCTAGGTGATAATTGAGGGATAACCATTCAAGAGGAGCGAGATTTTGTGAGTGATCATTTTGAGAAAGACAAATATTGTAATCCTACTTCTATTGTGAAGATCTTTTGTTGGCCTAGGTCTCATCGTTTTTTCTTGCTCACATTGAAAATGACTTCAACGTAAAAATTGCAGTGCTATATTTTTTTTACTCTATACTCATTTTTCACTTTTACATAGTGCCTATTTTGTACTCAAATGAAGAATTTAATCTGTTAATTCTCAACATTACTAGCATTCTATGGTCATTTTTGTCGTATAAAAGGGGAGATGGATATCAATATAAAACAATTTTTTTTCCAAAATGCACCATTGAAATTATGTATAGTGAGACATAACAAGAGAAAGCAACTAGTGGGGTCTAACTAAAATATTAGAGACAAATGATCAAAGATAGAAACAATCCAAAGCTTACAATGGGCAGAGACGTTATTGGATGATAATGAAGAAAGTCTCAAAATAGATAAGACTTTAAATAGACCTTGTACCATGTTAGCTAGCCACTTAACTAAATAAAGAGATATCTACCTATTTATTCATTTGGCTTAATTATAATTTTGCATGGTATAGTGTTTGGGTGATTTTGATATCTTAAATTTTAATTGTTGCTTATGTTTTCAAAATGTGCAGTTTTTAATTTTAGTATTTTAGAGCATCATTGAATTGAGTATATTTTGTGTTGTTCATATATATATATATATATATATATATATATATATATATATATATATATATATATATATAGGGTCAGGATCAAAGTTAGTCAAATTACACCTTCAATAACATTTTGTTGAATGCAAATTTAATTGATGCAAATGATTAATTTGATGTTCTTATTAATTAGATTAAGTATACAAAATTTCATACAATTCTAAAATTATTTAGTAGTTCATCGCATCACTTTATTTTAACATACAATATGATATTAAAATATATGTAATTACTCAATGTTAGATAAGATATCTAGAAAAGTCTTAATTATGTGAAATTTGACATACATGATCATAAAGATAATATCACACAATTCAACGGTTGGATTGGTTACATTTGTATTCTACAAAAAGTTATTGAAGGTATAATTTGATTAACTTTGACACCTGCTGTCAACAGGTTCTGACTATATATATATAGAGAGAGAGTACCTCTTGGTAAAATTACTCTATTCAATAACTCTTGATATATATTGAATTTCAACGATTCAACTGTTGAATTTTTTGATATTATGTCAATGATCATGCACACCAAATTTTAGAAAAATCAGACATTTGTAACTAATTTATTTTATAGGTGACGTTTACTTATAATTTAGAAAAATATATTATACATTAATTTGAATTTATCTAATGAAATATCAAATAGTTTTTAAATTTTATAAGAATTTATATACTTGATCGATCTACTCAATAAAATTCTTTAATTTAATAGTTGGATCGTTGAAATTCAATATATATTAAGAGTTATTGAGTGAAGTAACTCTTTTACTCTTGGAGTAACTTGATCCTGACCCATATATATATGTATGTGTGTGTGTGTGTGGAGAGAGGAATCAAATTACACCTGTGTAACTCTAAAAGAGTTACACCAAATCCAAATCTTTAATACAGAATGATCATACAGTTTATAATATCTTAATATATATAGTAACTTTAATATATTTTATGAAAATCAATTAATTAACTTTAATCAATGAATTAAATTATTTGATTTGATTTAATTGATTATTTGAAAGATTTAACTTTCTAAAACCGATGTAATTAATTAATGTAAAGCATAGGAAAAATACAAGAAAAGAGGTTAAATTGTGTTTTTAAAAAGTTTCTTGAAAACCTTTTCAAGAAAGTTTCGTCTAAAGTGTTAAATAAAGGATTTTTGAAAGATGTTTAAAGCAAAAAACAAAAGGAAAACGCAAACTAGAAAAGCAGAAAGAATTTATACCAGTTCATCTCACTTCAGGGACTACGTCCAACTCTTGGCAAACTACCAAGTCCCACTAACTTAAACAAGATACAAGCATTCTTTTATCCAAGCCTCTTCAGGCTCAACCCAAGTAGTCTTTAACTTACCTCTCCAAGCAAAAACCCAAGTATTCTTTGAATCAAAGCCTCTTCAGGCTCAACCCAAGTAGTCTTTAACTTACCTCTCCAAGCAAAAACCCAAGTATTCTTTGAATCAAAGCCTCTTCAAGCTTCTACCAATTTCTTAGTGAAATGGTTGAATGTGAGTTGTCTCACTTAAGCTAACATCTTATCAAACGAATGTACACTGAATCTCAAGGAAGCATTTACAAGCAATGTATTCATGAATTACAAATTAAAAGAAAGTTTTTCAGAAGTTTCGCACAGTGACTAAGGTCCCTTCTATTTATAGGATTCTTCCAAAAGTGTCCGTTGTGAGCGCTATTGGAGACATCCTTCTTCTGGCATTGTAAAAGCATAAAAGAGTCGTTGAAGTATTCAACAAAGCATCGTCTAAAGGAGTTAGTTGTTGAATCTTTTTTTTAAGAGAAAGTGTGAACAGATGATAGTGAAGATGTGTCGTAGTAATGAGTAATTAGACAATTGTTCATAAGACTGTTTGTTATTATGAAAATAAAGTGAGGGTCAAAAAATCATCCTTTGTCTTAATAATATCCCTCTTTTTGATAATGACAAACATCTTTATATATAAAAACATTTTTACGGCATAAGTTTTAATAGACAATATTTTTTAGTAATTACAGAAGCATTTATCAGGTAGATGTAATATCATAATCCATAAGTACTAAATATTGATTGTAATGTAATTGCAAATTGAACTGAACATAGAAGAGAAGACTAAAGATAAGAAATACTCCCCCTACGACTGTGCTCCCCTTATGGTTTTCTAGTACTCCCTTTTTTGGCATCATCAATAAGAACATTCAGAGTTTGAAGGTGTGGATGATGAGCCTAGGTCCCCTTTGAAGTGTTTTGCTGATTTTGTAAGTAATGCCTCTGCACGCTTTTGCTTCTTGCTTTCCTTGACAAGTGCAGCTTCAAAATGTTGAATAGTGTGCTTTAATTGTTTGACTTCTTATTGCACTTCTGAAGGTTCTTGAGCAGTGGTGGAGCTATCATCTTCTTCTACTGCTGCAAGTTCTTCTACAAAACATAAATTGATAACATAGGGGACAAGGGGTCCACAATACCAGAAGTATCTTATGGATAGGAAAACTTCAAAAGTATTTCCATTTGTTCAGAAAAACACATAGGTTCGTGGACGGTTGAAGGTGAGCTGGGTAGTAGGGTGTGGACCAAACGAAGAAGGAGCTGTAAAAACTTGTACCCAGTGACCACCAAGGCGTACGGCAGCTTGGTGGTTCAAGGTGGTCTTTTCCTCGGTAGTGAGACCTGAAAAATGCTTAAAGGCTTCAACATGATCTTGTAGCCTCTTTCGGTCTGAGCTCTATAAAGTCTCTTTTCCTTTTAACATAGCTAGCTGTGCATGGGAAAGAGCTCTCATTTTGATCATTAGATGTCTCTTAGGGTTGCGTTTGAACTTAGGCTCTTTGTTTTTACCCATAGACAAATTTTGACATTTAATTTTCTTCTGGTAGAAGATGCGAAAGGTTGTCCATGGCTTTAGTAAAAGTGACTTTTGTCTTGCTATGAGTCTAGGCGATCCTAGCTCAAGGTCTGGATACCTTCTTTTGCATATGGCATGTTGAAGAGATACTTGCATCTTCTCCCAAAGGAAGTTATTTATCACTCTACCCAACTCCCAGTTGTCATCACTAATCCACCATTCTTTAAAGTCTAGACTGTCTTCTAGATAGATGGCGAGAGGATAAGTCTTGATCTTCCCATGGCATGAATGAATAGATAATCTTTGACTTGTAGTTGTAGGTTCTGCACATGATCAGATACTTCGGGTAATTACATTTGATCATGAATGGGGAGGTGTGACAGAGGATTCCCCTTTGTCTCCATACTTCATATCCAGGAGGGAATCTGGTTTTAGTGGAGGGAGGGTAAACGAAGATGGGTATGTTTAACAGAGTGCTGTACCTTTCCTCCCAGACGTATGGCTAAATGTGCGACTCATAAGAAAGAGCAGGGGTAGCTTCTCCATATTCAACCATCTTTTCTGCATACCCATTACGCATTAACAGTGACCATGCTTTTGCCATAATCATTCTCCACTTTTTTAGATTATTGACTTTGCCCAGTTCATAGTTGATTAGAGATTGAAGAATCTCTAGGTCGAATGGCTCTGATGGGTGGTACTTTGTTAACTTGCCAACACTTCGAGTTACAGGATATTCAAATTGGGTGGTATCTCGTCAAAAGCATTCGGAAGGAGTAGTCTCTGATTGGTAGAGATCAAGAGAGACTTCGTCTATCATAGGTTCAGCCAATCCTTTATACAAAGGGTCTTAAGCTTCTGTTAGACGAAAAGTAACAGTTCTAGCTGTTTGGACATTGCATGGTCTGGCCGTGAGATCTGTTATAAGACATTGAAAGACTTGTGAAGTAGAGACAGATTGAGGTACTTTCCATAGGAAGGATCTTGGCGATCTCCCCCTATAATTAGCAATGATGTCTTCTTGCGTAAACAACTCTCCCTAATTGGGCTCCCCAGGGGCTATTTGTAGCGAGTGCTCAATGACTGATTGAAGCACTGCCTCTTCAATCTGCTCCTCCTCTTGAGTAGTGAACTTTTCTTCTTTTTCCTTCTTCTTCTTCTTCTCTGCTCTCTTTGATTTAGCTTTGGTTCTTTTCAGTTGCCTTGCCACTTGTGCTTTTGTTTTGGGTTGGTTGATTTTCTTAGGCTTTGGAGACATTTTGGGTGGTTTGGTAGGGACAGATATTTTAAGGGCAATAGGAAGCAATGGTGGTTATTCTAATGGTGGGTCAGGGACGACTATGTATATGAATGTAAGAAGGTGTTTAATGGGAAGGTCATCGTCTGAGTCGGGTTGAAAGATTGGTTTAGGTCTCATACGAATGGTGAGGGGCTTTTGTTTTTTAAATAGGGAAAAAGGTTGGTCATGTGTTTGTGGCTGTGTGTCTTTTTGGGATGGTTTCTTGATGGGTAGTTTAGGTTTGTGGGATCTGGTCTATTTAGGTTGTGGTTGAGTTATTGTGGAGGTGATTGAGATTGTTGAGCAGAAGCCTAGCAAATAGAAGGATCAGTAAACGATCTTACTCAGGATGCATCTCTTACTACTTCATCAATAGGTTCTTCCTTGATCACTGCCAGCTTAGGATGCTGGGCAACATACCCAAGGAAAAGATGGGCTATCCTTATCTCTCTTATGATGGTTATGTCGATCTCTAAACCTTGTTTCTTCTTTTCCTAGCCAGACTCATTGACACCAGCCAATTTAATAATTTCAATAAATAGCATGGTGTAGGGAATAAGGTACCTCTGTTTGCTTTTTGAGCTCTCCTTTGACTTAGTGAGGCATGACCTCTAATTGTCCAGAATGAGAGTAGGAAGATTCACCTTCTATCTAGTGAGCATCTTGTACAGGCAGAACCTATCTTTGGAAGATACATTATCCTTCGAGCCCTTGTGAGGCAGGATAATGTGCAGAAGGATGTTATGAAGAAGTCTGTAGTCCCTCTTCATGTTTGAAGAACACAAAAATTTCTTCACTGTATTTTTGTTATTCGATTAGGGTCTGGGACTCCCTTAGAGAGCTAGGTCGATTGTGTTTGGGGTGATAACTCGTTCCTACTTTTCAGTGAACACATCTCCTTCTTCCTTATGGCCAAATGTTGTAGCAATTGAATTAGTGGAAATGATAATCGTCTAGTTGTCCACTGTCCCAGTGATGGTTCCTTTTAGTTCAAATGTAGATGCCTAGAAGTAGGCATAAGGAGCATGGTACCAGTATGTCTTCTTCTATACGAACGACTCTCATCCAACGTTTTTAATGAAAAGACACACAGGGAAACCTTCATCTTTAAATTTCTTCAAATTAATCCATTTCCTAGGTAGGAAGTCACTTTTTGGAAATCTCTCCATAGGAACAAGCTATCTTGGAGCAGCCATGAGTACAAGTTCTTGAAGGGTTGTGTAGTTTGAGAGTGAAAGAGAGAGACGTTGAGTGCAGAGGATATGAGAAGTGTTTCTGAGAATGTAAAGAGAGTAAGCAGTTATTTTTGAATATTTGAGGGGTTTGATAGTACTGAAAGGACG
This sequence comes from Spatholobus suberectus, assembly GCA_004329165.1. Taxonomy (NCBI): domain Eukaryota; kingdom Viridiplantae; phylum Streptophyta; class Magnoliopsida; order Fabales; family Fabaceae; genus Spatholobus; species Spatholobus suberectus. The sequence goes on along the minus strand of CM014731.1, from coordinate 12,139,476 downwards.
CGCATTTAATGTGACTTAATGTGGCAGAGAGAAGCAGTGAACATTTCTTAGGGGGTTATCGATGAATAATAATGAAAAGGAAGTCAGATGATGAGGGCAAATAAACAAACTTTTCACATTTTGAAACACACATGTTAGTAAGACGAAGTATAATGAAATATAAGACGATGATGCATAAGACAATAATTAAAAGGGTTAAATGTTTTATTCATTCATAATTTTCATATGCAGATTTTCTAATATGAAATTGAAACGTTCTTCAAGTAAAACCTTTGTAAAGATGTCAGCCCATTGATGATCTGTATCAATGAATTTGATATCAAAAACACCTTTTTGAACATAAACACGTATAAAATGATGTCTTATTTTTATATGCTTTGCCTTAGAGTGTTGGATAGGATTTTTAGATAGATTGATTGCACTAGTATTGTCACATAACACTGGAATGTTATGCTTAAAGCTAGAGTAATCTTCAAGTTGATATTTTACCCATAAAAGCTATGAGCAGCAACTGGCAACTGATATGTATTCTACTTCAGCAGTAAAAAGGGCAATTGAGTTTTGTTGCTTGCTAGTCCAGGATATAAGACATGGTCTGATGATGACATCTACCACTTGTACTTTTTCTTTCAATTCTATCACTAGCATAGTTTGCATCACAATATCCTACTAACTTGAAATCTTTATTTTTCTAATAAAATAAGTTTAGGTTAGATGTACCAACAGGATATCTAAATATCCTTTTAACCGGTTTCAAGTGAGATTATCTAGGATTAGACTTAAATCTAACAAAATAAATAAACGCTATGCATAATGTCTGGTCTACTGGTAATTAAATAGAGAAGTGAGCCAATCATACCTCTATAGACAGTCTGATTTATAGGTTTACCTAATTGGTCCTTTGTCATGGCAACAGACGAATGCATAGGTATGCTTATAGGCTTTGATTCATTCATCTTATACTTTTTAAGTAGTTCTCTAGTATATTTTTGTTGATGAATGTATATTCCTTCTTTCTCTTGTTTAACTTGCAGACCAAGAAAGAACTTTATTTCACCCATCATGCTCATTTCAAACTCTCTCTGCATCAAATATGAGAAATCCTTACACAAAGCTTCATTAGTAGCTCCAAAAATTATGTCATCTACGTAAATTTGAATTATTATGAAATCTCTATTAGATTATCTTCTAAAGAGAGTTGTTCAACCTTGTCTCTCATAAAACCATTTGCAATAAGAAAACTGCTTAGTTTGTCATACCAAGCACGAGGTGCTTGCTTAAGACCATATAGAGCCTTTTTAAGTTTGAACACGTGGTTTGAAAGGATTGGATCTTCAAAACCAGGAGGTTGCCTAACATAGACTTTTTCCTCAATGAATCCATTTAAAAAGGCACTTTTAATATCCATTTGAAAAAGCTTAATGTTTTTATGAGCAGCAAAAGCAAGCATAATTCTAGTAACTTCTAATTGAGCTACAGGAGCAAAAGTTTTAGTGAAGTCAATACCATTTTTTTGATTGTACCCTTGTGCTAATAACCTTGGTTTATTTCTTATTACTTTTCCATTTTCATCAAGCTTATTATGAAATACCCATCTTGTTCCAATGATGCTTTTATGTTTTGGTCTAAAAACAAGAGTCCACACATCATTTCTTGTAAATTAATGTAATTCTTCTTGCATGGCTATAATCCAGTCATCATCTGTGAATGCTTCTTGAATAGTTGTTGGCTTGACTTCTGAGGCTAGCGCGCATAATGCTTGGTTTTTCAATGATGACCTTGTCTTGACTCCTTCAGTCCGTTCTCCATTGATCTGGTCTTGTGGATGATAAGTAACAAATTTTCAATCTTTGAGATTGTTTCATCTGATCATCAATCTACTGTTGTTGAGGGGTATCTTCTGATTACCTTACCTCTAACCTTATGAAATCATACAATCCTAACTGCAAATTTGCAAGATCATCTTTCAAATCTGATAGCTTTCTATCAGGGTCAATGTGTAACATCCATTATAATAAGACATACATTCATTTTTTTTTTCTGTTTGTTAGAAATGTCAACTTGATTTAAAACTTATACGTACTTATTTTCACAAACATTTAGTATTTCAAAGAGACATTATATAATGAACTATGATTATGAAATAAACATCAAGTCTTACATACAAAGTTAAAGTACATACATAAGGATTACTAAAGCAAATACATCAAAAGTACATCCTAGATACCCACCCATAGCTATACAACAAAATGACCTATGTCAGAGCAGTATAAGTCTATACTAGTCCACCCCATCATATATAATCTACAAAAGTAACACGTAGAGTCTCCATCACTGTGAGTCCTCAGAATCCATCAACATCCTCCGAGTTCATTATATCCTCGTCCTTATCATCTGAATATTAATGACTATTGGGCGATTGCCTAAGGCCATCAAAGCTGCCAACATTACTAACTTCATAAGTGGAAGCAATCCATCCATAGTTCTCACCCAAATGGTAAGAGGGTTCAGATGAAGACTCAGTAGTATCAGGGTAAGGAGGGATCACAGTTGATGGCTCGTAATATTGAAGGTAGGGTGTAGGGATCACCATAATGCCATTATCATGACCATCATCCTTCTAAGGAAACAGGGCATCATGCATATCAACATTTACAGGTGATGGTGGAGGGGGCTAAGGCCCTCTAACAAAGCCATCGGGGGTGGTAGTAGATAAAGTTATAGGTAACGTAAGTTGCTCCATCGGAAGGAACACGTCAGGGATAGGGGACATGAATGTAAAGGTAACATGTCTCTGGCATGTAGAGTATTAAGCGAATGGGTCATAGACCCAATGGTCGTGGGGACTATATGCTATGTGGATGTTCATCATCCCGTGAAATAGGTCCATCTACTTGTACCATGATCATATATGAAAAGAAACAAACAAGAAAGGAGTGAGGTTTTTATAAAAGCCTCGATTGTTTTCTTAACATGTTGCAAACAATAAATTAAACAACCAATTGGGAAATTCCTAAGGTTTGACCTACGTTATTACAACTCAATCTCAACTTTACCAGACGTATGGATCTATACCTATCTCTGATGATTTACTTTAATCATCAGGAATCATTGGGAGTTTATATAATCCCTCACAAGGTACAGATATCCATGTTGTAATCATCATCCTCAAGGAAAAGGCCATAAGCCCATTAGGGATATACACTACACCAATCATGGTGATGCTGAGCAGGCGTCAGGGTTACCAAGTCAGTTTACATGATTTATCCCAACTCAGGGCGCTAACCTGACCATTAGGACGTTCACAACTCGGTACCTCAAGACCCCAACAATGGTCCCTGCCTTTTATCCCGCAGTGTACCAACTGTTACTTCCCAAACATCGAAACTCATGCTTCTCAACATGGTCCTAACTCAACGAGGGATTTCCTATGACTTTGTTTCTAAGTTTCTGCTCTGGTTAATCCAGCAGAGTTTTAGAATCACACTTCACAGAGATATTCATCCATCATTTATAATAACTTAGAAACAACTCAACTAAGAAATATGGCAAGAAAATGTCATCACTTAAAGTTGCATATAAAAATTTATTTTCACATATACATACTTTTAAAATAAGTTTTGAATTTAATTTCTTTGATTTATCCTTATCCTTTTTTAATTTTTTAAATTAGACTATTTTAAAGGAAAGGTTCCTAATCCAGGATTATGGAGAAAATTTAAAAATTAAAGTTTAAGAGAATTGCTAATTAAAACGTGTGTTTTATTTACAAGTGTAGGCATTTTATTTTATTGGCAAAAACATTTATTAGAAAGGCTTAGTTGAACAAAATTTCCATTTCTTAGTCATAAGTTAACAAAAGATTAGATGTCAAGACCATTTAATTTATACAAGAAAACTTTTTATTTCTAAAAACTTTCACTAATTGTGCTAGAAGCCCATTTAATTCAATTGGCTCAAAACTTTGTTTCTTAAATTAGTTTCATAAAGTTAAAGGAAAAACTTTTCTTTAAATTTTTCTACTAATTCTAAGATCTATTTTTACTAAGTTAAACCAAATTAAGTGATTGTCAAAATACTTGAATTAATAAAAGAAATCATTTTCTGGCTGTGAGCCTTTTATGTAAGACAACCAAAAACTTTTTATTTTATTTTATTACTTTGAAATTTTGGGTATTTCATAAAAATCAAAACTTCAACTTTTTAGAAATTTAATCCTTCTTCTACTATTTTCATTTCAAGTTAATTTTTGTTTTGTTTCTTCTTTCTAATGAAGTACCAAAAAAAACAAAGGCAACATAAAAATAAATAACAATGGAACAATGAAATAAATAACAAGAGTTACATGAACAAAAAGGAAATAGTAATAACTTAAATGGTAAGAAAATAAAATGGACAATAAGGTAAATAGCATAAATATAAATGACAATGGAATGTAAAAAGCTACGGGTCTTGGGGAAAAACCACTCCAAAACCGTCTAGATAAAAGCAATTAAATAGAAAGTAAAAAGTTAAGAGTTTTAGGAGAAAAATCCACTCCAAAACTATCTACATGAAAGCAATTAAATGAAAAGTAAAAAGCTAAGAGTTTTGGGGGAAAAATCCATTCCAAAACTATCTACATGAAAGCAATTACATGGAAAATAAAAAGCTAAGGGCTTTGGGAGGAAAATCCACTCCAAAACCATCTACATAAACAAAAAATAATAATAACAAGAGCAAGAAAATAAATAACATCAAATTAAATATCCTTAAAGTAAAGCAAGAAATTAAAATGAACAAGAAAGTAAATAATCACTTATATATATAGATAGTAGTAGGATTAATATAATAATATGGGTTTAAGGGATAACCCAACATACACACCCATTAAGAAAACAAAAATTAGAGACTTAAACCTCACTCCCCCTTTACCTGAAATAAGTAGTTTGTTGGTAAAATATGGAAGAGGAAAGGAGGTATTTTAAGTATAGGAACTAAACCTAAACTTGGAATGCTTCAATGGTGGAAGAAAAAAAAATTTAAGACTTGGAGAGTGGAGAGAAGAGGAATTCTAGCAGAGTTTCTGAGGAAGAGGTTTGAAATTTGAAGAAAAAAGTGTGAGAATGGTGGTATAGAAGGAGTAGTACCTATAGGAGAAAATTAGTATAGTTTTGATTTAATTTTTTTACATAAAAGCCATTAAAAATAATTAAAAATTTACTCCCCAACCACTAATTCAGAATAGATTTGAAAATGGAACCATAAGGGAGAAAATAAGAGTTGCAATTGTTGACTTTTAATTTAACATTTGTATGTAATGGTAAAAGGTAATAAAATAATGATTTATGGTAAATAATTGGTTTGAATACTTGGGTCAATTTTAACCAAATTTGACCATACCATGCATTCACACATATTTTTGTGAGTCTAAAAAAAATTTTCAAAAATTTCTCACTTATATATTATTTATGATAAATTTTTCACTAAAAAGGACATTTATTAAGCTAAAAATCAAGTTTTCGTCAAATAAATATATTTTTTTGGTTTTTAACTATTTTTCCCTTAAAATAAAATTTCTATAATTAAAATATACTTAATATAAAATTTTCAAAATATTATGAGATCAAAAAGTCTCTGGTTTACTTTCGTAGTCAACCAAGAGTATTTTGGTCATTTTACAAAAATTGTCTCGATAAATTTCTAAAATTATTATTAATTATTATAAGCACATCTATGACTTAAAAAAATTTATACATTTTTAATTATTTTTATCTATTTTCTCAATTATCTAGTCCTTATAAGGGCAAAATCATCATTTTATTTCTTCTCGGGCTTTAGTCCGAAAAAATAATTAAGAATCTAAAGTAACTACTGTTTACTAATACAAATATAACCATAGGATCATACTCATGATGTTTCCATCTAGTTCTTCATAGATAATTATAGAATAATTAGAAAAAAGCAAATTAGTAAATAAAAGTATGGGTGTTACACAATGTATCATTGAATTTAACATGAATGGATTCTTCTACAACAGAAGTTCTAAAGTTAAACACTTTATACACTTTTGATGTATCAAAATATCCTAGAAAGACAACTTTATCAACCTTAGAGTCAAATTTCCCCAATTGACCTCTAGTGTTGAGAATGTAACGCTCACATCCAAAGGGATGAAAGTACGAAATGTTGGGTCTTTTACCTCTCCATAATTCATAAGGAGTCATATTTATCAATGGTTTGATCAATATTCTATTTTGAAACATAATAAGTTGTATTTACAACTACTTCCCAAAAGTACTTAGGAATTGAATTCTCACAAAACATGGTTCTAGCCATCTCCACTAGAGTTCTATTTTTCCTTTCAACTACCCTATTTTGTTGGGGCATTCTCAGTGAAGAGAAGTTGTGAAAAATGTCATTCTTTTCACAAAAGAATTTGAAATCAACATTATCAAATTCAGTTCCATGGTCACTTTTGATTGTAGTTATACAAAAACCTTTTTCATTTTGAACACCTTTACAGAATATTTCAAATGCATTAAAAGACTCAAGTTTATGAGTTAGGAAGTAAACTCATGTGTATCTAGAATAGTCATCTATAATAACAAAACCATACTTTTTGTCACCAAGAGTAAGAGTCTTTGTGGGACCAAACAAATCCATATGTAACAATTCTAAAGGTCTAAAAGTGAAAACAACATTTTTAGATTTAAAAGAAGTTTTAATTTGTTTCCCTTTCTAACATGCTTCACAGAGAAGATGAGTTTTCTAAGAAATCTCAGGCAATCCTTTCATCAAACCCCTTTTATGTAATTTTGGAATATGTTTCAAATTTATGTGCCCAAGCTTTTTATGCCAAATGCATCTTTCATCTTCTTTGGTCATTAAACATGTAACATTTTGTTTGTTTAGATCCTCATACTCAATCTTGAATAGGTTGTTATGCCTCTTAGCACTAAAAAGAATAGATTCATCATTTCTTTTGACTATTCACAATTCCTTGTTGAAGGAGACGATGAACCCACTATCACCAAATTGACTTATGCTAAGTGGTTATACTTCAGTCCTTCAACACATAACACATTATCTATAACAGGAAGAGGTGGCTTACCCACTTTACCTATACCAGTGATTTTGCTTTTCCATTTCCTCCAAACGATACAATTCTTTCATGTGGTTAGAGGTCTAGGAACATAGACCTTTCTCCTGTCATGTGACACGAGCATCCATTGTCCAAGTACCAAAATGAATCCCTCTTTTTTCCAATTAAGGATATCTGCATACGGGAATTATTTGAGATCTTGGTACCTAAATACTCTTGGGTCCTTTTATGTTAGTCCCAATGGTCTTATTTGGCCTTTGTTTTCTTTTGTGTTGACACCTTTGAGATGTGTGTCTAGCTTTTCCACAGAAGTTGCAAGAGGTAAAATAAGATTTAGAAGATGATGGTTTAGGATCCTTGTCTTTTTCAAAATCTATGCTAGATTTGTCAGATGGAGGCCTTCTGTGTTTCAAAATTAATTGTAGTTTTGAAGACCTATTCACAAATTTAGCTACATCTTGTTTCAGACTGATAATCTCTTTCTTTAGTCTATCAACACCACTGTAGAAAAGGATTTTTAAATCGGTTAAAAATAGCTTTTTAAATTGATTTTATAACCGATTTAGATACAATAGATATAGAAGAAATTATCATTTTAAACCATAAATCAAACCAATTTAAAAAAACTTTTTAAATCGGTTCTATGTGAATCGATTTAAAAAGTTTAGTTTTTAAATCGGTTCTACCCAAAACTGATTTAAAATTATACTTTTTATATCGATTAATGCACAACCGATTTAAAAAGTTTTGTTTTTGTTTTTAAATGCTTTCATTATTTTCACATATACAACCAAATCCTGAAAGAGACATATACCACAGAAACAGCTAGAGAATTTATTTATAACTTATATTAACTGACAAAACTTCATAATATATTTGAAACATATCAAATAAATAACTACTATTCTTTTCTATCTAAAGTCATTCTAAACAAACTATCTATTATTTATTTCAACAAAAAATTTTGCCTAATGTCAGCGGATGTCTAGCAAATCCTCATGCGAGAATGGTTCCCTATCAATGAATAACTGCAACATAAAAAAATAAGATAAATCACTACCCAACCACCTACAATAATAAGTATTACTATAATTAAATAAAAATTATATTACCTCATCCTATGAATCCACAATATCTGCTGAAACTGTGGTTAACATATTTTTCATAACATAATATCCACACTCATAACTCTCTACTTGTTTATTAGCCTACCAATGAGAATTTTTTTAGAGATGATTAAAAAAACAATTACAAATTATAATTGAATATGCAATTGTAAATTACTTACATAGGGAAAAAACCAACTAGGCTTCCTCCGTAGTGACACGTGCCTACCGACCAATGTTTGATATCCAATCATGACTCTGACTAAAAAATAGATATACAAAACATGTTATAGGTTTCATAATTATAATATAAAGCATGGATGAAATATATTATAAATAAAAAGTTACCTTTCTATTAGTTGTTTCAAATCTTTATTGGGCTTCTTATGCAACGAACATAATAAGGCCATAGCATTGTCCCTAGGACAAATAATTAGCGATTGCCAATGCGAGCTGCATTAGAAAAAGAATATATGTGATGAGATTCAAATATCATTTAAAATCATTTGGGTAAGAAATAACTTATGCTTACCATGCAAGTACGTTGCTAGATAATACCATTTTTGTCCATTATACATCCAATTCTAAATGTAGGCTTGAGAATCTTCATCCTTATTCCTTATCTTTTGAATAGGTAATGGGTCAATATATCCATATACATTCTCTGGCCCTTTGAGAGACAGAGATGATGCATGTATCTAAAATATACAAATGAATGTTAAATATAATATTAAGATGTGTATGTAAGAGATTAACAAAAAATTAAACTTACAGCAATCATAATTGAAGAACTGAGATATTTAGCATGTCATTGTCAGTACAAATTTCCAATACATCCTTCTGGGTGATCCACAGGTCTACACCACTAGGTTTGCTAAGGATAATTGATTCCCAATCTATTTGAACAACATCCGTCCCCATACTAGATGCCACTTGCACCAAGCATGTTATTGGATCAACTTTAGGTTTCAATTTTTTAGGTGGAACATCATTCTCAGATGGTTGAACATCCTATAAAAAAAAAGTAAATATAAAATAAGGTTATAAAATACATTTAAGTTATTTTAATTTGTAATAGAAAAAAATTATTTATGACTTTTGAATATACCTTGACTGATGTGACCTTTATAAATTATATCGGCCATTGAATGAACTATTTAGGTGCCTATCCAATAGTCTGAACCTCTTCGGTGGGTACAAGAACTTGAGCATATGCATCACATATTTGTTCAACCACCACCCTCGCCATATCATCCTCAACAGTCATGTAGTGTATGGTAGGCCCCAAATTATATACTCTCCCAAATTAAGGCCACTAAATGAACAGGCTCTCCTTCAACATAGAATCACACTACTCATGGATATCAATGTTAGTCTCCTCCCCAAAAGGATCAGCAGCAACACAGCTTTCCTTTATGCTGACAAGTACAGGAGTATGAGCTTGTTCTGCCTGGACATTTGTATGTTGTTGCGAAAGACCCAAAGATGTCAACTCCTCTCTAATTTTCCATCTCAACTGTTCTTTAAGCTCATTTCTAATCTCTTGCTTGATTTGCTCCACTTCTTTCCTAGTGACAATTCCTGAGGTGGGTCCACTACATGAGGGTGGTCCGTAGTAATCATGAATGCCAACACCTTGTCCAGCTGCACAAACCCTACCAGGGTGCTCTGGTCTCTTAATAACAATAGTTAATATATCCTCGCATCCATGAAGAACAAATGTTCCCTATGATGTCTGCTCAACCAATGAGTCCTACAACATTTAATTCAAGAAATGTGTAAGAAATATGGTGTATCAAGTTACAATTACAATTTGAAATCAAAAATAACTTACAATCTTTTCAGCAACAACGCGTGTCTTGTTCGATATATATCCATTTGATTTTAGCGTGTGAGTCATCTTCCATTTATCCTATCGTTGTATTGGTGATGGAGGAGCAATATCTACTGCAAAACCAGATGTCGAGGCTTCTAGCTAGTTGACATTGCCTCGCCTTCTCCATCGTCATTCTGCTCAAGCAACTTATATCCCTCACGAGACAATCTGTGGGGGTGGACATTCTTGGATGCAATCACTTGTCCCTTTTTTTTCTTCTCCTGCGAATAATAAGACACTGTTAAATTTAATAAAAAATAATCAAATATTGTTGTATGATTAGAAAAATATGATTGCAACTAAACTTGGAAGACAAGATCCTCCCAGATTTCAACAAACTTTGCCCATATCTCCTCATCCAAAAATGCATACTTTTGACAAGGAGAAGTGTCTTTCAACTTTCCATATATGTATCTTGTGGTAAGCTGTGTCTTAAATGCCTTCCAATGCTCAATCGCAAGTGACAGCAATTTCTTTCTCAACATGGCATTTTGTGAAATATCATAAGTCAACTACAAAATAAAATTAAATAGTTAATTTATGATAATAATATGTTTAAATATAATTTATATATTTGAGATTAAAAAAGTAAAATACCATGATAGTTTGCCATATTTGATTCTTTACGCTCTCCTCCATACGGTCCTAATCCTCATAAAGGATAGAGACCTTACTCCGAGCAAGGACGCCCACAAAACTAATGAATTTTGTGGTGTTTTCCCCCTTAGGTGCCCCACTAAGCATGTCAAACTGAACTGGTATTAGATGGTCACTGGCTTGACTGAGAGTCAGTTCCTTTAGGCATGTACCTCGTGTACCCTTTTTTTTGGTAGACTTGTAAGATGAGTTACCAGAAGAATCAACCATGTGCCTGTTTAGAAAAGAAAAAAAATTGTAAGTACCATCATTGGAGAATTTTGAAATTTTGGAAGATAAATATAACGATAAAAAGAATTAAACAATATAATAAAAAATATATAATGTCAACAAGAATATACAACAACATAAACATAAATAAGTTACTAACATTATCAAGTATAAATGTTTTCCCATATTCCTTCGTAATGATCATCACGTGTGGCATGTACATTATCCTATTCATTTTTATCAATAAAAGTCGGCATCCGTGTTGAGAAAGAAGGAATCTCAATAAGATTGGCATTTGAGTCTTCTTTTTCATAATTAGCATGCACACTTCTTCCTAGGAGAACCATTGACCCTCTCTTGTTAGAAGGATCACTAACATAAAAAACTTGTTTTGCTTGGTATGCCATAATAAAAGGCTCATCCTTGTAACCTACATTGCTAAGATCCACCAATGTGAACCCTAGCTCGTTGGTTTGCACCCCGATGATACTATCAACCCACTTATATTTAAAAACAGACACTCTGAATTTTGTATAGTCAACTTCCCTTATGTCTTCGATAATTCCAAAGTAATACATGGATGTCATAACAGGGTTTTTATCTTTTGAACTAGAGAAGTGCATGAACTTAGCCACAACTATAACCCCACTGTTTTGCACAATACTTTTCTCATCCAACAACTTTGTATAAAAGGAGAAGTTGTTGATATCGTATCCAGTCCAATGTATGATATCAAAGTTAGGTCCATGTGCTAGCCATATTAATGCCTCAGAAGCATTATCATCATTCAAAACTTGTTCTTTAAACCAGTTTAAGAATATTTTGTTATGCTCAGTTAACTGCCATTTCTCTGGAATTCTAGGATTATTTTTCTTGACAATGTTTTTGTGAGTAGAAAAACAAGGTTCAACTTCATTAGTATTATTCAATATATAGAAATGTGCTTGCAGAACTTCCTCCTGACTCATTTGTTTAACGTTTACACCTCGAGTACCCTTACTAGAAAATCTTCCCTCATGACGAGATGTTGGAAGCCCTACAGGTTCAGCTTGTGACAGGTAATCTGTGCAAAACTCAATGGCTTCTTTAGCAATGTACCTCTCAACAATAGATGCTTCTGGACGGTATGGATTCTTACTACACCCTTTCAGGATCTTCATATATCGTTCAACAGGATACATCCACCTTAAATAAATCGGACCACAAATTCTAATTGCTCTCACTAGATGCACGATTAAGTAAACCATAATGTCAAAAAATGAAGGAGGACAATACATCTCTAACTGGCACAATATAATAGCAGCTTCATTTTCTAACTCATCCAACTTCATAGGGTCAATGACTTTGCTACATATGGCATTGAAGAATAGGCATAGTCGCGTAATGGTTTGTCTAACTTTTTTAGGCAATATGTCATGAATGGCCATTGGTAGGAGTTGCTGCATCAAGACATGGCAATCATGTGACTTTAACCCAACTAATTTGAGATCTTTTCGTGACATAAGGCTCTTGATATTTGAAGAGAATCCTTGTGGAACCTTGACTCCCTATAGACACTTACAGAAACTTATTTTCTCTTCTCTTGACAAGGTATGACATGCTGGGGGCAAATATGTCCACTTAGCCACTTACTGTGGACCTAACTGGAGGCATATATCCATCTCAACCAGATCTTGACGAGCATTCAAACCATCCTTCGTCTTACCTTTAATGTTCAAAAGAGTGTCAATTACACTGTCACACATAGTTTTCTCAACATGCATGACATCTAGACAATGTCTAAATCTAGATCGCACCAGTATGGAAGATCAAAGAATATCAACCTCTTCTTCCACAAGGTTTTCTCAATAACTCTCTTTTGGGTCTTTTGAAATTGGACGTTGATGTCCTTCACCCGTTCATATGCTTGCTCACCAGTTAAAATAAGTGGTGCAATACCATCCTCCTGACATCCACTGAAGGCTTGTTTAAGTCTACAATATGGGCGATTAGGCCTGAGAAATTTCTGATGCCCAATGTAAACTATTTTCTTTCCATGTTTAAGTTGTACGTAACATGTGTCTTCTTCACAGATAAGGCAAGCGTTATGGCCCTTAACACTATATCCACTCAAGTTCTCATATGCTAGAAAGTCATTGATGGTACAAAATAACATTGCATGCAACAAGAAAATTTCACAACGATACTTGTCATACACATCAACACCTTCATTCCACAGCATTCTCAAATCTTCAATCAACAAATGTAAGTAGACATCTATGTCATTTCCTGGCTGTCTTGGGCCCGCAATCATCATAAATAGCATAACATATTTTCGCTTCATGCATAATCAAGGAGGCAGATTATAAATAATTATAAGAACAGGCCATGAACTGTGCTTACTGGATAAGTTCCCATAAGGATTCATTCCATCCATAGCAAGTCCTAACCTAATGTTTCTTGCCTCAGTCCTAAAGATTGGAAACAAACGATCAATTTTCTTGCATTGTAGAGAATTTACAGGATGGCAAAGCTGTCCATCACATTTTCTCCCATCTATATGTCACGCAAGGTTCTTTGCATCATCTACATTGGCAAATAATTGCTTAAACCTTGGAATTATTGGAAGATACCATAATACCTTAGTAGGAAGACCCTTTTTTGTGCTCTCATTAATATCATCACCCTTCACTTTATACCGTAATACCCCACACTTGGGACACTTGTGCAACTCTTAAAACTCTTCTCTGTACAATATGCAATCATTAGGACACGCATGTATTTTCTTGTATTCCAATCCCATTGGACACAACACCTTCTTTGCCTCATAGTTACGTCTCGGCAATGTGTTACCTTCTGGAAGCATTTCATTCAACAGCTCAAACAATTCAGTGAAACTTTTATCACTCCACCTATTTCTTGCCTTGACATTCACTAATCTTAACATCGTTGACAACTGTGTGAATTCAGTGCACCTCAAATATAAAGGCTTATTCGCATCAATACACAAAGTGTCGTACACTTGAGCTCGCTCAAAAGACTCTGGTCCAATATCACGAATCATGTCCTCTAGTCGATCATCCATAGGTACATCAAATTGATCTATTTGAGACATACTCGGCATGTCTAACAATTCACCATGCCATGTCCATGTTGTATAACTCTTGCAAAACCCATCATAAAGAAGATGCACTGGTATTTGCTTAAGTTGCAATCGTCTCTCATTTAGACAATTAACATAAGGACAATACAAGAACCCACCATTATTAGGAAGGTTTCTTTCAGCAAATTGGATAAACTCTTCCACTCCATTCTGATACTCATCAGTTGTGCATCTAGAATTAATCCAACTACGATCGATCCATAACTTCTTTCTGTGATCCACAAACCATATCTTAATGCATGTAAATCTAACTTTTTTAATACAAGGTGTGGTCCTATTCTATTCAGAAAGTCATTTTTTTAAACTTGATTAATACGTATAAGTTTAGTCTCATATCTTAAATGACAAAATTTTGGCAGCATTTCGCATTGGTCCCTAAGTACACGAAATGAAAATGGTGACATCAAGTTCAACACAATCAAGTATGCACTCGAAGACACAACACAAAATGAGTAAACCAAAATTTAATCAAATTTACGATGAGACTTAACCATTACGTATTAATAAAGCATAAAAAATGAATCTTTCCAAACTGTCCAATCGGACAATTCAAGATTCAATACAACAACTACCACTTTAATCATTGTATTGAATCTCAAACGGAAAACTAAGGTTCGCTTATAATGCATAAATTCAATAGAAAAGCAACACACAATTAAGCACACAACATAATGCATATAATTTATACAGAAATTTTGGCAGAGTTTCTTCTGTATTATGGTACTTTCCTAGAGACCTATTTACAGGTATTCAATAACAAAACCAAATGTAATTCCATGTAAGACAATCCAATCTATAACAAATTAAATCTAATACTCAAGAGTTCACTAATCTCATACAAAATTCGACAGAGTTTCCTTTGTTTTTGGCAATATATATCATACCTCACAAAGGGTATGGTCAACAACACAGCGGTAATCAATTCTCTATTTTTTACTCAATTTATCTTATGAATATATGGTAGCATTTTAACCACTTTAATTCTCCCTTTTTCGCTTACTTTATCTTGAGGATGTATCTAAGCATATATAAGTTCCCTTATCTTACAGTCATTTAATTTCCTAACTAGTGCCTAATCTAGGTAGCCAATTCTTTGATTCTTGTAATCCGCTAATTATAGAGCTTTGGGTTTAAAACAAAATATAGTTACATTAATTATATTTGGTGACAATTAATTAATTCCTAACATATAATTAAATTACTTTCTTACTTTTATTTTTTTTCATTACTTACTAACTTAGCTAAAATAATCAACTTCACTTAATTCCATCTTATGTAATCTAATCCTTAACACTTAAAATTCTTACCACATATTTATATAAGTTAATAACTAACTTAAATAATTTATCTTTTTCTTTAAAGATTCATAAATTTATAAGCATACAAAGAATTAAATTTTTCTTATATATATTAATAAACATATTCAACCATATATAACGTTTAGTAATTAATTCCATATAACAACATAATTAACATAAAAGATTAATTTCAAATTAATATTAAAAGTGTAACAACCATATTCACATAATGAACGAAATGAACCAATGTAAACCATAATGAACCAAATGAAATTAAAATGACTAACCCAGTGCGCACGCGACCTCCAAACTCAGCAAAGGAGCATGTTCAACAGCAATGGACCTCCACCAACAGCAATGGCGCGACCTAGCTCCAACCAAAGCAAGCTTGGCACCAAGCTCGCTCTCCAGCGATAGCAAATGGTGAAACAGCGCTCTCTAACGAGCTCTAAAATGCAACAACGAAAATGGCAAAATGAAGGATGGATGGGGAAGAGAAAGCTTGCATGAAGGAAATGAGGGGTGAATGGGGAAGAAGAAAGCTTCAATGGAAGAAATGAGGGGCAGATAGAGGAGAAGAAAACTAGAAGGGAGGAAATGGGGAAGAAGAAGGCAGCTGGAAAATAGGAAATGAGAGGGAGAGGCACACAACATAATAAAAAAAGGAGTTTTAAAACCAGTTATGTTGGAACCAGTTTAAAAAGTGCATGGGGATATTATTTTAATTTTAAAAATGATTTTTTAAATCAGTTATATTTGAACCAATGTAAAAAAGTTTGATATAATTTCAAAAATGCCACTGTGTTTCTTTTTTAAACCGGTTCGATATTAACTTATTTAAATTCCTGCTTTAAAATCTGTTTTGTGTAGTAGTGCAACTTTAGATAAGAGTATAGTCTTTTCAGGATCTGTGGTTTGACTCTTTTGCATATTCTTCAGATCTTTTTCATTTTCTAGCATGGCTTTATATTTTATTTTTTTTGTATTTCTTATACTCAAGTGAGATCATATGAGAATTTCCAAGAAGAGTGTCATAGGACATTTCTTCATCAAACTCATATTCATAACTATCAGACGAATATGAATTCATTCTAGAAATAGATTTTACCTTAGGTATTACTTCTTCAATATTGGCCATGAGATAAATGTTTGCTTTTTCCTCATCTAAGCTATTACTGCTGCTTTCCATATTTTCCTATGTCGCTAGAAGATTCTTTTTCTTGTTTCTTTTCTTTGTGTTGCATCTTTTTTTTAACTTGGGACACTCAACCTTCATATGCCTAGGTTTTTTGCACTCAAAGCATATAATTTCATTGTTTTCTACTTGAGGTGGCTTCTTGAATTTGTTATCTTTTCTTCTGGAAGATTGCTTGAATCTTCCTTTCTTCTTGAGCATCTTTTTGAACTTTTTGGTAATAAGGAAAATCTCATCGTCTGTGGAGCAGCTTGAGCTTCTTTGATTCATCAGACTGAACCTTCAAGGCTTTGTTCCTAGTTTTTGTCTCTGTTGTTTCATCTGCTTTTTTTAAAGAGATAGAGCTAATGAACTTTTAAGGCTCCCAGCAACTCATCAAGGGCTAAAGTCTTCACATCTCTAGCTTCAGCTATGGTTGTAGCTTTAGGTTCCCATACTTTTGGAAGACTATCCAAAATCATAAGATTGTTTTGAACTTTGGAAAACTCAACACCAAGACTCCGGAGTCCTTTAAGAATTGTTTGAAATCTTCCAAACATCTCATCAATGGTTACTGTCTCCTTCATGGTGAACATATCATAATGTCTTTGAAGAGTTGGTGCTCTTCTCAGATGAACATCTTGAGTGCCTTCATGGGTTATGCATATAGCATCCCACATTTCCTTTGTTGATCTACAACTACAAAATTTGTTATATTCAGATTTAGATAAGGCACAAGTTATAATATACGTAGCCTTTGCATTCTATTGAAGCATGTTGAAGTCATCTTGATTGTATTTGTTTTCTAGTTTTGCTACAATGAGATCCCTATTAGTTATGATTCTCCAGATGCTATAATGAGTAGATTTGATGTACATTTCCATTCTATATCTCTTGTAAGCACATCTTCTCCATTGAAGGCTGGAGGCCTTGATAAAGAGGCTCTTTCAAGAATGAACTGTCCTTCAATATTTGCCATAAGGATCTCTTCCTCTATCACTTGTTAAGGTGCTCAACCCCTAAAGGCTAAGTTCTGATACCAAACTGTAAAACATAGGAAAAATACAAGAAGGAGAGTTGAATTGTGTTTTTAAAAAGTTTTTCAAAAACCTTATCAAGAAAGTTTCATCTAAAGTGTTAAATAAAGGATTTTTGAAAGATGTTTAAAAAAAAAAGGAAAACATAAACCAAAAAAGCACAAGGAATTTATACCAATTCGTCTCACCCCAGAGACTATATCCAATTCTTGGCAAGCTACCAAGTCCCACTAACTTAAACAAGATACAAGTATTCTTTTATCCAAGCCTCTTCAAGTTTAACCCAAGTAGTTTTTAACTTGCCTCTCCAAACAAAAACCCAAGAATTCTTTGAATCAAAGCCTCTTTAGGCTTCTACCAATTTCTTAATGAAATGGTTGAGTGTGAGTTGTCTCACTTAAGCTAACGTCTTATCAAATGAATTCACACTGAAGCTCAAGGAAGCATTTACAAGCAATGTATTCAAAAATTACAGATCGAAAGAAAGTTTTTCAAAAGTTTTGCACATTGACTAAGGTCTCTTCTTCTATTTATAGGATTCTTCCAAAAGTGTCCATTGTGAGAGTTATTGGAGACATCCTTCGTCTGGCGTTGTAAAAGTAGAAAAGAGTCGTTGAAGCATTCAACAAAGCATCGTCTAAAGGAGTTAGTTATTGAATCTTTTCAAAAAATAAAAAGTGTGAATAGACGTATATTAATATATATTTTTCAATTTAATATTGAAATCCATGTATATATTTAATTATATAAATTATTAAATATATATAATAACATTAATTTTAAAATATTTTAATGATTTAATAGTAATTGATTAGTTAATTTTAACATATTAAAAAATTTACTTTTTACAATTTTTCCAATAATAAATAGTAAAATATATAATAATATTAACTAGAAAATATTTTAATTATTTCAATTTCTTTTTATTCATTCAAACTATATATTAAATGTATGTTAATATGCTTTTTTAATTTAATTTAAAATTTATGTATATGTTTAATTATATAGATTATTAAAATATATATAATAACATTAATATTAAAATATTTTATTGATTTAAATTAACAGATTCGTTTCTAATAATTTATATAATAGCATAATTAAAATATGAGAAAAACATTTATATAAGGGATTTGAGATAGTATATGTAATGTTTGAATGCACAAACGTATGTTAATATTTTTTTAATTTAATATATTGAAACTTACGTATATGTTTAATTATATTAATTATTAAAATATATATAATAACATTAATTTTAAAATATTTTAATGATTTAAATTAGAGTAAATTACATTGATACCTCCTCAAATTTTTTCAAATTACACGTAATATCCTTTTTTTTAACATTTACAACAACCTCCTATATAAAAGTACAAATGTAATATTTTTCAAATAATTAAGAGAGGTTAGTATAATGTATAAGGAGTGTCAGTGTAATGGTTTTCAAACAATTAAGGGGTTTATTGAAAGGATAAAAAAAGAAGGGATGTTGTGTGCAATCTAAAAAAAAAGGGGGATATTAGTGTAATTTACTATTTAAAATAACAAATAGTTTGTAATAATATATATAATTTTATAATTAAAATTTAAGAAAGCCCTTTATATATAAGATCCGAGATAATATTTTGTAACAAAAAAGATATATAAAGAATTAAAATATTTTAAATATATATATATATATATATATATATATATATTACTATCTATTACTCGAAAAATTATATAAAAATTATTTATTAATAATTTTCATAAGTAATTAAACACTAGAAGTTAAATCAATCAAATAATTAATTAAATCTAATCAAATAATTTAATTAATTGATTAAAGTTAATTAATTAATTTTCACAAAATATATTAAAGTTACTTTATATATTAAGATACTATAAACCATAGGATCATTCTATATTAACGGTTTGGATTTAGTGTAATTCTTTTTAAGTTACACCGGCATAATTTAACCCTCCTCTCTCTCTCTCTCTCTCTCTCTCTCTCTCTCTCTCTCTCTCTCTCTCTCTCTCTCTCTATATATATATATATATATATATATATAGGGAATGTTTCAAATAAGAAACTTTTACAATGAAAAAATAAGAACTTTTAATGATAGTCCTTGGATCATAATTAAAACATATTTGTGCCTAAGATTGAAACTCAATTAATCACCTCTTATGAAACCATCATTATCACTACCTCCACCACCACTACCACCATCGTTGCTGCCACCGCCACCACCACTTGTTGCGGTGGTGGCAACAATGGTGGTGGTAGTGGTGGTGGTGGTGGCGGCGGTAGTGGCGACTATGGGGGTGGTAACGACATTGGTAGTGATGGTGGTAGTGATGGTAGTGATGGATGCAACGACGATGGTGGCAGCGATGGTGGTGGTAATGGCAACGGTTGTAGAGGTAGAGACAATGGTGATCTCATAAGAAGTATTTACTTGAGTTTTAATCTTAGTCATTCATTATTTTTAATTGTAATCTAATGGTTACTACCTATATATATATATATATATATATATATATATATATATATATATATATATATATATATATATATATATATATATATATGTGTGTGTGTGTGTGTGTGTGTGTGTGTGTGTGTGTGTGTGTTTAAATATGTTTTTAGTTCCTAGAAAATACTGTTTTTTTGGTTTTGGTCTTTGTAAAATTGTTTTTTTTAAAACAGTCTTTGTAAGTTTTTTTTATTTTGGTCCCTGTTTTTTGTTTTAGTCCATGTAATATATTTATTTTTCATTTTTATCCCTATAATATTTTTTTATTTTGAGTTAGTCCTTTTGAAAAAAAAATTGATAGAGACTAAAAGCAAATTATTTACATATTACAAAGACAAAAACGAAAAAATAAATATAGCACCGAAGAGCCAGTTCATGCGATTCTCGTGCCTTACCTCACGACAATTATATTTCTGATTGATCATGTACTCATTTTTAAATTTCAATGTGTAAACGACATAAGAAAAAACAATAGAAAAATAAAAGGAAGAGAAGATAAATTTTTTTCTCATTATTTAGAGAAATGAAGTTGTGGATGATTTTGTAACAAAGAATTAATACAATGAAGAAAGAAAAGAATAATGAAAAGTTATTGAAAAGAAGAGAGAAAATGAATTGGAAATATCAGATACTTCCCCTTAATTACTTTCTTGAGATTAATGTGGATTAAAAATTTAACGTTTAAACGTTAAATTGATCAATTCGTTATTAGATTGATAAAGCTTTCATTAAGGAGGTGACCTCAAAATTTCTAAAAAATGAACTCAAAGTTGAATCAAATAAATATATCATAAATTATAAGTTACTTGATAACTATTATTTTTCTATTGTACATGTATAATCCACTTAATTTATTTTTCTAAATTTTGTTAACCTCGTTTATATTAATAAATTTCATATTTTTAATAAAATTCAGGACCTTAGCAATATCATAAAATAAATATAATTATGTAAATATTTCATTTTCCATAAATATAGAATTAAAATGTTTTTCATAAAAAAATTATTAACCACTACATTATAAATTCAAAACGATTACATATGTTAAAACAATAAATATATCCTATAAAGAATAGCATTTAAATAATTGAATATTCTTGTAGCCTTTTTAAACTTGCAAATATGCTATGAATTAAAAATGAATATCTAAAACACATTCATTTTAAAAATTATCTTATATATTTATTGTTCTATACTTGTCTTTTAATTGTGGTGCTCGAAATATAGAAATTTTCTAATAGTATTAAAAGTCAAATGATGTGTGTGTGTGTGTTGTTCTATACTTGTCTTTTAATTGTGGTGCTCGAAATATAGAAAATTTCTAATAGTATTAAAAGTCAAATGATGTGTGTGTGTGTATTGTTTTTTTAGTTTTGTATAAAATCATTTTTTAAAATGATCCTTGTAAAATTTCTTTTTTTGATCTTGGTCCCTGTGATTTTGTTTTAGTCCTTATAATATATTTATTTTTTTACTTTTGTCTTTGTATGTAAATAATTTACCTTTAGTCCCCATAAAGGACTAATTCAAAATAAACAAAATATTATAAGGATAGAAACGAAAATAAATATATTACAAGGATTAAAACAAAAACAGGGACCAAAATTAAAAAAAAATTACGAGGAACATTTTAAAAAAAATAATTATATAAGGACCAAAATCAAAAAAATAGTATTTTAAGACCAAAAACATATTTAATCCTTTTAAAAGAAGTTACTATTTTTTTCTTTAAACATAAGTTACTTATATATTTTTTAACTTACGTATTTATTTAATTCAATTATATGCATTTATCTTATAGTTTTAAAATATGCTATTTTAAATTTTCAAACTTCATTAAAATTAAAAATATTCATATAACATACAGAATACATAGTAGTTTTTTTTACATACATGACAAGTAGGATTTAGATTCTCCCACAGTATGAGAAAGAATCCAGATCCATTTATTTCAATATGTGACATAATCTAAAAAGCATAAAACACTCTTACTACAAAAGAAAGAAGAAAGGAAGAAAAAAAAACATGACAAAGAAGGGAAACATAGTCCACACATATAAATTCTTCTCTCTTATCCATGACTCAACTCAAATGAGCCTTTTAAGCCATTCAAGTACTTCTTGACCGAAAGCCCTTCCCAACGCCACTCCCACAAAAAGTCCACCACCATACCCAATCAGAACCACTTTCCAGTCAAATTCAACCAAAAACCCTGAGTCTTTATTATCATCAGATGCTGAAGGTGGAGCAAATGGTGACTCTGGATCATCCTCACATTTCTTGGATAAAGGATTCCCACACAGTCCTTGGTTACCCTCAAATGAACTAGCTTGGAATGTACCAAACTGCTTATTTTGTGGTATAGGACCTGAGAGGTTGTTAAAGGACACATTAAAGTACGAAAGAAAGGTTAGTTCTTCCAATTGTTGGGGAATCTTCCCTGATAAACTGTTGAGAGAAAGGTCCATGTTTCAAGGTTTGAAAGCTTCTCTAAGGAAGAAGGAATGCTACCACTGAGCATGTTGTTGGACAGGTTGAGCAAAACAAGGCCCGTTAAGTCTCCCATAACATCTGGAATCTCCCCACAGAACTTATTACTTGAAAGATCAATGGCTATCAAGTCGTAAAACTCTTGGAGATTTCCATAAACCATGGCCATCCCTTTGTTAAACATTGTAAATGAATAACCGGAAGCATCATTCCCCCAACCAAACCTTCCCAGTAACGTAAAGTACGGATAAAATTCGTACCGCAATTGATTCTTGTTGGCACCTTTCATGGATTTCCAATTCTGGATTATTTTTGAAGGCAAACTTCCAGAGAACTGATTGCGAAAAAGATCAATGATGTGCAGTTTGGGAAATGTGCATGTTGTAGGGCATCTTATAGATCCATACAAATGATTATCACTTAAAGCAACAACTTTCAGCTCGGGAAGAGTTCTCAACCAAAAAGGAAATGAACCATTATTTTGGTTATGGCTGACATCAATAACGTCTAGCATTCTACAGTTGACCAATGCTCTTGGCAGTTGACTCTGTAAATTGTTATTGCTTAAATCAATCATTCTCAGAGCACTTGTTATCATATATGTCTGAGGAATGGGCCCAATCAATTTGTTTCCTTTTAGCACCAAAATTTGAAGAGATTGGCTAAAACCTCCCAAACATGAGGGAACCATGCCGGTTAAGTTGTTAAATGATAGATCAAGAAGCACAAGAGATTTCAAATTGCATGTCAATGGGGATATTTTTCCTATCAATGAGTTGTTGGAAACAAATAACCTCTGAAGACTTGTTTTTCCCCACATCTAGCTGGGGA
Organism: Spatholobus suberectus; assembly: GCA_004329165.1. Lineage (NCBI taxonomy): Eukaryota > Viridiplantae > Streptophyta > Magnoliopsida > Fabales > Fabaceae > Spatholobus > Spatholobus suberectus. The sequence continues at coordinate 12,116,049 of CM014731.1, read as the reverse complement.
ATGAACTGACATTATTGTTTGACATGTAAAGACATGACAACCGAGCCAAGTCCCGGAGAAAATGTGGAAACTCATTTAAATTGCATGAACCCAAACCTAACACTTGAATTCGAGAAAAGCTTGCATTCGATGGATTTTTTCCACTAATTACTGACAATTTATTGAGTGATAAATCAGCAGTAACTAGCATTTTGAACATTAGAAACTGTCAAGCTCCAATTCTCCCTCCAACAAATTATGTTTCAGACATAGAGTTTCTAGATTCTCAAGTTTGAAGAGAGTTTGGAATTTCACCCTGAAAATTATTTCCTGCAAGATCTATGTAAGCCAAACTAGTTAGGTTCATTATCCTAGATGGAATTTGTCCACTTAAATTGGTGTGAGGTAGGGATAATACCGATAGCTGAGTGAGATTTGCGAAACAAAATGGAAGCTCGTTGCCAATATTTACAAACCCTAGGCCCAGATAATTTATTCCTGACAGCTTACAAATCCATGAAATATTGTCATTTGTAAATTCATTCATACCAACTTCAGGATTTGTAATTTGGTAAGATTTACCAAGAATGAAGAAAGATGACCTTTGAATTTGTTGTTTCTAAGATCTAGAAACGTAAGCTGAGTGAGGTTTCCAAATGAAGAAGGAATAGGCCCTGAAAAATTGCAATATGAAATTATTAACACGTTCAAAGACTTGAGATTTCCAATGGATGCAGGTAGTGTACCATAGAAACTCGTGTCAGGGAGTTGTAAAAAGGTAATTTGTGTACTTGAATGAAAATGGGGAAATTTACCAGTCAGGTTTTCATTACTTGCCAAATTCAGATGACTCAAGTTTGGAAGATGGAATATTCCAGCTGGAAATTCCCCATATAACTCACAACGGTAAAGGGAGAGTAGTTGCAATGATGTAAGATTAGCGAATATGTCAGGTACAGACGAGGAAATGGTCACAAAACTAAGACGAAGAATTTCAAGATTAGTTGAGTTTTGAATTAAGCTTCTTAGTGTGGATATTTTCAAACTCAAAATATTGTCTCCATATGGAAGATAAAATGTCTTACATAGATCAAGAGCCAGTAACTTGGACAAATGTGAAACTTGTTGTGGAATTTCTCCAAAAAAATTGGCTGCAGAAAGGTTCAGGTATCTTAACTGTGAAAGCTCACCCATCCTAGATGGGATTTGAGAGTGATTGGAATCATTATCAGCAAGATCAAGCCCCTGAAGGTGTTTGAGGTGAAAGAGGCTGCTATTAGCATCCATTGCACCATAGATTTGGCTGCTTCTAAGATCAATGCTAATGACATGACCTGTGTGATCATCACATTGAATGCCATCCCATGAGCAGCAATCTATGGTTGCATTCCAAGATGCTATTTTAGGATAACTGAAAGAATTATAAGAAGCAGACTTACTAATAACAAACCTTTCCTTAAATTGCAACAAGGCATAGCCTTCATGTTCGTGGCATCTTGTAGGAGGAACGGAAAGAAAACAATTAGTAATTGTGAATGAAAACAATGAATAAAGCAACAGAAACTGTATTGACAGAGCAAAAGACCACCAAAATCCCATTGTATCGTTTGATATTTTATGAGCTGAAATGTTTGCATAAAAAGTAAGCTGCACTAAGTGGTATTTATACTCAATTACTCGACTGTTTATGCAAATATATCTAATCACGTGCATTGATCTTTATTAAAAATGAAAATGTTAATCAAAGACAGCGTCGTGCATTTTGGGTAAGAAAAATATGGGTACCGATCTATTTCTAGTCTTTGCCTTAATCTTGAAGCTAACTTCACCAACTCCATTCCAAAAAGTTTTCCAGTTAAATCTACCTTTCTGATGTGTTTACACCCACTGGGCTTTTATATTTGAGTTGTTCTTACTTCTTTTTATCTGTTTATCCGTGTTCCTATATAATTTCAAGCATGCATTTTATAGAGTAATACATCAATTTAGTCCTCCAAATAAGTATCAGTAATCAATTTAATCACTGGATTAATGAAAATAAAAATAATAATAATCAGAGAGAAAAGAATAATAAAGATTGTTTTCAAAATGTAAAATAATGATAACTAAAATATTGATATGATAAAATTATGTTATTAAATGTTGATTAAGCCACTTACTTGTACAGATAATGTGGGGTTTGAGAATTTATATATTTTAAGAGTACATAGTTTATACATTGACAGTATAAATAATTTTTACACTACAATCACAAATTACTATGTATGATAAGTTTGTTAACTTTTAATAATCTATTTTAGTCCCTATACATGTACTTTTGATATAAATTTGGTCTTTACCGTTTTAAACCGCCAAAAATTGAATAAAAAAAGCCAAAAAATGTTAATTTGTGACAGTTTTTCACCGCCAATTTTTATTTTGTGATGGTTTTCTTTCACGGAATTAAGACACACTTGATGTCAAGAACCAAACCGGTATCGAAAGTGCATGTATAGGGACTAAAAATGATTGTTTTCAACTATAGAGATCAAAAGGTAAAATTCGTATAAGTATAAGGACTAAAAAAATAATTAAACCTAATTTTAATTAATTGATAAGGTAAACTTTTTGCATTGACAATGTAAAGAAACTAATTATTTGACCTGTGCAATGCACATGTTATTATTTTGTTAATGAATTTATAAAGATAATTTTATATGAATATAAAATAGTAATTGTGAATGAAAACAGTGAACAAAGCAAGAGAAACTGTATTGACAAAGCAAAAGACCACCAAACCCTCGTTATATCTTTCATTTTTATACTCAATTAATGAACTGTTTATGCAAAAATATCTCATCACATGCATTGAACTTTATTAGAAATGAAAATATTTAGTTATGAAAAATGATAATGAGGGATAGTGTCGTGCATTTTGGGTAAGAACTACTGGTGCCAGTCTATTTCCATTGTTTGCCTTAATCATGAAGCTAACTTGATCACCTCCAACCCAAAAACCTTTCCCGTTAAATTCAATTTTCCGATGTGTTTATACCCTCTTGGCTTTTATTTTAGACTCTGCAATTTTGTATTGTCCTTACTTCATTTTATCCGTCCTCTTATATAATTTCAAGCATGCATTTTACAGAGTAATACATAAAATTTAGTGTTCGAAATAACCATCAGTAATCAATTTAATTAGTCCCCGAATTAATAAAAATTAAAAAATTTATTAAGAATAATAAGACAGAAAGCATAACAAAGATTGTTTTAAAAAGTTAAATGATGACAACTTTACTAAAATGCTGACGTGATAAAATTGTGTAATTAAATGTTGATTAAGTAACTCACATGTGTAACGTATTTGTGGTGCTTCAGAATTTACATATTATAAATGAATAAATAGATAGATATTTAGTTTTATAGCTAAAATGGTACATGCTCTATTTGAAGCCTTATCTGATAGTAACACTTTCTTTACTATCGTCCAATAATTTTTTTATCCATTCTAAGTTTTTGTTTCTTTTTTATGTCTATTTACTTGCCCCTAAAACTTTAAGTAGACCCCGATATTGCAACTAGAATTCAGTGAGAAATGAAAAAAAAATATTTTTATAATTGTATTTTGAAGTTATGATCAAATTTTATTATATTACAAAAAAGTTTGAAAACCCCTTTATATGTATTAAAAAAAAATTGTCCAGGAAAACTGAGTTAAATTTGAGAGTCAATTAGGTATAAGACATAAGAAAGGGTAAAAACTTAATCCTACAACTATATCCACAAAAAACGTTTGCCTTGTAATTAATTGTGCAATGATTGTTACTTTTTAAAATATTTGTCTTAACACTAGGTAAAATAAGATATGAAAGGAAACAAGGTAAATTATTACAAAAAAAATAAAAAAATTGAAATTTATTTTAGGCCAACGGAAGATGTTACTGCTTCAATGTATACTTCCAAGTTCAAAGCTATATCATTCTAAAGAAAGCATTTGAGTTAATTAAAAAAGAGAGTATGCAAATTGAAGATTACCGAGTTGTCACAACTCAAATATATTAAACTAAATTATGCAATTAATAAGGCATCACGCCTAAATTAATTTTTATAGCATGAATTAAACTTATTGTAAACATTTTATTTTAAAATTAAAATTATCAAATTATCAAAACTCAATATCCTAAATTAAATTGCGATTAATAAAATGTCACAGCTAAAGTAACCATTGTATTGTAAATAAATATAAAACATATCAAGCTGATATTTTTTGTTTTCTATAGCTGGGGCCTGGGGTATTGAAAACCAGACAGACAGTGTGACTCCTTGGTGGAAAAACAGAGCACAAAGCCTTTGGACATGACATTTGACAATTCCTTGGACCCTTGGTGCCGGAGAATGGGTACAGGGGAAGCAAATCAAGTATAGAGATTATTAAGTAAAAAGGGGCACAAAGTCCACAAATTATTTTAAAATAAAAACTGAAAGGGGCCTGCGAAGTCCACAAAGTATTTTTGTATTACAAAATTAAGTTAAGCTCACAAGTTTGGAAGTGAAAATGGCATCACGGTATCACCCCTCTTTTAAACTATATAAATAGGTTTACAAAAAATTTTAAAAAATATGAAGTGAAAAATACAAAAAAAAAATGGAAAATCTGAAAATATACAAATATAATAGCCAAGTTTGGGTAGAAACAAAAGAAAGAGATTAAGTTACATCAATATGTAGATCAAGCTAGAAAGTTTATTCCATAGGAATATTTTCTGTAAAAGTCACAACATACAAATTGAATCTTAACAGGTTTAAAATTGAACATATTTCAATCAAATTTGATTAAAAAAGTCTTCCTTCCATATTACTGAAGATCTTATTAGCATAAAATTGCTTATTTTTATCACAATCTTGTGACCAGTGGCTGCCTGGTGTCTACCAATCGACAAATCAGGCGGAGAATGCAAAAAATATATAATTTGTTCAAACGAACATACAAACTATAACAAGCAATCTAACTAAAATATGAAGACAGCGCTGTCATGAACTCTGGACTTCTAATTCTGAGCAACACATTCTGAAATTCACATTAAATTCCTGATCTCTTGTTCCGTTAATCTCATATATGCGAAGAAAACAGCATAATGAAACTGCAATGTAGACAAAATAGAGCAGCTTACTAATGAATATAAGACATATCATAACAAAGAATATAACAACTATATTTAAGCCAATCAATTTCCTTCTAGGGCAATGACTTCAAATTTTGTTTCCGTCAGTCAGTAAAAACATATCCAGCAACCATTAAATATTTAACTAATTCACTAAATGAACCAAAAATTATGATACTCAAAAGTACTGTAAAAAATAAACCTGTTGCTCAAACGCCAAGCAAAGCCTTTTCACCTCCTTCTCATAGAATGCCTTGTCAAGAATCTGGCTCTCGCCATATGATAGCTTAGCAAAAATAGATTGAGTGGGGGGATATTTTTCCATGACAGCACGAACCTATATGAGCAACCAGATAAGAAATTTAGGGCCCAAAAAGCATTATTAAAAGAAATCAACCAGAGATATGCAGACACTATCAATGGCTTTGACGATTGACCATTTCAGGACAGATTCCAACAAAAAGGATAAAGACAAGAAAAATCATAAAAAAATATCAAATTACCAATTCATCTTTCGGTAAAACAACCAACATCATGACTAGCAGTACATTGTACTATCTTGGCTATCAACAAACACAAATCAACCACCACCACATTCTCACCGTTGTAAGGTTCCTAATGTTTCAGTCCAATCTATCACTTCCCTTTTGGTACCTAATGTCGGGATTGGGAAGCTTCTATGCTCAAGAACCCATCTAGTAACCTATTTCCCACCTCTTCTTTTGGCAAATTTTGTTTAGCTGTGGAACTTAGACATTCAAAGGCCAATATATCCTGAAGCTTTTGATTATGTTTTTTATGTTTCTTAATTTTTCTCATCATTCTATGGTAGTTAATAATCTGTTTGGAAAAGAGACCGTGTTCAGTTTCTCACTTTCTCTGTTTTGCATTAGTTTAGCTTTTTTGTTTTATTTTATTTTTTGTTGCATGCCACTTGCTTGATAAAATGTTAAATTGATAATACTGGTTGTATTGAGTGTGTGTGCATGCCACTTTTTTTGTTTCCAGTCACATGTTCTGACTTGGTCCTACATATGTGCGGCTTGGATCTTTTAAAAAGAGTGTTCTGGTTGTGCAGCAGACGATTGACAGAATATTTTTGATCTTCTTCCTGAGTGATTTACTTGTCTGAACCTTTGAGCCTTTGTACATGTGTCAATAGAAATATACAGTGAAAGTAAATTTGTTGTTGCTATCACTGTTAATCACATGATATGCTTTCGTTCCCAAATGTGCAAGATATATTTGTTAATACATCAGTGACCATTGGTTACCATATACGTTCTGATTTCACGATTTTTGAAATTGGCATCATGTGTTTTTGGTCTCATAGCACTGAATCTTGACCATATACTGCTCCTTGTGCCTTGTTCTTCTTTTGATATGTACATGTGCTCCTTTTGAAGTGTTTTCAGGTTTCATTTATTTCATTCTTTGTTTTGTGAAAAACAAGTTGTAGCCAGTGACATGTTAGTAGGTGGGTTTCATGTAATCGTATATGTTTCTGTACTTATCTTATATTTCTGCTTCTCAACAGAGGATATAAGAACAAATACAGCATCGGGTAATGAATGGCTAATAAAGCCATATTTGAATTGCAAATCAACGTATACATAAATTGCTGCCAACGTATGTGCAAGAGTCATGTCAACGGATGAAACATTTTGCAACCTTTTAATATAAGTTATAAAAGAAATAGTTTGAATGCAACGGGAAAGAAAAGAAAAAAAATAATTGCCATTATTATTTCAATAATTCCCCACTAATGGCAATTTAATTGTGAAAAAGATAGAAGAAAAAAAAATACTTGGGAAAGGAAAGGGTTTATGTGCTTAAGTGTTAATATCCTGAGGATTGAATTAACACGTAGTGAGGTGAGGCAACACCTTTCGTCCAAGAAGTGAATGTCTCTTGAGCTTAATGGATTTAAGATGAGACCCTCACGACACACACTTTCACCTTTAAAATTGTGATAGCTCCGCGTTTAAAACTTTGAACAACAATTTAGGCCATATATTTGCACCTTGGGTTGATCATGAGTGCTCTAGAAAGATATCCTAGGTCTTTCATGGAAGGTGGCCTGTGCCTTCACACTCACATAGGTTGGTACATCAAGTGCGTCTCTATAGCACCACCCATATCAAGGGCTATGTATCTATTAAGAGCTCATGGCTCAACCTCATATCAAGCACTACCACATGCCATAGGGATGAGAAGTGTAGTGCATAGGAGTGTTTATATGGCTTCGTTTGACCACTAATTGGGTGTCCACCATACTTTCCTCCACTCATGGCTTTAAGCCCATCCCCCTCGACATATCCAAGACAATTTTTCTGGGTAATCCTTTTGTAAAAGGATCTGCAAGATTTTTCTCACTTTTTACATACTCAAGTGAGATATCACCATTTTTAATTAGATTTCTGACAATACTATGTCTCATACGTATGTGTCTTCTCTTACCATTATAAGCACTATTATTGGCCACACCAATTGCAGCCTGTGAATCACAATGGAGAGATATAGGAGGTATAGGTTTCCCCCACAATGGTATATTAGTCATTAGGCCTCTTAACCACTCTACTTCTTGACGTGCAAGTTCAAGTGCTATGAATTCTGATTCCATTGTAGACTTGGCTATACATGTTTGCTTTGTTGACTTCCAAGAAATAGCACCACCTCCTAAAGTAAACACATACCTGCTAGTAGAACTTACTTCATCGTTGTCTGAAATCCAATTTGCATCACAGAACCCTTCTAAGGCAACTGGAAAGTTAGTAAAATGTAAACTCCAATCCATAGTACCCTTTAGATATTTTAAAAGGCGCAAAAGGGCATTCCAATGATCATTGTTAGGATTATGAGTGTATCTACTCAATCTACTTACAGTATGTGCAATGTCGGGTCTAGTATAATTCATAAGATACATAACACTACCAATTATCTTTGCATATTCTGATTGAGAAACACTTGTTCCACCATTTTTCTTAAGATGAATGCTAGAGTCATATGGTGTTCTAGCAGGTACAACATCAAAACTATTGAATTTTCTTAATAGTTTTTCCACATAATGAGCTTGACTTAGAGAGAAACCATTTTCATTTTTTCTTATTTTAATACCCAAAATCACATCAGCTTCTCCTAAGTCTTTCATTTCAAATTTGGAACTTAAAAAATCTTTAATTTCAATCACCACTTTCAAAGAAGTTCCAAATATCAACATATCATCCACATATAAACATATAATAACACAATTAGAATCTATCATTTTTATATATACACAAGAGTCTGAAGTGTTTACCGTAAACCCATAGTTCACCAATGTGTTATTAAACTTTTCATACCATTGTTTAGGGGCTTTCTTTAAACCATACAAAGATTTTTTAAGCTTACATACCTCGTGTTCTTGTCCCGGTATAATGAAGCCTTCTGGTTGCTTCATGTAGATTTCTTCTTTTAAGTCTCCATTTAGGAAAGCAGTCTTTACATCCATTTGGTGTATAACCAAATTATGGATTGCTGCCAAAGCTATTAAAGCACGCACAGTTGCAATTTTTGTTACTGGTGAATAAGTATCAAAAAAGTCAATACCCTTTTTCTGAGTAAAGCCCTTAATAACCAATCTGGCCTTAAATTTTTCTATTGAACCATCAGGCCCATGTTTTCTTTTAAAAATCCACTAACTATCTATTGGTTTACGACCTTTAGGCAAGTCTACTAGTTCTCATGTATGGTTACTTATTATGGAATCTAGTTCACTTTTAATTGCCTCTTTCCAAAAGATAGAGTCTATTGATTTTATTGCTTCCATATAGGTCTTTGGATCCTCTTCTAATATATGAGTATAAATTATTTCTTCATTTATTTTATCAACATCTTCTATTTCTACTAAAAAAGATGTAATAAAATCTGGACCAAAGTTTGTTTCTGTTCTAATTCTTTTACTTCTTCTTGGTTCACAAATTTCAACATTTTGCACACGTTTGGGACTAGTAGGAATAGAAACAGAAGTAGTAACATCATCCATAGAATTCAATTTTTTCATAGGAAATACATGCTCAAAAAATTTTGCATCTCGAGATTCTAATATAGAATTATTATTTAAGCTCATGAATCTATATGCAGCACTATCTTGAGCATAACCAAAAAAAACGGCATCAAAAGTTTTAGGACCAATGTTTATCCTTTTAAAATATCTAAAGGGTACTATGGATTGGAGTTTACATTTTACTAACTTTCCAGCTGTCTTAGAAGGGTTCTGTGATGCAAATTGGATTTCAGACAACGATGATGTAAGTTCTACTAGCGGGTATGTGTTTACTTTAGGAGGTGGTGCTATTTCTTGGAAGTCAACAAAGCAAACATGTATAGCCAGGTCTACAATGGAATTAGAATTCATAGCACTTGAACTTGCACGTCAAGAAGCAAAGTGGTTAAGAGGCCTAATGGCTAATATACCATTGTGGGGGAAACCTACACCTCCTATATCTCTCCATTGTGATTCACAGGCTGCAATTGGTGTGGCCAATAATAGTGCTTATAATGGTAAGAGAAGACACATACGTATGAGACATAGTATTATCAGAAATCTAATTAAAAATGGTGATATCTCACTTGAGTATGTAAAAAGTGAGAAAAATCTTGCAGATCCTTTTACAAAAGGATTACCCAGAAAAATTGTCTTGGATATGTCGAGGGGGATGGGCTTAAAGCCATGAGTGGAGGAAAGTATGGTGGACACCCAATTAGTGGTCAAACGAAGCCATATAAATACTCCTATGCACTACACTTCTCATCCCTATGGCATGTGGTAGTGCTTGATATGAGGTTGAGCCATGAGCTCTTAATAGATACATAGCCCTTGATATAGGTGGTGCTATAGAGACGCACTTGATGTATCAACCTATGTGAGTGTGAAGGCACAGGCCACCTTCCATGAAAGACCTAGGCTATCTTTCTAGAGCACTCATGATCAACCCAAGGTGCAAATATATGGCCTAAATTGTTGTTCAAAGTTTTAAACGCGAAGCTATCATAATTTTAAAGGTGAAAGTGTGTGTCGTGAGGGTCTCATCTTAAATCCATTAAGTTCAAGAGACATTCACTTCTTGGACAAAAGGTGTTGCCTCACCTCACTACGTGTTAATTCAATCCTCAGGATATTAACACTTAAGCACATAAACCCTTTCCTTTCCCAAGTATTTTTTTTCTTCTATCTTTTTCACAATTAAATTGCCATTAGTGGGGGATTATTGAAATAATAATGGCAATTATTTTTTTTCTTTTCTTTCCCATTGCATTCAAACTATTTCTTTTATAACTTATATTAAAAGGTTGCAAAACGTTTCATCCGTTGACATGACTCTTGCACATACGCTGGCAGCAATTTATGTATACGTTGATTTGCAATTCAAATATGGCTTTATTAGCCATTCATTACCCGACGCTGTTTCTGAAAAAATTAAAGGCTGTCCGTTATTGTTAGCCAACAATTTGTTCATGCAACACACTATATAAGGTGTTGCAACTTGTGTTTTGAGATGCCAAGAAGTGTTCTTCTCTACTTCTAGTTTTTCTCTCTCTTTCCTCTTTTTCTTTTTCTACTTAGTGTTCTCTTGGGCATTGTTTGTGAGGCTCCAACGTGTTTAGCCTCGAGTGCACGAGTGTAAACACGCTGCTGTGTAAACCTGGGGAGCAAACCGGATATTGGGTTGCACCAGAGGTCCACCAGAATTTGCTTTCAGGGCAGTGGTTTTTGCCACGGCACAGCATTCCTTCTTGTTCATCTCTTACAGAGGCCATACCCCAGGCTTTGACAGGAAAGAATTGATCTAACACCACTAAATGTGACACTTGTTCACATTAAATATCACCTGTACTAATTAAATAACTCTGTTAGTTGTTAAGTTTGAGTTGATGAAAATGCAAGTAAAATTTTTCTATTTTATTTTAGGTTTGATTGTCTTTTTGAAATTTTCAAAGTAGAAAAATTTTAAGTAAAGTAGGATTTGGAAATGGTAAAAGAAGTTAAAAAGATAAAGTCTATATATGCATTATAGAGAAGTACATCGTAGTTACATGTCATACATATAAACTGAAATACATAACGTCAATGGAATACAACAAACTAGAATCATCTAGACACTACCTACCCTACTATATATAGCAAAAGGGTCCTACATCAAAGCAGTGTTTATATAACCTATCTTATCCCGAATATGATCCAAAAGAAAACAAATTCTCGATCTTCATCTGTCAGAGTTGTCTCTGGATCATCTAGTGCTGCATCAGGGCATGATCATTGGGGATCACTGCCATCTTCACATATCCATCCATAAATAACATAAATAGAGAAAACGATATAGGAGTGAGGTGATTTTGTTCTAAAAATCACTTTCACATGAATTGTAGAAAATCCTACCCTAAAATATAGACAAAACACAGCTAACAATAAAATGGGGAACTTAGGATTTCTACTAAGTTGTACTAGACTATTCTCAACTAAGTATGAATCTATACTTCCTATTTGTGTGTAATAGTTCTCAACATAATTGGAAAGTGACTGGAAGTACATATACCTTTTCTCGTCATCATATGGTACAATTCTCATCATCATTGAGGAACAAAGCATCATATACCTGGGGTATTGAAAACCAGACAGACAATGACTCCTTGGTGGAAAAACAGAGCACAAAGCCTTAGGACATGAGATTTGAGAATTCCTCCTTGGACGACCCTTGGTGCTGGAGAATGGGTACAAAGGAAGAAAATCAAGTATAGAGAATATTAGGCAAAAAGGGGGCACAAAGTCCACAAAGTATTTTACAATAAAAACTGGAAGGGGCATACAAAGTCCACAAAATATTTTTATATTACAAAATTAAGGTAACACAAGTTTGGAGGTGACAATGGCATCACGGTATCACCCCTCTTTTAAATTATATAAATAGGTTTACAAAAAATTAAAAAAAATATGAAGTGAAAAATAAAAAAAAAATGGAAAATCTGAAAATATAGAAATATAATGTTAGCCAAGTTTGGGTAGAAACAAAAGAAATTAAGAGATTAAGTTACATCAATACGTAGATCAAGCTAGCAAATTTATTCCATAGAAATATTTACGGTAAAAGTCACAACATACAAATTGAATCTTAACATGTTTAAAATTGAACATATTTCAATCAAATTTGATTAAAAAGTCTTCCTTACATATTACAGAAGATCTTATCAGCCTAAAATTACTTATTTTTATCACAATCTGGTGACTAGTGGCTGTCTGGTGTCTACCAATCGACAAATCAGACGGAGAATGCAGAAAATATATAATTTGTCCAAACGAACATATAAACTATAACAAGCAATCGGACTAAAATATGAAGACAGCACTGTCATGAACTCTGGGCTTCTAATTCTGAGCAACACATTCTGAAATTCACATTAAGTTCCTGATCTCTTGTTCCCTTAACCTCATATATGCAAAGAAAACAGCATAATGAAACTGAAATATAGACAAAATAGAGCGGCTTACTAATGAATATAAGAGGTATCTTAACAAAGAATATAACAACTATATTTAAGCCAATCAATTTGCTTCAAGCGCAATGTCTTCCAATTTTGTTTCCATTAGTTAGTCAAGAAAAATCCGGCAAATATTAAAATATTTAACTAATTCACCACATGAGCCAAAATTTATTATAATCAGAACTGTAAACGCCAAGCAAAGCCTTTTCTCTTCCTCCTCATAGAATGCCTTGTCAATCATCTAGCTCTCTCCACATGATAGCTTAGCAAAAATAGAAGAAGAAGAAGAAGAAGAAAAAGATAAAAGTAACATTTAAAATAAAAAAGTGAAGTAAAATTTCAAAAGAGGGTAAATAGAAGATTATTTTTTTAACAAGAGAATTTATTTAAAATAAGACCTTTGGAAAGATTTTTGGAAGGAAAAAAATTATTTATTTTGGCAAGATTTTATTTTATTTTTGATAAGATTGAAAGAAAGAAGGTGACCATTTTGTAATTAAAAAGTAAAAACAAAAAATGAAAATAAAAATAAAAACACAAGTAAATGGACCCTATGATAGTATAATTATTCATATGTCTTTACGATACACATGACACTTGAGGATAGAAAACCATACAATCAACGTTGTAGTTTGTTGCTTGAGATTCAAAATGTTATATTTTAATTTATTTGTTTATTTCGGGGAAAATAAATTTATTTTAATAAAAATAAGAAACTGAAAAAAACATTTTTATTAAAATAAAAAACTAATTTACATTGCACAGGACCTAAGATAGCACAACAATACGCAGGTTCTTACAATGCATACAATATTTGAACATAAAAATCATACAATAAACATATCGTTGGTCATTGCGTGGAAAATTATATCCCTTTTTAATATGAAATAAAACAAAGTGGTGATATAATCACTTAAAGGACACCAACTCTTAACGATTTTTCTCTAAAGAAAAATATTATTTAACTAGTATTTTAATCCGTATAATACATAGGATAAATGTTTATTTTATATAACTAAAATTTATAATAAAAAATACTTTTAAATATATAAATTATTTTATAATTAAAATTCATAATAAATAAATATTTTTGAATATATAAATTATATTTTAGATTTATGATAAACAAATGATAATCTCACAATTTTTAACTTCTTTTTTATGCTCCTTCACGCTCTTTCTCGGTATTCTTCTGGGTGCCTCCCCAATTCTCTCTTCTCTCATGTAAATGTGTGAGAGTTCCCTCTTGTAGTTGTCCCTTTTTTTTTCGTCTTTTTCACGCTTGCGCCCTTTTCTCTCTCCGGTATGAGTCTGCACTCTGCAGCACTGCTAATGGGTGGTGTTTTGTAGTAACGTGTTTCGATCCTGTCACGTAATAAGGCATAGGCAAAAGAAAGGTGGTGCAAGGGGCATGGCTTGCTCTGCACCCAGATTGTTTGGAGAGAAAAAGTAATAATCAGAGACATGAACAAAGTGAGTTTCCGTTTTACCAAATAAGTATTTTTCAGCCAGTATTTTCCCCTTTATTTAAATGAAAATAAATAAAAAACAGAAAAAAAAATTAAAACCCAAGATTGGGTGTTCGCACCAAAAGATATAAAATCTCTTCAAAAGAAATATAGTGTTGGATTATGTTAGAGATATTAAATATTAGATTATTGTTGTAAATATTGTTTCAATGTGAAGACCATGGAAAATTTGTAGTAATAAATTTACATTGTATAATTAAATCATACCTAAAATTAAAATAATATATATGGTCCAACATACTTTTTAATCAAGCAAAATTTTAAACAATTCACTTACTTATCTAAATATTATACAACCCCATATCTAATTATATTATAAATTTGAATCTTTATTTTGAGCATAAGGATGTATCTTTTATTTTACTATATTCATTCTTTAACATATGATTTTACCATTATTTAGCACCTGTCATATTTTATAAATTTAAAATTTATTAATTTTTTTAATTTTTTTTTACAACTAGACTTTTTATATTAACTCTTTTTTTTTTCAAATCTTAATTTCATATTTTGATACGTTCTTTTACCATTATTTATCATTTATTGTTATATTTTAAATTTTAATATTATTAATTATTTTCAAAATTTCTTTTGCATTAATAGGTTTTTATATTAATTTTTTTCTTAGATCTCAAATATTTATACTATCAATTTAAATTGTCTCAATATCAATTTAAGTTGTATTTTTCAACATTTATTTCAATATATGACACCTTCTTAAAAGCATAAAACACTCTTCCTACCAAGAAAAAAAGAAAAGAGGAAATGACAACAAACAAAGGGAAACATAGTCCAAACATGTAAATTCTACTTTCCTATCTATGACATAACTCAAATGAGCCTTTTAAGCCATTCAAGTACTTCTTGACCAAAAGTCCTTCCCAAACCACTCCCACAATAAGTCCACCCCTATATCCTCTAGTCAAATTCAACCACAAATCCTGAGTCTTGATCGTCATCTGAGGCAGAAGGTGGGGCAAATTGTGACATTGCATCATCCTCACATTTCTTGACTAATTGATTCCCACGCAGTCCTTGGTTACCCTCAAATGAACTACCTTCAAATGTACCAAACTGATTATTTTGTGGTATAGGAGCTAAGAGGTTAAATCATCAAACAATAAATTAAACTAACAACACAATAAATAAATAAATAAAGGAAACAATTAATTCAAATAAATAAAATACTTATAAGGAATGATTAATAATCTTTATTCTTGGCTCTTTTGTCTAAAAAGAAAAGATGAGGAAATAAGTGATTTAGTAAAAAGAAAGAAAAATAAAAAGAAACAGAGGAAATATGATTAATTAGCATAAATTTAAAAATTAATCTAATTATTTTTTAATTATTTATTTAGACACCAAACTCAATTATGCGAACAATTACATTTAACTATCTTTTTGGGCCAATTTTATTTAATTTCAATAATAGGTATCAAAGTATAGGATGAAATAAACAAATGAATACACAGGATGGGGGGGTGAATTGTGTATTGTGTATTTTCGAAAACTTTTCAGAAACAAAGTTTTCCTTTAAGCTTAAAGCATTTCACAGAGGATTGTCCACAAAACACGTTAAGGATAAAAAGATAGGGAGAAGAGATAACACATTGAAGTTTATACTGGTTCACTCTTAACCAAGAGTTACATCCAATCCCTTCAACTTGAAGGTTTTTCACTAAACAAACTACTTACAACCAAGTATTCTTTAAGCCTCTTCAAGCTCTACAACAAAGCAATCTTAACTCAAGATTATTTTAGCCCAAGTATTCTTTAACACTGAGAGCCTCTCCAAGCTTTCACAAAGATAAATCCTTGAAGAGATAACTCACAACAATGAGCTTTACACATTTTAGCGTAGATACAATAACTTTGTTAATACAAAGAATATGAAAGTTTGCGAGCATGTGTATGAGATTGGGCAAAGAGTGATAGAGTTGGCAAATATGCGTAGCTTCTTCTTTGTTCTTCACTCTCAAGTCTTCTTATAGAAGCTTGAGAATATATCCGTTGAGAGATAGAGCTTCTTCCTATTCTAATTTGCATTAAATGCATGAGATATCCGTATCACGTAAAGTTGAGGAGAGAGATTCTAACGCCACCAGTAGTGGTGGCAGTTTATACCGAAAAGCTGTTTCTGTTTCTTGACACGTGTAAGGCACATTTTGCCTTTTTCTCTTTGTTGAGCTACTTTAGTACTTCTTTTGATATATTGACTTGCTTTTCTCTTTAGCTTGTACCAAGTATTAGAGTTAATATCAAAGCTAGACCAGCTTAACAACATTTGAAATGACAAAACGAAGTATATACGTTGAAGGCACTTAATCGATTTTTGAGAAAGCATTTTTAAGATTTCGGCTCGTAGGATAGCTTCGTCCACATATATAAGCGAAAGAGTGTATAAGGTCTTTTATAAAAAGCATTTCAGGATAAAAGATCTTTGGACGTTTTTATGAGACAGATATGGACGCTTTAATTTTATGAACACTTATGTAGAAAAATATTGGATGACTTGTTAAGCAAATATTGGACACTCACATTTATAAAACATATAAGTCTAAGTTAAAACAGAGCGATATGACTGTGTTTTATGGACGCTTAAGGTCTCAAAACACTTCTATTTTGGAAAAACAAGCTTTGTTAAAGCTTTTTAAATTAATAGCCTTTGTTATCATCAAAACATTATAGGGCTAAACGTTTCATACGTCTTTGGTTCCAACATAGGACTTGTTGGACTTCAGGTGTGCTCTTAAAAATTGGGTAAATTGAATGATTCAATTTACAAGAGCACTGGTCAACAAGTAATGAAACTGACAAGTCAAATATCATATACCTACAAGGATTGAAGCCACAATTTCAATTCAATCAAGATATTACTATGTAGGCAAAGCAATAATTCATGCTTGTCACTAACATAAGTGTGATGAAATTAAAGAAAAAATTTAAATCTAATGCTATGTTATCAAAATTTCAAGGTTTTAGGTTAATAATGATGGTAACAGTACTTATGGATTCGAAACTCTTTTATGTTCCTCCTTAAATATTTTCACCCATAATTCAATACAAGTACATCTATGAATTAAAGTTCAAATTGATTCCACTAAATATTGGCTAAACCCAATTCCGTGGCATAAAACCACTTTGTAATTAACCCTAATGTTCTATTTCCATAGCTCCATTAGGATTACTCCAAGCATTAAATACAAAAATTCAAAGAACTCATGCATCAAGAAGTACTATTTCTAAGCTCATCCCAATACATGCCCATCAACTCAAATCTAGCATACATACATAAAATTCCTCATTATGCAATTATCTTAAGATCAATCTCATCAATGGTTAGTTGACAAAAAAGATTAAAACAAAGATGATCACTCTAAATCATAAGAACTTGAAAAAGAGTTTAGAATCCAATAATAAGGTTCATCTAACCTTAACTACAATGAATTTAGCAAAACATGGTAAAAATACAAATGAGAGAGTCAAAGATGATGATGGATGATTGAGTGTTTCAAAACTTTTTCAAAAATCGTTAAAAAAAAGCAAACCAAATAAAACAAGATAAGGAAAAGGAAAGAGAAGCACATAAGAGGTTTTTATACTGGTTCACTCAACCTAAGCTACGTCTAGTACCTTCATATAGAAGGATTTTCCACTAACCAACAGACAAGTATTCTTTCCAGCCTCTTCAGGCCTACAAAATTGATCATCAGATCACTTACTCAACCTAAGTATTCTTTTATCACAAAGCCTCTCTAGGCTTTCCCAACACATGCAAACAAGTGTTTTTATAGAGTTCTACTCACAGAGTGAGGATATGAAGATACAAAGCAAAATACATGAAACTTTGCTATGCAAAGAATAATATAGTGTTGAGATTTTAGTGCTTTTTCAAAGAGAAATTAAACTTCTTGCTGCTATTAGTTCTTGTTCGTTGCTACTCATCATCTTTTCAACTTTGGTCTTGGTGTAAACATATAGTCTTGACAAGATAACCGTTGAGATAGGCAGACTTCAAGATACAAAGTTACGATGTAAGACTTGTCCCATGTAGTAACGCATGTATCAAGTATGTGGGAAGGACCAAAAAGGATGGTGCAATTTTGTGCTTCAGAGTTACTTTTTTTGAACATTCCTTATTCTGATTTGACAGCTTGATAAGTTGACTTTCTTTTTGCGAAGCTGTACTCATACACAAACATTTTTTTTTTCATTTAATGTAAGATATATTTTAACATTAGTTCTCATAAAAGAAATAAGGCATTTGTACTGGAGCACACAAGTATAAATTGATTTGAACTTCTTAGCTTAAAAAAAACTTTGGACGTCTTTCGAAAGCGCATAGATAGTATAAAGAATTGGACACTTGGTTTAACATGGTGCGTTAGACACCGAATTATGAAAAGCATATTGGACGCTTATAAAAGCTTTTTTACTAAAGAGCGATATCTAGACGCTAAATAAACTTATTTTTAAGATCTCAAAAAATTTTAATAACTTGGGTTATCTTTAAAACTTGATGGATTAGACGTTTCATATGTCTTTGGTTCCAACAATGATTTCACTAGCTAATTCTTCAAGCTCCTCTTCCAATGGTTGCTTCTTCAAGGGTGAAAATAGAGAAATCTCCAAGAGAAAATAGCTAAATTGAAGTAAGGAGTCATCTCTCAATGCATTCTGAGTAAAGAGCCTTGCAAAATGGGTTTTAAAGTAGCTAGAATGAGCCCAAATGCATAAGAGAATCAGTTATAGTACATAAATACTTTAGTTGCCAGTGTCCAACAATGTTCAAATGTCTTATATGCTGGGTTAAAAATATCAGGGAAGCCTTTGACTATATGCCAGAACAGCGTCTCGTACGTTGATTAATTAGTGAAAATCATGTGACTTGGCATAGCTTCCAACGTAAATCCCTATTTGGTATCTCCAATTTTGAGTGTCTAATGAAAATTAACAATTCTTGGTGTTGGAGCCTACATATAATCTCAAGCTCAACATGCCACATTGAGCTTCCAAGAGGAAATCCTTGCTTCCCTCAATGTAGCATGGGATGCTATCTCCGCCTTAATTTATGGGTTGTTCAAGCTGGCCAATTGGGCTAGACTAAAGTTGTTAGCTCTACTCTCCACAACTATTGTCATTTTGCCTGTATTTGTTTTAATTTCTCTCTTTTTTATTTTTTTTTCATTTTTCAATTTGTAAAAAAAAAAAAAAGTCTGGATAAATTGAATATTTATCAACCTTAAAATATTTATCAAATTCATTTTTTATCCTTTTTTACATATGATGAGATTTTATTATTCATTTTTGGTTTCTTTGCTTCCACTCATATGCACGTTTGAGCTGTGGCCCACAGGTTGTTGCCTTCCTTTTGCTTCTTCAGTCCTTTTTTGGGTCGCTCATTCCTTTTATGCTATTTTTTTATAATGTTATTTATTTTAATCATTACACTATTTACATTATTTCTTTTATTATTTCAAAATTATATTTTAAGATATTGATAATGGATTAATATGACAATACACAATGGTATTTAAATGTATACAATGGTATTATCATACTAATCAACATAATAAAGGTATAATATTTACTTAAGTGTATGTTATTTTTATTTTATTTTAAACTTGGTTGGGAATATTTTAATATATAATATAAGATTAATAGTAGAATGCACAATATGAAAAAAAATTAAATAATTGAAACTAAAAAATATAATTAAAATATTTGATTTTTAAATAAAAATTATAAAAGTTCAAAAAAAAGTTAAAATTTCAAATTATAATTATCCACAAACACGTTTTCATCCATAAAGTAAAATAAAAATTTATATAAAAAAATAATATAAGCATGTAATTTTTTGTCATTTTTATATATATCAGCTACTTCAAAAGATAATTTTATCAAATAGTTAAAATTTAATAAGTTGAATAAGTATTCAACTTTTAACATCTAGCTACATACTAATTTTTCATTTTTCAGCTAACTTATCAGCTATTTTTTTCAAATATATAGCCTTAATCCTTTTAGAAGTTTTCTATATTTTGCTCACTAACAACAAAAAACAAGTATAGTAAATATATAAGTAAAGATAATTAATATTTAGGATGGATATGTTTTAGATATTCATTTTCAAATTATAACATGTTTACACTTTTAAAAGGTTTACAAGAATGTTCAGTTATTTAAATGTTATTTCTTAGAGGATATATTTATTGTTTTAACATGTTTAATCGTTTTGAATTTATAATGTAGTGGTTAACATTTTTTTTTTTGGGTTAAAAACACTTAACTTCTACATTTATAGAAAATGAAATATTTACATAAAATTATATTTATTTTATACTACTAATAAAGTCCTGAATTTTAATAAAAATATAAGATTTATTAATACAAATTAGGTTAACAAATTTTTTATATAAATAAATTATGTGAATTATGGAATAAAAAATAATAATTACATCTAGAATTTATTTATAATATATTTATTTTATACAATTTTGAGATATTTTTAAAAGATTTTAGGTCACTTCCTTAATAAAAGATGCATCAGTGTAATCATGAATCGATCAATTTAACATTTAAATGTTAATTTTTTAATTGACATTAATATCAAGAAAGTGATTAAAAGAAAGTATATGACATTCCCGATTTATTTTCTTCTCTTTTCTTTCCAATATCTTTCATCATTCTTTCTTTCTCGCATTGTATTTTTCTTTATTGCAAGACGATCCAACTTTATTTCTTCAAATAATGACAAATATATCTTTTTCTTCTCTTTTCATTCATCTTTTCTTTTTTTTCTTATGTAGTTTATTTTCTCAAATTTAAAAAAGAGTACATGATCAATTATAAATGTTATTAATATGCTAATTATTCTTCTTATTATTAAAAACTAAATTCATATTTTTGGATGACTCTAATGGTTTAGGTGAATATAAATTTATATATGCTTTACATAGCATATGTGAACCAAGTGGCCTTAATAACTCAAGAGGGGGTGAATTGAGTCATAACAAAAAAAAATTGCAAAACATTCACCCAAATTGTGAAGAATATAATCCAAAAAAGAGACGGAGACAGATCTTTTGTTTAATCTTCCTTAAAGAAATTCAAAACACAATAAAAAGAAGTGTTATGGAAGAGTCTACCAAGATTTATCTTGATTCAGTTACAAACCGCAACCTACTTCCAAACTCTAAGCCACACTTAAGATTTACCATTAATCGATTAGAGTTTATAGTACAACAAGTTTTTTACACCTAAGGAAACCTACCTTGGTAACCCAACCCGGGACACTTCTCACCTTCTTTCTCTAATTACCCACTAGGAAAACCTACCCTAGGGTACCATGCCCTACAAACCTGAGTGACCACTAACACTCAGAGACTAGGAAAAATCTATTCCTAGACCAAGGGAAACCTACCCCTAGATTTCCTCACCAACTAGAAAAAATCTATTCCTAGATCAAAGGAAACCTACCTCTAGATTAGCAACTAGAAAAAACCTATTCCTAGACTAAGGAAAACTTACCCCTAGATTTCTCAAAAACAAAAATAAAAGCAATTATCACTAGAAAAGATATCACAAATTAAAGTTATATGACTCACAATCCTTTCTAGGTATTGACTCAACCATAACAACCCCAATTCTCAATAATTCTCTCAATTCTCACAAATTGGTAATGGAAAAGTATAGCTTTTGTAGGGATTAATGGATTAAAACAATTAAACTCGTGATCCCTGAAAGAAGAGATTTGATTAAAAAAAGATAACACAACTAATTAATTCAAATTTTTTCTTATTTAAGAATTATGATAATTGGGAATTGATTCCTTCCATGGGAAAATCGATTCCTTCCACGGGGGAATTGATTCCCTCGCATGGAAATCAATTCCTTTAGGGAGTAAATCGATTCTTTGCGATAAAGTAATGTTCAAAATTTGATTCTCTCATTTTTCACTCTGTTCTACTTCATGGGAATCGATTCCACGATGTGGAATCCATTCCTAAGCTATATTTGGTTTAGAACAAGATTTCCACTCAAAAACCTTTTTTTAGTCTAAAAACTATTTTAACTTTCCCAATGTATCCCATTGAGCCAGACTTAGCTAGAATTAACAAGTCTTACAAAATTGCCTAAGACTTTGACACAAATATTCTCAATAGCTATTGTCTTGGAACTCTTCAATTCTTTTTTATTTAACTTTTGTCCTCACAAGTTCCTTTCATGTTGAGTTGGTCTTCACCGAAGCTCTATTGACTTTGGCTTTGTCCTCATCAAAACCTTTGAAGTAAACAAGTTCAAAGGTCATGTTGTATATAAGATTTACTTCAAAAGAATTGTTGTAGTGTCAATTTGTTAAAATATACAATTATAAGTCATATTTAGTTTGATTTTATGATAATGTAAAAATTAAACTCTATTAACATTTGTGTACATGTGATCAAAGTTTGTTATATGAGTAGTAACAATTTAATTAAATTATAAATTCTATGTAATTTATAAGCAAGTGTATTAGTATTTAAATTATAAGGAAACTTATATATTTCATACATGTATATATATTTTACAAATATTTGCCTTTATATTTAAAATAATTGGATAAATATTTAGAATTTAATTGAAATACAATAATAATGTAAAAGAAATTTGTACTACCATCTAATCATGATTTGACATATAATTAGAAATTGTTAACTTTTATAATAATTACTATAAAAGTTATATTTAAAGTAATTTTTAATTGGACAATAATCTATAAATCTTTATACTGATAATGTATTAAAATTAAACTCTAATAAGAAAAGAGTTTTTTTTTGTACATAAATAAGAAAAGAGTTTAATTTTGATATACTATTAATGTAAAAAAATAATTACATTATTAACCAATTAGAAACCACCTTACATATAACGTTTAAAGCAATTATTATAAAATCCAACAATCTTATCATACATATGTTGCGTTAAATATTTGAAGAGAGAGTTTTGCCACTTACAATGATTCTACCCGGTTTAAAGAAGATTGCCTTTGGTGATATTTGTAGTATATACAAAAAATACGGGCTGTGAACGGCCAAGTTTATGTTTAATTTTTTATTTAATTTTTATTTCATTTGAATTTAAGTTATTTTATCTTTTTATAGAACAAAACAACAATCAAAAATGAAAATAAAGAAAAGAAAAAAATACAAAAGAAAAAATGAAAAAGAAAGACAAAAGAGAAAGGAAGAAAAAAGTCACTCTGATGAAAAAATAATAAAGAAAATAAAAAAAGAAGATCTATTTTGAGTTTATGTTAGAGACTCCTTTGTCCATGTCTCCTCTAGTTACCTCTTTTGGCTAAGACAACAGATTTGCACAACATGTATAAACACATGCATTATCCTCTTTAATTTGTCTATAGCTCACCAAACTTGTACGTACCGATACAGAGCAACCTCTCTTGTTTAACTCGAGCACACACACACAAAAATACGAGGTCAAATCCCACAAGTAGAATTGTTTTCTCCTCCACAGCTCACATACTATAAAGGAAGAAGCAAAAATAGATAACACAAAGCCCTTCATCCATTATCTTCTTCTACCGAGAATCGAGGGCATTTCCCATATCCGAACCACTATAACCAAATCCATCATTGTCATTGCCTCCTACCACCACCACACTTTGAATCCAACTAATTTTATATAAAAATTCACAGGAAACAAGTTTCCTGCAAATTTTCCTCGGGAATACCTAAGTCGATAATTAGTTTCTTATAAATTTTGAAATCAGGAAATTTCTTGTAACTTTTTTTCCGTACCAAATACAACAATTTCCTCCAAAAAAATAAAATTGTAGAAAAGCGACGTGTCTGGGAAATTTCCTCCTTTTCATGCATGTTGCCATGAAACCAACCATTTCAGACCAAAGTTACGCACGAAGGAAACACCACACCACATCCCTTCCAAGCCGCCGTTCACGTCCCCTTCAAGCTCCTGCTCGTGCATAATTCACTGAAGTTCTCTTTTTTCAAGTAGCTCGCAACCATGGGAGCCAATGAAACACCTTTGATATAAATGATAACAAATTTCTGGAGATCATTATTAGAAGGTCATAGTAATATCCTACAATGATGGTTCCATCTTAATCACACACCAACAAGAACAAATCTTATGGTCTCCACTAATATTAGAACTATTCATTCAGTTTGGCAGCTTCCTTCAATTAGGCTGTTCAGTTCCTTTAAGGGTTTAACTTGATCACATTGAGCAAACTTACCACATGGAAAACCTAAAGAAAGACCAATTAGACAAGTTCTTATCAAGCACAGTGGTACAATATTTGTTGTGTGGTAAACACAAGAATGCGTCTCCGGCGAGCTCCCACGGTGGTTGTCGGTGTCTCCAACGGTGGTGGCACATACAAGGACTCCGATGCTTAAGTCAGTATGGATCCAAGTATAAGTGATTTTGGGAGAGAGCGTATGTACCTAGTGGGTGTGGAGTCCTTTATATAGTGTGCCCTTAGAAGGAAATTCTGTTAGAACTAGGTGCCACATGGCAGGTGCGTTTGGGTGCCTAACTGCACGCGTTCCTTGCTGTTAAGTGTTTCCCATACTGTGCCGAGATAGAGGTGGTTCTGATCTGGAATAGCAGGGGGTAATGAGTCGGAAAAACCGAGGTTATGCCAGCCAAGATAGTCACGTGGGAGTCGACTTAGATTGTGGGTCCGAGTAACCTCCAGAACAATATTAAATACTAAATTTAATAAAAAGAAACCACTCAGTTTAAGAAATTCTGCTGTGGAGCATTCGAAACTGTTAATTGTAAAGCCAAGAGCCATTAGCTGGATTCCCCTTGTTGGAGCTGAGTTTACTCGTGACAGAACAGCCAAAACTCATTCTATGGAAGCAAAGAATCTAAATAGGTTTCGCAAGCCTCACAATTTTATCTAGAAGTAGAAGATAATCAAGAGACACAATAATAATCAAATACACGTTCCCCTTTTTACTAGTTAACCCGCGAAGGGCCATCTATTTGTATTATTTAAATCAGGGAGACTCACATGAATACAAGACCTCAACATTTAATAATGGCACCAGATTTGGAATAAAAAAGATTACCAAATATTTAGGTGATGTATTTGAAACTCTTGAAGATTCCTTTTAAACTCTTGAATGCAAAGAAGATGCTATTGCTCATTAACGAGAAAACTGAAGACTTCGCTTTCAAATGGTTTTTAGTAGAAAACTTGGCAATAAATTCTAAGGGGGAGAGGAAAAAAAAAAAACAATATACATTACCCCAGGAGGATTATGATGCAGGTGCTATAATAGAAGTCCAACTATGTTTTCTGTGCTCCATTCGACATCATTCTAAAACTCTTGGAGAGTGCTTACGTACAGTCCACTTCATTCGAAAATGAACACCGACACACCAATGACAACAAACCCCTTTCCACCCACTCCTCCGTACGTATATTATAGCAAAACATATAGTTAGAAGTATCAACTTTGCAGGCAACCTGGCCAGTTGCAGCGCGTGAGTCTCAAATCCTTCATTAGACGAAGAAGAATGTTAAGGAATGGACTCAATAAACTTACCAATTACTACATCTCTACACAATTCCGCCCTAACGCTCTCCACCTCTACACAAGCCTCTAAAATATTTAAACATGTGTACGATATCTTCCAGATACCGTAACACCGGAAGTAATTCTTTAGAGACAATAACATTTAACCACGTGTATGATATCATAACAACTTCACCACAAGAATCTTCACAACAATTTGTTATGCGACATCTGATATACAATACCTAAACTAGTAATCAAGCAACTGAGTAACCTGAGAACTTGTTTGTTCGTCAATTTTCCCTCTTCTGAAAAGTTGGGATTTTGATGAATGGGCTGTGGAATGCAGGTTGAACTAAAACAAGGAAGGGAGGAGAAGGATGCGAGAGAGAGGAGGGGGGGTTGCCTCTAAGGAGGAGAAGAATACAAGTTTGGCATCCATCAATGAAAATTTGAAAACTAGAATTGGCACTCTGGCGACTGTTCAAAAATGAATACACACAATGTGACAAAAAATATTGAATATACACGAGTGAAAGTAGGACCGAGAAGAGAAAGAGGGAAAGTAAAAAGCTCAAGAAATATATATTACCAAAAAAAAAAAAAAAAGCTCAAGAAACATTCATTTCCAAAGTCCAAATATCTCTAATTTTTTTAAAAAAGAAATGACTTTTTTTTAAAATAAAATAACTAATTGAATAAATTTTGAAAAAATATATTTATATACATATATATATATATATATATTTACCTTTTAAAATTTGTTAATAATTTTAAAAATATTATATATAATTTAAATATATTTCTAAATTAAAAAATTAATTCATTCAAATAAACATTAAAAAAATAAAGTAATTATAAAATTTATTACATCGAAAATATATAAAATCATGAATATGTTTTTAATTATTTTAAATTTTAAAATAAAAATTATTTTATTTTTATTTTCATCCATTAGGTGATAAAGTTAATAAAGAATGTAATATGTATTTTGATTTTAATTAAAAATTCTATTATATTATATATTAGTAAGTATATAATATTTATATTTAAATATGTTTTTGGAACCTATAATATATCGTTTTTTTTTTGTTTTGATTCTTGTTAAAAAAAAATTTAAATAGTCCTTACAAAATTTGTTTTTTATATTTTGGTCCTTATTATTTTGTTTTAGTCCTTGTAATATATCTATTTTTCATTTTAGTCCTTTTAATATTTTGTTTATTTTGAGTTAGTCCCGTTGAAAAAAATAGAGACTAAAAGCAAATTATTCATATATTATAAGGGCAAAAATGAAAAAATAAATATTTTACAAGGACTAAAATTAAAAAAATAAATTTTATAAGGATTATTTAAAAAAATACTTTTATGAGAACCAAAACTAAAAAAGCAGTATATTACATGGATTAAAAATATATTTAAGCTTAATATTTATCACGCTTTTTAAAAGATTTTTTTTTCTAAGTAAATTTGATTTATTTATTTAAGTAAACTTATCAAAAAGTCTTCGAAAATAAGGTTGAGGGTAGTAAAGAAAGAAGGAACTTTGGACTATAATGTTGACGCAACTAATGAGAGAAATCTGTACAACATCGATTTTCTTGCACTAATTCATTCAACTATAATTAATATGAAATACTGTAATCTAAACAAATCCAAAGGGCAAAATTAATTTTAATAATTCAATCTCCTAAAGATAATAATAATAATAGTATTTTTAATTACAATAATAATAATAACATAAAAAAGCAACCCTCAAAAATAATGACGATAATAATAATAAAATGAACAACAACAATAACATTAATTTTTTTTTTACAACAATAATATTAATAACAATAGTAACAATAACACTAAGAAATAAGAATAGTAAAATAACAATAGTAACAGTAATAAAAACATTGATTAATTTAATATTTCTATATTTATTTCACTGAGATGTTGCAGTAGAAGTGAGTATGCGAGCATGGGCTACAAACGGTCAATTTAACCCATAATTTATATAGGTTAGCAAATTGATAAAATGTAAACTTGTTTGAACACGTCTTATTCAGCCTGGTGTGCTAAACATGTGGTTTGTACATGGGTTATGATCCTTGGGTTAACGAGTTGTGTTATTTCTTTTTCTTTTTTTTTAGGTAAACGAGTTGTGTTATTTCAATAACTGATACTTATTTATAATACTTTGATTAATTTTACTAAAACTGTTAGATTTTCTATCATTTTAAATTGGTTTATTATTCAACCTATGACCTAGCCTATTATCCATGAGCTAAATGAGCCTAACATAAACTGATTAGTTTGTTAGTTTCATGAACTAACCCAATCTGATTGTAATTAGTTTAGATTAAGTACCCAAAAGTAAAATAAATAATTTTTCTTCTCTATCTACTTAGGAGTGGAGGTAGGGATTGAGGTATTCTCTTGCTTTTCTCTTGCTTGCGGGTCAGTCGTCATCGATTTTGGTGAGAACTAGCATAGTGTCTACCAAATTCACATCAATTATACATGCATATTTGGTTGAATCCTCAATGGGTCTAGGTCATCAAAAGCCCTACTAGAACCTGCTAGTTCGTTCCAAATTTTAAAACGTCAATAATTAGTCAATTACTAGTCATAATCAATCAATCAATATACTATGAGAAAGGAAGGTCCTCTGAAGGGGCACGTGTCAGTATTTTAGGAAAAATTTTCTCGCTCAATTTTTTTACTTTATCCCTTTTCATTTTTTTTTCTTTTTTCATTTTCTTCCTTCCTTCTTGTCTTTTTCGCGTCTAGAATACCATATGCTATAAGTATTGTTTGTTACTACACAACCCATCTTTGCACTACTTATCTATTTCTTTATAAAAAATTTTCTTTTGTTATTACTGTAAACTGATATTAATACTACTCTATATTCTTTTTTATTTATAGCACTTTTATATGCATAAAAATTTATAATCAATATACTATAAGAAAGAAAGACCCTGTGGAGGGGCACGTGTCAGTATCTTTGGGAAAATTTTTCCTTTCAAATTTTTTTTTCTTTATCCCTTTTTTTTTTCTTTTTTCTTTTTTCGTTGTCTTCTTTCCTTCTTCGTCTTTTTCGCGTCTAGAATACCATATGCTTTGAGTACTGTTTGTTACTACACAACCCATCTTTTCACCGCTTATCTATCTCTTTACAAAGCTTTTTTTTTGTTATTACTATAAATTGATATTAATACTACTCTATATTATTTTTTATTTATAGCACTTTTGTATGCATAAAAATTTATAATCTATAATTTATAAACATATAATAATAAAACTAAACAATCATTGTCTAACAGATATTTAAATTTTAAGTTGAAATATTAAATAGAAACATTTATAGGATTGCCATCAAAACATGTTATTATTTATTTTAAGTGAACGATAAATTTATATAAATACATATTAAGTTTAGTTATAATTTTATTAACTAACTTTATTTTCACTTTGAAATTGTATAAATTCATTTTTAGCAATTTCATAAATAAAAGTTTTGCTAATTAATTTTTAAAATATGAGATTGAATCTTTTATATGAAAAATAAATTTGAAATTAATTAGTTAATATATTTACTAGAAAATAATATTCTAACTCTATTTTTAATAACTTCATATATAAAAATTTTATCGGTTAATATCTATATGATAGGGTTGAAAACTTTACATAAATACATGATAAATATATTAAAATTTATTTTATAAAATATAATTTTATTTTAAATTGGTTTTAAATTATTTATTGAATAACATCATAAATAAAATATTTTCTAAACTCTTCATGTATTACATAAATACACCTCAACAATAACAATTTTTGAATTCCTAACATTAAAAGTAAAGTTCATATAAAGTCACAATTCACTTTCATTACAATTAGAAACCATTAGGTAGATATCGTATACTAGATAGTATTTATTAAAAATTTTAATATTTTAAGAATATTTTTAAAGTCAAACACAGTCATTTTTTTACCATTTGAAAATTTTAATATCTTATTTTCATGGAAAAATAATTTATATATAAATTAATAAAATTAATTAAACATAATTTATTTGAGAAATTGAATTTATAATGTTTTAAAAAATTATTTTATTCAAGTAATATCATCTTCTAATAGTGTTTAAGATTTTTACAATCCATAAAATTAAATTATTATTTGTTTTAGGATTGCATACAGATTTTTTTTAAGTATATTCATATTTTATTTTTGAAAAAATAATTTGTAGTTGTAATAGGTATATCCTATTGGAGTTTAATGGTTATGCACTATCAGTGTAAAAAAATTTACACTGTCAACTAATCAGAAATAATCATTAATATGACTTTTAAAGTATTTATTATAAAAGTCCGCAAACTTACAATAAGTAGTGGTTTTGATTGAATGACAGTGTAAAACTACTTTATACTGTCAGTGCATGACCATTAAACTCTATCTGTTGACATAACATTTTTAATAAGTTTTGAATTTAATTTCTATATATTGTCAGTGTAAACAATTTTACACTATTAATCAATTAGAAATTGTTATTGGTATGGCTTTTAAGGTAATTATTGTAAAAGTCAATAAACTTATTATACATGAAGATTTATGATTAAATAACAATATAAAAGTCATTTACACTATCAGTTCATATTCTGTTTACTTATAAGATTTTTTATTTTTTAAATTACATAAGTAATTAATTTACCAAATATATTTTGTTGGGCCCAATTAATTTACATAAGTAAGTAAGGTCATTTTTCAAAATAATAATGGTTAATTTCTTGATATTGAAAATAAACTTTATTTAAATTCGTAATTTACTTATGTTAGAATATGTTACTCTTAAGTAGATAATATAATAACTAATAATAAAGATATAATATTTTATTAAGAATACAATTTTAAAAATAATTTTAAATTCAAACAAGTGTGTTTTTTCTATTTAAAAAATAAATTTACATTTTTATTGGAAAATGATTTAGATATAAACTAATGAAATTAGTTAAGCGTGTGTATTTAAAAATATGCATCTTAAAATAATTTTAAATTCAAACATGTGTATTTTTCATTTAAAAAATTAATATTTACATTTTATGGGGAAATGATTAATATATAAATTAATAAAATCAGTTAAATTTCATTTATTTGAGTAATTAAATTAATAGTATTTAAAAATTATCCTATTTGAGATTCTTATAATGATATAAAATAAAATTATAATTTATTTCTATGACAATAAAAAAAGATTTTATCAAAATATATACATAATTTATTTTTTAACAAATAAATATTTGCGTTAGTTTCTGACTTTATTTAGTCATCTTTAGTTGTTGAGTAGAATGTCAAATATGATATCTATGTCAAATATGTGCAATCAAAATTGTTTTAGATGAGAAAAATGTCAAAATATGATGACCATCCATGTCATTATAACATTTCGAATTTGTATTTTATCTCAAAAATTGTTTTTTTTTTTAGTTTAATGGTCATGCACTGACAGTGTAAAGTAATTTTACACTGTCATCCAATCACAAACTTACCATTTATTGTAAGTTTGTTGACTTTTATAAATACTTTAAAAGTCATATTACATGGTGATTTCCGATTGGATGACAGTGTAAAACTTTTTACACTGTCAGTGCATAACCATTAAACTCTTTTTTTTTGCTTCGCTCTTTTATATCAAAATATCCAATATTTTATATTAACACTATTTAGTTTTCTTATTGAAAATTGTTAGAAACATACTTTCTAACACACTCTTTTGAACAGACTTTCTCTTATTTGTTGAAATTTATGGGAAATTACACAAAAATTTGTGAGTCTTGCATCTTATTTAATAAACCTCTATCCTCATTTTGTAGTTTTCAATCAATTATACCTAACAAGAGATAGTGTATTAGAAAGAGTTTATTAAAAAAAAGTGTGTTAAAAAATGTTCCTATCACTTCTTTCTTATTATATTTTGAGTAATTATCTTAAGCTCAACAAGTATGTGATTTTAATAAATGTATAGTAATATAATAATATGTCTTTTAATTATAAATGTAAAACTTTTAAAATATGTTAAATACTAATGTGACCCGTGCAATAGCACAGATATTATCCTAGTTACTTCTAAAAACATTAATTTGTCAAAACCTAATTAATCAATTCAATTTTATTTAATAAAATAATTAGTTGACTTTGAATTCTCATTTCTCCTTAGATAAGAAGGATGAGAAAGGGGGAAAAATTGATGTCTCATTTTTTTATTTCTAAATTTTATTCTTAAATTACAAATAATTTTTTAATTAATTATTATTTTAATTTAAGATTTTAAATTTTGAAATATTCATAGTTTTCATTTTTACCGCCTTCTGAAGTTATATAGTTGTGTGTGTTTTATTATAAACAGTTAATTAAAAT
Organism: Spatholobus suberectus; assembly: GCA_004329165.1. Lineage (NCBI taxonomy): Eukaryota > Viridiplantae > Streptophyta > Magnoliopsida > Fabales > Fabaceae > Spatholobus > Spatholobus suberectus. The sequence goes on along the minus strand of CM014731.1, from coordinate 12,083,925 downwards.
AGTTGAATTTAATTAAAAATAAATTTTCCATTTTTAATCTTTTATTTCATTTGTTTATTGATTCTTATTTTTTCTATTTTCAAGGGATATATATTTCTTATTTGAATTTTTACAATTAACTTATGGTAATTGAATACACCAATTTACTTCTTTATTCTTTTATATAAATCACATAGAAAATTTTAGTTTACTTTACAACTAAACAAATTTTAAATATTTTTTATATAATTAAATGTAGAGGTAAAGTTGAATTCAAGATCACACAGCATCTAAAATGATAGAGAAAAAAAGTCATTTTTGTATTGACATAATCGCTTTATTGAAGTAAAATGTTAATCTAAGAAAAAAGAAATAGAACAAGAATTGATTGCAGTGTTTAGAATGTTTTTCAAATATTAGTCAAAACATCATATGTTGCAACATAGATGAAGCATTTCATGACAAATAAGAGTCATGAGAGGTTCTTCTCGCTATATGGTTATCAAGATTTGTTTTACCTGCTAGATCACACACTTTCACATCTTGACAAGTGTTTCTCTATTATAATATATCAACATATAAAGATTAAAATACATTTTGCACCTGTTATTTTAGCCAGCATTTATAGAATCTATGTTTTCAAATGATCAACCAAAAAGCATAACTACTCTAGAGGTCAATTATTTTCATCTCTTTTTCATTTTCATTGATCACAGTCACATCATTTACTCGCACGGCTTTTAATTTCAAAAGCAATGATTCTGGAATGGTGAACACAGACAAAGATTCAAGTTGGGGTGAAGGATTTGAGTTGGGTGGATTGCTTGAGTGGTTGAACCTATAGGATGTGATGATTGATGACATGAAGATGATGTTGAGGATAAATAAGCTTTAAACTTTGTCCAAGGAGGTGGGTGTTGGCGACTGGAAGAGACAACTTGAGGTCCTCCTAATTGACAAGATATATTGGGAAGGGAGAAAATCGCAAGTTTTCTCTTAGCGTTTCAATATGAGAGGCTTAAATTTGAAAAGGAAAAGTCAAGATTCAAATAAATTAGAATAATATTCCACACAAGATTAAAAAAAAAACTCATTATAATGATTCATGCAACATTATATCATGATTCAACATGCAACATCATATAATAATTAGAACTCTATGCAACATCATAACTTTTGATGACCAACACTGTATATAGATAAAGTCAAATTCAATTTTAAACATCAAATATAAATCCAATACATTAAATATCATCACGCTTCCATAGTCAACTAATATAGCAAATCATGTATAGACATCATAAATATCTAAGTCTAGGATAAAATAACATTCCACAAAATAGAAAAATACATAAAATAGCATGTGTACACATTCAAACCATCTTTGATGAGCCGCCAAGTGCAATGGCATTGCACCTTTCCATCTCTAATATTCACAAACCAGGCAAACCCCTGCAATGAATTCAAAAATAACAAAACGAAAAAGTCAAACCAAGAAGTAGCCGTTAGACTAGATTGACCAATGGAAAGAATAGCCTTACCGCCACAACATAAGTAGAGTTTGGTGGTGGTGGTGGTGGTGGCGGCACGGTGATACTAGCATAGCGATGGTGGAGGCTTAGTGGTGGTGGCGACGCAATGGTGGTGGAGGCATGGTGGTGGCGCAGTAGTGGTTGCGTCACGATGGTGGTGTGGCACGACAGAAGCCGCGTCATGGTGGAGGCAAAGACACTGCTGCAAAGGAAGTAGAGTGGGCAACGAGGGTGGGGCGATGTGGTGGTGAGGAAAGAAGAAGAAAAATGAGAGAGATGGGTCCAGCGTAGGCCATATATTTAGCCTTGGCATCATTTACTTAAACAAGTTCTTTAATTAATTGTTGAATCGTTTTGACTTTTGAGTCACTTCAGCCACCACACTACTTTGAAGCTACTCTACAAATGGTCAAATTTATCATTCATTAATTAGCAGGTAGTATTGAATTTGAATAGTGTTAGCTTAAACTAGATGTAGTTTTTTTTAAAAAAAATTGTATGTTTGCTTTGGACTAACTTCAGCCTTTTCGACACTAGCAGTGTCAATGTCGAGGCCGACACTAGTCTTTCGATGCTAAAACACACATTTCTTGTAGTGGTTTTACATATCTTAATTAATTCAATTTACTCTTTCTCGTAATGATTCATTTAAAATTTTAATTTTAGTAGCCATTTACATTAATGAAAAATAAGACACTAATAAATGAGTTTATAAAATTTAGATATTGAAACAAATAATCTTGTACAAGATTTGAGAATATGATTTATTCATACATTAAGACACTTTGTTCATTCATGTGTTAAAACATTTTATAAGAAAAGCATGCTTAAGTATGATTTTGCAAAAAGATATAAAATCTCTTCAAAGAAGATATAGTGTTGGAATATGTTAGAGAGATTAAATGTTAGATTATTATTGTAATTATTGTTGCAATTTAAGACCACAGGAAATTTTTAGTAATTAATAAACTTTCTTTGCTTAGTTCAAAGAAATCACATATAAAACAAACACATCAAAAGATAAAATAATATGTTTTAACATATTCTTTAATCAAGCAAAAATTAAACAATTCATTTATTTACCTGTGCATGGCACGGCTCCATTTTTAGTTAAGTAATAAATTTGAATCTTTATTTTGTGCATATGGTTGCATCTTTTTATTTTACTATTTTCATTCTTTTGACATATGATTTTACCATAATTTAGCATCTAGTTATCATATTTTAAAATTATTAATTATTTTCAATTTTTTCTTTTACAACTATATTAATTCTTTTTTGTTTCAAATCTTAATTTCTTATTGTGATACAAGCCTTTACAAGGATTTAACATTTATTGTTATATTTTTAAATTTTAATATTATTAATTATTTTCAATTTTTCTTTAACATTAAGAGGTTTTTGTATTAATTTTTTGTCTTAAATGTTAAATATATATTTATATTATCAAATTAAATTGTTTCAAGTTTGTAAAAGAAATTACTATTTTTCCTTTAAACATGAATTACTTATATATATTCTTTAACTTAGTATTTAAGTTAATTATATGCATTTATCTTACAGTTTTAATTTTAAAATATGCTATTTTAAATTTTCAAATTTCATTAAAATTAAAAATATTCATATAACATACAGAATACACACTATGCTTTTTTTACATACATGACAAGTAGGATTTAGATTCAGCTACAGTACAAGATAGAATCCAGATCCATTTATTTCAATATATGACACCATCTGAAAAGCATAAAACACTCTTGCTACAAAAAAAGAAGAAAAAAAGAAGAAGGAAAAACCAGGAAATGACAACGAAGGGAAACATAGTCCACACACGTAAATTCTACTTCCCTATCAATGACTTAAATGAGCCTTTTAAGCCATTCGAGTACTTCTTGACCAAAAGTTCTTCCCAATGCCAGTCCCGCAATAAGTCCACCACCATACCCAATCAGAACCACTTTCCAGTCAAATTCAACAAAAAATCCTGAGTCTTGATCATCAGAGGCAGAAGGTGGAGCAAATGGTGACCCTGCATCATCTTCACATTTCTTGAATAATTGATTCCCACACAGTCCTTGGTTACCCTCAAATGAACTACCTTGGAATGTAGAAAACTGCTTATTTAGTGGTATAGAACCTGAGAGGTTGTTAAAGGACACATTAAAGTAGGACAGAAAGGTTAGTTCTTCCAATTGTTGGGGAATCTTTCCTGATAAACTGTTGAGAGAAAGGTCCAATGCTTCAAGGTTTGAAAGCTTCCCTAAGGAAGAAGGAATACTGCCATTAAGCATGTTGTTGGACAGGTTGAGCAAAACAAGGCCTGTTAAGTCTCCCATAACATCTGGAATCGCCCCAGAGAACTTATTACTTGAGAGATTAATGACTATCAAGTAGTAAAACTCTTGGAGATTTTCATAAACCATGAGCATCCCTTTGTTAAACATTTCAAATGAATAACGATCGTCATCAGGCCACCAACTGATCCTTCCCTGCAACGTACTGTTCGGATATTGCTCATACTGTAATGGACTCTTGTTGGAAGCTTTCATAGATTTCCAATTATGGATTATTTTTGAAGGCAAATTTCCAGAGAACTGATTGCGAGAAAGGTCAATGATATGCAGTTTGGAAAATGTGCATGTTGTAGGGCACCTTAGATTTCCATACAAATGATTATCCCTTAAAGCAACAACTTTGAGCTCAGGAAGACTTCCCAACCAAAAGGGAAATGAATCATTAATTTGGTTGTGGCTGACATCAATAACCTCAAGCATTCTACAGTTGACCAATGCTCTTGGCAATTGACCCTGCAGATTGTTATTACTTAAATCTATTATTCTCAGAGCACTTGTTATCATATAGGTTTGGGGAATGGGACCAATCAATTTGTTTCCTTTTAGCACCAAAATTTGAAGAGATTGGCTAGAACTTCCCAAACATGAGGGAATCATGCCGCTTAAGTTGTTAAATGATAAATCAAGATGCACAAGAGATTTCAAATTGCATATCAGTGGGGATATTTTTCCTATCAATGAGTTGTGGGAAACAATTAAGGCCCGAAGACTTGTTTTTACCCAAATCCAACTGGGGAATGAATTGATATTATTGTTTGACATGTAAAGATATGACAGCTCATCCATGTCCCGGAGAAAATTTGGAAACTCATTCAAATTGCATGAACCCAAACCTAACACTCGAATTCGAGAAAGGCTTGCATTGGATGGATTTTTTCCACTAATTAATGACAATTTATTGAAAGATAATTCAACAAAATCCAGCATTTTGAGCATCAGAAACTTGCCAAGCTCTAATTCTCCCTCAAACAAATTATTGGTTAGACAAAGAACTTCTAGGTTCTCAAGTTTGAAGAGAGAGTTTGGAATCTCACCCTGAAGATTATTTCCTGCAAGATACATGACAGCTAAATTAGTTAGGTTCATCATCCAAGATGGAATTTTTCCGCTTAAATTGGTGCGATCTAGGGTTAGTACTTCAAGCTGGGTGAGATTTGCAAAACATAAAGGTATCCCGTTGCCAAAATTTACAAAATCTAGACCCAAATCATTTATTCCTGATAGATTACAAATCCATGAGATGGTATCAGTAGTAAATTCATTCGAACCAACTCTCAGGCTGCGTAATTTGGTAAGATTTACCAGGAATGAAGAAAGATGGCCCTTGAATTTGTTGTATTCAATATCTAGAACCGTAAGCTGAGTGAGGTTTCCAAATGAAGAAGGAATAGTCCCGGAAAAATCGCAAAATGAAATTACTAACCACTTCAAAGACTTAAGATTTGCAATGGATGCAGGTAGTGGACCATAAAAAGCTGTGCCAAAGAGTAGTAACTCGGTAATTTGTGCACTTGAATGAAAATCAGGAAATTTACCAGTGAGGTTTTGGTTATTTTCCAAATCCAGAATTCTCAAGTTTGGAAGATGGAATATTCTAGCTGGAAATTCCCCATATAGTTCACACTGGAAAAGAGAGAGTATTTGCAAAGATGTAAGATTCGTGAATATATCAGGTACAGACGATGAAATGGTCACAAAATCCAGAACAAGAATTTCAAGCTTAGTTGAGTTTTGAATTAAGCTTCTGAAAGTGGATATTTTCAAACTCAAAAGATTGTCTCCAAATGGAGGATAAAGTGTCTTACGTAGATCAAGAGACAGTAACTTGGGCAAATGTGAAACTTGTTGTGGGATTTCACCAAAAAAATTGGCTTCAGAAAGGTTCAGATATTTTAACAGTGAAAGCTCACCAATCCTAGATGGGATTTGAGACTGGTTGAAGTCATTATCAGCAAGATCAAGCCTTTGAAGGTGCTTGAGATGAAAGAGGCTGCTATTAGCATCCATTGTACCATAGATTTGGCTGTTACTAAGATCAATGCTAATGACATAACCTGTGTGCTCATCACATTCAATGCCATCCCATGAGCAGCAATCTGTGGTTGCATTCCAAGATGCTATTTTAGGATAACTGAAAGGATTATGAGAAGCAGACTTACTAATAACAAACCTTTCCTTAAATTGCAACAAGGCATAGCTTTCATCTTCATGGCATATTGTAGGAGGGACGAAAAGAAGACAATTAGTAACTGTGAACGTAAACAGTGAATAAAGCAAGAGAAACTGTATTGACAGAGAAAAAGACCACCGAAATCCCATTGTCTTTTAATAATTTATAAGCTGAAATGTTCACGTAAAAAGTGAGATGCACTGGGTGGTTTTTATACTCAATTAATCGACTGTTTATGCAAAAATATCTAATCACGTGCATTGACCTTTATTAAAAATGAAAATGTTTCAAATAAAAAAAAAATGTTTAGTTATGAATATGATAATCAGAGACAGCGTCGAGCATTTTGGATAGGAGAATTATGGGTGCCGGTCTATTTGTATTCTTTGCCTTAATCGTGAAGCTAACTTCATCAACTCCAACCCAAAAACCTTTCCTGTTAAATCCCCCTTTCTGATCCGTTTATACCCACTTGGCTTTTATATTTGAATTGTCTTTATTTTTTATTTTTATTTTAGTTACCATGGTATTGGTACAAAATATCTATCGCCAGAAACAGTGACTATCTATCGCCAGAAATAGTGACTAATCTCTGTTGGGCACCGTGTGCTCCCATATACTTCTTAGTTTTTAAATGTTGATTAAGTCACTTGCTTGTACAGATAAATCTGGGGCTTGAGAATAAACAGATAAATATTATGATCTCTTTATTTAATTCAATGACTAAAACGTCTATTTGAAACCTTATCTGAAGTTAGACTTTCTTCACTATTATCTAATAACTTTTTTCCCCATTCGACGTTTTTCTATTACTTGTTTGTATGGCTGCTTACTTGTCTCTAATATATCAATTAGACCCCACTATTGCTACTAGAATCGCAGTGAAAAATTGCAAAAAGGAAAAAATGAAATTTATTTTTATATATAATTGTGTTTTGGAGTTATCACCAATGTTTATTAATTTAAAAAAAAGTTGAAAAACCTTCTTATTAAAAAAAAAGGTCTATGAAAACTTAGATTCAAGACTCAATTATGCATAAAGAAAGATATAAATATAAAACTACGACACTCTTACTACATCCATAAAAGAAAAACGGTTGCCTTATAATTAATTGTGCAATTATTAATAACTTTCAAAATATTTGCATTAACCCTATATAAAATAAGATATTAAATGAAACAAGGTAAATTATCACTAAAAAGTAAAAAAAAAAAAAAGAAATTTATTTTAGTGTAAAGGAAGTTTTTCTACTCTAAAGTATCTCTGAATACAATAAGAAGCTCAAAGCTATATCATTCTTAAAAAAATAAAATTGTGAGTTAATTAAAAAAAGAGTATGTAAGTTTCAAATCGCCAATTAAAATGTCACAAATTAGATGTAAACCAAATTATGTGATTAATAAGATTTCAAGTATAAAATAATCCACCTTTTAGCATGAAATAAATTAATTGTAAACATATTTTATTTAAAAGTTTGAAATTATTATATTGTTACAACTCATATACCTTGAAGTAAATTGTATGATTAATAAAGTGTCACACTTAAATTAACAATTTTATTGTAAAATTAAATAAATAATGACTTAAATATATTTCTAACCCATGTAATATACTTGTTTTATGATTTTAGTCCCCATAAAATTTTTCTTATAGTGTTGGTCCCTATAAAATTTTATTTTATGCTTTTGGTCCCTGTCACTATTCATTGATGACATGACAACCATCTATTAGAGAACAAACCTAATGTTTCCTAAATATTAGAGACTAAAATCAATATCTTCTAATACAAGAGGGACTGATATCAAAAGTTCATAATTTTATAAGGACAAAAAAAATATCATTAACGACTAAAAGCATAAAATAAAATTTTATAGGTAACAAAATCCCAAAAGAAAAATTTTATAAAGACTAAAAGCATAAAATTAATATATTTTAGGAACTAGAAACATATTTAAGCATTAGGCTGTTACTTTTAGTTTTCTATTATTGGGGCTTCGAGTGACAGGAACTAGACAACAACTCTCCTTGGTGGAAAAAGAGAACACAATTTTTGGGGGTGACAATGTCTTGGACCAATGGTGCATTGAGATGCATTCAACGGAAGGACATCAAAAATAGTGGGAAATATTAAGGGAAAGGGTTGAGGCACAAAGTCCACGAAGTATTATTTTTTTATAATTAAGGATAAAACTTACATATACATTAGTGCAAAAAGTAGTTTCTAAAACAGGCTTTTAAATTATTTTTTGTGACCCGATCTAAATAAAGAGTGTAGTGGCTCTTTTGTAAATATATGCAACTATTTTAAATCAGGTACCCAAAAATCGATTTAAAAACTTATTTTTTAAATTGATTACTTGTGTAATTGATTTTAAAAAAAAGGTTTTTAAATCGGTTACACAAATAATCAATTTAAAAAACAAGTTTTTAAATTGGTTAGTTATGTAACTGAGTTAATATCTTATTTAAATTTCAAACACATGTAAACCAACTCCTTATGAATCAAGTGCCTCACCATTTTCCTAAAGCCCATTTTCACTGTGCTCAACTCTTCTTTCAAGAAGCCCCAACCGTAGCCACAGCAGCAAGTGTACCAACCTTTCTGACTCCCTTCCCCTCGCAATACGACATCCTCGACATCGAGGGCCGCGTTGAGATCCTCATCACCTTCCTCATCTACGAAGGCTTCTCCCCTCCCTTCATCTTCAGCACACAAGCCCCCCGTGAGTCCCTTGTCTTTTAACCCCGACCCCGACCTCCTCACCTCCTTCAAGATCAGTAGTGTCGTGCTCCTCTACAAGATCCGCTTCCTCAATGCATTGTCGCTAGGTGATACCTCGTGGAGATTCGGTACGATGGACAAGGCAAGTAGGAGCTCGCACTTCGTGGAAAATCACTACCTTGTGGAGAATCGATGGGAGTGCTTCAACACAGGAATTAAGATTCAAACATTTTTGGGATATTTTATTTTTTTCAATTTTTTTAATTTTTGTGATATCGGTTATTCTATTTGTTTTGCTTTTTTGTGAGAGAACTGTTTGTTATGCTTGTTCTACAAATGGTTTGGTTTGCTTGTTCCTTCTAGTGATGAGAAAACTGCTTATTCTCGCAAGGCAAGAGCACATATTGTCGACAAATGCTTGTCCTGGGAACAAATTGTCTTTTTAACTTTGTTCCACAAACAACTGAGTTAAAAAGACTTTTTAAAATCAATTCAAAATCCAATTTAAAAAGCCTCCACGTTTTATATTTGTTGTATCTAAAACAATACATGAACTAATTTAGAATATCATTTTTGACCAATTTAAAAAGTCTTTTTTGCAGTAGTGATCATACCTTAAGTGTTGTTTGTATTATTCTCCAATCAAAACTAGAGTTTCACTTTCGTAATTTGCATAATTATTTAGGGTGTTGGGTTAGGAGTTACCTCCTTTTTCAAGCTTGGGCAATTTGTAGATATATGGCCTGGAGCATGACATTTAAAGCAAAAGCCTTGCCCCTTCAAGCAAACTCCTTTTCCCACACTTGGAACACCCTTCCCTCTTAGGAGCTCTTGTACTCACAACATGCTTCCCTTTCCCTCCTCCTTCTTGAACTTCCCACCTTGATAAGATTTTGCTTCCTCATGCTTCCTTTTATAGGACCTTTACCTACTTTCCTCCAGTTTGCCCAAGTTCTGCTCCATTATAAGGTAATTGTTCACCAGGATTAAAATTCCTTAATTTCCAAAGCCCCCACTTGATTCTAAATATCAAACTTAAGCCTTGCTCAAACTTGTGTGTTTTCCATTCTTCATCTTGGTTACCTTGAAGGTAAAGTGAGAACTTGGCCAACTCCTCAAATTTGGCCACATATTAGCCAATCAACTTCCCTCCTTACTAAAGCTACAAAAACTCGGCTTCCTTTTAACATCTAACACTTTGAGGAAAGTACTTCTCTAGGAAAACAATCTTGAAGTTCTTCCAAGTCAGAGGAGTCTCCAAGGCCACCATCTCATCCTTTGCACCTCTCCACCAATTCTTCGCCTCACCTTTCAACATAAAAGTAGCATAGGTAACTTTTGTTCTTCGAAGCAAGGTACCACTTTGAAGATCTTCTTTATCTTGTGCATCCAAGACTTAACTGTAGAGGGGATGTAATCCCCTTTAAAGGATGGCGAGAGGTTCTTCTGAAATTTGAAAAATCCCAAATTTGGAGCCCTACCCACCTGAAGGTTTGTGCAAGAGGAAGTAAGACTATTAAGTGTCCCCTGTAGGACACGATTGACTAGGCTTGTTGTTATTATAGCTTGTTCCCTTATTGCATTTGCCATTACCTATGTAACATCCCTAATTGTGGACAATAGAAATAAGAATATAATTAATGATTAAGAATGCTCATAGGTATTAATCATAGCTACCCCTGTGTTAAGATTTAAAAGGATAAAGTAATAGGACCCTAAACGAGGACTCTAAGGTCTAAATAGGCTGGAGGCCCAGTAGACCAAACATACACACACGAGTTGTATAAGAGGAGGAAGGTAGAGAAAGATAAGAAGGAAGAAAAAAAGAAAGAAGAGGGAAGAAGAAGGAAGAGAAAGAGAGACCCAAAGATCCCATCCCAAAGCGCATCTTCGTGCAGCCACAATTGAGTGCTTCCTCCTTATCCTTCCTTACCCCTTTGATTGTTGATTGTACACCATTTTCTCCTTTCTCCTCTTTGAACCTTTTGTTTGGGTTTTATGGGTTTTTGATGATTATGCATGATTAAGAGGTTTTGGGGGTAGATTAACTGATTAGCAATGGGATAGAAGTATTTTAGGACTGTTTATGGTGCACTGAAAAGCTTGGGTGACCATTAATAGTGCCGGTATTGCGAAATCATGAAGAAATTACAATGCAGAAAAATCACACTTCGGCCCAGTGAATTTGGATTAGCTTAACGAATCCTGCAGAGTCTAGGTCAATTCGCTAAGCAAAAATACTTTAGTGTAGCAAATTTTGGGCAGAAAACAAGTTTGGAAGCCCAGTATAAATTTGCTAAGCGAGATATAGCTTTGTTAAGCAAATTATGGACAACAAGTCTAGAAGCTATATGCAAACTCGCTAAGCTATATATTGTTTTTACCTTTTAAAATTTGTGAATAATTTTAAAAATCTTATATATAAGTTAAATATATTTCTAAATTAAAAAAATTAATTAATTCAAATAAACTTTAAAAAATAAAGTAATTATAAAAATTTATTACATTGAAAACATATAAAATCATGAATATGCTTTTATTTATTTAAAATTTTAAAATAAAAAATTATTTTATTTTTATTTTAATCCATTAGGTGATAAAGTTAATAAAATACGTAATATGTATCTTGATTTTAATTAAAATTTCTATTATATTATATATTAGTAATTATATAATATTTATGTTTAAATATGCTTTCGGAACATATAATATATTGTTTTTTTGGTTTTGATTCTTGTAAAATTATTTTTTTAAAAATGGTCCTTGCAAAATTTATTTTTTATACTTTGGTCCTTATTATTTTGTTTAACTCCCTGTAATATATCTATTTTTCGTTTTAGTCCTTTTAATATTTTGTTCATTTTGATTTAGTCCCATTGAAAAAAATTGTAGGTACTAAAAGCAAATTATTCACATATTACAAGGACAAAAATGAAAAAATAAATATTTTACAAGGATTAAAACAAAATAACAAGAACTAGAATCAAAAAAGAAATTTTATAAGGATCATTTAAAAAAATACTTTTATGAGGACCAAAACTAAAAAAACAGAATATTATATGGATCAACAATATATTTAAGCTTAATATTTATCACGCTTTTTAAAAGATTTTTTTTTCTAAGTAAATTTGATTTATTTATTTAAGTAAACTTCTCAAAAAGTCTTCGAAAATAAGGTTGAGGGTAGTAAAGAAAGAGGGAACTTTGGACTATAATGTTGACGCAACTAATGAGAGAAATCTGTACAACATCGATTTTCTTGCACTAATTCATTCAACTATAATTAATATGAAACACTGTAATCTAAACAAATCCAAAAGGGAAAAAATTTATTTTAATAATTCAATCTCCCAAAGATAATAATAATATTTTTAATTACAATAATAATAATAACATAAAAAGTTAATGACAATAGTAATAATAAAATTAACAACAACAATAATATTTATAACAATAGTAACAATAGTACTAAGAAATAAGAATAGTAAAAAAAAAATTGAATAAGAAGAATAGTAACAATAATAATAGTAACAGCAATAAAAACATTGATTAATTTAATATTTCTATATTTATTTCATTGAGATGTTGCAGTAGAGGCATGGGCCTAGAAACGGTCTGTTTAACCCATAATTTGTATAGGTTAGCAATTGATAAAATGCACACTTGTTTGAGCACGTCTTATTTAGCCCGGTGTGCTAAACATGTGGGTCACATGGGTTATGATCCTTGGGTTAACGAGTTGTGCTATTTCAATAACTAACACTTGTTTATAACACTTTGATTAATTTTACTATAACTGTTAGATTTTCCATCACCCATGAGCTAAATGAGCCTAACATAAACTGATTAGTTTGGTAGTTTCATGAACCAACCCAATCCGATTGTAATTAGTTTAGATTAAGTACCCATAAGTAAAATAAATAGATTTTTTTTCTCTATCTACTTAGGAGTGGGGGTAGGTATTGAGGTATTATCTTTCTTGCGGATCAGTCATCATCGATTTTGGTGAGAACTAGCATATTTTCTACCTAATTCAAATCAATTATATATGCATATTTGGTTGAACCTCAATGGGTCTAGGTCATAAAAACCCTACTAGAATCTGCCAGTTCGTTCCAAATTTCAGAACGTCAATAATTAGTCAATTACTAGTTACTTCTAAAAACATTAATTTGTCAAAACTTAATTAATCAATTCACTTTTATTTTATAAAATAATTAGTCGACGTTGAACTCTCATTGCACCTTAGACGAGATGGATGAGAAAGGGAAGAAAAAAAAATTGATGTCTCTTTTATTTTATTTTATTTTCATTTCTAAATTTTATTCTTAAATTGTAAATAATTTTTCAATTAATTATTATTTTAATTTAAGATTTTAAATTTTGAAATATTTATAGTTTACATTTGTATCGCTTTTTGAAGTTATATAGTTGTGTGTGTTTTATTATAAACATTTAATTAAAATAGTTGAATTTAATTAAAAATAAATTTTCCTATTTTTTATCTTTTATTTCATTTGTTTATTTATTCTTATTTTTTCTCTTTTCAACGGATAAAAGATATCTATTTTTATTTGAATTTTTACAATTAACTTATGGTAATTGAATACACCAATTTAATTCTTTATTCTTCTGAATAAATCATATAGAAAATTTTAGTTTACTTTACAACTAAACAAATGTGAAATATTTTTTTATATAATTAAATGTAGAGGTAAAGTTGAATTCAAGATCACAAAACATGTAAAATGATGAAGAAAAAAGTTATTTTTGTATTGACGTAGTCACTTTATTGAAGTAAAAAGTTAGTCCAAGAAAAAAGAAATAGAACAAGAATTGATTGCAGTGTTTAGAATGTTTTTCAAATATTGGTCAAAACATCATATACTGCTCCATACATGAAGCATTTCATGAGAAATAAGAGTCATGAGAGGTTCTTCTTGCCATATGGTTGTCAAGGTTTGTTGTCCTTGCCAGATCACATACTTTCACATCTTGAAAAGTGTTTTTTCTATTGCAATATATCAATATATAAAGATTAAAATAGTTTGTATCAACATATAAAGATTAAAATAGTTTTTGCGCCTACTATTTTAGCCAGCATTTATAGAATCTATGTTTTCAAATGATCAACAAAAAATCATAACTACTCTAAAGGTTGATTATTTTTATTTTTATTTTATATTCATTGACCACAGTCATGTTGTTTACCTGCACCACTTTTAATTTCAAAAGCAATGATTCTGGAATGGTGAGCACAAACAAAGATTCAAGTTGGGGTGAAGGATTTGAGTTAGGTGGGTTGCTTGAGTGGTGGAACCTATAGGATGTGACGATCGATAACATGATGATGATGTTGAGGATAGATAAGCTTTAAACGTTGTCCAAGGAGGTGGGTCTTGGCAACTGGAAGAGACAATTTGAGGTCCTCCTAATTGACACGATATATTGGGAAGGGAGATCAACTGCTAGTTTTCTCTTATTGTTTCAATATGAAAGGCTTAAATTAGGAAAGGAAAAGTGTTAGTTAATTTCCAACACTTTTCCTTTCCCAATTGGCATGATTCAAATAAATTAGAACAATATTCCAAACAAGATAAAAAAAAAAAAACTCATTATAATGATTCATGCAACATTATATAATGATTCAACATGCAACATCATATAATAATCAGAACTCTATGCCACATCATAACTTCTGATGACCAACAATATATATGGATGAATTCAAATTCAAGCTTAAACATCAAATATAAATCTAATACACTAAATATTATCACACTTTCATAATCAACTAATATAGTCAAATATCTAAGTTCAGGATAAAACAGCATTCCACAAAATAAAATAAAATAAAAGAGACATAAAATAGAATGTGTACAGATTCAAACCATCTCTGACAAGCCACCAAGTGCAATGGTATTGCACCCTTTCCATTTTAGTATTCACAAACCAAGCAAACCCCTGCAATGAATTCAAAAACACTAAAACAGAAAAGTCAAATCAAGAAGTAGCCATTAGACTAGATTGACCAATGAAAAGAATAGTCTTACCGCCACAACATAAGCGGAGTTTGGTGGTGGTGGTGGTGGCAACACGGTGGCACTAGCATAAAGTTGGTGGAGGCTCGGTGGAGGTGGCGACACGTTGGTGGTGGCATAGCAGTGTTGCGTCGCAGTGGTAGTGTGGCACGGCAGACGCGACGTCGTGGTGGAGGCAATGGCACCGTCGTAGAGAACGTAGAGTAGGTAGCGGGGGTGGCACAACGTGGTGGTGGGGAAAGAAGAAGAAAAATGGGAGAGACGAGGCCAGCATAGGCCATATATTTAGCCTTACCGTTGCTTACCTGACACAAGTTCATTAATTAATTGTTGAATCATTTTGACTTTTGAGTCACTTAGTGTTGGCCAAAGCCGACGCTAATCAAAATATCTATTCTAACATTGACTTGGCCAGTGCTACTTTACAGCAACTCTACAAATGGTCAAATTAATCATTCATTAATTAGTAGGTAGTCTTAGATAGGTGAGAGCTATTTTGAGTAGTGTTATCTTGGACTAACACAATAGCACCGCTAATTTGAAATTAGTGACGGTTTTCACTGACGCTAAGTAGCTTCAGATTTTTAAAAAAAAATTGTATTTTTGCTTCAGACTAGCGCTAGCTTTTCAACACTAGCAACGTTGGTGTCGGGGCCGACGCTAGTCTTTCGATGCTAAAACATACTTTTCTACTTGTAGTGGTTTTAAATATCTTAGTTAATTCAATTATTCATTCTCTTAATGATTCATTTAAAATTTTAATTTCAGTAGGCATTTACATTAGTGAGGAATGAGACACTAATAAATGAGTTTATAAATTTTAGATATTGAAACAAATAATTTTGTTCAAGATTTGAGAATATGATTTATTTGTACGTTAAGAACACTTTGTTCATTCATGTGTTAAAACTTTTTATAAGAAAAACATGCTTAAGTATGACTTTGCAAAAAGATATAAAATCTCTTCAAAGAAGATATAGTGTTGGAATGTTAGAGAGATTAAATGTTAGATTATTATTGTAATTCTTGCTGCAATTTAAAGACCATAGGAAATTTTTAGTAATTAATAAACTTTCTTTGCATAGTTCAAAGAAATCACATATAAAACAAACACATGAAAAGATAAAATAATATGTTCTAACATATTCTTTAATCAAGCAAAAATTAAAAATTCACTTATTTTCCTGCGCATGGCATGGCTCCATTTTTAGTTATGTTATAAATTTAAATCTTTATTTTGTGCATAAGGTTGCATCTTTTTATTTTACTATTTTCATTCTTTTGACAAATGATTTTAACATTATTTAGAATCACATTTTAAAATTATTAATTATTTTCAATTTTTTCTTTTACAACTATAGTAACTCTTTTTTGTTTCAAATCTTAATTTCTTATTTTGATACAAGCCTTTACCATGATTTAAAATTTATTGTTATATTTTTAAACTTTAATATTATAAATTATTTCAATTTTTCTTTAACATTAAGAGGTTTTTGTATTAATTTTTTGTCTTAAATGTCAAATATATATTTATATTATCAAATTAAATTGTTTCAAATTTGTAAAAGAAATTACTATTTTTCCTTTAAACATGAATTACTTATATATATTCCTTAACTTATGTATTTATTTAAGTTAATTATATGTATTTATCTTATAGTTTTAATTTTAAAATATGCTATTTTAAAATTTCAAATTTCATTAAAATTAAAAATATTTATATAACATACAGAATACATACTGTCGTAGCCGGGGTCACGACCGGATGCGAAAAAGAAATATCAAAAGAGTTGTCACTATGATTTATTAAGGATAAACGATAGAAAAACCTACGAGTGATGGTCTTGAACCGAGAGAAAGGTTCAGGAGTTATTTACGTGTAGAGAAGGTGTTATCACCCTACATGTCCATCAAAAAGATCGTTACCTTTTTTATCCTAATGTGTGAAAGTTTTATCGCTTGCTTAGCCATTTTATTTTTTAAAAAAGATTATTTAAATTTTTAGGTTTTTGAAATCAACAGGAGTGGACCCCTACTCTTACGTATCCTCTAGTGCAATGAGGAACTTAGACTCACGTAGTTCTTTTGTAGAAAAAACATTTTGTTGGTTGATTTTTATTATTATTATTATATTTGTTTTATTTTTAGTATGGTTAAGACATACTCAATAACTAAATTAGAAGTGCATCTAAAGTGGATATCCATACACCTTTTGAGGTTTTTATAATAGTCAAATAGGAAGTGCATCCAAAGTGACCACCATTAAAGCCTTTTTAAGAGAAAAAAATTAATATTGTAAAACCCTCAATATTGAAAAAGATTTAATTTATTATTTTATAGTAAAGGTATACTTAATAACCAAATTAGAAGTGTATCTAAAATGGTTACCAATTTACCTTTAGACATTTATAATAGTCAAATAGAAAGTGCATCCAAAGTGACTATTTAAAACTTTTGTTAAAAAGAAAAGGTTTAATATTATTATTATTATTATATGTTTTTTTATTTCTCTTTAAAAAAAAAAGGAATAATAATCAAATAAGAAGTGCATCTTAAGTGATTATCATCAAAACTTTAATAATGTCCAAATAGGAAGTGCATCCTAAGTGGCTATTATTAAGATTAATGATTTATTTATTTATTTTTATTTATTTATTCGTGTATACATTAAAGAAAGCTAGCTATACTTATTATTATAAAAGAAACGCCAAATCCTAATTCTATGTCAGTCACCCAAATAGGCTACTGTTATTATTATTATTATTATTATTGCATAAAAGAATTCCAAACTTATTTTAGGGACTAGATTCCTTTGGACTAAAAAAAAGTGACTAAATATATTTTCCAAGGTTTAAATCCCATCAGTTTTTTTTTAGGATTAAATTCTTGAGTCCTAAAACGCATACTAGGCCCAATCCCTAGTTATAATCGTGAAGCAGACCACAAGGGGGGCTAATTTATGATGATGGGCCAGGCCCATCACTGTGCTTAGGGCTTCGAAGGAGGGTGTAGACCCCTGCGGTGTCCACCATTCAATTCCCAAATGGACTCCCTATACCCGAGAGAGAGCCGCTGCGACACCAGCGGATGGATTCAGATTTCGCGTTGCAGCCACGACGGGGAACCGTGCTCACACAATGGTGGTTGACGGCGTCGAGTCGCGAGGTGTGACGGGAATGCACACTACGCCGGTGACAGAGCTGCGAAGGCTCTTGAAAAAACGGCACGATGACTTGCGCACAAGGATGACGGCACGAGGTACTACAGCGCCAGCGAGGGCTCGCAAAGGGGTGCGAAGAGTCAAGGTGGCCGGTGGAGATGTTGCGACGCCGGAGAGAACTCGCAACGACGTGCGAAGGGTCGCGATGACTGTCAGACCACATATCTGGATTCGCGATTTCATTTAAGCTTTGATTATACTGGCTTCGCAATACGATTTTGGAGCGGACTTGAAAAGGCATTTTCATAGAATCGGAGGCGATGGATCAATGCGTGCCAATTGTGTGTGTGCTTGCGCAATACGCGTTATCTATGTCTGAGTGAATAAGATGCTCCAGTATGTGAATGCTTTATGGTTTGAAATTGGAAATTACTGTATTAGTTATTGATTTGGCGGCATAGAACGGAAATGTGCAAATATGAGCAATTAGGTATTGGTGCTTATTATTAGCACAATGAACGAAATATGCAGTGACGTATGCGAAGGTGAGTGCATCGCGTCAATCAAAATAGCCATCGATATTGATTCCTCTATTACATTTAAGATGCAGAGAAGCTTGCATTATAACCATGAAACAGTCAAATGAGTCTAGCAACAATCAGATGAATTAAGCACTACATAACTAGCAGTAAGAATTTATCCACACAACCAAGAATAACACAAATAGGCCATTATCGAAGAAAGAATTGAAACATTGGGAAAACAGAGTTTAGGAAGAAGAGAGAATACCACCACAGCTCCTCGAATCTAACTAATGAGTCTCTACTCCGTAGCTTTCCTTTCACGTCACAACTACCAGCTTCCTTCTTCCTCTGTTCCTGTTTTTCTCTTCTTCAATCTCTCCTCCACTCTTCCCTCTCTGATCTTTGATTTTTTTTTCGAAAAAATGAAAAGTCCCCTTACTGTTCATCTGTTTGGCTTATTTATAGAGAGTGAGATCCTTGGCTTGCAAGCTTCATTCATGTTTTTTGCTTTATCTGATTGTGTACATTTTGTTTTCATTAGGAATGGGCCTTGGGCCAATGCCCTCTCTTCTTCTTTTTTTTTAGAATTTTTTACTTTTTTTTCCTCTATTAAATGATTATGGGCCTAATGTACTTCTAGCCCAATAAATGTAAGATAAAAGACATTATTTAACTAAAATTTTATTATTATTATTATTATTTATTTATTTATTTATTTTTATTATTTTATAATTTTTTATTATTATTTATTGCATGGACTACTCGAATAAAATTAGGTATTCATACATACTAACTTTTTTTACATACATGACAAGTAGGATTTAGATTCTGCTACAGTACGATATAGAATCCAGATCCATTTATTTCAATATATGACACCATCTGAAAAGCCAAAAACACTCTTCCTACAAGGAAAAGAAAAAAGAAAAGAGGAAATGACAACAAACGAAGAGAAACATAGTCCACACATGCAAATTCTACTTCCCTACCTATGAGTTAACTTAAATGAGCCTTCTAAGCCATTCAAGTACTTCTCGACCGAAAGTCCTTCCCAGTGCCACTCCCGCAATAAGTCCACCACCATACCCAATCAGAACCACTTTCCAGTCAAATTCACCGAAAAATCCTGAGTCTTGATCATCAGCAGAGGCTGAAGGTGGAGCAAATCGTGACCCTGCATCATCTTCACATTTCTTGAATAATTGATTCCCACACAGTCCTTGGTTACCTGTAAATGAAGTACCTTCGAATGTAGAAAACTGCTTATTTTGTGGTATAGGACCTGAGAGGTTGTTAAAGGACACATTAAAATATTCCAGAAAGGTTAGTTCTTCCAGTTGTTGGGGAATCTTCCCTGACAAACAATTGAGAGAAAGGTCCAATGCTTGAAGGTTTGAAAGCCTTCCTAAGGAAGAAGGAATGCTGCCAGTAAGCATGTTATTGGACAGGTTGAGCAAAACAAGGCCTGTTAAGTCTCCCATAACATCTGGAATCTCCCCAGAGAACTTATTACTTGAGAGATTAATGACTATCAAGTAGTAAAACTCTTGGAGATTTTCATAAACCATGACCCCCCCTTTGCTAAACATTGTGAATGAATAATAACCGTCACCTCCGTTTCTCCACCAATGCAAACTTCCCAACATCATAGAGTACCAATAATCCTCGTACAGTAATTGACTGTTGTTGGCACCTTTCATTGATTTCCAATTCTGGATTGTTTTTGAAGGCAAACTTCCAGAGAACTGATTGCGAGAAAGATCAATGATGTGCAGTTTGGGAAATGTGCATGTTGTAGGGCATCTTATAGATCCATACAAATGATTATCACTTAAAGCAACAACTTTCAGCTCCGGAAGAGTTCCCAGCCAACAGGGAAATGAATCATTAATTTGGTTATGGCTGACATCAATAAACTCTAGCATTCTACAGTTGACCAGTGCTCTTGGCAATTGACCCTGCAGATTGTTATTGCTTAAATCTATCATTCTCAGAGCACTTGTTATCATATATGTTTGAGGAATGTGGCCAAACAATTTGTTTCCTTTTAGCACCAAAGTTTGCAGAGATTGGCTAGAACTTCCCAAACATGAGGGAGCCATGCCGCTTAAGTTGTTAAATGATAAATCAAGATGCACAAGAGATTTCAAATTGCATATCAGTGGGGATATTTTTCCTATCAATGAGTTGTGGGAAACAATTAAGGCCTGAAGACTTGTTTTTTCCCACATCCAACTGGGGAATGAGTTAACATTATTGAATGGCAAGTAAATAGATGACAGCTCAGCCAAGTCCCGGAGAAAATGTGGAAACTCATTCAAATTGCATGAACCCAAACCTAACACTTGAATTCGAGAAAGGCTTGCATTCGATGGATTTTTTCCACTAATTACTGATAATTTATTGAGTGATAAATCAACAGTAACTAGCATTTTGAACATTAGAAACTTGTCAAGCTCCAATTCTCCCTCCAACAAATTATGTTTCAGACATAGAGTTTCTAGGTTCTCAAGTTTGAAGAGAGTTTGGAATTTCACCCTGAAAATTATTTCCTGCAAGATCTATGTAAGCCAAACTAGTTAGGTTCATTATCCTAGATGGAATTTGTCCACTTAAATTGGTGTGAGGTAGGGATAATACTGATAGCTGAGTGAGATTTGCGAAACAAAATGGAAGCTCGTTGCCAATATTTACAAACCCTAGGCCCAGATAATTTATTCCTGACAGCTTACAAATCCATGAAATGTTGTCATTTGTAAATTCATTCATACCAACTTCTAGGACTTGTAATTTGGTAAGATTTACCAAGAATGAAGAAAGATGACCTTTGAATTTGTTGTTTCTAATATCTAAGAACGTAAGCTGAGTGAGGTTTCCAAATGAAGAAGGAATAGGCCCCGAAAAATTGCAATATGAAATTATTAACACGTTCAAAGACTTGAGATTTCCAATGGATGCAGGTAGTGCACCATAGAAACTCGTGTCAGGGAGTTGTAAAAAGGTAATTTGTGTACTTGAATGAAAATGGGGAAATTTACCAGTCAGGTTTTCATTACTTGCCAAATTCAGATGTCTCAAGTTTGGAAGATGGAATATTCCAGCTGGAAATTCCCCATATAGCTCACAACGGTAAAGGGAGAGTAGTTGCAACGATGTAAGATTAGTGAATATATCAGGTACAGACGAGGAAATGGTCACCAAACTAAGACGAAGAATTTCAAGATTAGTTGAGTTTTGAATTAAGCTTCTTAGTGTGGATATTTTGAAACTCAAAAGATTGACTTGAAGTGGAGAATAAAATGCACTACGTAGATCAAGAGACAGTAACTTGGACAAATTTGAAACCTGTTGAGGGATTTCACCAAAAAAATTGGCTTCAGAAAGGTTAAGATATTTTAACTGTGAAAGCTCACCAATCCTAGACGGGATTTGAGAGTAGTTGAAGTCATTATCAGCAAGATCAAGTCTTTGAAGGTGTTTGAGGTGAAAGAGGCTGCTATTAGCATCCATTGTACCATAGATATGACTGCTACTAAGATCAATGCTAATGACATGACCTGTGTGCTCATCACATTCAATGCCATCCCATGAGCAGCAATCTGTGGTTTCATTCCAAGATGCTATTTTAGGATAACTGAAAGCATTATAAGAAGCAGACTTATTAGTAGCAAACCTTTCCCTAAATTGCAACAAAGCATAGCTTTCATCTTCGTGGCATCGTGTAGCATGAACGAAAAGAAAACAATTAGTAACTGTGAATGAAAACAGAGAATAAAGCAAGAGAAACTGTACTGACAGAGCAAAAGACCACCGAAACCACATTGTATCTTTTAATAATTTATAAGCAAATGTTCACATAAACAATAAGATGCACGAAGTGGTATTTATACTCGACTAATCGACTGCTTATGCAAAAATATCTAATCATGCGCATTGACCTTTATTAAATGAAAATGTTTAGTTACGAAAATGATAATCAGAAACAGTATCGTGCGTTTTGGGTAAGTAAACTATGGGTGCCGGTCTATTTCCGGTCTAATTTTCCCCTTAAGCCACATTTGATATACGCAAGCTTTGTTAATTCTTGGAAATCATGTTTCCTAAGAATTTTATAAATATGTTTAGTATGTTTAAAATATTACCAGAAATAGAAAACATAGTAATAAAAGAAGTTTTTTCTTTTATGAGAATCTTGAATTCTCACTCTTTCCCACAGAAAAATTTTAGTAGGAAATTTAATTTAAAAATGATTCCTAAGAATGTTAGATTCTTGATAATGATTTTTAAAAATGTCATATCAAACATATGAATTTAACATTCTTAACTTAAGAGTCTTGAAAAAGTTAAAAGAATCCCCTACCAAACACTGCCTTAAATTCAAGTTTCTAATGTGTTTACCCCTAATTGGTTTTTATATTAGGCTCTGTGATTTTTGAGTTGTACTTAGTTCATTTTGTCTTTGTTCCTATCTAACTTCAAGCATGCATTTTATAGAATAATACATCAATTTAGTCATCAAAAGAAGCATCAGTGGTCAATTTAATTAGCACCTGAATTTATGAAAGTTAAAATAGAATTGTTATGAATAATAAGTTTGCATTAAGTTAAATTATTTTTTAATATGCAAAATTAGTTCAAAATATTTAAATTATTTTGCAACATTATTTTTTATATTAATTTTAAAATTTGATATTTTGTGTCAAATATTGACATACTTATATCAAATGACAAATAATTTTAAAATTTTTATTAAAAATATAATACATAAAATTTGAATGAAGCAATTGTTAAGATAATTTCTGTACATGACGTGAGTGATAATATTGGTATTATTATGTAATTTAAATCAATATTAATTTTATCCTTAATAATTAATTATTCAATTGAAATTTGAAATATATTTTTATTTTTTTAATTTATTTAAACAAAAGTCATTTTTTATTCAAATAACATTAATTATGAAAATATTGATAAATTAGCATTAAAATAATATTATTAATTGAAAACTATTATCTACAAAAACAATAACACAACATTTGTTAGTGTTTGCACTCTAAACTCCGTTAAGAGTTTTACATATATAATAGTTTTGTTATGTTTATAGAAAGAGTAAATTACAAACAGTTCATGAGGTTTCGTTAAATTACATCCGATACCTTTCCTTTTTTTTATTCCTACACTAACCTCATTAATTATTTGATAAGCATTATACTAACACCTTTTATACATTACATTAATTCCCTCGATTGTTTGAAAAACATTGTATCGTATACTCCTATATGGGAGGTTATTGTAAACGTTAAAAAAATAGAGAGGTTATATACAATTTCAAAAAAATTCAGAAAGTGTCAATGTAATTTACTCTTATAGAAATATATTAAGTGGTGTAGATGTTTTATTATTTATAAATTGGGATCTTAGTCAACACTTGTATCAGCATCTCAATTTCACATCAGCACATTCATGTCAATGTAACACTCCTTTAATTCTAAAATATAATTCATATTAATTTAATTATTACGTTAAGTTGATGAAAATGTGAGTAAATTTTTTTCTTCGATACTAGCAAAACAGAATTTAGAAATAGAAGTGAAATGATAAAAACTGCTTATGTATATATATATATATATATATATCCAACTGTACATCATAATTTGAGTAATACATAATAGTCAAAGAGAAAACAAAAATACATCAAGAGACATATACTACCTTACCCAATATATACATCAAAAAGATCCTATACAGAGCAATATTTATTTGCCCTATCCCATAAGAAAATATTATAAACTAGGTCTACAATCTGGAGGAGTATCCTCTGACTCTTCCTCAGCATCATCAGACATTGTTGTCATCTTCAATAATTACGATTAAACATATATAACAAAAATAATAGAGTGAGGTGATTTGTTCTAAATCACTTTCACTTGTATGGTAGGAATTTAAATACAATTAATGAAGGGAACCTAAGATTTATTCAAAGTTATACTACACTACCCTTGACTTGATATGGATCCATACTTCCCATCAGTGAGTAATAGTTCTCAACAGAACATGGAAAGTGACTAGAAGTACATATATCTCATCAACATTATCACATGATATAGTCCTCATCATCAATGAGGAACAAATATCAATCAAGACATCCATTTATAGAGATATACTCTCAAACCAATCCTAGAATGCTGAACAGTTGTCAGGGTTATCGAGCTTGGTCAGGTGAATATCCCAGCTCACGGGCACTACTTTAGCTATTAGGACTTTCACCACTCGATGCCTACCCTTGAGACCTCCCCAAATGGGTCCTTGTCTTTCATTCCTCAGCGTATCAAACTGTAGCTTCCCTAACAGGGTGTCATGCCACTGCATGTCCCTTGCTTTACATTACTCACTAATCTATTAATTTCTAAAGATTCACTCTAGTCTCAAAAATTTGAACACCAGTATAATTTCTACTAATATCTATACCTTATATTAGAGAGATTTGATCCATACATATCATTTACATAATTCATAATTCAAATTAAAGCACATAATCAATAATTTAATAAAAATAAAGATATACAAATTAAAATAAAGACTAATAATTAAGAAATAAATCATAGAATGGTCATCAAAAATTTCATAAACATAGTTTTTAAGCTTAGAAAAATAATTAGAATTTTATCATGAATTTTTGGAAATTTTTCGAAAATTTTTGAAATTTAGTACTTTTAAGAAAAATGTATCTACAGACACTTATAGAGCACAATTAGAAGTACTAAATAAGCTTTAAAATTCATGAAATTTTTACAGATGGTCTATTTGTGTGTCTAGACCTTACCTGAACGATAAGAACTTAAACTGAAATTTCTACAGTAATTTTCTAAAAATAAATTCATAAATAGCTCATAAAATAATTTCTATGCTTAGTTTTATATTACGAGATTTATGGTTTATTTCTTCTACTATTTTTGCTAAACTATTTGAGTATTACTAAAATTTGATAATATAACAATTTAATTATCTATTATAACAGCTAAAAATATTTTTTCTAAATTTGGGCGGTATAACAGCTTAGTAATTCTACTATAATTATTTGGATTTGAGCAGTATAACAACTTAATAATTATACTATAGTTGTCTAAATTTGAGCAGCATAACTACTTAATAAATGAATTTTAATTATCTAAAATTGAGCAGCATAACAACTTAGTAAAAGCTTGAATTTAATACTAAACATTATAAAACTTAATAAACTTAAAAATCGAAAGGTTTAGGGAAAAACCTTTCCTACCAACATGAAAAGTAATTAAAAATTAGAACCAACCCCACTCCTCCCATTACCTCAAAGAGTTGGTGAAGTTGTTGGTGCAAAGCTCCTACGAAAAGAATTTTTACTAGTTAATGAAAACTAGCAGAATTTTGGTATAAGAAAAATTTTATGGAGGAAGGTGGCTATGGAGGCTTTGTAGAACTTGGGAGAAGAAGAGGAGGTGCTGAAAAATGGCTCAGGGAGATTGCTATTTATAGAGGAATGGAGGTGCTAGGTGTCCTTAAAATGACATAAGCTATTATGTCAAATTTCCATTTTTAATTTATTTTTAATTGAAAATTAGGGACACATATCTCATTAGGTGGTGAATCACCTCCCCTCTAGAGTTTCAACGTGGGATATCAGCTGTCCCAAAGAATCTCAATATAAATTTTGACTGTTAATTAATTAGCCGATACCGATAAAATCACCTAAACTTGAAAAAAAAAACTTTTAATATCAAAATAATTAATTTAAATATAAATTTGAACAAATGTAATATTTTTCATCAAAAATAATTTCTAAAAATAATTTTTATTTATATTTATATTTTTTTCGAATTATAAATATATATATATATATATATATATATATATATATTAAGCTTAGAAAATTCATATTAAATTCATTTTAATTCAATAAATGCTCAAATTTTTATGAAAATTCTAAAATTACATATTTTACCTAGAAATGTACTAAAAATATTATTTTCACCATTTTTGGATGTCAAACCAATACTAAGTTGGTTATTTGACAATTAGGGGTATTTTGGTCATTTTGTACAGGAATTTAAGAAAATTCCCAGAAAATTTCCAAAATTATATTTTAATACATATGGCATGATTTTATACTCAAATTGACATTTTAGTATCAATTGAATCTATTTCTCATGTCAGCCTTTAATATTGACAAATAAGGACAAAATTGTCATTTTCTAATTTCTCCAGGCTTCGACTCGGAAGAATTATTGAAAATCACGATTAGATAGTTTTCGATATTCTGAGTTTAACCATGGCGATCAAAATTTTTAGATTCCTTCCCGGTTTTTCAAAATTAAATATAGAATAAATAAATAAATAAAACAATTAATTAAGTAAAAGTGAGGGTGTTACAGTCAACACCTTACTACCATATCATATTCTTATTAAATATTAGATGACAAGTTAATAGTTGAACCAAAATTATATATTTTGAAAATATGAAAATCGCTCAACCTGGGACGAAACTAGAAAAGATTCTTAGGGGGGGCAAAAATTTATCACATGGCAAGTAAAATCAATAATGACTAACTTCTATTATTAATAATTGTTTAAAATTTAATCTAATGAAAAATAAAATATTACATATTCTATAAAGGTAAATATAACTACTTTTGATGTAAAGAAAACACATACAAATAAAAAAGATTTCTTTTCAGTCATCAAGATCATAATATTCTTTGATTCTTAATTTGATAAAATTCTTCTATAATTTTTTTCTATAGTGAATGTCTTTGCAATATCCTTTTCAATATAAATAGTCAAAGTATCAGCAAGAAACTCATCTTCCATTTTATTGCCATACTTCAACAATTCAACTATAGATTTTTTTCAAACACATAAACATAAAAAAATAATCTAGTAAGTGAAGATAAAATAACTTTGAATTTTTTTTTTAGTCTAAAGACAATAAATTGAGAATAAAATAATATTTAAGAATAACACGTTGAATGTAAATTTAACTTTTAGCAAAACTGCAAAAGTATAGAAGACTAGATGTATTATGTTAATCAATCTTTGATATGTAAATTGTTTAATTAATAAAACCATTAATTTAAAACCATTAAGAATTTATATAATTAATTTAAAACCATTAATTGTTTAAACCAAAGCTTTTAATTTTCTTTGCTTATAAGGTCTTTGCTTCACCGTATAGTATAATATAATATAAGTTAGATAATTAAGGCCTTTGCTTCAATTTCAATCACCACATGGATTATTTAAAAAAACACTTCACAAATTAATATAAAAAAATCAAATCAAGCATTGTTTAAAAAATTTGAAGGGCCCATGCCCTGTATGCACGGTGAAAAAAATATTGAATCAAACAATCAATTACACTATAATAGAAAAAACAAAATTAAAATGTCCCGGGAATAGAAAAACATCACAACAGAAAAAAAAATCACATGGAATTGTTATTGATGGCTATCCTAATTTAAGAATTAGGCACAAAAACATTAGTTACTATACAGCTGAATGCCGATGGTGCAGGAGAATCAAGAACTAAGGCAGCACCGCAATTCGTTGTAGAGTGAGACTATGCAACTGTTGAGGACTGAGGTAGTGAGCAATGAGGAGTGAAATAAGGGGAAGCTATAACGTCTATCACCATAAAGTAAAAAAGCTACAGGTTTAAAATTGAATCTTTTGGGTAGTTTGTAGATATAAAAGTGAGACTATGAAAGCGGACCCAAGATAAAAGGTAAAGGTTTGCTTTTTATAGAAAAAAAATTTAGAAATAAATATATCAATAAGTGATATAGTGGGTTGTCCCATAAGTTATAGGCAAACTGCAAATAGTGGGCCGTATTATTAGGGGGGGGGGGGGGGGGGGGGGGAGAACTTTATTTTTTAGCTAAAGTATTAAGAGACTTTTGATCTCTTTTTCTGGGGGGGGGGGGGGGGGTGCCCTGTAGCCATACATTTAGTTCCATCCCAATGCTCAACCATTATTCTATGGTGACCAAAAAAGTAGCTAAGTTAGATGAAAAAATAGATAGATTTCTTTTTATTTAATTCAATGGCTAAGATGGTGGAAGATCTATTCAAAGCTGTATCTATATTGAGACTTTATTCATTATCATCCAATAACTTTCCATTCATATAAGTTTTTGGATTGTTTTTAGGAGTTTTAAGTCATCATAAACTAATATTAGGAACTCAATTACAAAAATTTTATAAAATCAAGGACATTACAAATTTTTTTAGTTTAAAAAATTAATTAACAATTCTCAAATAATTCAGAGACCTACTCATTAATTTAACCTATTTTAATTAGATCCCACAAGTTGCTTTCTCTTGTAATGTCTCACTATACATATAATTCAATGGTACATTTTGTATAAAAATTTCATTCTATCTTGATATGTCCTCTTTTCCACGGCAAAAAAGAGCACGGTGACCTATAAAATCTGCAAACATCAAATTTTGAATATTTCAGTCTAAGAAAAGTGTTAGTAAAGGAATAACTTTTTTATTCTTGTAATATATATTAAGTGAAATTACGTAAAACTCACTAAAATATATGAAACTCACTGAATAAAGAAATGAGTTATTAATAAGATAATAAAAATTCCAACTAATAATAATAAAAATTGTTACTAACCTTCTACAATTTTATTTAGTATTATAATGCACCAATTTGTCTTTACTCATCGTACTATGTTTTTTCACGCTTTATATTATATTATTACACTTGTTGTTTTAAATTACCCTCACTTATTTCGATAAACAATTTTGTGTAATTTCCCAAATAAAATTTATAAATTAATTTGATTATTTCATAATATTATTGAATTGAGCATATTTTGTGTTGTTACTTTTTTATATATAATGTATTTAAACTACACACTCAATTGACTTTTATTATTATTGGAAAATTTCTATTTTTCGAGCTGCAACAACTAAAAAGTATAGAATAGTAAATACCAACATGTTGTGTCATAGTTGACAAATAATATTGTCCCTTAAACATCTGATTAGAAGTTCAATCTTCAAGTTCATTGTTATAATTTAAAATTGTTGCTTAGTTTCAAATTTTCTTTTACATTAAAAGGTTTTTATATTAATTTTTGTCTTAAATCTCAAATATTTATATTATCAAATAAATTTGTTTCAATTTTTTAAGAAAAAATTACTCTTTTTCCTTTAAACATATGTTACTTATATTTTTAAACTTGTATATTTATTTAAGTTAGTTATATGTATTTATCTTGTAGTTTTAAAATATGTTATTTTAAATTTTCAAATTTCATTAAACTATAACGTAGAGAATACTTACTAGCTATTTTACATACACGACAAGTAGGATTTAGATTCTCCCATAGTACGAAAAATAATCCAAAGCCATTTATTTCAAAATATGACACCAGCTGAAAAGCGTGAAACACTCTTGCTAAAAAAAATAAAAATGAAATGACAACCAACGAAGGAAACATAGTCCACGCTTGTAAATTCTACACCACCCAAAAAAAAAAAAAAAACCTTGTAAATTCCACTTTCGTATTCATGACTCAAATGAGCTTTGAGCCTTTTAAGCCATTGAAGTACTTCTTGGCCAAAAGTCCTTCCCAACCACTCCCGCAATAAGTCCACCCACATACCCAATCAGAACCACTTTTCAGTCAAATTCACCGAAAAATCCAGAGTCATCACCATCATCAGAGGCAGCAGGTGGAGCAAATGATGACCCTGCATCATCCTCACATTTCCTTGAATAATTGATTCCCACACAGTCCTTGATTACCCTCAAATGAACTATCTTGGAATGTAGCAAACTGCTTATTTTGTGGTATAGGACCTGAGAGGTTGTTAAAGGACACCCCCGATAAACTGTTGACAGAAAGGTCCAATGCTTCAAGGTTTGAAAACTATGGGTGTCAGTCTATTTCTAGTCTTTGCCTTAGTCGTGAAGCTAACTTCATCAACTCCAATCCAAAAAGTTTTACCGTTAAGTCCACGTTTATGATGCGTTTACACCCACTTGGCTTTTATATTTGAATTGAGAATTTCAAGCATGCATTTTATAGAGTAATACATCAATTTAATTAGTCCTCCTGATTATAAGTATAGGTAATGAATTTAATTAGTTCCTGAATAAATGAAAATTAAAAAAAATTATTATAAATATTAAGAGAGAAAAGCATAATAAAGATTGTTTTAAAAAGGTAAAATAATTATAACTCAAATAGAATATTGATATGATAAAATTATGTTATTAAATGTTGATTAAGTCACTTAATTGGACCGATGCGGATTTAAATGAATAAATAGATAAATATATTTTAAATGAAAATGGCTAAAGATGGTACAGGGTCTATTTGAAACCTCATCTGAAGGTAGACTTTCTTCATTATTATCCAATAATTTTTTGCCTCCATCCTAAGTTTCTTGATCGTTTGTATGTTTGTTTACTTGTCTCTAATACTTTAATTACACCTCACCATGGCATCTAGAATAACCGTGGGAAAATGGCAAAAGAAAACAATATTTTTATAATTGTGTTTTGGAATTATCATCAAAGTTTATTAAATCTGAAAAACTTTTTTATAGAAAAAATAGCCTATGAAAATTGAGTTAGATTCTAAAATCACTTATGTATAGAAAAAAGTAAAAACTTAATCCTAATGCACTTTTACTACATCCATAAAATATGGCTGCCCTGTAATTAATTATACAATTATTAATAACTTTTGAAATATTTGTCTTAACGGGTTAAGACAAATATTTCAAAAATTATTAATAAATATTTGTCTTAACCCCATATAAAAAAATGAAACAAGGTAAATTATTTGTACTTCAAAAGATATTAAATGAAATTAGGTGAATAATTACTAAAAAAAAAAATGAAATTTATTTTAGCCTGGTGGAAATTTTTTTGCTCTTACTTATCCCTCGATACAATAGAAAGCTCAAAGCTATATCATTCTTATAAAAACACCTGTGAGTTGATTAGAGAAGAAGGTATGCAAGTTTGGGATCATCAAGTTGTCACAACTTAAATGTCTAAAAGGCAAATTATGTAATTAATAAGACATCAAACCTAAATTAATCTTTTAGTGTGAAATAAATTAATTGCAAACATATTTATATTTTGAAAAACTAAAATTATTCAATTATCACAACTCAAATATCCTAAATTACATTACATAATTAATAAAGTGTCACACCAAATTAACCATTTTATTGTAAAAAGTAAATAAAATAATAACAATGTTATTTTTAGTTTTCTATTGTTGGGGCTGCTGCGGTGGTTGGAACCAGATAGCAACTCTCCTTGGTGGGAAAAGAGAGCAAAAAGTCTTTGGGGGGTGACAATGTCTTGGACCCTTGGTGCATGAGGATGCATTCAAGGGAAAGAAATCAATAGTGGAAAATATTAAGTGAAGGGGACACAGTCCACGAAGTTTTTTTTTTTCAATAAAAGTTGGAAAGGGCTACAAAGTTTACAAAGTATTTTTATATTGCAAAATTAAGTGAGGTTGACAAGTTTTGCTGTGTATCACCCCTCTTTTAATCTAAATAAATAGGTTTTAAAAAAATAAAAAATATAAAGTGAAAAAAAATATATAAAAAAATCTGAAAAAAAATAGAAATATAATCTTAAGCCAAAGTTAGGTAGCAACAAAGGAAAGAAATTAAGCCACATCAATACGTCCATCCAGCTAGCAAGTTTATTCCATAGAAATATTTACGGTAAAAATCACAACATACGAATTGAATCTTGACATCTATAAAATTGAACATATTTCAATCAAACTTGACTATAAAAATCTTCCTTCCATATTACAGAAGATGAGAAATTCTAAAAACATACTCTTTTAAACACACTCTTTACTATTAATTGAAATTTATTAGAAAATTTTGGTGAGTCTTACTTCTCATTTAATAAGCTCCTTTCCTGATTTTGTAGTTTTTAATAAATTTTAACCAATAGTAAAATGTGTATTAAAAAGAGTGTCTTGCTTGAACTCCTCTACAAAAGATCTTATCATCATAAGATTACTTATTTTTATGACAACTTTTGAACAGTGGCTATCTAGTGTCCCAATCGACAACTCAGATTGAGAATGCAGAAAATATACAATTTGTCCTAATGAACATACAAACTATAATGAGCAATCTGACTAAAATATAAAGACAATACTGTCATGAACTCTGGACTGCTAATTTTGAGCAAGACATTCCAAAATCCACATTAAGTTCCTGGTCTTTTGTTCCCTTAACCTCATACTTCTTCCATTCCAAAACTATTAATGTTTTATTTTTTTCCATTTATTTCAAAACTATTGATGTTTTAAAAATTAATTTTAATTCTCATTCATTATTTTTTTTTTCCATATATACCCTCTAAAACACATTGGAAGTCTTGTAGCAAATTTTACAGTCACATAACTTTTTAATTTTTATTTTTTTAAAAAATAGTCTAGATATCATCAGGGGTGGAGCTGGAAGTTTGATTTAAGGGGGGCCAAAACCAAAAAACATAACCTCAATAAATAAATTTTAAATTTCTATGTATATAACATATGCAAGAAATTCTTATGAGTAAAATAAATATATAGCTAGACTAAGTATAAGAGATACTAACCAAAAAGTACAACTGACATACAAATACGTGCTGAGTAATAGCAAAACATTAGAAGAAATTCAAAAAAGATTAGTAACACACTTTTGAATCTTTATCTTAATTGCAAAAAGTTATTAGCCCACCTCCTATGTGTCTGCTTTAGTGGCATAAAGTTAATCAATATTTACAAAGCATTCGAGGCCTTGAACATGTTCAAATATAATTTATAGCAAAATCAAATTCTTTAGAATTGTTTTATTTTTCATTGAATATAACTCAGACATAATTTTAACAAAGATTTAATAAAGATAAAAAGAATAATAAACATCATATAATATTATGGATTACTATATTACCGGATAGAGTTCTCAATACTAGTAATTTAGTGACATAATATTTTTAACAATTAAACATTTCTTTTTTATTTTTTACGTTAGATTTTTTATTTGACAATATAAATACACTTCAAAAACTTCAAGGTGACCATGGCCCCTATGGGTCAACCCCTCCCCCTGGGTGCAAGAAGCATTTCATGTACTATTATTGGTTGAATGGATTCAAAACCATTGCAAACCGGTCCTTCCTTTTCAACTAAAGAACAAATCAAATGAAGGATGTTTAGTTTTCCTTTCTTAACAACATTTGTTATCTTGTTATTTTATGGTTTAATTATCCATTTAATTCCTATACTTGTACTACTTTTACGTTTTGGTCTTTATGTCTAAAAATTACATGTTTTAGTCTCTACGCAAGCACTTTTAATTTGTTTCAGTCCTTGCCATCAAATCCTCCAATGTTGTTATTAGTGTGCTGATATGGTAGTGGCGTTGTGGTGACGTGTTTAAGCTTGACGTTTTAGTTTTAATACTTGCATTGTTTTAACATTATAATCCCTACATTTAAAAACTCTACTTTTTAATCCTTATACAAAAAAATTTTATGTTGTAGTGTCAACACCTCTCCCCTCTCTTCCTCTTCTTCCCCTCTCCATTCTTTGTTTCCTTCTCTTATTTTTTCTTATAGACACTTCTCTCTTTCTTTTATTTGCATATTCTACTTCTTTTAAATACTCTTGCATCAATTAATTTTCAATGACCCTAAATCGGAGAGTATTGAGGTTTAGAGTTTACAAGCAAGTCTTGGATAGGACAAAGTAGCCTGCGAGTAACAATTTGTGTGGGCACTCCTTGCTATAGCAGTGACTTGTTGCGTTGTTCTTAATCTTGCTACATTAAATGCTTGGAGTGAATAATGTTGTGCAAGAGTTGAGAATGAATAATCGCTCTTGGCAATTTCCATAAACCATGACCATCCTTTGTTAAACGTTGCAAATGAAAAATCGGTATCATCGCTCACCCAACCTAACCTTCCCAACAACTTATTGTACTTACGATTCTCATAGTGTAATTGCCTCTTGTTTGAAGCTTTCATGGATTTCCAATTCTGGATTGCTTTTGAAGGCAAATTTCTAGAGTATTGATTGCGAGAAAGATCAATGATGTGCAGATTTGGAAGTGTGCATGTTGTAGGGCACCTTATAGATCTATACAAATGGTTATCACTTAAAACAACAACTTTCAGCAACAAGAAGGAAATGAAACATTAATTTTGTTATGGCTGACATCAATAATCTCTAGCATTCTATAGTAGATAAATGCACTTGGCAATTAACCCTATAGATTGTTATTGCCTAAATCTATCATTCTCCAATCACTTGTCATCATATAGGTTTGAGGAATGGGGACAAACAATTTGTTTCCTTTTAGCCCCAAAGTCTATAGAGATTGGCTAGAACTTCCTAAACATGAGGGAACCATGCCAGTTAAGTTGTTAAATGATACATCAAAATACACAAGAGATTTCAAATTGCATATTAGTGGGGATATTTTTCCTATCAATGAGTTGTATGAAACATATAACCTCTAAAGACTTGTTTCTCCCCACATCCAACTTGGGAATTAATTGACATAATTGTTCGACATGTAAAGATATAACAGCTCAGCCAAGTCCAAAAGAAAATGTGGAAATTCATTCAAATTGCATGAACCCAAACCTAACACTTCAATACTAGAAAAGCTTGGATTGGATGGATTTTTTTCCACTAATTAATGACAATTTATTGAAAGATAGCTCAACAAAACTAGCATTTTGAGCATTAGAAACTTGTTAAGCTCTAATTCTCTCTCCAACAAATTGTAGTTTATAGGTCAGATGAAGAGTTTCTAGGTTCTTAAGTTTGAAGAGAGAGTCTGGAATTTCACCCTAAATATTGTTTCTTGTAAGATCCATGTAAGCTAAATTAGTTAGGTTCATTATACAAGATGGAATTTGTCCATTTAACTTGGTATAATGTAGATGGGCCCATAACATGAAGGTGGTTTGTAGTAATCCTAAATGCCCACACCTCGTCCAGATGTCAATGCTTCCTCTACACGTTGCTTCGTGCAACCCCAGTGTTCTCCTAATGTGTGATATAATGGTTTAATAATTGAACGTAGAAATTAATTAAATTTAGTTTTGTAATTAAGATGTAATAAATAAATTGTAGATGGGTGGTTGTTGTTTTATGTGGTGTTTTGCTTGGAAACTTCGATGTGAATAGTGGAATTTGAGAGACAGATGTTTAAGCCAAATGTCTTTGTTGGTGATATCTTGGTTGGTTTAGTGGAGAAACAGTGGAGCTTAGTTAGTTTTGAGCCTAGGAGTGTCTAGAGGTGGGAGTTAGGCCTTGGCAAGCCAAAGGCTATTAAGCCCAATCCTCTATATAAAGAGAATGACCCTCCTCTCTCCCTCACTTTGTTTTCTTTTCATGTTTCTTCCTCCTAGTCTCTCTAAGCTCTCTCTAGCTCTCTCTTCAGTCTATTTCCTCAACTCCAACAAGTAGAATCGTGGTGGTTCATCTTCTTGAAGGTTCTCCTCAAAGTTTGACTCAAGAGTTCAAGTTCTATTTCTCTCTTCTTCCATTAATTCAAATTTTGAAGTCTCCAAGAGGTAAGGGAAGCTTACTATTGGTTGATTTTATGTTAATGGTTGCTGATATGTTGATTTCATGCTTTTGAAACAGTTGAATTTTTATAAGTGCTGTCATGTAGTTTGTTCTTGGTAAAAATGGGTTTTGAAAGGGGTTTTTGAAAATTGTTGATGATTGGTGGATGCAATTATTATGTAATCGGTTAAAAAGGTATTAGAAGTAACTAGAATTGTTTTGTGATGCTTGGTGTTGATTAATTTTGTCAAAAATGGCTTTGGTCATCTCTTTGTGAACCATAAAAACCGCACTCATTGCCCAGCAACGGAATCCTGGCACCCAGTGATGGAATTGTCACCTAGCAACGGATGTCAGAAAACTCTTTGCAAGTTTGACGCCCAGCGACGTAATTGTTGCTTAGCGACGAAATTCTAGCATTGAGCAAACAGATGCTGAAAAGCTCACTGCAAGGTTGTCACTTAGTGACGGATTCTGTCGCTTAGCGACGGATCTGGCGCCCAATGAGAGAATACCACGATTTTCTTTGTTTTATGGTGCTGAACTTGGATCTAACAGAGTTTGGGTCCAAGAAAAAGATTAAACGGTGTTGATTCCAAAGATTTAACGCTAAGTACGACTCTTTAAAAATAATTAGGACTTATTCTAATTTTAAAGGAATGATATATTCACTCAATATGCTTTTTTTTTTTTTTAAGATTATTGTTGTTGTTGGTTGATAATATTATTGACTTTCAAGGACGTTAAATTTATATTATAAGATAAGTTGGATGTTCAAATGTATTCAAAAATGGGTGTTGGTCTCTAATTGTGGCGATTTGTTTGATATGTTGTTGAAGTGAAAGGTTGCTTAGATAGGACCTCCACCTGTTGTCTAGAGGATTTGTTGGTGAAATCCTATAGAGGTATAGGCTGCTCAGATAAAGCCTTACCTGGTTGTCATGCTTGGTGTTGAATTGAGCCTACATGGTGTTGTGATATTGTTGTGGTCATGTATGGTGCTTTTGAACTCATTTGGTGTTTTTGGATGAAAAGTTGTTGTTTATTATTGATTATGACTTGTTGATGATGATATTAGTGTTGTTGGTGTTATACATGCATTGCATGCATATGTTGGCAGCTGAGGTAGGTAATGGTGGACCTCATGCCATAGTACGAGCAAGCACGTAAGTTGGTTGGTTGACTGGAGCTGACAGCTTAGACAGAGCCTCCAACCTAGTGCTGGATGAGATGTGGGGCAGCTGTCGATGAGCCTTTGAGGATAATTGGATGAGCGTTTCCACAGGGGACCAAGGTAGTGCAAACCTTGAGTCGTGGTGAGCCACCACTCATATATAATTATCCTAACAAACCACTTAGTCTTATCTGTAGATAAGAGTTGGCAATCCCTAAATGGTGTATGGTACCTATTGTTGTTGATGCCATGGTAAGGGATGAGACCTGGCTAATCACTCAATTGTTGAAAATATCTTGAGAGTAGTATCTTCATGCCTTGGCATGGTGATTGATATCACTATTGTAGAATGTGACCATATATTATGGAATTCTATTTGAATTTTATATGTAAATGAAGTTTTCTTCTATAACTTCTATAGTTAATGTTGTTGGTGGTGGTAGTGTTGCTGTTGTTACCTAGTTATTGATGTTGATGTCATTGTTGTTGTGGTTGTGTTGTTGTTGTTGGTGGTGGTAGTGTTGATGTTGTTGTTATTATTGTTACCTCGATGTTGTTGTTTGTTGGTGGTGATGATGGTAGTGTTGTCGTTGTTGCTGTGGTTACTTGGTAGTTGTTGTTGTGGTTGTGTTGTGTGTTGGTAATAGGGGTCGTATTGTTGTTGTTACCTGGTTTTTGTGGTTGTTGTTATTGTTATGATTGTGTTGTGAATGGTAGAGGTGTTGCTGATGTAATCGTTGTTACTTCTTGTTGTTATGGTTAGTGGTGGTGGTGGTGGTAGAGGCGTTGCTAATGTCGTTGTCGTCGTTGTTGTTGTTAAAAATTGTTGTTGTAATGGTTGTACTGTTGTTGTTGTTATTATTTTGTTTGACTATTGATATATGATTAAGAGATTTTCCTATTACTTTTCCTTTATACTATATGTTTTATTGTTTCAAGTAAACTTACTCTTGCATTGTTTGCACGTGTGATTCATGCCTGTGATGATCACGCCATTGGTGTGGGAGCAGATGTTGAGATTTTGGCAGATTTAGCTTTTCTTGGTTGACGATGATGCTTCGCTCTAACTAGTGGTGAGATGCAACAAGTATAGAGGATTCATTCTCTTATTCTTTTCCTTAAAGAAATTGATATTATTATATGTTGTTTATTTTCTTTTGCCATGATGTATAGGGTGACCAGTTATAGGGAGTGAGTTTTGTATCCCTCACCTATTGATGTAAAGATGTTATTAATGTTGATATTTGTATTTCTTTTGATTTCTTGATGTATCCATTGATGTAATTATTTTGGTTGGAATGGATAGTTTTCTCTATTATTATCTATAAAGTGGAAAAAGGCAAAAAACAATGGCATATTTTTGTAATAACTAAATCCTATATCTTTATTAATATGAGCCTTCCAAGATTAAAAGTAAAATGTTGTCATGTAGCGGCAGTGGGTCGTTACACTTCGTCTTATCCCTTATCATGCTCTGTTCAAGCAACTTATAGCCCCCACGAGACAATCTTTATTGGTGGACATTCTTTGATGCTATCATTTGCCCCTTTTTTCTCCTCATCTGTAATAAATAACACACTATTAAATTCAATAAAAATAATCAAATGTTTGTGCACGATTAAAAAAATATAGTTTCACCTAAACCTAAAAGGCAGGATCCTTTCGATTTTCAACAAACTTCGTCCACGTCTCCTCATCTAAAAAATGCATACTTCTCACAAGAAGAAGTGTTTTCTAATTTCCTATATATGTATTTGGTGGTGAGTTGTGTCTTAAAAGCCTTCCAATGCTCACCTACAAGTGTAAGCAATTTCCTCTTCAAAATGTCATTATGTGGAACATCATAAGTGAGTTACAAAATAAAATTGAATAGTTAGTGTATGATAATATGGTTAAATACCATGTAAATAGTTGAAAAGATAAAAGTGAAATACCGTAATAGTTTGCTAGATCTAATTTTTCACTCTCTCTTTTACATGATCCCAATACTCAAGAAGGATAGAAACCTTGCTTCAAGCAAGGACATCCACAAAACTAATGAATTTTGTTGCATTTTCCCCAAGAGGTGTCCCACTCATTATGTCAAATTGAACTGGTATAAGTCGGTCACCAACTCAACTGAAAGTCAATTCTTGTAACTGTGTACCTCATCTACCTTTTTTTTTTTTAGACTCGGAAGATGGGTTACTAGAAGGATTAGCCATGGGCCTGATTTGGAAAAAAAAAAAACAATAACACATGTCAGTACCAAGATCCACAAAACTTGTAATTCCCAAAGATAAACATAACGAAACAAAAATAACAATAAGGATAAAAAAAAACATAACAAAAACAAGAATAAACAATAAGATAAACATAAGGAAATTACTAATGTTGTCAAGTACGAATTTTCTCCTATATCATCATGTGTTACATGTATATCATCCACTTCATTTTTGTCAATAAAAGTAGGCATCTATGTTGAGAAAGAAGGAATCTCAACAAGATCAATACTTGAATCTTGCTTTTAATCGCTACCATGCATACTTCTTCTTTAAAGAACCACTGACCACCTTTTGTTTGAAGGATTACTGAAATAAAAAATTTGTTTTGCTTGGTGTGCCATGATGAAAGATTCTTCCTTATAACCTACCTTGCTAAGATCCACCAATATAAACCCTAATTCATCGATTTGCATCCTAATGTTACTGTCAACCCACTTATATTTAGAAACAGACACTCTAAATTTAGTGTAATTAACCTCCCAGATATCTTCAATAACTCCAAAGTAATACATAGATACCATAAAAGGATTTTTATCTTTCGAACTAGAGAAGTGCTTGGACTTAACCACAATCATAACTCTATTGTTTTGCATGGTACTCTTATCATCCTACAACTTAGTATAGAAGATAAAATTGTTGATATCATATCCAGTCCAACATATGACGTCAAAGTTAGGCCCATGTGCTAGTCATTTTAATGTCTTAGAAGCATTATCATCATTGACAACTTGTTCTTTAAACTAGTTTAAGAATATTTTGTTATGCTCATTCAACTACCATTTCTCAATCATTTGAGGGTTATTTTTCTTTACAATGCTTTTATGAGTAGAAAAATAAGGTTAAACTTCATCAATGTTATTCAATATATACAAGTGTACTTGCAACACTGCATGTTTTTAAATCGGTTTACCTAGAACTCAATTAAAGTCATGTTTTCAAAAATGATTTTTGTACTAGTGGATTAAAAGAAGTAGATTTACTAATAATAAACCTTTCCTTAAGTTGCAACAAGGCATAGCTTTCTTCTTCATGGCATTGTGTAGGATGAACAAAAAGAAAACAATTAGTAACCATGAAAAAAGACAGTGAATAAAGCAAGAGAAACTATATTGACAAAGCAAAAGACCACCAAACCCTCATTATATCTTTCATTAATTTTTAAGCTAAAATATTCACATATAAAGTGAGATACACTAAGTGGTTTTTATACTCAATTAATCAACTATCTATGCAAAAAATATCTCATCACATGCATTGAACTTTATTAGAAATGAAAATATTTAGTTAATTTAATGATAATGAAGAACAGTGTCATGCATTTTGGGTAAGAAAACTATGGGTGCCGATCTATTTCCGTTGTTTGCCTTAATCATGAAGCTGACTTGATCACCTTGAATCCAAAAACCTTTCCCGTTAAATTCAACTTTCCAATGTGTTCATACCCACTTGGCTTTTATTTTAGGCTCTGCGACTTTGTGTTGTCCTTACTTCATTTTATCTGTCCTCATATAAACACTCTTTGAGATCTTTTGAGATTACACATAATTTTCTTATTTTTTTTAACGTTTACAATAACCTCCTTTATAAGAGGACATAATGTAACATTTTTTAAACAATCAAAGGAGTTATTGTAATGTATAAGACGTGTCAGTGTAATGTTTATCAAATAATTAAAAGAGTTAGTGTAGCAATAAAAAAATGAGAGGTATCATATCGAGTGAAATTTCAAGAAATCACAGTGAGTGTTAGTGTAATTTACTTTTTATAATTCCAAGCATGTATTTTATAGAGTAATACATAAAATTTAGAATTTGAAATAACCATCAATAATCAACTTAATTAGTCCTCAGATTAATGAAAATTAAAGAAGTTATTATGAATAATAAGACAGAAACGCATAACAATAATTGTTTTAAAAAGGTAAAATGATGACAACTATACTAGAATGTTGACGTGATAAAATTGTGCTATTAAATGTTGATTAAGTCACTTACATGTGTAATGACGTATATGCGAAGCTTCAGAATTTATATATTATAAAAGTTTAAATATATTTTTGTCTCTATGATATACTTTTTTTTTTATTTTAGTCCTTGCAATTTTTTTTTTCAAAATAACCCTTGCCAAATTCATTATTTTTTGTTTTGGTCTTTTTATTTTGTTTTAATTCTTGTAATATATACATCTTTTCCTTTTGGTTCTTATAATATTTTGTTCATCTTGAATTAGTTCTTTTGAAAAAAATTTGATAGGGACTAAAAGTAAATTATCTACATATTACAAAGACAAAAATAAAAAAATAAATATATTACAAGAACTAAAACAAAATAACAAGAACTAAAACTGAAACAAGAAATTATACAAGGACTATTTTAAAAAAATATATTTTATAAGGACTAAAACTAAATAGAACTTGTACCGTTTTATTTAATTTTATAGCTAAAATGGTACAAGCTCTGTTTGAACTTTGAAGCCTTATCTGATAGTGAGACTTTCTTCACTATCATCTAATAATTTTTTTGTCCATTCTAATTTTTTGGTTCGTTTTTATGACTATTTACTGTATGTTTGTTTACTTGTCTCTAAGACTTTAATTAGACCCGTTATTGCAGCCATAATTGCGGTGGAAAATTGAAGAAA
This sequence comes from Spatholobus suberectus, assembly GCA_004329165.1. Taxonomy (NCBI): domain Eukaryota; kingdom Viridiplantae; phylum Streptophyta; class Magnoliopsida; order Fabales; family Fabaceae; genus Spatholobus; species Spatholobus suberectus. Next base: position 12,041,755 of record CM014731.1, on the reverse strand, counting down.
AAAAAAACATTAAATTTATTTTTATAATTGTATTTAGAAGTTATGATCAAATTTTATTAAATTAGAAAAAAAGTTTGAAAACCCTTTTATAAAAACAAAAATATTGTCCGCGAAAACCAAGTTAAATTGGAGGGTCAATTAGGCATAAGAAATAAGAAAGGGTAAGACTTAATCCCACAACACTCCTAGTATATCCATAAAAAACGTTTGCCTTCTAATTAATTGTGCAATGATTGTTACTTTTTACAATATTTGTCTTAACTCTAGGTAAAATAAGATATTAAAGGAAACAAGGTAAATTATAACATAAAAAAATAAAAGAATTTGAAATTTATTTTAAGCCAACGGGAGATTTACTGCTCCGATGTGTCATTCCAAGTTCAAATCTATATTATTCTTAAGAAAGCATTTGAGTTAATTAAAAAAGAGAATATGCAAATTCAAGATCACTGAGCTGTCACAACTCAATTATTTTAAACCACATTATGCAATTAATAAGACATAACACCTAAATTAATTTTTTAGCATGAAATAAAGTTATTGTAAACATTTTATTTTAAAAAAAATTAGAATTATCGAATTGTGACAACTTAAATATCCTAAATTAAATTACATGATCAATCAAATGTCACAGCTAAAATAACTATTGTATTGTAAATAAGTAAATAAATAATATCAATCAAGCTGCTATTTTTAGTTTTTAGCTGGGGCCTGGGTTATTGAAAACCAGACAGACAGTGACTCCTTGATGGAAAAACAGAGCACAAAGCCTTTGGACATGACATTTGACATTCCATATGCCTTGGACCCTTGGAGCTGGAGAATGGGCACAGGGGAAGAAAATCAAGAATAGAGAGAGAAAAATATCAAGTAAAAGGAGGGCCACAAAGTCCACAAAGTATTTTACAATAAAAAAGATCCACAAAACATTTTTATATTACAAATTAAGTTGAGCTCACAAGTTTGGAGGTGATAATGCATCACGGTATATCACCTCTCTTTTAAAATATATAAATAGGTTTACAAAAAATTTTAAAAATATGAAGTGAAAAATACAAAAAAAAATTTGAAAAATCTAAAAATATAGAAATATAATCTTAAGCCAAGTTTGGGTAGAAACAAAAGAAAGAGATTAAGCCACATCAATACGTAGATCAAGCTAGCAAGTTTATTCAATAGAAATATTTACTGTAAAAGTTACAACATACAAATTGAATCTTAACATGTTTAAAATTGAACATATTTCAATCAAATTTGATTAAAAAAGTCTTCCTTCCATATTACACAAGATCTTATCAGCATAAAATTACTTATTTTTATCACAATCTTGTGTCCAGTGGTTGTCTGGTGTCTATCAATTGACAAATCAAACGGAGAATGCAGAAAGTATACAATTTGTCCAAATGAACATACAAACTATAACAAGCAATCCGACTAAAATATGAAGACAGCGCTGTCATGAACTCTGGACTTCTAATTTTAAGCAACAAATTTTGAAATTCACATTAAGTTCCTGATCTCTTGTTCCCTTAACCTCATATATGCGAAGAAAACAGCAAAATGTAACTGCAATATAGACAAAATAGAGCGACTTACTAATGAATATAAGAGGTATCTTAACAAAGAATAAAACAGATATATTTAAGCCCATCAATTTGCTTCCAGTGCATCAGTGACTTCTAATTTTGTTTCCATCAATTAGTCAAGAAAAATCCAGCAAACATTAAAATATTTAACTAATTTACTACATGAGCCAAAAATTATTACACTCAGAACTGTAAAAAGTAATCCTGTTGCTCAAACGCCAAGCAAAGCCTTTTCACCTCCTCCTCCTAGAATGCCTTGTCAAGCATCTAGCTCTCTCCATATGATAGCTTAGCAAAAATAGAAGAAGAAGAAGATAAAAGTTACATTTTAAAAAAAGTGAAGTAAAATTTCAAAAGAGGATAAATAGAAGATTTATTTTTTTTGCAAGAGAATTTATTTAAAATAAGACCTTTGGAAAGATTTTGGAAAAAAAATTATTTATTTTGGCAAGATTTTTATTTTATTTTTGATAAGATTGAAAGAAAGAAGGTGAAGATTTTATAATTAAAAAGTAAAAACAGAAAATAAAAATAAAAAATAAAAACCACAAGTAAACGGACCCTAAGATAGTATAACTATTCATATGTCTTTACGATACACACGACATTTGAGGATAGAAAATCATACAATCAACATTGTAGTTCGTTGCTTGAGATTCAAAATTTTATATTTTAATTTATTTGTTTATTTTGGGGAAAACAAATTTATTTAAAAAAATAAGAAACTAAAAAACCATTTTTAATAAAATAAAAAACTAATTTACGTTGCACAGGACCTAAGATAGCACAGCAATACATAGGTTCTTACAATGCATACAACATTTGAAGATAAAAATCATACAATTAACATCATTGGTCATTGCGTGAAAAATTATATCACTTTTTAATATGAAATAAAACAAAGTGGTGATATAATCACTTAAAGGACACCAAATCTTAAGGATTTTTCTCTAAAGAAAAATATTTTTTAACTAGTATTTTAGGATAAATGTTTATTTTATATAGCTAAAATTTATAATAAATAAATATTTTTAAATATATAAATTATATTTTAGATTTATAATAAACAAATGATAATCTCACAATTTTTAACTTCTTTTTTATGCTCCTTCACGCTCTCTCTCGGTATTCTTCTGGGTGCCTCCCCAATTCTCTGTTCTCTCGTGTAAATGCGTGAGAGTTCCCTCTTGTAGTGGTCTCTTTTTTTTTTCGTCTTTTTCTCGCTTGTGCCCTTTTCTCTCTCCAGTATGAGTCTGCACTCTGCAGCACTGCTAATATGTTTTGTAGTAACGTGTTTCGATCTTGTCACGTAGTAAGGCATAGGCAGAAGAAGGGTGGTGCAAGGGGCATGGCCTGCTCTGCACCCAGATTGTTTGGAGAGAAAAAGCAATAGTCAGACACATGAACAAAATGAGTTTCCGTTTTACCAAATAAGTATTTTTCAGCCAGTATTTTCCCCTTTTTCTTTTATTATTTTTTGTTCCTTTTCATTTTTTATTTCTTTTTTTTCTGAATGTTGTAAATTAAAAGGTAATAAAATAAATGAAAATAAAAAAAAAACAGAAAAAAAATTAAAACCCAATATTGGGTGTTCACACCAAAAGATATGAAATCTCTTCAAAGGAAATATAGTGTTGGATTATGTTAGAAATATTAAATGTTAGATTATTGTTGTAAGTATTGTTTCAATGTGAAGACCATGGAAAATTTGTAGTAATTACTTTACATTGTATAGTTAAATCAAACCAAAAATTAAAATAATATATATGGTCCAACATATTTTTTAATCAAGCAAAATTTAAACAATTCACTTATCTAAACATTATACAACTCCATATCTAATTATATTATAAATTTGAATCTTTATTTTGAGCATAACGATGTATCTTTTATTTTACTATCTTCATTCTTTAACATATGATTTTACCATTATTTAGCACCTGTCATATTTTATAAATTTAAAATCTATTAATTATTTTCTTTTACAGCAAGACTTTTTATATTAATTTTTTTTCTTTTTTCATATCTTAATTTCATATTTTGATACGTTCTTTTACCATTATTTATCATTTATTGTTATATTTTAAAATTTAATATTATTAATTATTTTCAAATTTTCTTTTACATCAATAGGTTTTTATATTAATTTTTCTCTTAGATCTCAAATATTTATACTATCAATTTAAATTGTTTCAATATCAATTTATATTTCAATATATGACACCTTCTCAAAAGCATAAAGCACTCTTCCTATCAAGAAAAAAAGAAAAGAGGAAATGACAACAAACAAAGGGCAAGCATAGTCCAAACATGTAAATTCTACTTCTCTATCCATGACTTAACACAAATGAGCCTTTTAATCCATTCAAGCACTTCTTGACCAAAAGTCCTTCCCAGAGCCACTCCCGCAATAAGTCCACCCCCATATCCTCCAGTCAAATTCAACCACAAATCCTAAGACTTGATCATTATCTGAGGCAGAAGATAGGGCAAATGGTGACACTGCATCATCCTCACATTTCTTGACTAATTGATTCCCACACAGTCCTTGGTTACCCTCAAAGGATATGAGAACAAATAAGTTGCCTAACGTTTTTGTTTGTTAATAGTAAATGAAAGAACACAAGCACAATAAAGGTCAAGGCCATACCCTAGGCTTTAACAGGAAATAACTGCTCTGATACCACTAAATGTGACACCTGTTTACATTGAATATAACCCACACTAATTAAATAAATGTATTAGCTATTAAGTTTGAGTTGATAAAAATGCAAGTAAATTTTTTTCATTTTATTTTAGGTTTGGTTGTCTTTTTGAAACTTTTAAAGCAGAAAAATTGTAAGTAAAGTAGGATTTGGAAATGGTAAAAGAAGATAAGAAGATAAAATCTATATATGCATTATAGAGAAATACATCGTAGTTACATGTCATACATATAAACTGAAATACATAACATCAATGGAATACAACAAATTGAAATCATCTAGACACTACCTACCTTACTATATACAACAAAAGGGTCCTACATTAGAGCAATTTCTATATAACCTATCCTATCCCATATATAATCCAAAAGAAAGTAGAATTCCCAATCTTCATCTATCGGAGTAGTCTTTAGATCATCTGGTGTAGCATTGGGGCGTGATCATTGTGCATCACTGCCATCTTTGCGTATCCATCCATAAATGACATACATAGAGAAAAAGATATAGGGGTAAGGTGATTTTGTTCTAAAAATCACTTTCACATGAGTGGCAGAAGATCCTACCATAAAATATAGCTGATAATAAAAAAGGGAACCTAATATTTATACTAAGTTATACTAGACTACTCTCGACTCGGTATGGATCTATACTTTCCATTTGTGAGTTATAGTTCTCAACAGAATTAGAAAGTGACTAGGAGTACATATATCTCTTCTCATCATCATATGGTACAATTTTCATCATTATTGAGGAACAAAGCAACAACCCAGGACGTCCATTATCCATATAGAGGTATAGTCTCACACTAATCCTAGAATGTTGGGCAGTTGTTGGGTTATTAAACTTGGTCAGGCGAATATCCCGATTCATAGGCGCTACCTTGGCCATTAGGACCCTCATCGCTTAATAGCTTATCTCCAAGATCTCTACAAGTGGGTCCTTACCTTTCATTCCTTAGCTTATCAAACTGTGACTTCCCTAGCAGGATATCATGCCACTACATGTCTCTTGTTTTATATTACTCACTAACTTATCAATTTCTTATTTCTTAAATAGAGATTCTCCCTAGTCACATTTAACTTGACCACCACTACAATTTGTTCTAATATCTCTGCCTCGTATTGTAGAGACTTAATCCATATCATATAATTCAATTACAAAATAATTAAACAATTTATGAATCATACATTTAAAGAAAATAATTGTAATTCTAAAATTTAAATATCTAATTAAATCCTTAAAAATAAGCATTTTATAAAATTCCTACTTTTAATCTTAAAATTATTATTTCACTAAGGTTAAAGTTATAAGACCTATATTCTAATTTATAAATTTATTAACTTAAGTTTAGATTTTTACTAAGTAATCATAGCCTAAATTTCAATTATCAGATACAATTTGCTAATAAAAATTTGTAAAATTTCCTATTTTATCTTAATTGGGCCATGAGCCCATTTTTATTTCAAAAGAACTCTTAATTTGATTTGGGCATTGAGATCATAATCACTACTTAACTGTTTTATAAACTTTTATTATTATTAATTAAAAATTGTCATCATCTTCCTTCTTTTATTAAAAAAATCCGTGAGCCTAATAAAGGAAGTAAAATAATAAAATTTTCTTCTATTAGTCCTAATACAACCTAAACTCTTCTAGTTTATTAATGTTTACCAACATTTCAACAGCATAACAACTTAAAACTTTAAAAATTCATCAACATTTCAGTAGCATGACAACTTAGTAATCTTATCTTAAAATCAAGATTTAGCATTAATCAACATAACAATGTAAAGGAAATAAAACCTAAACTTATACATTAAAGAGTTTGGAGGAAAACCCTTCCTACCAACATGTAAGATGACTATAATTTAAAACTAACCACACTCCCCCCATTACCTCTCAAATAAGTGAAGATGAAGAGGAAAAATGAAGGAGAAAGTGGTTCCAAGCTCTAGCTAGCAATGAAGGGCTTCTAGAAGGTGGATTATGATGGAGCTTTGTGATGGAGAATTTTTGTAAAATGGAGATGTGGGAGAGAGGAGAATGGTTCAGCCAGCAAGGGAGAAGGGAGAGCTGTGAAGAAATTGATGTCCACTTGGTCCTATATATAGAAGAAGGGAAGGGTGAGGTGTCCATACATGACATCATCAAGATTATGTCGTAATTCCAATTTTAATTTCTTTTTGATTTATTTAGTTTAACATCTGAAAAATGAAGCGGTGAGTCAGCACTCTATAAGTTGGGACGTGGCATACTTAGGTGTCCCTAAGTCTCTAAGTTTTGTTTTCTTTATAGTTGAATTAATCAAAACCTATAAAATTACATAAACTTTAGTAAATTAGTTTTTAACATCAAATTAATGAATTGTAGTGTGATACTTGACACACACATTGTTTTTCATTAAAAATTAATTTCTAATAATTAAATTTAATTTTTATTAAATTTTTTGGTCATTTTACACAAAAACTTCAGAAAATTCTCAAAATTATATTTTAATACATATGGCATGATTTCAACCTTAAATTGACATTTTATTGTCAATTGAATTTTTTTCTCATGTCAATCCTTTATATTAAGAAATCAGGACATAATCATTATTTTCTCATTTCTCCAAGTTTCGACTCAGAAAAATTATTAAATATCTAGTTCTTGAAATTTTGAATACAATGATGGGAAACATAATTTTGAGATTCCTTCCTGATTTTTCAAAAATAAATTATTAAATATTAGAAAATAATTACAAAGCTAAAGTAAGGGTGTTACAAAATAAGCATCAACAATCAATTTAATTAGTTTATGAATTAATGAAAATTAAAAAAATTATGAATAATAAGAGAGAAAAAAATAACAAAGATTTAATTCAAGATATCAGGTATATGTGGGACTTCAAGATTTAATAATTATGCTTAATTGCATTGTATGCCACCCAAATTTTATCATTTTGTAGATTTTGCCACTGTGTTTTTTTCTCTCTCGCATTTTGCCACTATATTTTTTAAATCTCGCAAATTTTGCCTAATTATCAACTGTTTATTAAATAAAAATTCTCAAAATTGGACAAAATTCGCAAGATTTCAAAAATAAGGTGACAAAATGCGAGAAAAAAAAACACAGTGGTAAAATCTACAAAATAATAAAATTTGAATGGCACAAAGTGCAATTAAGTCTAATAATTATAAATGACTAAATAGATAGACATGACCTCATTATTTAATTCAATGGCTAAGATAGTACAATGTCTATTTGAAATCTTATCATAGTGAGACTTTCTTCACTATCATCCAATAGCTTTTTGTCCATTGTAAGTTCTTTTATCGTTTATATATGTTTGTTTACTTTAACACTTTAATTAGACCCATTATTGTGGCTAGAATCGCGGTGGAAAAATGGTAAAGTGTGTGTCTGGTTTCAATTTAAAAACGTACGTATTTCAAGATTTTCACCTCAAGTTGTTGCATAAGACGCAGAAGTTAGTAATTTTAGCTTTAATATGATCCATGTCAGTTTTGGGTAAACAGGAATCAAAACACATTGAAAAATAAAAATGAAATTTAATTTTATAATTATGTTTTGGAGTTGTCATCAAAGTCAATTAAATTGGGAAAAATTTAGAAAACTTTTTATAGAAAAAGTAGTATGTGAAAACCATGTTAGAATCGATTCAAGACTCAAATGTGCTTAGAGAAGGGTAAAAGCTTAATTCAACAACACTCTTGCTACATCCATAAAAAATGGTTGTCTTGTAATTAATTGTGCAATTATTAATAAATTATAAAATATTTATCTCAACCCTATATAAAATAAGATGTTAAATGAAACAAGGTAAATTATTACTAAAAAATAAAAAAAAATAAGATTTATTTTAGCTCATGGACAAGTTTTTTTTCTCTGACGCTTCTCTCATACAATAGAAAACTCAAAGTTATATCAATCTCTCTTTCTCTCTCTCTCTCTCTCTCTCTCTCTCTCTCTCTCTCTCTTTCTTTTTTAGGATAAGCAAAGTTATATCATTCTAAAGAAAACATTTGTGAGTTTAATAACAAAAAGTGAGTATGCAAGCATAAGATTACCAAATTGTCACACTTCAAATGTCCTAAACCAATTTATGTAATTAATTAACAGAGTATCACGCCTAGATTGACCTTGTTAGTATGAAATAAACTAATTGTAAACATATTTTATTTTAAAAAAATTGAAAGTATCAAATTATCACAATTCAAATATCCTAAATTAAATTAATAATAAAGTGTCACACCTAAATTAACCATTTTATTATAAATAAATAAATCAATCAAGATGCTATTTTTGGTTTTTTATTACTGGGGCCTGGAGTGATGAGAACCAGACAACAGAGACAATAAAGTCTTTGGCGGTGACAATGCCTTGAACCCTTGGTGCTGAAGGATGCATTCAAGGGAAGGAAATCAAAAATAGACTAGTAGAGGGAAATATTAAGTGAAAGGAGGCACAAAGTCCACAAAGTATTTTTCAATAAAAGCTGGAAGGAGCCTACTAAGTGAAATTGAGAAGTTTGAAGGTGATCACGGCATCAAATATCACCCTTCTTTCAAACTAAATAAATAGGTTTACAAATAATGAAAAAAAATATAAAGTGAAAAATACAAAAAAAGAAATTAAAAAAATCAGAAAAATAGAAATATAATCTTAAGCCGAGTTTGGATAGCATCAGAAGAAAGAGATTAAGCCACGTCAATACGTAGATCCTGGTAATAAGTTTATTCCATGGAAATATTTACTGTAAAAATCACAACATACAAATATTATGTTTAGTTTAGTTTCTCACTTTCTCTGTTTTGCATTGGTTTAGCCTTTTTGTTTTATTGTATTTTTGTTGCATGTCACTTGCTTGCTAAAATGTTAAATCCATAATACTGACAGTTTTGAGTGTAAGTGCATACGACTACCTTTGTTTCCAGTCACATGCTCTGACCTTGCCCTCATATGTGGGGCCTGTATCTTTTAAAAAAGTGTTATGGTTGTCCAGCAGATTTTTGTCAGAATATTTTTTGATTTGCTGCTCTTTTTTTTTTTTGTCAACTAAAAGTAATTTCATTAAAAAGAAAAGGGAAAATGAGCCATAGCACAAGAAATGATTTGCTCGTTCATGTCAATTGTTTCTGCTAGCTAGCATCATGGATGATAAAGTGCCCATCACACTCCCTACCTAAAGCTTGCGTTAACATTGATTTGATTGAACATTTCATTGCTTGTGATTTATGGCACTTCCATTTTTATGGCTGAATCAGTCTTGTAAATCAACTTCCTCGTTTTAGTGATGGTGCCTTCCATTTCATTTCCTATGCCTCTCTGTATTACGAGATTTAGCTGTTGGGTCTCTTCTAGTTTCTTTGATAATTATCGATATGTGTGGTTACTGAAAGATAGGCCTTATTTTGGTTTTGGGTTGTTGAAACAACGTGGTCTATGGTTTGCTTAAGTTTTATCAGGTTAGAAATTAAATAAATTAATTAAAAAAATAAAATTTTGAACCTCACACAACTAGTTACACGCTGATCGTATGGTTTTTCATCTTCAAATGTCGTGTGCATAGTAAATTGTCTTAATTCTTCAGCAATATGGATTCTTCTTTTAATAAATAAATAAATTTCTTTCACTTAATCTTATAAAAAATAAAATAAAAGTCATGCCAAAATAAATTGTCCTTTCTTAACAAGAAAATAATTTATGCATTGACGGTGCAAAAGATTTTTTATACCATTATCCAATCACGAATCATTGTATATAATAAGTATGTTGACTGTTACAATAATTATATTAAAAGTTATACCTATCATAATTTTTGATTGATTGACAATATAAAATCATTTTCATTGAGAATGTATAGAAAATTAAACTTGTTTTTAAAAATCTCACCAAAGGCCCTATATAAATAAATTTTCTTCTACAAAAACTCTTTCCAAATCCCTTTTTGTTGTAAAAAATATAGTTGCTTTTGTTAACCAAAAAAAATGATTTCCTTTTATTTTAATTATAAGGTGTAAAATTGATAAATTTTTCTAATTATGAAAAATCTTACAAAATTAACTTAAAAGGTAACCACTTTAGAGTGGATGTGTTAGGAGTGTTGTGAGATTTAGTTTTTACCCATCCTTTCGTGTAAATTGATTCCCGAACCTATCCTACTTTTGTAGACCACTTTTTAAAAGAATTTTTCAACTGTTTTTTCGAATTAAATAAATGTCGGTAACGACTTTATTTTATAAAATATTTTTCTCTGCTCTGTCTAGAATCCGGTCGTTACAATGATTTTTAGAAGATATTTAGAATTTATTTTCATAAGTTTCTCCATGAAGTTTATCAAAATAAGTTTGTTTTAACTTATTTAAATGAGTTGTAGAGTCAGATTTATGATAGGCTATTATGTGATAAGAGTTTATTTAATAAGTTCTTAATTACGATAATTATTTATTCAAACTCATACTAATATAGTATTTGTTTTAACTTATTTTGAGTTCTTTTTTCTATTTAAAAGAAAAGGCTGAGCGAAAAAGAAGTTTTAAAAATCTCTAAAATAAAGGCATTTGTTACGAAGAAAACTTTAAAAAGGATTTTAGGAAATTTAGTTTTAGGAGCTTTTAACTATTTTTCTCTTTTTTTAACTCTAAATCTCAAGATTATACGAAACACACTATTTAAGAAATTTTAACATAAAAGTAACTTTTAATTATAAAAACTAGATTTTAGAATGCACGGGTTTTGTGAAATTTCATATACATTAACACTAAAATTCAATTTTAGATTTATAAACTAATATAAAAAATCAATATTTTATTCTGAACACCTAATTTTATTCTGGTAATTGTAGCTTAAGATAAATAAATAAATAAAATAAAATAGTAATAATAATTGGATTAAGTATGTTTATCTTTTATTCTTGTTGGGCTAGAGGTATCCTAGTCCGTAACTAACTAAATATTAAATTTCTTGTTGAATTAAAAGTTTTAAGCCCATGATATGGGCTTCGCCCAAGATGCTAGCCCCACAATTCGGGCCTAAATTGGTTGCGTTTTATCTTATTTTTTTAAGGATAAGTTGTTTAGACGGGTGGGTAGATAAATAATAATAATAATAATAATATAAGAATAGTAATAAGAACTGATAGGAAGTACGATAATAAAAGTTTGCTAATTCATTGGATATGAGTGATTAGTACTCGTTTTATAAAAAATAAATAGTTTTTTTATCGTTTTATTTTCATTCTTTTTCATCTCATTAGGATTAATGGCGAAATTAAACGCATTAACAAATAGGACTTAACGTTTCTTCTATTTTGGGGCCAATAAAACTAGTTTAGAATTTAATTCTTAAATTAAAATTAAAAACCTTTAAGATAATAAAATTCTTCCAAATTCTAGCATAATAAATTAAATATAGATTTAGTGATTTTTCATGTTAGGTCTAGGACCCACTTGAATATCACAAAATCTTATGTAAAGCTTAAGATTAATCAATAAATTCATTTCTTTTTGAGTAACAATAAAAACAAAATATATAGATTTAGTGACTTTTCATGTTGGGTCTAGGACTCACTTGAATATTACAAAGATCTTATCTAAAGCTTAGGATTGCTTAGTAAATTGTCAATTCTTTCTTTTTCTTTTAAAAATAAAGATGTAGATTTAGTGATTATTCATGTTAGGTCTAGGATCCATTTGAATATCACAAAAAGCTTTATCTAAGTTTAAGTTTAATTAATAATTCGTTAATTGATATATATTTTTTGATAAAAATAAAAATGTAGACTTAGTTTTCTTTATGTTGGGTCTAGGACCCACTTGAATATTACAAAATTTTCTACAACTATGTTCTGCAAGAGTATTTTATATCTGTTGGGCCATTTATCGTTGTGGATAATACTCTATAATATTTAATATCTTACTAATCTTTATAAAATGGTAATAATAATAAACAAAAAATACAACCAAAAATATAACTAAAAAATATAAACCCATAAAGCAATTTTCTACCCAAAGAACTACGTGAGTCTGATTTCCTCATTGGATCGGAGGATACGTAGGAGCAAGGATCAATTCCTGTCGATCTCAAAAACAATAAAAATAAAATAGTAGTAATAACAATCTTTTTTTATAAATTTCAAATGGAAATAAATAATAAAAAATATAGGATTAATAATTTTATAAGCAAGAGGATAAGACAACTAACATTTTCACACATGAAGTTAAAGGGTAACTGTTTTTATAACGGACGTCGTAGGGTGCTAACACCTTCCCTATGCGTAATTGACTTCTGAATCCAATCTTTGGTTCAAGATCATTTTTTGGGTTTTCCATGTTTTCCCTTAATAAACTATGGTGGTGACTCCTCTGTTTTTAATTCATTTTTTGTTGACCCGTCGTGACCCTGGTTGCGACATTTATCAGTTCACAATATTGCAAAAGTCAAAATTTTCTAGCCATCAATTTTTTTTTACTTTGTATCATTTTAATTGACATATAAAATTGAGTAAATATTATTTTTAGATTTTATTCAAATTAAATTTATGTTTAATATTAACAATATATTATTATTATGATAATTGACTATTTTGAATTAAAACAATCATTGTTATTATTGTTGTTGTTGTTATTACAAGAACATCTATATTTAATATCATAATAAGTCATTATGATTTTTAATTAAAATTAATTTCATATTTGGCTATTACAATCATGAAGAAACTATATTTGTTATTGTTATTATGATAATTGACAATTTTGAATATAAAAAAATTGTATGTATCTATATTTATCATATTTAACTTCAGTTATAAAAACAATTTTGCAAAAAAAAAAAATTATCAAATTAAGATATTGCAAAAGTCAAAATTGGTAGGTCATATATAAAATATGTTTAATATCAACCAGTACTATAGCTAGATTGATTTTTCTTTGTATTTTTTCGATTGACATATAAAATTAAGTCACTAATTTTTTATATTTTATTTAAATTAAATTTATGATTGGTGTTAACAATGCAACAAAATAGTGTGAAATGAATTAAAATTCATGCAAATTGAGTTGAGTTTATGTAAACCTTTACTACGATAATATGAAAATATTAGTTGTTCATATTATTCAGGTTTTGTAAAGAGTTTGGTTATGTAAAAGTATTCACTAATTGAACAATGTATTTGGTTGCACAAGCATAAACATGTTTATCACTAACAATTTAATTGAACAAAGATTAAAAGTTGGTATAAATTTAATCTTTTTTTTTTTCATATATCTAGAACTTTCAAAAACTCAATCTTTTGCTCCTTATTACATAATTCTTAACATGTTTTTCACTAACAATTAATTGAACAAAGATTAAAAGTTGGTATAAATTTAATCTTTTGTTTTCATATATCTAGAACTTCCAAAAACTCATAACTCATTCTTTTGCTCCTTATTACATAATTTTTCTTTATTCAATTGTAACCTGAAAAAGGTTTGTAACAAAAATAAAGGTTACATTTCATATTTAAATTGAGCAAAAGAGCAATGAATCAACACCAAGAAAATAACTTTAAATTGTTAGAAAAAAAATGTTGATAAATGGAATAAAGTTGTGCAATGATATAAGCCTCGAGTCATTGCTACAAGAAGAGAACTAACATGAAAAAAGAAATCAAATCTAATTTTGTATTTTGTTATTACTCCCTAAATATAAAAATGAATAAAAAATTATACTGCACACCTTGGAGTTTATGTATAGGCCTTTTCAATGTAGACACCAAAAAAAAATCTATTCTTAAAATAAAAGGGTTTAGGAAGGGTCAACCTTATTGCAATTTGGTATGAGTTCTTGTAACGTACACATTTTCTCATTAATATTGTCTTTTCATCCCTGTATAAATATGTAACACCCCTGCTTTTAATTCTGGAGAACTTGATCGGAATCTCAAGAATCTGACTACACAGTTGCGTTCAAATTGATAAATGTTACTCAATTTAGATTTTTAAAAATATTTTCAAACTGGGCCTAGAAATGTTAAAATGACCATTTTGCTCAAAAAAAGCCAAATATTGGAATAAATTAATAAAATAGCTAAAAATATTTAAAATTTATTTTAAAGCCATTAATATGATTATAATAGCTCATGAAAATTTTGAGAATTTTCTGAAAATTTTCTAAGAAAATTTTGTGAAAAGACTAAAATGCCCCTAGTTAACTACGGATGCTAACCAGAGACTTTTTGACCTCAAAATATTTTGAAAAATTTATACTAAGTATATTTTAATTATAGAAATATTATTTTGAGGGAAAAATAATTAAAAATTTGAAAATCATAATTATTTAGCAAAAACTTAATTTATTAGTTAATTGATTAGTTTTTTTTAAAAATAATTACTATAATTAACATATAAATGAAAAAAATTCTAAAAAAATTGTGAGACTCCCAAAGATATAGCCTTTCACGTGGTATGGCTAGTTTGGCCCAAATCCACACCAAAAGCCCACTCCAATTTCCCCACAATAAACTAATTTTAATTATTTTTAATATTTAATAATTATATAAAATAAAGAAAATAAATTTTTGACCCCTTGGCTACAATTCCACATCCAGCCATGGTGGGAGCACACCAAAACTGACTTGATCATGGTAAAGGCCCACCAAAGTTGATTTTTTAGTAATTAAGTGCAAAAATTTAATTCTAAATTAAATTATTTTTGTACTATAAATACCCCATCACCCCACCCCATTTTCTTCACCACTTTCCTTCACAACAATTCTCCCTCTTTGTCTTGGTTTAGATCTAAGATCTTCCTCCTCCTTCAATAGCCAAACTCTTGCAAAATTCTCCCACCATAAATTCACCATTAAACCTAAGCTTACTTAGCTTCATACCTTGGACTCTTCTTCTATCCTCAAGCTCCACCAGCACCACCCACTTTGTCATTATTTGAGGTAAGGGGGGAGTGGGGTTAAGCTTCTATTTTCATTTCTTAATGGGGTATTGTTGTTGGATTGGCCCCCAATCCTTTTTATTTTAAATTAATTTTTTATATACTTGTCATCAAAGATGGGTATGGATCCATACGTCGGTAAAAGTCTGTGATTAAGTTATAATAATATAGGTTAAGCCCTAGGATTCCCTATGTCTATTTGTTTAATAATTATGTGATTATGTTTTAAACTTGTTAAGAAAATGAATGAGGCTTTGCAAAACCTCACTCCTTTTTTTTGTAGTTCGAATAGATGCGGCCGTTCCATGACATTCAGAAGACTTGCTATGAGAACCATTGAAGATGTAGCTGACTCGTAGACCTTAGGATATTTGGGGGGGGGGGGGGGGCGTATAGTGTAGATATACACTACTCTGACATAGGTCATTTTGTTGTATATACATGGGTAGGTAACTAGGATGATTTCTGATGTATTTCTTTCGTTTGTATTGCCTAGATGACTGTACTTTAATCATGTACCCAAATTCGACGCATACATATAAAGATAACGCATACAAAATAAAGATGGTTCTTTATATAATATTTTTGTAATTTTTTAAAGGTTTGCAATAAGTGAACATGGGAAAGTTTTAGTCAAATTGACATTATTACTTAACCTTTTAATCAGCCGTAAAGATAATTCCCTAAAATTAGTGGGTGTTACAAAATAAATCTCAAAAATTGTTACAACTTTTGCAACAAATAAGGACAATGACACTAATAATAACAAAACAATTAAAGCAAGCCTTACAAATTTTTTATGTAAAAAAAAAGGATCTAATGAAAAAAAACTTAGGGAATCTTAAACAACCCAAGAAAAGACAATTGGAAAAATAAATAGAAAAGAGATGAGCTATTCACCCAAGAAAGCAATCTCAAACAACATTACAAAAACCCTCAATGAAATCAAGAATAAAAAAACAAAACAAACTGATGTATATAGAACACAAACCACAATTGCAATTGAAAGAAAAAGCAACTCACCAGCAGAATAGCAATTAAGTAATACAACATTTTGACAAATGCAATTAAAAGAAGAAGAGAATAGGAAGAAAGGTAAGAAGACGACATAAATAACAAAATTACTTTAAATCAAAATTAGCAAAAATCATTTACCTGTGTCCCCCAAGTCCTGTTAAGGCTTATGTGCTAATGAAAGGAAGAAATGGAGGATGAGAGCTTTCACCTTTTATTTTGGAGACCAAACGTAATAGAAAAGGTTTTTATTAATAAGGAAAATAGTGCATAGTCTAAAAGTCACAATATAATTGCTATTCATATTAGGTTATAATAGAGAGACTTTAATTAGAAATGGAAAATGGTGCATTGATATTTATTTTCAAAAATAAAAAAATGGTGCGATGGAATGGAAAGTGCAAAAGGTGTAGGAAAAAGGTGTATTTACCTCACAATTTAATGGTTTTAATTGTATTAGTGTACATAATTACATTGGAATATTTAGAAAATTCATTATTTTAATTTAGAATATTTCAAGAATATGCATGATTACATTGAAATGTTCAAAAAATTATTGACAAATATTTTTTATTTTTAAACTTCATTATAAATAAATAAATTTGAGCATAAGTATTAATATAATATTTAATGATATTATTATAATATTTATATATCTATATTTTTCTATCATTTTTTTTGTTTTAAAATATTTATTATTAACTTACAATTATAAAAAATGTATCATAAATATTATTAATATAAACATTTTAATTCTTTATTACATATAATTAAATCTATTAAATTTGATTAGATCTGATCAACAGATATGTAAAGTTCAAGACTTCATTGTACGACTATACAATCTTCAAGTCTCCTTTTTAAAATTATCATATATATATATATAGATTTTGATGAAAAGTCATACATTTATTAAATTTATATTTTAATTATTAAATTTAATAAATATGTTATATTTAATAAATACAATATTTAATACTATTTAAATAAAATATTTATTTATATATTTATAAAAATACCACATTAAAACATTAAGTGTCACATTAATACCTATGTAATAAATATCATTAATGTAAACAATGAAATTCTTTATTAATTAACATTAATTTTGTTAAATTTTATTAGATCTAATGGCTATTATAAAGTTTAAGTTTGCATCAACGGCTTATATAAGTTCAAGTCTCCTTACTATATATATACAAGATATAGACATAGATTATAAAATTGCCACACATTTTAACCTTAAATTTAAAGTTAGTATTTTCAATTTTCAGTTTAACGTAATTTTTAAACTCAAAAGAAGTCATATATACTAAACACCACTTACGTATCTTTCCAAGTCAATGCCATGAATTAAAATCATTAAAATAGCAGCATTTTATTTTTAGAGCAATAGATAACGAATTTAAAAAATTATATAAGAGTTAATAAAAGTATTGGGTAAGTAAAGAACAAAATTAGTGGAGAAAGTAGAGATAAGTAAAGAATTATATATCAACTCTTATATTATAAATTTGATTCTTTATCTCGAACATGTGGATGCGTCTTTTATTTTATTATCTTCATTCTGTTGACATATGATTTTACCATTATTTAGCATCATAATGTATAAATTTTAAAATTATTAAATAATTTCAATTTTTCTTTTACAACAAGACTTTTATATTAACTCTTTTTTGTTTCAAAATTTAATTTCTTATTTTGATACGGGCCTTTACCATTATTTAACATTTATTGTTATAATTTAAAATTATTGATTATTTTCAAATTTTCCTTTACATTAAGAGGTTTTTATATTAATTTTTGTCTTAAATCTCAAATATTTATATCATCAAATAAATTTGTTTCAATTTTTTAAGAAAAAATTATTCTTTTTCCATTAAACATATTATATTTTCAACTTTTATATTTATTTAAGTTAATTATATGTATTTATCTTATATTTTTAAAATATGTTATTTTACATTTTCAAATTTAATTAAACTATATAACGTAGAGAAACTTACTAGCTATTTTACATGCATGACAAGGAGGATTCAGATTCTCCCATAGTACGAGAAATAATCCAAACCCATTTATTTCAATATATGACACCAGCTGAAAAGCATAAAACACTCTTGCCAAAAAAAAAAAAAAAAAAAAGGAGGAAATGACAACAAACGAGAGGAAACATAGTCCGCACTTGTAAATTGTAGAGCACCCAAAAAAAAAAAAAAAACTTGTAAATTCCACTTTCCTTTTATGACTCAACTCAAATGAGCCTTTTAAGCCATTCAAGCACTACTTGACCGAAAGTCCTTCCCAACGCCACTCCCGCAATAAGTCCACCCCCATACCCAATCAGAACCACTTTCCAGTCAAATTCAACCAAAAATCCTAACTCTTGATCATCATCAGAGGCTGAAGGTGGAGCAAATGGTGACACTGCATTATCATCTTCACATTTCTTGAATAATTGAATCCCGCACAGTCCTTCGTTACCCTCAAATGAACTCCCTTGGAATGTACCAAACTGCTTATTTTGTGGTATAGGACCTGAAAGGTTGTTAAAGGACACATTAAAGTATTCCAGAAAGGTTAGTTCTTCCAATTGTTGGGGAATCTTCCGTGATAAACTGTTGAGAGAAATGTCCAATGCTTCAAGGTTAAAAAGCTTCCCTAAGGAAGAAGGAATGCTGCCACCAAGCATGTTGTTGGACAGGTTGAGCAAAACAAGGCCTGTTAAGTCTCCCATAACATCTGGAATCTCTCCACAGAATTTATTACTTGAAAGATCAATGGCTATCAAGTTGTAAAACTCTTGGAGATTTTTATAAACCAAGACCGTTCCTTTGTTACACATTGTAAATGAATAGCCATAACCATCATTCAACGAACTGAACCTTCCCACCAAAAACTTATTCGCGGGATAATAAATTGACTCATACTTTAATTGACTCTTGTTGGAAACTTTCATGGATTTCCAATTTTGGATTGTTTTTGAAGGCAAACTTCCAGAGAACTGATTGCGAGAAAGATCAATGATGTGCAGTTTGGGAAATGTGCATGTTGTAGGGCACCTTATAGATCCATACAAATGATTATCACTTAAAGCAACAACTTTCAGCTCCGGAAGAGTTCCCAGCCAACAGGGAAATGAATCATTAATTTGGTTATGGCTGACATCAATAAACTCTAGCATTCTACAGTTGACCAGTGCTCTTGGCAATTGACCCTGCAGATTGTTATTGCTTAAATCTATCATTCTCAGAGCACTTGTTATCATATATGTTTGAGGAATGTGGCCAAACAATTTGTTTCCTTTTAGCACCAAAGTTTGCAGAGATTGGCTAGAACTTCCCAAACATGAATGAACCATGCCGCTTAAGTTGTTAAATGATAAATCAAGATGCACAAGAGATTTCAAATTGCATATCAGTGGGGATATTTTTCCTATCAATGAGTTGTGGGAAACAATTAAGGCCTGAAGACTTGTTTTTTCCCACATCCAACTGGGGAATGAGTTAACATTATTGAATGGCAAGTAAATAGATGACAGCTCAGCCAAGTCCCGGAGAAAATGTGGAAACTCATTCAAATTGCATGAACCCAAACCTAACCCTTGAATTTGAGATAGGCTTGCATTGGATGGATTTTTTCTACTAATTAACGACAATTTATTGAAACATAATCCAACCAAAACTAGCTTTTTGAGCATCAGAAACTTGTCAAGCTCTAATTCTCCCTCCAACAGATTATGCATCACACAAAGAAATTCTAGGTTCTCAAGTTTGAAGAGAGAGTTTGGAATTTCACCCTGAAGATTATTTCCGTCAAAATCCATGTAAGCTAAATTAGTTAGGTTCATTATCCAAGATGGAATTTGTCCACTTAAATTGGTGTAAGATAGGGATAATACTGTTAGCTGGGTGAGATTTGCAAAACATAATGGAATCTTGCTGCCAATATTTACAAAGTCTAAGCGCAAATCATTTATTCCAGACAGCTTACATATCCATGAGATGGTGTCAGTAGTAAATTCATTAAAACCAACTCTCAGGCTGCGTAATTTGGTAAGATTTACCAAGAATGAAGAAAGATGGCCCTTGAATTTGTTGTGTCTAATATCCAAAAACGTAAGCTGGGAGAGTGTTCCAAATGGAGAAGGAATAGACCCCGAAAAATTGCATTGAGAAATTGATAACTGATTCAAAGACTTAAGATTTCCAATGGATGCAGGTAGTGTACCATAGAAACTTGTGTCAGAGAGTTGTAACGTGGTAATTTGTGCACTTGAATGAAAATCAGGAAATTTACCAGTGAGGTTTTGGTTATTTCCCAAATTCAGATATTTCAACTTTGGAAGATGGAACATTCCTGCTGGGAATTCCCCATATAGTTCACAACAGTAAAGAGAGAGTCGTTGCAAAGATGTAAGATTTGTGAAAATATCAGGTACAGATGAGGAAATGGTGACAAAACTGAGACAAAGAATTTCAAGATTAGTTGAGTTTTGAATTAAGCTTCTTAGAGTGGATATTTTTAAACTCAAAAGATTGACTTCATCTAGAGAACTGTAAAGTGTCCTACATAGATCAAGAGACAGTAACTTGGACAAATGTGAGACTTGTTGTGGGATTTCACCAAAAAAATTGGCTTCAGAAAGGTTCAGATACCTTAACTGTGAAAGCTCCCCAATCCTAGATGGGATTTGAGAGTAATTGAAGTGATTATCAGCAAGATCAAGCCTTTGAAGGTGTTTGAGGTGAAAGAGGCTGCTATTAGCATCCATTGTACCATAGATTTGGCTGCTACTAAGATCAATGCTAATGACATGACCTGTGCGCTCATCACATTCAATGCCATCCCATGAGCAGCAATCGGTGGTTGCATTCCAAGATGCTATTTTAGGATAACTGAATAGATTATAAGAAGCAGACTTACTAATAACAAACCTTTCCTTAAATTGCAACAAGGCATAGCCTTCATCTTCATGGCATCTTGTAGGAGGAACGGAAAGAAGACAATTAGTAATTGTGAATGAAAACAGTGAATAAAGCAATAGAAATTGTATTGACAGAGCAAAAGACCACCAAATCCTCATTATATCTTTCATTAATTTTTAAGCTGAAATATTCACATATAAAGCGAGATGCACTAAGTGGTTTTTATACTCAATTAATGAACTATTTATGCAAAAAATATCTCATCACATGCATTGAACTTTATTAGAAATGAAAATATTTAGTTATGAAAATGATAATGAGGGATAGTGTCGTGCATCTTGGGTAAGAACTACAGGTGCCAGTCTATTTCCATTGTTTGCCTTAATCATGAAGCTAACTTGATCACCTCCAACCCAAAAACCTTTCCCGTTAAATTCATGTTTCCGATGTGTTTATACCCACTTGGCTTTTACTTTAGACTCTGCAATTTTGTGTTGCCCTTACTTCATTTTATCCTTCCTCTTATATAATTTCAAGCATGCATTTTACAGAGTAATACGTAAAATTAGAGTTCGAAATAACCATCGGCGATCAATTAAATTAGTCCCTGAATTAATCAGATTTAAAAAAGTTATTATGAATAATAAGACAGAAAAGCATAACAAAGATTGTTTCAAAAAGGTAAAATGATGACAAGTCTACTAAAATATTGACGTGATAAAATTGTGCTATTAACTGTTGATTAAGTAACTTACATGTGTAACGTATATGTGGTGCTTCAGAATTTATATATTATAAATGAATAAATAGATAGATATGATCTTTTATTTAGTTTTATAGCTAAAATGGTACAAGCTCTATTTGAAGCCTGATCTGATGTGAGACTTTCTTTACTATCATCCAATAATTTTTTTGTCTACTCTAAGTTTTTGGTTCGTTTTTATGTCTATTTACTTGTCTCTAAAACTTTAATTAGACCCTGATACTGCGACTAGAATTCGGTGAAAAATGAAAAAAAAAACATTAAATTTATTTTTATAATTGCATTTTGAAGTTATGATCAAATTTTATTATATTAGAAAAAAGTATGAAAACCCTTTTATATATAAAAAAAAAATTGTCTACAAAAACTAAGTTAAATTTGAGAGTCAATTAGGCATAAGAAATAAAAAAGGGTAAAAACTTAATCCTACAACTACATCCATCAAAAACGTTTACCTTGTAATTAATTGTGCAATGATTGTTACTTTTTAAAATATTTGTCTTAACCCTAGGTAAAATAAGATATGAAAGGAAACAAGGTAAATTATTACAAAAAAATTTAAAAGAATTTGAAATTTATTTTAGGCCAATGGGAGATTTTACTGCTTCGATGTATACTTCCAAGTTTAAAGCTATATCATTCTTAAGAAAGCATTTGAGTTAATTAAAAAAGAGAGTATGCAAGTTGAGGATCACCAAGTTGTCACAACTCAAATGTATTAAACCAAATTATGCAATTAATAAGGCATCACACCAGAATTAATTTTTTAGCATGAATTAAACTTATTGTACACATTTTATTTTAAAAAATTAAAATTATCAAATTATCACAACTCAAATATCCTAAATTAAATTACAATTAATAAAATGTCACAGCTAAATTAACCATTGTATTGTAAATGTATAAATAAATAATATCAAGCTGCTACTTTTAGTTTTCTATAGCTGGGGCCTGGGGTATTGAAAACCAGACAGACAGTGACTCCTTGGTGGAAAAACAGAGCGACAAAGCCTTTGGACATGACATTCAACAATTCCTTGGACCCTTGGTGCTGGATAATTGGTACAAGCGAAGAAAATCAAGTATAGAGAATATTAAGCAAAAAGGGGGCACAAAGTCCACAAAGTATTTTACAATAAAAACTGGAAGGGGCCTGCAAAGTCCACAAATTATTTTCATATTAAAAAATTAAGTTAAGCTCACAAGTTTGGAGGTGAAAATGGCATCACGGTATCACCCCTCTTTTAAACTATATAAATAGGTTTACAAAAAATTTAAAAGCTTCCCTAAGGAAGAAGGAATGCTGCCACCAAGCATGCTGTTTATACTCAATTAATGAACTGTATATGCAAAAAATATCTCATCACATGCATTGACCTTTATTAAAAATGAAAATGTTTATTTCTGTAAATAATAATAAGAAACACCGTCGTGCGTTTTGGGTAAGAAAACTATGGGTGGCGGTCTATTTCCGTTGTTTGCCTTAATCGTTAAGCTAACTTGATCACCTCCAATCCAAAAATGTTTTCCCGTGAAATTCAAGTTTTTCTGATGTGTTTGTTTACTCCCATTTCGGTTTTGTATTAGGCTCTGCAACTTTGAGTCGTCCTTACTTTATTTTATCCTTTATCCGTGCTCCTATATAATTTCAAGCATGCATTTTACAAAGTAATACATCAATTTAATACTCGAAATAAGCATCAGCGAACAATTTAATTAGTTCCTGAATTAATGAAAATTAAAAAAAAATTATTATGAATAATAAGAGAGAAAAGAATAACAAAGATTTTTTTTAAAGTCTCAAACGTGATAAAATTGTATAGTTAAATGTGATTAATTCACTTACATATAACGTATATTTTGGGACTTCAAAATTTAATAATTATAAATGAATAAACAGCTAAATATGACCTCTTTATTTAATTCAATGGCTAGGATGGTATTTGAGCTCTTTTCATTTTTTTTATTTTTTATTTTTGGGTGCGCATTTGAAGTCTTTTCATAATGAGACTTTCTTCACTATCATCCAATAACATTTGTCCATTGTAAGTTTTTTTTATTGTTTATATGTTTGTTTTACTTCAACATTTTAATTAGAGACACTATTGTGGCTAGAATCGCTGTGGAAAAAATGGTAAAAATAAAAAATGAAATTGAATTTTATAATTGTGTTTTGGTGTTGTCATCAAAATCTATTAAATTGGAAAAAATTTAGAAAACTTTTTATAGCAAAATAGTCTGTGAAAACCAAGTTAGAATCGATTCAAGACTCAGATGTGCTTAGAGAAGTGCTTAGAGAAGGGTAAAAATTCAATCCAATAGCACTCTTACTACATCCATAAAAAATGGTTGTCTGGTAATTAATTGTGCAATTATTAATAAATTTTAAAATATTTGTCTTAACTCTTAATCCTATATAAAATAAGATATTAAATGAAACAAGGTAAATTATTACTAAAATAAAATAAAAATTGAAATTTGTTTTAGCCCGTCAAAAAGTTATTTTTGCTCTGACGTATCCCTTGTGCAATAGAAAACTAAAAGTTATATCATTCTTAGGAAAACATTTATGAGTTTAATAAAAAAAATTAAAAAAAAAAAGCAGGTATGCAGGCATAAGATTACCAAATTGTCACAATTCAAATGTCCTAAACTAAATTATGCAATTAATAAAGTATCACACCTAGATTGACCCTTTTAGTATGAAATAAACTAATTGTAAACATATTTTATTTTTAAAAATTGAAAGTATCAAATTATCACAATTCAAATATACTGAATTAAATTAATAAGAAAGTGTCACACCTAAATTAACCATTTTATGATAAAAAATAAATAAATAATATCAAGAGGCTAGTTTTAGTTTTTCATTATATTACTGGGGCCTGCAGTGATGGGGGGAACCAGGCAACGACTCTCCTTCGGGAAAAAAGAGAGAACAAAGTCTTTGACGGTGACTGTGCCTTGAACCCGTGGTGCTGAAGGATGCATTCAAGGGAAGGAAATCAAAAATAGACTAATAGAGGGAAATAATAAGTGAAAGGAGGCACAAAGTCCACAAAGTATTTTTCAATAACAGCTGGAAGGGGCCTACAAATTTCACAAATTATTTTTATATTGCAAAATTAAGTGAAATTGATAAGTTTGGAGGTAACCACGGCATCAAATATCACCCCTCTTTCAAACTAAATAAATACGTTTACAGAAAATCATAAAAAATATAAAGTGAAAAATACAAAAAAAAATAAAAAAATAAAAAAAAATAGCAATATAATCTTAAGCCAAGTTTGGGTAGCAACAGAAGAAAGAGATTAGGCCACGTCAACACGTAGATCCAGGTAATAAGTTAATTCCATGGAAATATTTACCGTAAAAATCAAAACATACAAATGTCATGTTTAGTTTAGTTTCTCACTTTCTCTGTCTTGCATTAGTTTAGCTTTTTTGTTTTATTTTATTTTTGTTGCATGTCACTTGCTTGATAAAATGTTAAATCCATTATGCTGACGGTTTTGAGTGTATGTGCATACGACTTCCTTTGTTTCCAGTCACTTGCTCTGACCTTGTCCTCCATATATGCGGCCTGGATCTTTTAAAAAGAGTGTTATGGTTGTTCCGCAGATGTTTGACGGAATACTTTTTTGTCTTCGTGAGTGATTGACTTGTCTGAACTCTGAGCCTTTACACGTTGTGTCAATAGAAATATACAGTGAAAAGTAAATTTGTTGTGGCTATCACTGTTAATCACATGATATGCTTTCGTTCCCAAATGTGCAAGATATACTTGTTAATACATCGGGGAGCATTGGTTACCATATATGTTCTGATTTCCCGATTTTGAATATTGGCATCGTGTGCTTTTTGCCTCATAGCACTGAATCTTGACCATAGACTGCTCCTATTGTGCCTTGTTCTTCTTTTGATATGTACATGTGCTCCTTTCGATTGGTTTGCAGGTTTCATTTATTTCACTTTTTATATTTGTGAATAACAAGTTGTGGCAAGTGGTATGTTAGTAGGTGGGTTTTCTGAGTTTGTTGAGGTATAGGATACGTTAGTTAACTGGTTCACATGATTATTCTCTGCCTTGAGCTTGTTTGGTCACTGATAAGCATAATGAATGAAGGTTTTGTAAAATGGAGCTTGTTTATTCTTGATTTCTTTTATCCTTAGCATTGCGATGGGTATGATATCTCCAGTCTGCCAGCCATTGAATGATTAATATTATGTAATTCAAATGTGTGATCTATTATCTCCATATTTGATTTGCTGCTTTTTTTTTTTTTTTCTTTTATCAACTAAAAGTAATTTCATTAAAAAGAAAAGGGAAAACGAGCCATAGCACAAGAAATGATTTGCTGCTTCATGTCAATTGTTTCTGATAGCTAGCATCATGGATGATAAAGTGCCTATCACACTCGCTACCCAAAGCTTCCGTTAACATTGATTTGATTGAACATTTCATTGCTCGTGATTTATGGCACTTCCATTTTTATGGCTGAATCAGTCTTGTAAATCAACTTCCTCGTTTTAGTGATGGTGCCTTCCATTTCATTTCCAATGCCTCTCTGTATTACGAGATTTAGCTGTCGGGTCTCTTTTAGTTTCTTTGATAATTATCGATATGTGTGGTTACTGAAAGATAGGCCTTATTTTGGTTTTGGGCTGTTGAAACAATGTGGTCTATGGTTTGCTTAAGTGTCATCGGGTTAGAAATTAAAAAATAAAATTTTGAACCTCACACAACTAGTTACACGCTAATCATATGGGTTTTCATCTTCCAAGTGTTGTGTACATAGTAAAATCTTACATGTTGTTACATTGTCTTAATTCTTCGTCAGCAATATGGATTCTTCTTTTAATAAATAAATAAAGACTTAAATACATTTCTTGTCCCAGCAATTTAGCACTTTTTTTATTTTAGTCCTTACAAAAAAAAAATTAGCTTTAGTCCTTAGAAATTTCAACTCGTTTGATTTTGGTCCTTGTCGTCAATCTCCATTACAAAAAAAAAATGACATGGCTAATGGAATGATGACATCATCATGTCACATTAGCAAGGGTGTCACATTATCAATAATTTATAAAAACAAAAAAAAATTGCAGGGGTTAAAACCTAAGCAAGACATATTTGTAGAGACGAAGAAGATATTTAAGTCTTAACTTAAATATTAAAAACAAAATAAAGGCTTAAATATTAAAACATTCTTCCTCTTTATTTTCATGTACTTAATACTCTGACTCAGTCACTATCCATCAAACTTGGGAAGCGGTGAAAAGGACGCAGATGTTATATGACTCGCTACCTATGTTGGTGTCAATCTAGGAGAAGTAAGCCATGGCAGCAGCAATGAGGAGAAGCTGTCGTGGAATTTCGTTGAGGATTTATTCTTTTTTCGAATAGAGTTATGTGAGGTTGAAGGAAAATAAGAGGGGAGTATTTCTTAACCAACAAGTTTTGGGAGGAAAGGATGAAGCTTGGAGGAGGAGAGGAGAGGGAGAGCGGAGAACGGAGAAAATTAACATTTAAACCTTTATTTTATTTTAATATTTATTTAAAGACTTAAATATTGCTTTTGTCCTTGCAAATATATCAATTTTTGGTTTTAGTCATTGTAATTTATTTTTGTTTTGTTTTAGTCCTTGTAAATGATTATTGACGTGGCACCCTTGCTGACTTGGCATGATGATGTCATTATGATGTGATCAAGGTGATGATATGGCATGATGATGTCATCAAGCCCGTTAACCACGTCATCTTTTTGTAATGAAAACTGATGATAGGAACCAAAAACAAATGGGTTGAAATTTCTAAGGGCTAAACATAAAAACAAATTTGCAAACTAAAAACAAAAAAGCGCTAAATTGTAGGAACAAGAAATATATTTAAGCCATAAATAAATTTCTTTCTTTTAATCCCATAAAAAATAAATAAAAGTCATGCCAAAATAAATTGTCTTTTCTTAAAGAGAAAATAGTCTATGCATTGGCAA
This sequence comes from Spatholobus suberectus, assembly GCA_004329165.1. Lineage (NCBI taxonomy): Eukaryota > Viridiplantae > Streptophyta > Magnoliopsida > Fabales > Fabaceae > Spatholobus > Spatholobus suberectus. The sequence continues at coordinate 12,013,837 of CM014731.1, read as the reverse complement.
TGTAAAAGATTTTTATACTATCATCCAATCACAAATCATCATATATGATAAGTTTATTGACTTTTATAATAAATATCTTAAAAGTCATACCTACGATGATTTTTGATTAGTTGACAATATAAAAATATTTTTACTGATAATGTATAGAAAATTAAACTTGTTTTTGAAAATCTCACCAAAGGCCCTATACAAATAAATTTTCTTCTAAAAAAATTATTTCCAAATCCTCTTTCGTTGTAAAAAAAAAAATAGTTGCTTTTGTTTTCTTAAAAAAACAAAAAAAATGATTTCCTTTTATTTTAATTATAAGGTGTAAAATAAAATTTTCTAATTTAGAAAAATCATACAAAATCAACTTAAAGGTAACTACTTTAGAGTGGACGTGTTAGGAGTGCTGTGAGATTTAGTGTGTGTTTGGGTGAATGTTGATAAAATTGATTTTGAATGAAATTGATTTTGTAAAATTGATTTTGCTTAAAATTAATTTTGAGGTGATGTAATTTATGTTTGGATGTTTTTACTCTAAAAACAAGTTAATAGTGAAATTTAATATAAATTTTTTGATCCAACGCAAAAGTTACCTAAAGTTACTTCAACCTAAAATCAATTTTGGAGTCAAAATCAATTTTCCAATGTGAAACCAAACATGTAAATATTTATCTAAAATCACGTTAACTGGTACTTTAACGTGATTCTGGAGAATCAAACATGAAACCAAACATGCACTTAGTTTCTACCCTTCCTTTTGCGTAACTCGATTCCCAAACCTATCCTATTTTCGTAGACCATTTTTTGAAAGAATTTTTTCACTGTTTTTTTCGAATTAAATAAATGTTGGTAACAACTTCATTTTCTAAAATAGTTTTCCCCGCTCCGTCATGATTCTGGTCGTGACAATGACTTTTATAAGTTATTTATAGTTTATTTTCATAAGTTTCTCCACGAAGTTTATCAAAATAAGTTTGTTTAACCTTATTTAAATGAATTGTATAGTCAGATTTATGATAGGTTATTAAGCAATAAGAGTTTATTTAATAAGTTCTTAATTAAGTTAATTATTTATTCAAACTCATCCTAATGTAGTATTTGTTGTAACTTATTTTTAGTTCTTTTTCCTATTTAAAAGAAAAAGGCTGAGCCAAAAGAATTTTTAAAAATATCTAAAATAAAAGCATTTGTTACGAAGAAAACTTAAAAAGGATTTTAGAAAAGTTAGATTTAAGAGCTTTTAACTATTTTTCTCTTTTTTTAATTATAAATCTCAAGATTATAAAAAAACACACTATCTAGGAAATTTTAACATAAAATTAACTTTTAATTTTAAAAAGTATAAAATTGCCACACATTTCAACCTTAAATTTAATGTTATTATTTTTAATTTTCAGTTTAAAGTAATTTTTAAACTCAAAAGAAGTCATACTAAACACCACTTACGTATCATTTCAAGTCAATGCCATGAATTAAAATCATTAAAATAGCAGCATTTTATTTTTAAAGCAATAGATAACGAATTTGAAAAATTATGTAAGAGTTAACAAAAAGTATTGGGTAAGTAAAGAACATGAACTCTGCAGAACTGTGATGAGTATGACGTCTTTTAAAGCTCCATGCTCGGATGGATTTTAGCCTTTCTTTTTCAAGCAAAACTGGCACATTGTGGGTGATAAGTTGTGGCGTATGGTAAATGGAGCATTCAGAGATGGGTTTGCTGGTCAATCATTACTTGAAATGTTGACCGTTTTAATTCCTAAGGAAGACCATCCTGTTCGCCTTAAGGAGTTCTGTCCAATTAGTTTGTGCAATGTTACGTACAAGGTGATCACGAAGGTTATTGTTGCTAGACTTAGACTGTTTCTTGATCAGCTCATTGGCCCATTCCAGGAGAGTCTTATACCAAGTAGAGGCACCATGGATAACGTTATGATAGTGATAGGCTGAAGCACAAGTTAATGACAACTAAGTATTGACAATGACTAACAACAAAAAATTAAATTTTATTGGGACTAAATAAAAATAAAAAATAGTGTATATTATAAGAATTAAAAACATATTTAAGCTTATATTATTACATTTGCTATAATTCTAGCTTATTTGATAAATTTTATAAGTTAATTTGAGTATTTCACAATATTATTGAATTGAGTATATTTTGTATTGTTACTCTATTTGGATAGTGTATTTAAAGTACGCACTTAATACTATTGACCCACCAATAGCATGGGAATCAACTGGTGGTGTTGAATTGTTTCAGTTAATCAGTTTGTGCAATCACCTATGATCTCTACAAAAAATAAAATAAAATCCACATACTCAATTGACTTTTAAGTACATTTGACAAGCAAGTTAGTTTCTAACTTTTTTTATTAACTTAAAAGCTTGTTTAACTATATTTACAATGCTCAGTAAACAAGTGTTTTTAGTAGCTTGTAGTATTTTGCGAGATGCTACTTGAAGTAACGTTTTAACTTCTAACTTATTATATTTTATTCCTTTTTAACCATAAAATATTTAACTTTTTTACCCTTTTTTTTACATATGACAGGATTTTATTTTTCATTTTTGGTTCTTCTGCTTCCACTCATATGCAAGTTCGATGTTGTTGTCGCAACCAAAGTTACAGCGAGACGGTGAAAAATAATTAAAAACAAAAGAATTGCCACCATAGTTTATTAAGAAAAAACATATGAAAAAACCCAAAAAACAATCTCGAACCAAAAAAAGGATTTGGGAATCGATTATGTGTAAAAAAAGTATTAATACCCTACGACGTCCGTCATAAAGACAATTTGTCCTTAATTAAATTTACAAAATTAGATAGCTCTAAAAATACTTTTTTTACCCCTAAAAAAATGAATTTTATTACTTTGTAGATCGACAAAGGTAGTTTCCTGCTCCTACGTATCTTCTGGTGTAATGAGAAATCAAACTCACGTAATTCTTTGATAGAAAACATTTTGTAGGTTATTTTTTCATTTTTATTATTATTGTTAAACTTGACACCACTAAGTTGTACAACTCATATGTCAAATTTATCGGATAACCAAACAAGAAGCACTTCCTAAGTGCTCATATTTAAATTTTATTATTATTATTATTAGTTTTTTTAAAAAGAGGAAGTTTTAATTTTAATATGAAAATCAAACTCTTGACTAATTTTATGCTAGCTGAAAATGAAAAGGTGAAAAGGAGTGCTAATTTTATTTTTATATGATTTTGAGAAAACAAGAAAATAAAATTCTTAATTTTTAATGAATAAAAAAAAAAAGGAGCATATTGGGCCAAACCCAATTTTTATGAATCAGGAAATAACGGGGTCCAAAATGAAAAGGAAATTAAAAAAAAACAGATCAATGATACTGGGCCAAGCCCAACTACCAGGCGCCAGCCCCAATCTGGAAGAGGGAAGCAGATCCCCAGTGTAAACTCATTCTTCTTTCTAACCCTAGGAGAGGGGGGTTTCAATTCCGGGCAAAAATCGACCCCAAACGGCGCTGCAGTCTCAACATGTGACTATGGCGAGGCGAGTGGGGAGAAGACCACCGTGCTTTCTCGCTTCCGGTGGCTTCGCCAGTGACTTGCGCGAAGCAATTTCGTCATGGGGGAGGCGAATGGCGCTCTGCGCGATAACAGCCCAACAGACATAGGAACATGCGAGGATGGTGATGCTTACGCAAGAATTAATACGCGAGAGATTTGCATATATCAATCACAGGCTCAAAACAGATCAAACACAGAACACAAATCAACCACATCAATAAATAAAAACTTGTTAAATCAGCAGCATTAATACTAAATGAAACAAAGTAACAGATTTAATTCATTTCACAATGCCAAAGATAGAGAACACCAGAAAGAAGAGAAGAACTTGATACCTCCAAAGCTATTGCTCCAAACTAGCTGAAAAGAGAGCACCCAACATAGAGGGAGAGTGGCATAAACAAAATTTTTTGCCAAAGTGAATGTGAGTGATTGTTTTTTCTCTCCCTTCCTTTAGAATACTCTTCTCTTTTTATAATGGCCCAATTCCCTCAAAATTCATTTTTTCTCTTTCAATCAAATTTAAAAGTTTATTACAACTAAAAAAGTTCTAGAGTATTCTCCTAAAATCCCACATTCTTAAATTTGTAGCCTTTTCCCTTTTTTATTTCTATGTTGTATCTTCTTTTATGTTTAGTTTTTACTAAAAATTGTGGCCTAGCCCACACACACACACACACACATATATATATATGGGACATTTCAAATGAGAAACTTTTTAAAATGAGAAATAAGAATTATTAATAAAAACTATTGGATTACAATTAAAAACAATAAATGACTGAGATTAAAACTCAATTAAACATATCTTATGAGACCATCATTGCTAGCGCTTCCACCGTCCTTGCCACTATCACCACCATCGCCGCCATCACTGTTACCATCATCACCGCCGTTGCTGCCATCACCACCATCATCGTCGTCACTACTACCGCCACCGCCACCACTGATGTCGTTGCCACCATTACCACTATTGTTGTTGTCACCACCGTTGCCAGTGGTAATGGCAGTGGTGGCAACAGTAGTAATGGTGGTAGAGGCAATGACAATGGTAGTCTCATAAAAGATGATTAATTGAGTTTTAATCTCTACTACAAATTTGTTTTAATTATGATCCAAGGGTTAGCATTAAAAGTTCTTATTTTCTCATTTTAAAAGTTTCGTATTTGAAACGTTTTCTATATATATATATATATTTCTTTTCTTATTTTTCTGTTTGTCATTTCTTCCCTCTTTTTTTGAATGGGCCTCTAATCATACAAAGCTCAAAAAAGAAAAAAATTCTTTTAACCTAGTTACTTCTTTTTATTCATTTTTTATTTAATTTTTTAATTTTTCAGACAAAATTGAGAGTTTATAGTTGTGACTCATAGGTTGCGCCGTCCTACTCCTTATTCATTCCTTTTTTGGTTGCTCATTCCTTTTATGCTACTTTTTGGGTAACGTTTATTTTAACCAATATACTACTTACATTATTTATTTTATTATGGCAATAGACAATGGTATTTAAAAGTATGCAATAGTATTATCATACTAATCAATATAATAAAAGTATAACGTCTACTTAAGCGTATGTTATTTTTATTTTATTTTAAACTTGGTTGAGAATATTTTAAGATATAATATAAGATTAATATATAGTAGAGTGCAAAATATGAAAAAAAATTTGAAAACTAAAATTATAATTAAAATATTTGATCTTTAAATAAAAATTATAAGAATTTAAAATTAATGAAAAAAACTAAATTATAATTACCCCAAAACATATTTTATCCATGAAGTAAAATTAAAATTTATTTAAAAATATCATTTAAGCATGTCTTTTTCGGCCATTTTATGCTATAAATTACTTCAAACGATAATTTTACTAAACACTTTTAATTCAATAAGTTAGATTATTCAGCTTTCAACTATCAACTTTCAACAACTAACTAATTTTTCATTTTTCAGCTACCTTATCAGTTACTTTTGCCATATATAACCTCAATACTGTAAGAAATTTTCTATATTTTGACTACTGACCGCCAAAAACAAATATAGAATACTAGATATATAAGTAATGATAATTAATATTTAGAATAATGGATGTGGTTCATGTATTCATTTTCAAATCATAACATGTTTATAAGTTTAAAAAGTTTACAAGAATGTTCAGTTATTTAAATGTTATTTCTTAGAGGATATAATTACTTTAAAAGTTATATCTAGTAGAGTAATTTCTAACTGGATGATAATGTATTAATCTTTATACTGACAATGTATTAAAATTAAACTCAAATAAGAAAAGAGTTTAATTTTGATATACTATTAGTGTAAAAAAATTTACATTATTAATCAATTAGAAACCACCCTACATATAACGTTTAAAGCAGGAATTATAGATTCAATAATCTTATCATACGTGGTGTGAATAACCATGTTTAGGTTTACCTTTTTATATTAATTTTATTTCATTTTTAATTTAAACTATTTTATCTTTTCATAGATCAAAAAAAGCAATCAAAAAAGAGAAGAAAAGAAAAAAATACAAAGAAAAATGAAAAAGAAAAACAAAAGAGAAAAAAAAGTGACTATGATGAAAAAATAATAAAAAAATAAAATAAAAACAATGATCTATTTTGAGTTTATGTTTGAGGCTCCTTTGTCCATGTTTGTCCTTATGAATTACTATACTAGTTGTAATATGGTAGAAGTAAGATAACTATGTACGTTGAAGAATTTGTGGGACATCAGTTGACTTCTGTCTTGTCCTCATTGGTGGGATGGGTCTAAGAGTTTTTGTCCTTTCATTTTTGTTGTTCTAGCTTCCAAGTTACATTTGAACTGTTTTCAGTCCAGCTAGTCTAAGATCCACAAGAAGCTTGTTTGACATTGTTAGGCATACTTTAAAACTTTCAAGAGGTTATGCTTTCTCATTAAATTATATGTAAAATTTTTTAGAGGAAAAGGCATTGCTTTATTAAATTTCAGAATTCAAGGCCTGAGCTTGTACATCAGCTAAAGCAAAAGGATATACTTGGTGAGGCAAATCCTCAATCACGCATCTATTGTGAACCAGCTATCAGCTACAGCATTACCATGTCTCTTAGAGAATAACACTAAATGTTGTGTAACAGAATTTAGACATCTAAGGTTTCCAATGATCCCTTGCAGGTAGGTTCGATCTTTTGTTGCAAGCTTGCTCCAAAGCATCAAAAAGTTGCTTGTAATTGGTCTCATAATAGACTTGGTTAAAAGAGAGATCAGATGCAAACTGTAGTCCCCCACTAAAACAAAATTGCTTCAGCTATAATAGCTGACACAATTTTTCCAAGAATAATTGTTGTCACAAGTGCTAAAGAAGCATGGAGTACACTACAAGAGGAGTTTCAAGGAAGTGCTAAAGAAACTTGGAGAAAGACTATTGGCATCGTGGAAAGCCACAATGTCAGTATTGCAAGCAATTTGGACATGTAGAGAAGAATTGTCGTAACAAAAAGAAGCATCAAGCAAATTTTGCTGAAGACCATGACAGTGTGTAGCATCTTTTCTATGCTACCTGAGATTCCAGTGATGACACAAGTGGAAACTGGTACTTGGATAGCAGCTGCAGCAATCACATGACCAAAGATAGGAGGATCTTCAAGGAAATTGACAATTCTATCAAAGTTAAAGTTCGATTAGGAAATGGTACCATGGTGGAGTCCAAAAGGAAAGGCACTGTCATGGTGGAGACAAAGAAAGGTACGAGACTCATCAAAGATGTCTTACTTGTTCCCAATCTTAAAGAAAATCTCTTGAGCATTGGCAAATGATGGAGAAAGGCTATGCTCTACACTTTGAAGGAAATACATGCACAATATATGATAACTATAACAAAAGGCGAGAGATAGCCCAAGTTAAAATGGAAAAATGAAACAAAAGTTTCTGATAAGCTTCAAATATACTACCAACATTGCCATAAAAGTCCAAGTTGATGATTCATGGCTATGGCATCGAAGATTTGGCCACTTCAACACCCATGCCTTGAAGCTATTAAACCAAAATGAGAGACCTGCCATGTCTGAAAGAAAATAACAAAGCCTGTGAAGGATGTCTTCTCAGAAAGCAACACAAACTACCATTTTCAACTGACAGAGCATGGAGAGCCAAAGATGTGTTAGAGTTTATCCACAATGATATTTGTGGACCAATAAGGACACCGTCACTCAACAACAACAGGAACTTTATCCTCTTCATCAATGACTTTTCTAGAATGACCTGGGTATACTTTATTAAAGAAAAATCAAAAGTCTTTAGAATATTCAAGAAGTTTAAAACTCTCGCTGAAAAGTAAAGTGGGAAACACATAAAGGTAATTAGAAATGATCGAGGCAAGGAGTACAACTCACACTAGTTTGATAAGTTTTGTGAAGATGAAGGCATTGAGTGCTAACTTACAATCGCATATTCTCCGCAACAAAATGGCTTCTTTGAGAGGAAGAATGACATAGTCATAGGGATGGCTAGATCAATGCTAAAGGAGAAAGGTTTGCCTAATACTTTCTGGGCAGAAGCAGTTTATACTGCAGTCTATATACTCAACAGATGTTCGACTAAGGCAATACTAGACAAGACTTCTATTGAGGCATGGAGTAGGCAAAAGCCATTAGCTAAACACCTACGAGTATTTGGATCTATTTACTACATACATGTTCTTGATGAGAAGAGACATAAGCTAGAAGACAAGACTATACAAGGCATCTTCTTGGGGTACAATATGCAATCAAAAGGCTACCAAGTCTACAACTTGCAAATAAAGAAGCTCACCATTAATCGAGATGTTGAGGTAGATGAAAATGTTGCTTGGAATTGGGAAGAAGAAAAGTTGTGAGAAGTAACATTCCTATTCTAGTGTAACAACCTCAGGAAGAAGTTGAAGAAGTAGTAGGGGATCCAGGTATGCTTCCTTCACCTCCATAATAACAAGATTCCTCATCAGAGTCTATTCCAAGACAAGTAAGATCTTTGGTGGATATATATGAAAATTGCAATATGGCTATGCTTAAGCCTAAATGCTATGAAGAAGCATCAAAGCAAGAAGTATGGGTTAAGGCAATGGAAGAAGAAATTAAAATGATCGAAAAGAATAATACTTAGGAGCTCGTAGATTGTCCACACGGAAAAGACATTATTGGAGTTAAATGGGTCTACAAGACAAAGCTCAACCCTGATGGTACCATACAAAAGCACAAGGCTAGATTAGTCACTAAAGGCTACTCATAGCAACCTGGAGTTAACTATAATGAGACATTTGCGCCAGTTGTTTTCCTAGATACAATTAGAGCTTTAATAGCTCTTACAGCACAAAAAGGGTGGAGCATTTACTAATTGGATGTCAAATCTACCTTTCTAAATGGAGTGCTTGAAGAAGAGATTTATCTTGAGCAACCACAAGGCTTCGTTAGCAAAGGCAAAGTACTAAGACTAAGAAAAGCTTTATGTGGTTTCAAGCAAGCTCCCCGAGCATGGTAAGATTGATCACTACTTCACCAATCAAGGATTCAAGAGAAGAAAGAATGAGCCAACACTATATGTTAAGACTCAAGGTTAGTATGATACTCTCATTGTCTCCCTATATGTAGATGATCTTATCTACACAGGAAACAATATGAAAATGATGAATGATTTCAAAGAAGACATGATGAAGACATTTGAGATGACAGATCTTGGCTTGATGAATTACTTCCTCGACATAGAGGTAAGACAACAAAAGGAAGGAATATTTATCTCTCAAAAGAAATACACTGAAGCACTATTGAAGAAATTCAAGATGCGTGGTTGCAAGCTTATGAGTACTCCGCTCGTTATGAATGAGAAGCTGAAAAAGGATGACGGAGCACCAAAAGCTGAAGCATCACACTACAAGAGTTTGATCTAGAGTCTACTATATCTCACAGCCACACATGACCAGACATCATGTATGCTACAAGCCTTTATCAAGATTCATACAGAGACCAAGTAAAATTCACTATGGAGTAGCTAAAAGAATTCTAAGATACTTGCAAGGCACGAAGGAGTTTGGTATATGGTACTAAACCATGACCAACTCAAGGTTAATTGGCTATACTGATAGTGATTGGGCAGGATCAATAGATGATATGAAGAGTACATCAAGATATGCCTTTTCACTATGATCAGGATTTTTCTCTTAGGCATCTAAGAGGCAAGCAACAGTTGGTCAATCAACAACGGAAGCAGAGTACGTGGAAGCTACAAAAACTACAAGTCAAGCAATATGGCTTCAAAGAATACTTGAAGAAATGGTTGAACAACAAGAATGGCCTACAACAATCTATTGCGACAACAAATCAACAATAGCAATGTCAAAGAATCTAGTCCATCATCACCGAACAAAACATATATCTATTAAATATCACTTTATCAAAGAAGCATAGACAACTAGAAAAATGCAACTCAAGTATTGTACGACAGAAGATCAAGTTGCAAACATTTTTACGAAAGCACTACCAAGAGCAAGATTTGAGCATCTACGAGTAATGCTTGGAGTTTTCGAAATTTGTATCAAGGAGGAGTGATGAAATTGCTACAAATTTCTAGAAGATTGTAGTACTAACATATATGAAAAAGTAAAGAATATTCTAGAATACTCTTGTAAAATATTCACAATGTATTTAGAAAAATCTAGAAACTTACAGAAATGTAGCTTAGAAAAAAGTAGAAAAGCTAAGAGAAAAGTGAGATAACTCTAGAACAATGAAGTCTAGATATCTCTAGAACTATCCTTGCTTGCCTATAAATAGGCAATTGTATCATCATTTGTAAGCAAGCACTTCCAAATAACAAATAAAGCCTTAATATCATTCTTTATCAACTACTTCTAAATCATTCAACACCTTTACACATTTTTCTAAAACTAATAAAGCACTCTATCAATGAATGCTCAAGCATCCTCAACTCCCATGTTTTGGGAGAAACCTGCAACCAAATATTCTATGAAACCACTTCCTTTTATACTTCTGATAAAAAGCAATGAATTTTAAACCCTGCTCCTAAACGATCATGTCTCAATCATAGAAAGGGGGAAAGAAAAGAAATCACCTATTGAAGCTCGATGTTGTGTATGGTGATATCTAATTTGAAAAGATTATCAGGCACTTGCAACAAACATAAACACGTTCATAATATTGTATGTGTAGTGAAGGGGTATTGTTTTTACAAGAAAAAGATGATCACCCAAACACGTCATGTACACATAATATTACTTAAGTGACATGTTGTGACTTAGTTTTCCGTTAGCCACATTAGCAGAGATTAATGGTGACTAATAATGTGGACTAAAAAAGATTATTCGAAGAATGTTAAGAGAACCAATAAAAGAGGAAATATTTTACAATGACTAAAACCATAACTTTCTATATTTACGGGACTAAAAACATATTTAAGTTTTTGTGAAATTTAGATGTTGAAACAAATAATCTTGTTAAAGATTTGAGAATTTAGTTTACTCATTAAGAACACTTTGTTCATTCATGTGTTAAAACTTTTGATAAGAAAAACATGCTTAAGTATGATTTTGCTTAAAGATATAAAATCTCTTCAAAGAAGATAGAGTGTTCAGTTATAAGCTAGAGAGATTAAATTTTGATTATTGTTGTAAAAATTGTTTCAATGTGAAAATCATAGAAAATTTGTAGTAATAAGCTTACATTATATAGTTCAAAGAAATCACATCTAAAACTAACACATCAAGAGATAAATAATATATTCCAACATATTTTTCAATAAAGCAACATTTAAACAATTCACTTATTTATCTACACATGGTGCGACTCTATAGCTAGTTACATGATAAATTGGAATCTTTATTTTGTGCATAAGAGTGCATCTTTTATTTTACTATTTTCACTATTTTGACATATGATTGTACCATTATTTAGCATCGATCATATTTTATAAAATTTCAAATTATTAATTATTTTCAATTTTTTCTTTTACAGCAATACATTTTATATTAATTCTTTTTGGTTTCAAATTTTAATTTCTTATTTTGATACGTGTCTTTACCATGATTTAACATTATTGTTATATTTTTAAACTTAATAATATTAATTATTTTCAAATTTTCTTTTACATTGAGAGGTTTTATATTAATTTTCTGTCTTAAATGTCAAATATTTATACTATCAAATTAAATTGTTTCAAAATTGTAAAAGAAGTTACTATTTTTTCCTCTTTTGTTTTTTTGGTAACTATGTTATTAGTGCGACATATCCACTTGCCACCTTTAGTCATGTCTCTTCTTTTAACTACATTTTTTATCTATAAGACTCAAGCCCAGACTTTGTTTAAGGGATTCGAGACTAGTTCTACTCAGACCACCGACATGTTGGTACTTATTTTGCCTTTAAACACAAGTTACTTAAATATATTTTTTAACTTACATATTTATTTAAGTTAATTATATGCATTTATCTTATAGTTTTAAAATATGCTATTTTAAATTTTCAAATTTCATTAAAATTAAAAATATTCATATAACATACAAAATACATGCTAACTTTTTCTACATACATGACAAGTAGGATTTAGATTCTCCCCCAGTACGAGAAGAATCCAGATCCATTTATTTCAATATATGACATCATCTAAAAAGCATAAAACACTCTTACTACAACGAAAAAAAGAAAAGAGGAAATGACAACAAACGAAGGGAAACATAGTCCACACATGTAAATTCTACTCCCCTATCTATGACTTAAACGAGCCTTTTAAGCCATTCAAGTACTTCTTGACCGAAAGTCCTTCCCAACGCCGCTCCCGCAATAAGTCCACCACCATACCCAACCAGAACCACTTTCCAGTCAAATTCAACCAAAAATCCTGAGTTTTTATCATCTTCAGAGGCTGAAGGTGGAGCAAATGGTGACCCTCCATCATCCTCACATTTCTTGGATAATGGATTTCCACACAGTCCTTGGTTACCCTCAAATGAACTAACTTCGAACGTACCAAACTGCTTATTTTGTGGTATAGGACCTGAGAGGTTGTTAAAGGACACATTAAAGTATTCCAGAAAGGTTAGTACTTCCAATTGTTGGGGAATCATTCCTGATAAATTATTGAGAGAAAGGTCCAATGCTTGAAGGTTTGAAAGCTTCCCTAAGGAAGAAGGAATGCTGCCACTAAGCATATTGTTGGACAGGTTGAGCAAAACAAGGCCTATCAAGTCTCCCATAACATCTGGAATCTCCCCAGAGAATTTATTACTTGAAAGATTAATGGCTATCAAGTTGTAAAACTTTTGGAGCGTTACATAAACCATGACCATCCCTTTGTTAAACATTATAAATGTATAAGCATCAGCATGCCCCCAACTGATGCTTCCCGACACCGAATAGCTCACATAATCCTCATACTGTAATTGACTCTTGTTGGCACCTTTCATGGATTTCCAATTCTGGATTATTTTTGAAGGCAAACTTCCAGAGAACTGATTGCCAGAAAGATCAATGATGTGCAATTTGGGAAATGTGCATTGTGTAGGGCACCTTATAGATCCATACAATCGATTATCACTTAAAGCAACAACTTTCAGCTCCGGAAGAGTTCCCAACCAATAGGGAAACGAACCATTAATTTGGTTATGGCTGACGTCAATAACCTCTAGCATTCTACAGTTGACCAGTGCTCTGGCAATTGACCCTGAAGATTGTTATTGCTTAAATCTATCATTCTCAGCGCACTTGTTATCATATATGTCTGAGGAATGGGGCCAAACAATTTGTTTCCTTTTAGCACCAAAGTCTGTAGAGATTGGCTAGAACTTGCCAAACATGAGGGAACCATGCCAGTTAAGTTGTTGAATGAAAAGTCAAGATACACAAGAGATTTCAAATTGCATATCAGTGGGGATATTTTGCCTATCAATGAGTTGTAGGAAACATCTAACTTCTTAAGACTTGTTTTTCCCCACATCCAACTGGGGAATGAATTGACATTATTGTTTGCCATGTAAAGAGATGATAGCCCAGCCATGTCCCGGAGAAAATGCGGAAACTCATTCAACTTGCATGAACCCAAACCTAACCCTTGAATTTGAGAAAGGCTTGCATTGGATGGATTTTTTCCACTAATTAATGACAATTTATTGGAAGATAATTCCACAAAAGTTAGCATTTTGAACATTAGAAACTTGTCAAGCTCTAATTCTCCCTCCAAAAAATTGTAGGTCAGAGCAAGACGTTCTAGGTTCTCAAGTTTGAAGAGAGAGTTTGGAATTTCACCCTGAAGATTATTTCCTGTAAGATCCATGTAAGCTAAATTAGTTAGGTTCATTATCCAAGATGGAATTTGTCCACTTAAATTGCTGTAAGACAGGTATAATACAGATAGCTGGGTGAGATTTGCAAAACAGAATGGAAGCTCCTTGCCAGTACTTACAAAGTCTAGGCCCAAATAATTTATTTCTGATAGCTTACAAATCCATGAGATGGTGTCAGTAGTAAATTGATTAAAACCAACAGTCAGGGTGCGTAATTTGGTAAGATTTACTAAGAATGAAGAAAGATGGCCCCTGAAGTTGTTGTGTCTAATATCTAGAGACGTAAGCTGAGTGAGGTTTCCGAATGAAGAAGGAATAGACCCTGAAAAACTGCAATATGAAATTGATAACCAATTCAAAGACTTGAGATTTCCAATGGATGCAGGTAGTGCACCATAGAAACTTGTGGCAGAGAGTTGTAACATGGTAATTTGAGCACTTGAATGAAAATCAGGAATTTTACCAGTGAGGTCTGTGTTATTGCCCAAAACCAGATATCTCAAGTTTGGAAGATGGAATATTCCAGCTGGAAATTCCCCGTATAGTTCACAACTATAAAGAGAGAGTCGTTGCAAAGATGTAAGATTTGTGAACATATCAGGTACAGACGATGAAATGGTCACAAAATTAAGACGAAGTATTTCAAGATTGGTTGAATTTTGAATTAAGCTTCTTAGAGAGGATATTTTGAGACTCAGAAGATTGATTACATCTTGAGAATAAAATGTACTGCATAGATCAAGAGACAGTAACTTGGACAAACATGAAACTTCTTGTGGGATTTCACCAAAAAAATTTGCTACAGAAAGGTTCAGGTATCTTAACTGTGAAAGCTCCCCAATCCTAGGTGGGATTTGAGAGTAATTGAAGTGATTATCAGCAAGATCAAGCCTTTGAAGGTGTTTGAGGTGAAAGAGGCTGCTATTAGCATCCATTGTACCATAGATTTGGCTGCTACTAAGATCAATGCTAATGACATGACCTGTGTGCTCATCACATTCAATGCCATCCCATGAGCAGCAATCTGTGGTTGCATTCCAAGATGCTATTTTAGGATAACTGAACAGATTATAAGAAGCATACTTAGTAATAACAAACCTTTCCTTAAACTGCAACAAGGCATAGCTTTCATCTTCATGGCATCTTGTAGGAGGAACGAAAAGAAGACAATTAGTAACCGTGAATGAAAACAGTGAATAAAGCAAGAGAAACTGTATTGACAGAGCAAAAGACCGCCGAAACCACATTGTATCTTTTAATAATTTATAAGCTGAAATGTTCACATAAGCAGTAAGATGCACTAAGTGGTATTTATACTCAATTAATCGACTGCTTGTGCAAATATATCTAATCACGTGCATTGACCTTTGTTAAAAATGAAGATGTTTAGGAATGAAAATGATAATGCGAAACAGTGTCGTGCATTTTGGGTAAGAAAACTATGGGCACCGATCTATTCCCGTTAATCGTTAAGCTAACTTGATCACCTCCAATCCAAAAAGTTTTCCCGTTAAATTCAAGTTCCTGATGTGTTTGTTTACTCCCATTTGGTTTTTATATTGGGCCCTGCGATTTTGAGTTGTCCTTACTTCATTTTATCCATGTTCCTATATAATTTCAAGCATGCATTTTATAGAGTAATACATCAATTTAGTACTCGAAATAAATATCAGCAAACAATTTAATTAGTTCCTGAATTATGAAAATTAAAAAAATTATTATGAATAATAAGAGAGAAGAGGATAACAAAGATTTATTAAAAATGTCTCAAACGTGATAAAATTGTATTGTTAAATGTTGATTAAGTCACTTAGACGTAACGTATGTGTGGGTCTTCAAAATTTATATATTGTAAATATATGAATAGATAGATATGACCTCTTTATTTAATTCAGTGTCTAAGATGGAACAAGGTCTATTTGATATCTTATCATTCTGAGGCTTCTTCACTATCATCCAATAATTTTTTGTCCATTGTATTGTAAGTTTTTGGATCGTTTATATCTTTGTTTTTAATACTTCAATTAGACCCCACTATTGTGGCTAGAATCACGGTGGAAAAATGGTAAAAAGAACAAAAATGAAATTTAATTTTATAATTATATTTTGGAATTGTCATTCAGAGTTTATTAAATTGAGAAAAAATTAGAAAACAATTTTATAGAAAAAAATAGTCTATATATGAACACGAAGTTAGATCCAAGAGTCAGATAGGCATATAGATGGGTAAAAACTTAATCCTACAATACATTACTACATCTATAAAAAGTGGCTCCCTTGTAATAAATTATGTAATTATTAATAATTTTTAAAATATTTGTCTTAACCCTACATAAAATAAGATATTAAATAAAACAAGGTAAATTATTACTAAAAAGTTAAAAAAATAAAGCTTATTTTAGCCTATCGAGAAGTTCTTCTACCTTGACATATCCCTCATGCAATAGGAAACTCGAAATTATATCATTCTTAAGAAAATATTTGTGAATTAATCAAAAAAGCAGGTATATGCAAGCTTAAAATAACTAATATATCACAATTTAAATGTCCTAAACCAAATTATGTGATTAATAAAATATTATGTCTCAATTAATCTTTTTAGTATGAAATAAACTAATTGCAAACATTTTATTTTTTTTAAAAAAAAATTATCAAATTATCACAACTCAAATATCCTGAATTAAATTACTTAGTTAATAAAGTATCATACCTAAATTAACCATTTTGTTGTAAAAGAAAATACATAAATAATATCAAACTGGTGTTTTTTGTTTTCTATTATAAATAAATAATATCAAGCTGGCATTTTTAGTTTTCGATGAAAGCTGCAAGGGGCTTCATAAGTTCACAAAGTATTTTTATATTGCAAAAATATCAAATCACGTACATTGACCATTATTAAAAATGAAAAAGTTTAGGTATGAAAATGATGATCAGAAACAGTGTCGTGCATTCTGTGTAAGAAAACTATCGGTGCCGGTCTATTTCCGTTAATCGTTAAGCTAACTTGATCACATCCAATCCAAAAGGTTTCCCGTTAAATTCAAGTTTCTGATGTGAATTATTTATTTGTTTGGTTTAGTGGTGGGGGGATTATCTAAAGAAATCAACCAAACGCACTAGGATTATCTAAAGGCTCAAAAGGCATTATCTAAAGAAATCAACCAAACCCACTAGGATTGGCCTAGTGATGGGGGGATTTGGGTAGTTTACACAAGGCTCTAGATCTAAACTTTGTTGTCACCATCAAAGAGATATCTATCTATTTATTTGTTTGGTTTAATTATAATTTTGGCCCAGTATAATATTTGGATGATTTTGATATCTCAATTTTTATTGCTCATATTTTTAAAATGTGCAATTGCACGGTCCAACCATTAATTTAGGATGGAGAACTTTGTCACCTATAGTAGTCTCATCCGAGTTGGCCAAAATCACTTTTCTTGGAAGATACATGTAGTTTCTAAAAAAAAAAAAAAAACCTCAAATTTTAACTATTTCAATCTAAGAAAAATGTTATTAAAGGAATAACTCTAAAATTCTTTCAATATTTTTTTTATTATTAAGTGAAATTACATAAAACTCATTAAAACATATGAAACTCACTAAATAAAATGAGTTATTAATAAGATCATAAAAATTCCAGCTAATTAAAAAAAATATTATTAACCTTCACCTTCTACAATTTTATTTAGTATTGTCTCTGGTCCATAATATAAGGTACTTGTAAAAGAATTACATGGACCAATAAAATTAGTTAAATTAGTTTTTTTATTGGTTTTTTAAAAAAAAATTATAACTTACCAATTTTACTCTTATTAATAATCATTAACTTGTTGCGGGTAACATGAAGACATTAAAGTCTTAAAGCATTATGCACCACTATCAAATAAGAGCACAGATACTCAAAGTCTTAATTTAGTAAGGACAAATAAGGAAAAAAAATGATTCATAGGAATTATAAAATGCCTTATAAAGAGGACCAGCAATATCTTCTTGATAGTGTCTTATATTAAGGACCAAAGGGAGTATTATACTGCATAAAATTTATAACTTAATTTGAGTATTTCATAAGTAATATCATTGAACTGAGTATATTTTGTGTTGTTATATATATACTTTAAAAGTCATATTAATGGTAATTTCTGATTGGATGACAGTGTAAAACTTTTTACACTGACAGTGTATGACCATTAAACTCTCTCTCTCTCTCTCTCTGTCTTTATATATATATATATATGTGTGTGTGTGTGTGTGTGTGTGTGTGTGTGTGTGTATGTATACACACACACACACACACACACACACATATACATATATTTATGAGTGTGTATATACATATGAGTGTGTGTGTGTGTGTGTGTGTGTGTATTAATGTATTTAAACTACAAATCCAATGGGTGTAACTCATTTGACAACATACACTGAGTTTGTGGGAGAAGACCTAGGTTCGATTACCATAGAATACATCCTTAGGGAGAGACAAGGAGCTTTAAGTGTGACAAATTTTCTATATTTCATGCATCACAACTAAAAACAAGTATAGAACAATAAATATATAATTAAAGATAATATTTAAATTGAATTTGTTTTGGATATTCATTTTCAAATCATTGCAAGTTTACATGTTTAAAAAGGCTACAAGAATGCTCAATTATTTAAATGTTATTCGTTACGGGATATATTTCTTTTTTTAACATATTTAATCGTTTTGAATTTTATTGTAGTGGTTAATATTTTTCTTATGAAAAAATTTTAATTCTATATTTATGGAAAATGAAATATTTACATAATTATATTTATTTTATAATATTGCTAAGGTGCTGAATTTTATCGAAAATGTGAAATTTATTAATATAAACGAGGTTAACAAAATTTAAAAAAAAATAAGTTAAGTGAATTATACAATTGAAAAATAATAGTTATCAAGTAACTTATAATTTATAATATATTTATTTGTTTCAAACTTTGAGTTTCATTTTTAGAAAATTTTAGGTCACCTCCTTACTAAAAGCTATATCAATCTAACAATTGGTCAATTTAACATTTAAATGTAAAATTTTTAATTCTCATTAATCTCGAGAAAGTAATTAAGAGGAAGTATCTGATATTTCCAATTCATTTTCTCTCTTCTTTCCAATAACTTTTCATTATTCTTTTCTTTCTCTCATCGTATTTTTCTTTAATAGAAAACGATCCAACTTCATTTCTCCAAATAATGAGAAATTTTTCTTTTTATCTTCTCTTCCTTTTATTTTTCTATTGTTTTTTTCTTATGTTGTTTACACATTCAAATTTAAAAATGAGTACATGATCAATTAGAAATGTTATAAATATGCTAACTATTCTTCTTCTTATTAAAACTAAATTCATATTTTTGGGTAGATGGATTAGATGAATATAAATTTATATATTCTTTTACAAAATACAGTGAATTTTTGAAAACATTAGTTTTTTTGGAAATTGAATACAAGATTTCCTTCATAGAGTTGTTGTCGGGTCATTCTTTAAAATATACAACTATAAAGATGAAATATTTCTAAGGAAAGATATTAACATTAAATTTACTTGGAATAATGCACTAGCAATATATATATATATATATATATATATATATATATATTTACAGTATGATGCAATTATAGACTGTTATGTACTGTTAAATTGTTGGCTTTTGTAATAATTCCACTAAAAGTCATTTCTAATTGTGTAAAACTCTTTACGCGGATAGTCTATATAAAAAATAAATTCTATTAACATTTACATTCATGTGATTAAAGTTTATTATACGAATACAAACAATTTAATTAAAATGAAAATGATTAGTTACGAAAATGATAACCAGAGATAGTGTCATGATTTTTGGGCAAGAAAATCATGGGAGACAGTCTATTTTGGGTAAGAATATCCGTGTTCCTATATAATTTCAAACATGCATTTTATAGAATAATACATCAATTTATTCATAAAAATAAGCATCACTAATCAATTCAATTAGTTCTTGAATTAATGAAAATTAAAATAAAATTAATCCTCCAAAAAAATATAATTATTATGAATAATACGAAAGAAAATTATGTTAAAGATTTTTTAAAAGGTAAAATGATAACAACTAAACTAAAATATTGACATGATAAAATTGTGTTATCAACTATTGATTAAGTCACTTATGTAAAATTTATATATTATAAATAAATAAATAAATATCGCTTTATTTAATTTAGTGGCTAGCATGGTACATACGATCTATTTGAAGCCTTATCTATATTGAGACTTTCTTCATTATCTTCCAATAACTTTTCTGTCCATGCTAGGTTTTTGGGTTGTTCTTATCTCTATTTTGTATCTAATATTTTATTGAGACCCCGCAAGTTGCTTTCAATTGTTATGTCTTACTATAATCTCACTATACATAATTTCAACCGTGAATTTTGGATAAAATCTTCGCTCTATCTTTATATCTCCCAGTTTCCATGGCAAAAAAATGACCATATATACGTGACCCATTCAATTTGAAAAACTCAAATTTTGACTATTTCAATCGAAGAAAAATGTTAGTAAAAAAATCTCTATTCTATTCTTTTAATATATTTTTATTATTAAATAAAAATATGTAAAACTCGCTAAAGAAAAAATGAAACATAATAAGTCCTGTTTGGATAATTTTTTTCATAAATACTTATAGGAGAAGAAAATATGAAGAAAAAATGAAATAAACTTTTTCTAGAAGTTAAAGTTAACTTATGCATAAGTTAATATTCAATTTTTTGGCGTTATTCTCTGCCTTAGTTGTCGTTATCTACCAAGGTGGCTAAAGAGTTAGAGACTAAAAAAAAAAAAAACAGGATATTTTAGAGGAATTAAATAAAAATGGAATATATTTATAGGGACTAAACTAAAAATTGTATAATGAGATTTGTCATCACATAACAGTATGACACTAAAGCAAAAGTTAATGACAACTAAGTAATGACAGTGACTAACACCTAAAAATTAAATATTATCAGGACTAAAATAAATAAATAAATAGTGTATTTTACAATGAATAAAAACATATTTAAGCTTAGATTAATACACTTGTTGTTATAAGTAATTCTAGCTTATTTCGATAAATAATTGTGTGCAATTTCCTCAAATAAAATTTATAAGTCAATTTAAGTATTTCATAATATTATTGAATTGAGTATATTTTGTATTGTTACTCTATTTAGATATAATGTATTTGAACTATGCGCTTGTTGGGAAATATGAGGGGGTAAAACAATCTCCCTTTCAAGTGAGTTTCTTTCACATGGTTTGTTCTCCCTCAAATGGAAGCCTTCTTTTTTATCCACGAGTATCCATGGTGACCCTTGTAACATTCCTTTAATTTTAAAAATAATTCATATTAGAAATTCTAAATTTTATAGAATTTGAAAATAGAAGTGAAATGATAAAAACTGCTTATGTATATATATATATATATATATATATCCAACTGTACATCATGGCTTAAATAATACATAACAGTAAAAAAAAAACAAAAGTACATTAAAAGACATATACTACCTAACCCAATATATACATCAAAAAGATCCTATACAGAACAGTATTTATCTACCCTATCTCTTAAGAAAAATTATTATAAACTAGGTCTACAAATCTGAAGGAGTATCCTCTGACTAATCCTCAACATCATTAGGCATTGCCGTCATCTTCAATAATTACGATCAATCATACAAAAAAAAATAGAGTGAGGTGATTTGTTCTAAAATCACTTTCACATGTATGGTAGGAATTAAAATACAATTAATGAAGGGAACCTAGGATTTATTCTAAGTTATACTACCCTTGACTTGGTATGGATCCATACTTCTCATTAGTGAGTAATAGTTCTCAACAGAACCTGAGAAGTAATTAGGAGTACATATACCCCATCAACATCATCATATGGTACAGTCTTCATCATTAACAAGGAACAAATATCAATCAGGACGTCCATTTATAGAGATATACTCTCAAACCAATCCCAAAATGCTGAGCAATTATCGAGATTATCAAGCTTGGTCAGGTGAATATCCTAGCTCACGAGCGCTACCCTAGCCATTAGGACTTTCACCACTCGATGCCTACCCCCAAAACCTCCTCAAATGGGTCACTGCCTTTCACTCCTTGGTGTACCAAACTGTAGCTTCCCTAACAAGGTGTCATGCTACTGAATGTCTCTTACTTTACATTACTCACTAATATATTAATTTCTACAGGTTCACTCTGACCTCAAAATTTTGAGCACCAGTATAATTTTTACCAATATCTCTGTCTTATATTATAGAGATTTGATCCATTCATATCATGCATATAATTCATAATTCAAATTAGAGCACATAATCAAAATTCAATAAAAATAGAGACATAAAAATTAAAATAAAGACCGATAATTAAGAAATAAAACATTTCATAAAAATAATTTTTAAGCTTAGAAAAATTATTAAAATTTTATTATGAATTTTTATAAATTTTTGAAATTTAGTGTTTTTAAGTAAAATGTGTCCACAAATACTTATAAAGCATAATTAAAAGTACTAAATAAACTTTAAAATTCATAAAATTTTTACAAATGGTTTATTAGTGTGTGTAGATCTTAAATAAATGATAAGAACTTAAACTAAAATTTCTATAGTAATTTTCTAAAAATAAATTCATAAATAACTCATAAAATAATTTTTGTGCTTAGTTTCAGATTATGAGATTTATAGTTTATTTCTTCTATTATTTTTACTAAACTAATTGAGTATTACTAAAATTTGGCAATATAATAATTTAATTATCTATTATAACAGGTAAAAATATTTTATCTAAATTTGGACAGTATAACAACTTA
Organism: Spatholobus suberectus; assembly: GCA_004329165.1. Classification (NCBI taxonomy): domain Eukaryota; kingdom Viridiplantae; phylum Streptophyta; class Magnoliopsida; order Fabales; family Fabaceae; genus Spatholobus; species Spatholobus suberectus. The sequence goes on along the minus strand of CM014731.1, from coordinate 11,991,137 downwards.
GTAATTCTACTATAGTTGTTTGACTTTGAGTAATATAACAACTTAATAATTATACTATAATTGTCTAAATTTGAGCAGCATAACTACTTAATAAGAGTATTTCAATTATCTAAAATTGAGCAGAGTAACAGCTTAGCAAATGTATTTTAATTTTGTAAAAGTGAGTAGAGTAACAGCTTAGCAAGTGTATTTTAATTTTCTAAAATTAAGCAGAGTAATAGCTTAGCAAATATAATTTAATAATTTAAATTTGAGCAAAATAATAATTTAGTAAAAATTAAAGTTTAACATCCAACAATATAATAATAATATTAATAATAAAACTTAAGCCTAAACGGGTTTAGGGGAAAACTCTTCCTACCAACATGCAAAGTAATTGAAATTTAGAACCAACCCCACTCTCCCCATTACCTTAAAGAATTGGTGAAGTTGTTGGTGCAAAGTTCCTAGGAAGAGGATTTTTACTAATTACTGAAAACTAGTAGAATTTTGGTGTAAGAAAAATAATTATGGAGGAAGGTGGCTATGGAGGCTTCGTAGAACTTGGGAGAAGAAAAGGAGGTGTTGAAGAATTGTGCATGAAGGTTGCTATTTATAGGGAATGGAAGTGCATAGGAGTCCTTTAAAATGACATAAGCCATTATGTCAAATTTTCATTTTTAATTAAAAATTAGGGACATATATCCTATTAGGTGGTGAATCACCCCCCTTCTAGGTTGCATACGTGCTTCATCAGGTGTCCCAAGGCTTCTCAGTATAATTCTTAACTGTTAATTACTTTGCCAGTACCGATAAAAATGCCTAAACTTGAATAAATTAACTTTTAATATCAAAATAATTAATTTAAATATAAATATGAACAAATGTATTATTTTTCACCAATTTTTTTTTCTGAAAATAAATTTAATTTTTTATTATTTTTTTCAAATTCTATATGTATATTTGTATATTTTAAGCTTAGAAAATTCATATTAAATCCATTTTAATTCAATAAATACTCAAATTTTTAGAAAATTATAAAATTACACATTTTACTTAGAAATGTCCTAAAAATATTATTTTCACCATTTCTGAATGTCAAACCATTATTGAGTTGGTTGTTTGCAACTGGGGGTATTTTGGTCACTTTGCACAGGAATTTCAGAAAATTTCAAAAAAAATTTCAAAATTATATTTTAATACATATGACATGATTTTAAACTCAAATTGATATTTTAATGTCAATTGAATCTTTTTCTCATGTCAACCCTTTAATATTGATAAATAAGAACAAAATCATCATTTTTTAATTTCTCCAGATCTGACTCGAAAAAATTATTAAAAATCACGATTAGATAGTTTTTGATATTTTGAGTTTAACCGTAGGGATTAGAATTTTTAGATTTCTTCCCAATTTTTCAAAATTAAATATAGAATAAATAAAATAAAATTAATTAAGTGAAAGTGAGGGTGTTACAACCCTTAGAGCCTGGCCATTGCAGTTAATATGCTTCACTGTCATTATGACCCTTATAGTTTAGCAAGGCCGGCCCAATGTTGAGTAAGGCCTAAAGCAAATTTTGAAAGAGACATTTTTATTTTAAATTAAAAGCTATATGTTGAGCCTTTTGCCAACATTTATGGTCTTTTTGCTAACATTTATGGCTTTTTTACTTTATAAAAACTAATAGCAAATAATTTTTTGTTAGTAGGCCTAAAGCTTTAGCTTTAGTAGCCAGCCTTCTAACTTAGCCATTGCTATTGGGAAGAACTCCACAAATATGCCATGAGTTAACAACACAAGTGAACTTGACGCTACATCTAACTCAACATACCCATTTCTATCCAATGTGGGACTTCTTATTCACAATTGCACTCCAACAACACTTAATACTACTGACTCATCGAGTGTGGGAATCAATTAGTATTGGGTTATCAATTGACTTTTAAGCACGTTGACAAACATTTTAAGCTAGTTTCTATCTTTTTTTATCAGCTTAAAAACTTTTTTTGTCTATATTAATAGTATTTGGTAAACAAGTTTCTTTTAATAGCTTGTAGTATTTTGGGAGACGCTACTCCATTTAGTGTTTCAACTTCTAACTTATTTATTTGATTCCCTTTTTAACCATAAAATATTTATTAAATTTTTTACCCATTTTTTTACATATGATAGGATTTTATTATTCATTTTTTGTTCTTCTGCTTCCACTCATATGCATGTCTGACGCTATGACTCGATGGTTGTCATTGTCCTACTACTCGTTCATTCCTTTTTTTGGTTGCTCATTCCTTTTATGATAATTTTTTTTGGGTAATGTTGTTTATTTTAACCATTACACTATTTATTTTATTTGTTTTGTTATGGTGGCACACAATAGTATTTAAAAGTATGCAATGGTATTTGTCATACTAATCAACATAATGAAAGTATAACATCTACTTAAGTATATGTTATTTTTATTTTAGGTTAAATTAATCTGAAGGTCCCTATAGTTTTATAGAGTTTTTATTTAAGTCCCTATAGTTAAAAACACTTTAAAAAAGTTCTTATAGTTTTAAAAGTTTATAATTAAATTCCTACATGCTAACAATGTTACAACTCCATTAATTTATATTTAACTTAATTGCATTTTTAGTCTCTCAACTTTTCTCCTATTTACAATCAAGTCCAAGTGTAGGTGGTATACAAAAATGGGAAAAGAATTAATAAAGGTGTTGAAGGTAGGAATCGAACTACCACCTTTGAAGTTCAATGACACTAAAACCACAAGACTACTAACTTTATTTGGTATACAAATGAAATTTATACTATATAAAACTTAAACAAGAGACTAGGGGGGCATATCTAGTGAGATGACCATTTTTATAGCAGAGTAAGAGGAGTAAATCTAGGCCATATAACCATACACGGATGGTCAGGATTTAATGTCATGTGATCACTTAAAAATGTCATGTGGCTTTTAAAAATCTCACATGACTTGTGTGTTTTAATCTTGACTATTTATGGTAAGATCTAATGGTCCAGTTTTATTCCTCTCACTCTCACATAAAAAAGACCCTCTCACTATATATGTTCCTAGAGACTAGAATTACATATATATTTATCACTACTAAATTAAATAATATTAACAGCACATAAATTAATAATATTAAAATTAATATTAATAAATATAAATTAAAAATATATTCTTGTCAATATGAACAGAATTTGAATCCCCACCCACAAAATTCACTAATATATATAAATTAATACATATTAATAAACTTCTAGAAAATTTTAAATATATCAGAAGGTTAAATGGAAAAACAATATATAAATATACTTTCTTTAGTGAAATAAAGTATATATATATATATATATATATATATATATTTCATTGCTAATAATATCTTATTTCAGTCACTAAAATATGCATGGAAAAATAAAAAAATTAACACAACACAATTTTATAAAAAAATATTTAAAATAGAATGATTAAGTTATAATTCAGATATATAGTATTAAAAAGTTTAAATTATTGTTTTTTTGTTTAATAATACTATATTGTTTATATACTAGTAGTAAATATTTATTTAATTTTGGTCCTTAGTATATATTATTAGTTTATATTAATTAATATTAATTTTAATATTATTAGTTTATATAATGTTAATATTATTTAATGTAGTAATAGTAAATATATATGCGATTTTAGACTATCATTTAAGTTATATATAATATAATTTTAATTTATATTTTAAATAAAGTCATTAGTTTAATAGTTTTAGTGTTGTTGGTAGACTTCAAGGTTGGGGGTTCACTTCCTACCTTAAGCACCTTTATTAATTTCTTTTTCATTTTTGTATACCACCTACATTCGGACTTGATTGTAAATAAGTGGAAAGTTGAGAGATTAAAAGTATAATAAAGTTAAATATAAATTAACAAGTTATGACATGGTACCATTAACCATTAATGTGTAGGGATTTAATTGCAAACATCTTAAAGTATAAGGACTTTTTAAAGTGTTTTTAACTGTAGGGATTTAATTAAAAACACTATAAAATTATAGGGACCTACAAATTAATTTAACCTTTATTTTATTTCAAACTTGATTGAAAATATTTTAAGATATAATATAAGATTAATAGTAAAATGAAAAATATGAAAAAAGATTGAAAACTAAAAATTATAATTAAACTATTTGATCTTTAAATAAAAAATTATAAGAATTTAAAATTAATTAAAAAATTATAATTATATTACCCAAAAACATATTTTATCCATGAAGAAAAATTAAAATTTATATAAAAATATCATTTAAGTTTGTCTTTTTTGATCATTTTATATTATCAATTTTATACCAAACACTTATAATTCAATAAGTTAGATTATTCAACTATCAACTTTCAGCAATTAACTAATTTTTCATTTTGAGCTACCTTATCGGTTACTTTTACCATATATAACCTTAATACTCTTAGAAAATTTCTATATTTTGACTACTAAACCCGAAAAACAAATGTAGAATAGTACATATATAAGTAAAGATATTAGAATGGATGTGGTTTAGATATTCATTTTCAAATCATAACATGTTTATACGTTTAAAAAATTTACAAAATGTTCAATTATTTAAATGTTATTTTTAGAGGATAAAATTACTTCAAAAGTTATATTTAGTAGAGTAACTTCTAATTAGATGATAATATATAAATCTTTATATTGACAATGTATTAAAATTAAACTCAAAAAGAGAAGAGTTTAATTTTGATACACTGTCAATATGAAAAATTATTAAACTCAAGAAAGAAAAGAGTTTAATTTGATACACTATCAATATGAAAAATTTTACATTGTTAATCAATTAGAAACCATCCTACATATAATGTTTAAAGCAATTATTATAACTTCAATAATCTTACCATATGTGGTGTGAACAATCAAGTTTAGGTTTAACTTTTTTTTTTTAATTTTATTTCATTTTTAATTTAAGTTATTTTATCTTTTTATAGAATAAAAAAAAAGCAATCAAAAAGGAAAAGAGAGACAAAAGAAAAAAAAATACAAAAGAAAAAATGAAAAAGAAAGACAAAAAAAAAGTGACTCTGACGAAAAAAAAAAAAACGATGATCTATTTTTAGTTTTTGTTTGAGGCCCCTTTGTCCATGTTTTCTCTAGTTACCTGTTTCCCTAAGACTACAGGTTTGCAGAGGATGTACAAACACATACATTATCCTCTTGAATTTGTCTCTAGCTCACCTAACTTGTACGTACCAAAACAGAGCAACCTCTCTTTTTTTATCTCAGGAATGCACAGACAAAAATAAGGGGTCGATCGGTTCCCGCAAGTGGAATCGTATTCTCCGCCACAGCTCACACACTATAAGGGAGGAAGCAAAAAAAAGAACACAAGCCTTCATCCATCATCTTCTTCTACCAATTGCAAGAATCGATGGCACTTCCCATATCCGAACCACCATAACCAAATCCATATCATCCCCATTGCCTCCACCCCGTCACCACACGTTGAATCCAATTAAACCCAACCAGCACCATCACTACTAAAATTTTTCTTATTACATGTCGATTTTTCTATAATTTTTTTTAAAATTCACATGAAACAAATTTCCTGCAAATTACGATTCCCAGGTAGTAAGTTTCTTGTAATTAAATTTTGAAATCTGCAGGAAATTTCTTGCAATTATGTTTTTTCATAGCAAATGCAAAAATTTCCACAACAAAATTTTGTATAGAAAAGTGATGTGTCTAGGAATTGCCTCCTTTTCACGCTTGTTGCCATGAACCACCCATCTCAGATCAAAGTCACGCACGAAGGAAGCACCACACCCACATCCCTTCCAAGCCTCCGTGCATGCTATGGAAGCATCACCACCAAAACATGTTGAACCGGTCCTTTTCTTCACGTCCCCTTCAAGCTTCTGCTCATGGATAATTCACTTAAGCACTCTTTCTTCAAGCACCTTGCAACCATGGGGAACCAACAAAACACCTTTGATATAAATGATAGCAAATTTCTGGAGATCATTATTAGAAGGTCATAGTAATATCTTACAATGATGGTTCCATCTTAATCACACTCCAATAAGAACAAATCTTATGGTCTCCACTAATTGAACTATTCATACAGTTTTGCAGCTTCATTCGATTAGGTTGTTCAGTTCTTTTAAGGGTTTAACTTGATCACATTGAGGAAACTTACCAGATGGAAAACCTAAAGACCAACAAAACTAGTTCTTATCAAGCACAATGGTATAATATTAAATACTAAATTTAATAAAATCAAACCACTCCGTTTAAGAAATTCTGCTGTGGACTACTTGAAACAGTGTTAGTTGTAAAGCCAAGAGCCATTAGAAGGACGGACAAGTAGAATGATGGGTATTGATTATTGATTAAAAGGACAATGTGATGAGGGAAGAGAAGCCCATTCCTCCTAAAATGGCGACAAAAGTGAAGTTTTCCAAGAGCTTGGCTCCTCCTCTTGTGGTTGCGTTGCTAGTCTTATCTTCAATTTGCAAAACTCAAATATATCAATTACTCAAACCATAGATATTCAGAGAGAAGCCACAATATTGTTTCATCAAGCTTGTTGATAAATCTATATTTATGTATATTTATAGAGCAAGTTCACATGATTTTTGCATTAACTCATTGGAAACTTTTGAAAAAATAGACCATTAATGAAGGATTTCATGTGATGTGTGCTTCTAAGCTTTTTATTTAAAATTACATGAATTGCCTTAATTTTGTTGAATTTTATTCAGGAAGTTAGTTGAGCAAAGAAAAGAAATCTAGTCCACAGGTATAGAGGAGTAATATGCTTATCAAGTGGGCCTAAAAGAAGCCTATAAGCACGAGAACGGGCCAAAAAGGAGACTTGAAGTACAAAATGAAGTGTACAAAGTTGCACCCGCCCGGCGGGCCTTGCCCTGGAGGTATTCCGCCGGGCGGGTTGGATAGCCTGCCCGGCGACAAAGCGAAGCGAATTCTGAAAAAACCGCCCAGCGGGTTTCCAACCTCGCTGGGCGGGTCCGAGGTCCAAGTTTTAATTTTATTTGAATTTTTAATGGACCTAGATTGGACAGAATGGACCGGGGTTAAGTCTTTTACTTGAAAATTCTGAAAGGATATTACAAATAGTAAGGAGCAAAGCACAAGAGGGGGACATCTATCTCATCTCTATTCTCTCCCCAATTCTTCTTTTTGTCTTTGGCTTTTGGAGAAAGATTCTTGAAGGGCAATAGGATACTCAGAGTCAGAGACTGGAGAAAAACCTTTTTCTGTAAAAGATTTCTTCTTCTCTTTCCTTTGATGTATATCTTTAAAATTATGATTTCTCTTCTTGCCATGAGTAGCTAAATTTCTTGTTAGGGTTGTGGTGTACTTAGTGTTTGGAACCCCTAAATGTTTAATTTTAATTGAATTCTTGTTTTTATTCAGTCAATTAGATTGCTCTACTGTTTTTATTTTCTTACTTGGAATTGATCATCCCTTGCATGCTTCGAATCGATTAATTGAACGGCGGCCGTACCGCAATTAATTGGTAGACGTGTAGGGTAATCAAATTAGGTTTTGTCGTATGATCAACCTTCATTCTTAATTTTCAATTGGATTAAATAATTAATTTAATCCCCCTTTATTTCCTCATGCCTTCCTAGGGTTTTAATATCTCACATGATCAATTGGGAAATTAACTTAGAAAGGGACTATTGCAATTTATGACCAACAATTGACAATAAAATTCGTAGGGGAATATTGGTAATTGACGAATAGTAAGAGGTTCAATCAGAATTGGATGTGAAGGAACTTAAGAGCACGAAGGAAACCACAACCCTAAGCCTATTTTTCTCTGAATTTTTCTCTACTTGCCATTGTTTGTTTTACAATTCCTATTTTACGTTTATCACTATTGAACCAACCCAGTACCTATTTAATTTTACCTAAACAATATAGAATCTCTGGAAACTGGTAATTACCATTTAGTCCTTTGGGTTCGATATCTGGACTCACGTCTTTTTGTTACTACTGTGATAAGGGTACGCTTGCCCTTGAGCGTATTTTTAGCGCATCACTTGTATTAACTGAGAGGTTCCCCCCTCTTGTGGATGTCACGATGCAGGTGGAAGCATAATATATACAACCGAGGTCAACTCTATTTACAAAGGATTTACAGAGGTAACCGGAAAAAACCTATAAGCACCCCCATGCTGTGAATATTGAAAAAATGATGGAGATAGGAAGCTCTGAAATTTTTCAAGGATACACTTCAAATCTAAGTTGAAACTAAATATTTTAGAGCTCATTTCTTTCAGACTTGATGAAGAATGAAAATAATCTATCAAATATCAACTATTTCATACGCAAATTGCTCTGGCCTAAATTGAAGGCATCAATCAATATATCTTTCTTGTAAATTGCTTGCTTAGCAAGTTCTTCAGAGTATCAATCAACAAATGTGAATTTAAAATTTGTTGGCCCCTAGCAACAGCTGCAGCAAACTTTCAAGTCTTTTTGTTATATCTTTGAAATAATCCAAATGTTGCTCAACAGAAAGGGAGTTGATACAGAAGAAGCGATCTATCATGTCACAAACTATGGCAAAGGAAGAATGCCAGGCTGTGGTAAAGAGTGCATGCCATGGGGTCAGCGCACATTTGGAGCTTGTTTGCAAGACGAAGAGATCAAGACATTGGCCAAGTTTGTCAAGTTACAGACTCATCAAGGATGGCCAAGTATAGAGACTGAAGGAAAGTGATTTAATACATATTTGGTTCAATTTATTTTAAAAAATAATTGTTTATTTCTTTCAATTTTTCGGGATAACTACTGAAAAAAAATTGTCATCAACAGAAAATTAATCAAGTTTATGTCTAAAGTTTATATTGGTCTCATAGGAACACTCAACTGCTATGCTAAGATTTAATTCTTCTGGTGCATACTTGTTTGCAGTTAATAAACCTTTTGTGATATTTTTGTGCCTGTAGTTAGAACAGTGGGAAGGCTTATGTGTATGTGTATTACTTTCTAAGATTTAATAATAGAATTTAGAATTAGATAGTATTTAGAATTAGAAATCAAAAGGAGCAAACCACGAGTTTATTTATATATGGTTTAGACTTTACAGCTTGTGGGAATGTAGGCAGATTAGTTCAGGCAACAGCCACGAGTTGTTACAAGATCAAATAAATTCTATAGCAGTTGAGATAATAGCACTTCTTCAAATACGACATACATATTGAGGAAGTGAGCTTAACAAGACATACAACTTAAGGGCGATTACATATAACGGCCCCGCTATTCAATGCCATTAAAACCCGCTTCTGGTGTAGTGTGGGAATTGCATTGTATTTTTCTTTTCAAATATTACATGTTCGTAACAAGAATGTTTTTTCAGTGTTTGTCCTTATGAATTACTATACTAGTTGTAATGTGGTAGAAGTAACATAACTATGTACGTTGAAGAATTTGTGCGACATCAGTCGACTTCTGTTCTGCCCTCATTGGTGGGATGGATCTAAGAGTTTTTGTGCTTTCATTTCTGTTGTTCTAGCTGGCAAGTTACATTTGAACTGTTTTCAGTCCAGCTAGTCTAGCATCCACAAGAAGCTTGTTCGAAATTGTCGGGCAATATTTAAAACTATCAAGAGGTTATGCTTTCTCATTATATTAGATGCAAATTTTTTTGAGGAAAAAGCATGGCCTTATTAAAATTCAGAATTCAAGGCCTGAGCCTGTACATCAGCTAAAGCAAATGGATATCTATTGTGATAACTAAAAGCTAATTTAGCCAACTATCAGCTTCAGCATTACCATGTCTCTTAGTGAATAACACTGAATGTTGTGTAACAGAATTTAGACATCTACAGTTTCCAATGGTCCCTGGCAGGTAGGCTCGGTCTTCTGTTCCAGGCTTGCTCCAAGCATCGAAAAGTTGCTTGTAATTGGTCTCAGAGTAGACTTAGTTAAAGGAGAGATCAGACGCCAATTGTAGTCCCCATCTAAAACAAAATTGCTTCTGCTGTAGTAACTGATAGGTAGTTTGATAAAAAATTTGTTGCAGAGGCTAATACTTCGCCCGCATGATACCTGAATACAATGCCCATACCGATTCCCTTTCCTACATTATCGACGCATCAAAGTTTGCTTTTACAATAACATGGATTGGGGCCTGCCATCATACCTAGGTTTCTTTTTCCGCTTGAAAGGAGAACTCCAATAACTCATCCTCTTAGAGCTCTCCATGGAATAATCCTTTTATTTGTTACACAAGGCTAACTATTAATCCTATTATGCATCTCCACAGTTCCACTTGAAAGGAGGGGAAGGAGCAAGCGTTCTACCTGTAGTTTTGAAGAGTGTGACCGTGTGGTAAGCAGGTCTATTAGATCCGCAGTGTCTTAATCCATTGTTAGCTAGCATTTTGTTAAATACTTTTAATGCTTCTTCACTTAACTCATGCTGCACATACCTTGTCATCAATGCAGTCCAAGTAATGACATTCTTCTATGGCATTTCATCAAACAACTTCTCTGTACGATTTAACTCCTCATTCTGAATGAAACTCGTGTCGTGATCATAGTATTCCACAAAGGCATGTCCCTCTCGGGCATTCTCCCAAACAACTCTAGAGCCACATCCAACTTCCTGTTTTGCATATAAAATATGTTCATTGTATTCCAAGAAACCACATTACAAACAAGCATTCTATCAATGAGTGCTCAAGCATCCTCAACTCCATGTTTTTGGAGAAACCCGCAACCATATATTCTATGAAACCACATCCCTTTCGTACATCTGATTTTAAACCTTGCATCTAAACGATCATGTCTCAGTCATAGAGAGGGGAAGAAAAAGATTATCAGGCACTTGCAACAGACATAAACACGTTCACAATATTGTACATGTAGTGAAGGGGTATTGTTTTTACAAGAAGAAGAGGATAACCCAAACACATTATGCGCTCATAATATTACTCAAGTGACATGTTGTGACTTGGTTTTCCTTTAGCCACATCAGCTGAGATTAATGGTGACTAACAGTGACGACTAAAACAAGATTATTCTAAAAATGTTGGGCTCCAATAAAATAGAAAATATTTCACAATGAATAAAACCATAACTTTCTATATTTACAGGACTAAAAGCGTATTTAAGTTTTTATAAAATTTAGATATTGAAATAAACAATCTTGTTCAAAATTTGAGAATTTAGTTTACTCATTAAGAACACTTTGTTCATTCATGTGTTAAAACTTTTGATAAGAAAAACATGCTTAAGTATGATTTTGCCTAAAGATATAAAATCTCTTCAAAGAAGATATAGTGGTGGATTATATGCTAGAGAGATTAAATTTTGATTATTCTAGTAAAATTGTTTCAATGTGAAAATCATAGAAAATTTGTAGCAATAAGCTTACATTATGTTGTTCAAAGAAATCACATCTAAAACTAACACATCAAGGGATAAAATAATATATTCTAACATATTTTTTCAATAAAGCAAAATTTAAACAATTCACTTATCTATCTACACATGGTATGACTCCATATCTAGTTATATTATAAATTCGAATCTTTCTTTTGTCTATAAGAATGCATCTTTTATTTTACTATTTTCACTCTTTTGACATATGATTTTAACATCATTTAGTATCTATCATATTTTATCAATTTTCAAATTATTAATTATTTTCAATTTTTCTTTTACAACAATACATTTTATATTAATTATTTTTTGTTACAAATTTTAATTTCTTATTTTGATATGTCTCTTTGCCATGATTTATATAACATTTATTGTTATATTTTTAAACTTTAATATTATTAATTATTTTCAAATTTTATTTCACATGAAGTGGTTTTATATTAATTTTTCTGTCTTAAATGTCAAATATTTATACTATCAAATTAAATTGTTTCAAGATTTTAAAAGAAGTTACTATTTTTTCCTTCTTTTTTTTTGTCAAACATGTTATTAATGTGAAGTATCCACTTGCTACCTTTAGTGAAGTCTCCCCTTCCAATCACGTTTTTTTACATCCACAAGACTCAAGCTCGATACCTTGTTTAAGAGATCTGAAACTAGTTCCACTCGGACCAATGACATGTTAGTACTATTTTTTCCTGTAAACATAAGTTACTTAAATATATTTTTTAACTTATGTATTTATTTAAGTTAATTATATGCATTTATCTTATAGCCTTAAAATATGCTATTTTAAATTTTCAAATTTCATTAAAATTAAAAATTTTCATATAACATACAGAATACATACTAGCTTTTTCTACATACATGACAGCTAGGATTTAGATTTTCCCTCAGTACGAGAAAGAATCCAGATCCATTTATTTCAATATATGACAGCATCTAAAAAGCATAAAACACTCTTACTACAGCGAAAAAAATAAAAGAGGACATGACAACAAATGAAGGGAAACATAGTCCGCACATGTAAATTTTACTTCCCTATCTATGACTTAAATAGCCTTTTAAGCCATTCAAATACTTCTTGACCGAAAGTCCTTCCCAACGCCACTCCTGCAATAAGTCCACCACCATACCCAATCAGAACCACTTTCCAGTCAAATTCAACAAAAAAACCTGAGTCTTGATCGTCATCAGAGGCTAAAGGTGGAGCAAATGGTGACCCTGCATCATCCTCACATTTCTTGGATAATGGATTCCCACACAGTCCTTGGTTACCCTCAAATGAACTATCTTGGAATGTAGCAAACTGCTTATTTTGTGGTATAGGACCTGAAAGGTTGTTAAAGGACACATTAAAGTAAGAAAGAAAGGTTAGTTCTTCCAATTGTTGGGGAATCTTCCCTGATAAACTATTGAGAGAAAGGTCCAATGCTTCAAGGTTTGAAAGCTTCCCTAAGCAAGAAGGAATGCTGCCACTAAGCATGTTGTTGGACAGGTTGAGCACAACGAGGCCTGTTAAGTCTCCCACAACATCTGGAATCTCCCCACAGAATTTATTACTTGAAAGATCAATGGCTATCAACATGTAAAAGTACTCTTGGAGCTTTTCATAAACCATGACCGTCCCCTTATTAAACATTGTAAATGAATAAATATAACTATTATTCACCCAACTGAACCTTAAACCCAACAACGTATAGGTTGAATAATCCTCATAGTGTAATTGACTCTCGCTGGAAGCTTTCATGGATTTCCAATTCCTGATTGTTTTTGCAGGCAAACTTCCAGAGAAGTGATTGCGAGAAAGATCAATGATGTGCAGTTTGGGAAATGTGCATGTTGTAGGGCACCTTATAGATCCATACAAATGATTATCACTTAAAGCAACAACTTTCAGCTCGGGAAGAGTTCCCAACCAACAGGGAAATGAATCATTAATTTGGTTATGCCTGAGATCAATATACTCTAGCATTCTACAGTTGACCAATGCTCTTGGCAATTGACCCTGCAGATTGTTATAGCTCAAATCTATCATTCTCAGAGCACTTGTTTTCATATATGTCTGAGGAATGGAGCCAATCAATTTGTTTCCTTTCAGCACCAAACTTTGTAGAGATTGGATAGAACTTCCCAAACATGAGGGAATCATGCCGCTGAAGTTGTTAAATGATAAATCAAGATGCTTAAGAGATTTCAAATTACATATCAGTGGGGATATTTTTCCTACCAATGAGCTGTGGGAAACAATTAAGCTCCGAAGACCAGATTTTCCCCACATCCAACTGGGGAATGAATTGACATTATTGTCTGACATGTAAAGATCTGACAGCTCAACCAAATCCCGGAGAAAATTTGGAAACTCAATCAAATTGCATGAACGCAAACCTAACAATCGAATTCGAGAAAGGCTTGCATTGAATAGATTTTTTCCACTAATTAATGACAATTTATTGTAAGATAATCCAAGAAAAACTAGCCTTCTGAGCATTAGAAACTTGTCAAGCTCTAATTCTCCCTCCAACAAATTATGGGCCACAGTAACTTCTTTTAGGTTCTCAAGCTTGAAGAGAGAGTTCGGAATTGAACCCTGAAGATTATTAGATGCAAGATTCATGGAATCTAAATTAGTTAAGTTCATCATGAAAGATGGAATTTGTCCACTTAAATTGCTGTAAAGTAGGGATAATACAGATAGCTGGGAGAGATTTGCAAAACATAATGGAATCTGGCTGCCAATATTTACAAAGTCTAGTTCCAAATCTTCTATTCCTGACAGCTTACAAATCCACGAGATGGTGTCAGTAGTAAATTCATTAAATCCAACTCTCACGGTGTGTAATTTGGTAAGATTTACCAAGAATGAAGAAAGATGTCCCTTGAGTTTGTTATTTTCAATATCTAAAAATGTAAGCTGAGTGAGGTTTCCGAATGAAGAAGGAATAGAACCTGAAAAATTGCATTCTGAAATTGATAACCATTTCAAGGATTTGAGATTTCCAACGGATGCAGGCAGTGTACCATAGAAACTTGTGAAAGCGAGTTCCAACATGGTAATTTGTGCACTTGAATGAAAATCAGGAAATTTACTAGCGAGGTTTTGGTTGTTTCCTAAATTCAGATATCTCAAGTTTGGAAGATGGAATATTCCAGCTGGAAATTCCCCATATAGTTTACAATGGTGAAGAGAGAGTCGTTGCAAAGATGTAAGATTTGTGAATACATCAGGTACAAACGAGGAAATGGTCACATAATCAAGACGAAGAATTTCAAGATTAGTTGAGTTTTGAATTAAGCTTCTTAGAGTGGATAATTTCAAACTCAAAAGATTGTCTGCATCTGGAGAATAAAATCCATTGTATAGATCAAGAGACAGTAACTTGGACAAATGTGAGATTTGGTGCGGGATTTCACCAAAAAATTGGCTTCAGAAAGGTTCAGATGCCTTAACTGTGAAAGCTCACCAATCCTAGATGGGATTTGAGAGTGATTGAAGTCATTATCAGCAAGATCAAGCCTTTGAAGGTGTTTGAGGTGAAAGAGGCTGTTGTTAGCGTCCATTGTACCGTAGATTTGGCTGCTACTAAGATCAATGCTAATGACATGACCTGTGTGCTCATCACATTCAATGCCATCCCATGAGCAGCAATCTGTGGTTGCATTCCAAGATGCTATTTTAGGATAACTGAAAGGATTATATGAAGCAGACTTACTAATAAAAAACCTTTCCTTAAATTGCAACAAAGCATAGCTTTCGTGTTCATGGCATCTTGTAGGAGGAACGAAAAGAAGACAAGTAGTAACTGTGAACAAAACCAGTGAATAAAGAAAGAGAAGCTGTATTGACAGAGGAAGAGACAACCGAAACCCCATTGTATCTTTTATAATTTATAATAAGCTGAAATGCTCACATAAAAAGTAAGATGTAATAAGTGGTTTCTATACTCAATTAATCGACTGTTTATGCAAAATTATCTAATCACGTGCATTGACTTCTATTACAAATGAAAATATTTCAAATAAAAAAATTGAAAATGTTTAGTTATATATCAAAATGATAATCAGAGATAACGTCGTGCGTTTTGGGTAAGAGAATTATGGGTGCCAGTCTATTTCTAGTCTTTGCCTTAATCGTGAAGCTAACTTCATCAACTCCAATCCAAAAAGCTTTCCCGTTAAATCCACCTTTCTGATGCGTTTATACCCACTTGGCTTTTGTATTTGAGTTGTCCTTACTTTGTTTTATCCGTGAATATTGATTAAGTCACTTACTTGTGCAGATAAATATCACCTCTTTATTTAATTCAATGACTAAGATTGTACAAGGTCTATTTGAAACCTTATCTGAAGTTAGACTTTCTTCATTATCATCTAATAGACCTTTTTCTCCATTCTATGTTTTTGGATTGTTTGTATGGCTGTTTACTTGTCTCTAATATATTATTAGACCCCACTATTGCTACTAAAATCGCGGTCGAAAAACGGCAAAAAGAAAAAAATAAAATTTATTTTTATATATTATTGTGTTTTGGAGTTATCATCAATGTTTATTAAATTAAAAAAAAAGGTCGGAAAACCTTTTTATTAAAAGAATGTCTATGAAAACTAAGTTAGATTCAAGAGTCAATTATGTATAGAAAAAGGTAAAAACATAATACTACAACACTCTTACTATATACTTGTTAAATGTTGATTAAGTCACTTACTTGTACAGATAAATGTGGGGCTTGAGAATACTCAGATAAATATGATCTTATTATTTAACTCAATGACTGAGGTCTATTTGAAATCTTATCTGAAGTTAGACTTTCTTCAAGATCATCTAATAACTTTTTTCTCCATTCTAAGTTTTTGGATTGTTTGTATGTCTGTTTACTTGTCTCTAATATATTAATTAGGCCCGACTATTGCTACTAAAATAGCGGTGGAAAAATGGCAAAAAGAAAAAAAAATGAAATTTATTTTTATATATAATTGGGTTTTGGAGTTATAATCAATGTTTATTAATTAAATTAAAAAAAAAGTTGAAAAACCTTTTTATTTAAAATATGTCTATGAAAACAAAGTTAGATTCAAGAGTCAATTGTGTATAGAGAAAGGTAGAAACATAATACTACGACACACTTACTATATACTTATTAAATGTTGATTAAGTCACTTGTACAAATAACTGTGGGGCTTGAGAATAAACAGATAAATATGATCTCTTTATTTAATTCAATGACTAAGATGGTACAAGACCTATTTGAAACCTTATCTGAAGTTAGACTTTCTTCATTATCATCTAATAAATTTTTTCTCCATTCTAAGTTTTGGATTCTTTATCTGTCTGTGTACTTGTGTCTAATATATTAGCTAGACCCCACTCTTGCTAGTGAAATCATAGTGGAAAAATGACAAAAAGAAAATAAATGAAATTTATTTAGCTTAAATATGTTTTTAGTCCATATAAAATGAGTGTTTTGATTTTAGTCCTTACAAAATTTTTTTTGGTTTTCATCCTCAAAAAACTAAAATCTTTGTTTTTGGTCCATACTATTATGTGACACTCGTTAACTGCATATGTGTTTAATAAAAGGTCAAGTAACCATCTCAGGTGACACCAACTAATGTCTGTAGTACTATGTCAACAGGCTTTTTAACCAAAGTAGTAAAAAAAAAACTTTTTATTAAAATAATAATAAAAAAAGAATTTACCGATCTGAGTTGTTTTAGAAAAGGAATAGAAAAATATATACACAAGACGCATACTCAGTAGGAGACACGTTTTTTTTAAACAAAAAGAGCCAACTCACTTGGCACCTCGCGTTTAATTTATTTTTTTTCCATAATAGGAGGCGCATGATTAGCAATTAATCTTCCACATCCTTTTTTATCATGATCAATCATGTATATTATATCAGAGAAAGTTATAGGGGCAGTGTGCCCACTTAAGCTGAAAAGATAGATTACATCACTAACATCTAGTAGCTAAATAAAATTTTTACTGAATGTACGATGTATCAGCACTTTGTTTCTACAGAAATAATTCCACAACCCCACGTAACAGCTAGCTACATTATATTAAGAGCACTGTTTCTACAGAAATATTTTTTTCCTAACATGGTGCCTCTTGTTATAGGGAAAAAAATTAAATGCAAGGCACCAAGCGAGTTGGTGTCTCCTGTTATAGGAAAAAATATATATTAAATGCGAGGCGCCAAGTGAGTTGGCGCCTCCTGTTATAGGAAAAAAAAATTAAACGCGAGGCATCAAGTGAGTTAGCGCCCCTTATTTGAAAAAACGTGTCGCCCACTGACTATGCACCTCGTGTATATA